>OX123182.2:123855148-125055148 GCA_944739405.2 Euclidia mi | reverse complement strand
TAATTGCTTACCATCAGGCGATCCGTCTGCTCGTTTGCCGCCTATTAGCATAAAAAAGTGAAACACTTTATATAATGCTATGTGCCTCGACGTTTCGGCACCGATGCACCAGTCGCGGTCACGGAATGACTTAAGTCGTATTTATTGATAATCATAAGGTCTCAAGTATGATTATTGTTGTATTGCATTTATTATTTTTTTTTGTCTTCTTTTTAATTCCCTTTGCTACAAAGACCTTTCTAATGAACTACGACACTGGTCTTACAATTACGTTAGAATATTAAGAAAGATATACATACCAACAACAATGCTCGGTCTTTCTGTTCTGTGGTCGTACTGCTTTGTATGTACATATGTACCACTTTGTACCTATTTAAGCATAGTTTAATAAACAAAAACAACAACTGGCGTATAAAATACAAACAGAAGACGCTTACTTAAACAAAAATATAGAACAAAAATGGCGGCCTGGAGCAATACGTATTCAAAGCGGAGGTACGGGAGTGAATACACAAAGTTAGAATATTCTCCCTAAACTTTAAGGTTCCGGACCCAACAGCGCTTTATTTCATACCTACCACCTTTGAAAGTTTACAAACATTATTCCACATTTGGCAAACTAATTGGTATGCTATCGACGTACACCTTAAAAGCCTCCGGGGAACGTAATTTTGCACGTATTTGGAATCTGTGTACGCCCGATAAGTATCTAATAATAATTATACAGATTGTCCTGGCGGTTCTGTTGAAACAGTTCATTATTTAGAACGGTGTAGTTGAGAATTAAGTGGTGTTTTGGGTTTCAGAAAATTGATTAGGGCTAGGGCATTTTAATTTGAATAGAAACTTACGCAAACGCTTCAACAATCAGGTCTTTTATAAGGCATAACTAGCGTATTAGTGTTATCTTTCTGTATAGGTTTGTTCTAGTATGTATTTCTTTTAAGTCAGCTATATTTTTGTAGCTAAATTTCATATTTTAACATGGCTAATACGATTACTAAGCGAATACAATAATAAAATACCAGCCTTTGTACGCAGCGCGCTTTGAGTCACCTGCGAGAAGATACGAGATCTTACCAACTAACATTATAATATTCCATTACATTCAGGAAGTATGCTCTGGTATTTTGCGTACAGAAAATGTATATCAAAGGAAAGGAGAGTATTTGTGCAGAGTGCGCCGCAGCCTCCCTCGGGATGAGGACGAGAAATATTGTATATTTCTCTCTGTCCCGCACTGTTAAGTACTTGAGATAACATTATACGATGAACTGACCTCGTGGAATCTGCTTACCTGTGGAGAAAGGATTTGACATTTTAGTTTACAGATGTCCAGCTTTTTAAGGCGATCAGCTTATTGGTGACAAATTAGAGATATACCTAAAGGCGCCAAAAAGCATTCGAGTTCTCTCGGCTTCACGTCAAACTAGACAGTTTGGCCTTAGTACCGTTCTTATGGTGAATAAAAAAGTATTCTACTTAATCGTACTGCAACTGTTTCGCTTGATTTGCCAATGTAATTACCATTTATGAACACATTCTGCAAAGAAATAAATTGCTCTTTAAATGAAGATATTTATTGGAAAACAATGTTTTCTGGAACAGCACAACAAATTATTGGTTTAACTTATTATAAAATAGAGTTTGTATTCAATATAAGTTAGATCACAGAACATACAGAGGAAGATAATATGTGCCAAAACAGCTGTTTAGTATTTTCCCCGTCAATAATTACATACATACATTTATATACTCACCTTTTTCCCGTGGGGGTAGGCAGAGACAACGGAACGCCACTTGCTTCTATCCTTACAAACCTCACGCACTTCCTCTTCATTCATTACTCTTTTCATACATGCTCGCCGGTTCCAGGTGTTTCGGACCTTACCGTTTTTCAAAACGTCACCAATTTGATCAACGAATGTCCTACGAGGTCGGCCGCGACCGGCTTGCCCATACACGTTTGCCTCATATATTTGGTGCGTCATTCTTTCTTCACTCATTCGCTCTACGTGTCCAAACCATCTCAGCATTCCTTTCTCAATTCTTGTCACAACATCTTCTTTCAGGCCGTCAATAATTATGGTGCTCATAACGACATACCAAACTTTATCCAAATCTGGCATACTGAAGCCATAGAAACTATATGGCCACATATAGATACTATTTTATTCTATCATTCAGCTAACTATTTCTACATTTTCAAACAAAATCCAATTAATTGAATCCTATCTGTGTGCTCCAATGAACTAGCTACATTTTATTGTGTTACCCAGCGTTAGATTTTTAAGTAGTGCATCAGATCGATGCGGCTAGACCGCTAGACCGAACTGTCCATTAGAATGAACGTCTTACTAACATTCCAGTGAACACGAAGTGACGACTCAGTACACTCTAATGATACTTTTATCCGGTTATACCGACATAGATAGAATAGAAACTGTTATAAAATTAATATTAATATTTACATGAACGGATACAACACTGGATCGAGCCTAAGCTCCAAAGTTCTGAGTGCCAGATGAGTATCCACTGGTTAGCGTTAATGCTGCAGTGTTGTGGATATGTGTATCCTGTTGTCTCAATTTCCGAGAAATCGTGTAAACCCCTGCATGCGATGTTCGTAGAGGAAAATGATACACTCTAGAGAAGAAAACGATAAATATGGAAATTGCAGGCGAGAGGTTCTGGCATACACTGAATGATTCACAATATCACAAATATGGACCTTCACCGCAGTTCGATTTGTTTGATTTCTCAATTTAGCCGCCATTTAATGCATTTCTAGCACAAATCTTCTGGTTTTAAAATAAAATGCAGACATTCATACATAATATAATAACATGACTTCGTGCTAAAGTTAGCACGTCGTTAGACTAGGTAAGTATACAAAATTACAATACTATCTCTATTTTAATTAAGGCATATCATCTGTAACTTCACATTTTACTTAGTACAGTCCGAGGGCAAAATCTGACGGAACTATATCAAAATGTCAACCCTTTCCTTGCATTCACAATAAATGAAAAGTGAAAGACACAGCAGCAATATATTATACTTATAACATGTTAGAAGTCGTACACGCTGTCTGCGAGTGCAGCTCACGGCACACGGCTACTTTCAAATGGCGACAACTTTTAACGAACTAACTACTTTAAATACATGGAAACTGTTTGAATGGAGTTTTTACTGTTACACTATGTCACGTAACGCGACGTGTAAGCATAGAGCATAGGTGTAAGGGCTAGTATATGTAGAGTAAATTTTACACGTTATATACATACATTCTATAACATCGCCTCGTTAGTCTCGCGGCATAAAAGTGCGCGGGGAATTGGGAGGTCTCGGGTTCGATTCCCGGGTCGGGCATAGTGATATTGGGTTTTTCCGTAAGGAAATTCTCAGTAGCAGCACGGAGTCTGGTAATGTGCCCGGTACGGCAATAGGCTCGCCCCTATTATGTGGGACCTAAAAATTTATGGCAAAATGTGGGTGTAGTATTACACGTCTGCCTACCCCTTCGGGGATATAGGCGTGAGACTATGTATGTATGTTTTATGTACTTTTACCTGTCCCGGTGACTGTAATGAAATCTTGCAAGATATATTTGGCATACTTCCCGGTTTTGTATTTAGCTGAAATAGAGAGACCATAGGAACTCCGCAATAAAACGACAACGGCGCCAAGTTTTGGCTCGTTTGATTCGTATTGACGAGTAGGTACTTTGATTCTAAATGTTTAGTGTAAATATTTTTCTAATATAAAATATTGAAGAAGAAGAAGAAGAAGAAGAAAAGCATTTATTTCCACAACACACATGAACATAATACATACATTTTTTTACCTTACTTATAATATGGCACAGGTTACATCTTGTTGTAAACACATTGAAAAATACCAGTAGGTACGCATGTTGTGAAAACGAGGTCACCACTCAGGCTTATTGTTGATTTGAGGCTACACCTCAAATCAACCCTGATTTTATTTGGTGACCCCAAGTGACGATACAGATATCATTATACATTAAGTATCTAATTCATACAAATATTGGAGAGGCCTATATCCAGCAGTGGACGGTGGCAGGATGATTATAATGATGATGATGATAAAAATATTGGTTACACTTCAAAACTTGAACCTAGGTTCCAAACAATACAACAACACGACAAATATAATAATAATTCAAACAGCCTCGCATAAAAAACTATATTTTTCTGAACCTTCGTCAAAAATAAACAACGTATTTAACTTAATTAAGTGAAGTTTTTCTAAGAAATTGGCAACTTTATAAGTACTGCCGAGCTAAACATATCAAGCGTTTTATCGAACTCGCGAAATGTCGTAAAAACCCGTTGTCAAGCAATTAGGAATATTAGATGAAGGGGAAAAAGCAAAACCATGCTCGGATACATTATTGAATAATGGTTCATTTAAAGTGGCCCCATTTCCGTTCTTAACATTTTTTTAAGTTTCACATGTATAAATTAAGTGTGCATCATTAGTTTAAAATTAAGTTCAATTCCTAAAGCCACATACAGGAAACTGTAATTTTTTTTGTGAGAAAATTGTTTGTCAGTGACTCACTGCACTCTGTCTAGTTTCCTTTTTCAAGTTTTAAAAGTGAATCATTTTGCACTTTAACATCATTGCCACCCCACTTATTGTGTGATGTCATGTGATATTTATTTTATAAAAGACTAGCTTTTGCCCGCGGCTTCGCTCGCGTAAATTCGGGGTTCTCTAGTTATAGTATATCATCTATGTTCGGGGTAACACAAATGTCCTTTATCGGGCGGTTACTTCCATAATAGTCGTTTAACTGTTAGAAATATAACTGCAAAAAGTATTTACACATACAAACTATTTAGTACTAAGCAGTACTCTCAAAATGTTATCTGGTATCTGTGACGTATCGCTAGAGTGGACAATATGGCGACTGTGATTTGTCCCTGGGATTTGTCTGTCAGAACTATTAGAATTTAACAAAATACTCGATAATCCGAATTTTGCGGATATATGTTGTCGACTCGAAATCTTAATTTTTTAATGTTTTATTACTCATGTAAGTTTTCGATGTACTCCTTGATGAAATTATTAATATATTCTATAACTACATATAAATTAAAAATTAAGTAAAAAAAACATTTTCCAGTGGACTAAATTGTGAATCTAAACCATTCTCAAGTCCCCTTGAACACACACAAAAAATGTCATCAAGATCGGTCCAGTCGTTTAGCAGGAGTTCAGTGACATACACACGCACACAAGAAATATATATATATCAAGATAATTATTGTAATTTGACACCGCCTCGTATAGCTACCTAAACAAATGCGAATCGAATCAAAGGAATTATTATAATAACTCATGTTTCATCACGGTGAATAAACCTTAATAAAAATCTTCTGAATCCCTTTTATCTTCTGTAATCCTAGCGTTCCAAGGAACTAATCTCCAATATGCCGTCCCTAGTTGTTATAAGCTTCGCCGAAGAAGATTTCCAATGATGGAATTATTCTAAACATTCGCGAGATCACAAGCCAACGAAATTAAATTCCAACAAAGCGCCTTCGACGGGAGGACGAATAAAAAAATACCTTCGCAAAATCCGGTTAAATTAAATCAAAATTTGACATTTTCTTTGGCCCAACTTTTCAGTTAGTTACCCTAAAACGAATTTATGAAAATATTTTATCATGAACGTTGTAAAGGTCGATGTGAATGGAGTCGGTAGAATGGTGCGTCCCAGTTTCTTATATTAAATTGTATTAAAAGTGTTCCCGAGAAATTACGGGTGAGATAACACTCAGTCTGTGACGGAGCCGGCGAGGTCAAATGAGGTCGGAGTAAGTGTGGCTGTTTCGAATTGCGACAAGTACCTTATCTAATAGGAAGTGCACGCTGTTATTTTGTTTCTGGCTGTGGGTACTGCCGTTATATGTCCTTTTTCAGTTTTAGGTACCTATGCAATTTGTATTTTCATTATGAAACACAAGCCTATTTCAATAAATATGAGTCAAACGATAGTAATGAATATATACTTAAAAGGAAACCCATAGTGAGCAATCGAAAGTTAGAGGAGTTCAAAAGCTTCAAAGCTCTTCTGAAAACATACGTAGAGTTACGTATGTTCCCTTTATTAATAATTACTTATACTTTAAGCCCTCAAAACTTGTGTAGATACATAATACTATTTATATTATCTGTTAATGCCACATGGTTCTTTATGAACGAATTTGAAAATAACCACTAATGAGGTTAAGACCTAATACGGCCATAACAAGTAATAATTATTTGATGTTTAGCCTTAGCCCTTACGGCATCTCTTCAGGAACAAATTGATGACGTCAGCTCAGACAAACAAATCTCATCATAACTGGTCCATTAATTTAGGAAACAGGCAATTCAGATTATCCAAATACATTTTTTTTTCTTCTTTTCCTAGTCTGGGCAAGTTTTATTTAGTCAACCCACTCGCGATATTTTTTTAACATGCTAAATCTACATCTACACTAATATTATAAAGAGGAAAAATTTGTATTTTTGTTTGTTTGTTTGTAATGAATAAACTCAAAAACGACTGGACCGATTTAAAAAATTCTTTCACCATTAGAAAGCTACATCATCTGCGAGTAACATAGGCTATATTTTATTTTAGAAAAATAGGGGTCCGTAAGATATTTGGGTTTTCCGGGTACGCGAAGTAGTTCCCTCAGGACGCGGGTGAAACCGCGGGAAACGGCTAGTTAGATATATTATCCTTTTCATCCAATAGGCAGATGGGGACGGTCCTTTTTCTACGGATCTTAGACTTTATAAACAAATTTACTGATATTTAAATATTATTCAAGATTAGAAGTCACTCTTAGAAATACAACGAGAAGTTATATTCTTTGTTTTATAATGATCGAAGGCTCTACGCCTCATAAATGTTTTTTAACTTCAATCAGTTAGTTCCTGGTATAACCCAAATATTCAGATTGTCCCTTCAGCATCTGTCTAGATTATTAACTTAGCAGATGCGCCGTTACATAACCACAATTCTCTATTAATCAAATTTGATTAAACCTTGCGCTGGTAATAACGCCTGTCGTCACTTTCCATGAAATACCTGGGAGGGCGCGCATCGGATGCCACACATTCCGCAGTGTCTACTCTTCTATACATACTTACATATATGTCACTACGGAAGGTATATACCTGCGCTTTAAACGAGAGGTTTTATTTTTAATACGCATAGGTATTTGTATTCACTTGCATACCAGCAGAGAGTGCAACACAAAGTGTTTTGGGTCCGAACCCCATTACATGGTTAACTATTGCACCGTTTGCTCAGCCGTGCAAAAAAAATGTGATGAAAGCTGCATATTACATTTCTCCATAATGTAAGTATATTATGTATACTCGAAAGACATTTGATGTATGGTCATCCGCTCTTGGCTAGCGTGGTAGACTATGATGTAACCCTTCTTATAGTTCAGGCATTCTCAAAGTGTGCTCCGCGGAGCCCCAGGGCTCCACAAAGCATCTCTAGGGGCACCACGAAGATGTATGTCAGTAAAATACATGGTGTTAAAGTGCACGTAGGACTCGGCTTTGTTTTATTTTAGGGCTCCGCCAAATAGTTGGTTAAAAGTTTGAGAACCACTGTTATAGTTAAAAGAATCTCGTGCTCAGCAGTGGGACAGTTTATGCTGATTGACAGGGCTACGCATTACTTAAAAAAAATGATAATAATGTAATATGAAAATGAAAAAGTAATATTTCTACACTAATAATATTATGAAGAGGAAAAAATCGTATTTTTGTTTGTTTGTTTGTTTGTTTGTAATGGATAAACTCAAAAACTACTGGAACCATTTGAAAAATTCTTTCACCATTAGAAAGCGACATTATCTGCGAGTAACATAGGCTATATTTTATTTTAGAAAAAGTAGGGGTCCGTAAGATATTTGGGTTTATCGGGTACGCGAAGTAGTTCCCTCAGGACGCGGGTGAAACCGCGGGAAACGGCTATATTATTATATTTAGATCTTACCCCTATGCATCTACTGCAGTATTTAATATCCACACGGTACGAGTACATCTCTGTATACATTAAATGTTGTAAAAAACTCACATACCTATTACCAATGGTGTATTAATACGTTTCCTAGTACAGGTAGGTATAAGTGCCTACCGAATTTTGTTCAAAATTTGCCGTCCTATTTACTCAATATGCGACCCGAATTATTTAACATAACATAACTTCACGCCTTTTATCCCCGAAGGGGTAGGCAGAGGTGTATTTCACATCCACGTTTCGCCAGTTATGTTTGGGTCCCAATGTAATAGGGGGCGAGCCTATTGCCATCTACCGGGCACATTACTAAGCGAGCGATAATTAACATTTTAAATACACACATAACTTCGAAAAGTCAGAGGTGTGCTCGCGGTATCTGAGGATCGAACCTGAGACCATCGTCTCTGCAGTCTGTTACGTACACCACTAGGCTATCACCTTTTGCTACTGAAAACGATTTCCAAGAAAAACATAATAGCATTTCAGCCCGGTCTACCACTAATTTTATTAACTATTTACTATAGAAAATCTTATTTATTGCTCCACACACTTATTGTTGCTTAGAAATCGTACCAAGAATCCGAGCAAATTTCTATAGAAATTCAGGTTGTGTACGGAGAGCCGCCGGCTGGGACAAACTTCGGTATTCAGTTAAAATAACAATGAGAACCTTGAAAGGTAAGAAACCTTAAGAACTATACCAAAGCGGGGCATTTGTGATTCGAATTGGCCTTAAGTTGAGACCTTCCTGTTTTCCAAAGTATTCGGTAGCTAGTAAATTACTCGGCCTGTTTTGTATTATGATTATATTATTATACTAGAGGATTCCTGCGGCTACGCTCGCACAATAAGAGGCCTTTGACATTTTTTGCTCAAAACTACAATTCCTATGGAATTTTGATGGCCTAATGCCAAGCAATGAAATAAGTTATGAAAAAAACCTTTATTGTACTATTTAGACCGGTTCGTGACACTGTTCATAGCGGCTTTAAATTTTAAAATTTTCCGATATTGTTATAAAATTTTAGCCGATTTCTAAAAGGCGTTTTCCTTAAAATGCTAGAAATTGTAATTTTAGGCTCTCACGACTTACATAATTTGAAAGTAATTTCATATTTAAAAGCACTGTTTTGTCTATTTTGTATTTTTAATGTACACTACGGCTTCAATTTTTCGTTTTTAACTAAATATATAAGTACAGCTAAGTTTTGATATCACATAATTTGAACAAAATGGCCCGAAACCGATGTCCATTTTCTCAGTATGTAATATGGTTAATAAATAAATACTTATACCATGATAAAGTTCACATTTGCCGCTAATGGTATTCCGTAAAAATATTGATGTAATTTACAGAAATTTACTAAAAAAAATATCGTCGAGACAACAAGAAATCGTATAATATATCATTGCACACGATGCATCGCTTAGGCCCTTCTCTTACGAAGCGACTCTCAAACGATTTGTGTTTTCTACCCGTATCCTACGCGTCGCTTGTGAGTAGCCGCCATACATATTCAGCTAATTTCGCACACGACGAGACGCTATGACGACGCGTTTGATGTCAGTCGCACGTTACCATCTTGCTGGTCGCACGCTACCCGAGTAGTTTATGCGTCGCATTACAAAATGGCGGCGAAACAAACTTTTAATATTATTTTTGTACAGGAGGTAGAAAATTATCCATGTTTGTATAATTTAAGCTGCCAGAGTAGGTACGTAAGAAAAGATGTTACATAAAAGGCTGGATTGAAATTTTGAAAAAAAGTATATAACAGGTCATTTAAAGGTATACATTAAATTTATACACAATAATATATTGCCAAGGAAGCGAAGTATGTAAGTACGAAGTAAGTATTAGATAGTTGGCAAGATAATTTCTTAGATTAAGATTCAAATAATAATATGACTCTATTGACATTCTATAATAATAAAAATGACGACTCGTCCCTCGACAAATACATACAATTGATATTTTTTTCGATGTACGGATGCACCCAGAATCTTCTTTTATATTTTCGTTTATTCTCGTAATATAAATACAGAATAAAATTGTCTTCATCGCTAGAGTCACTAGACATCGTCGTACGAATGTTGTTCTTGAAATGATAAAATATAGTCTCATTTGCGCAGCACCGTGTACGGTAGAGAGTAGCATACGAGTAGGCGATCATGGTTTGCATCTCAGTCCCGTAGCATGTGCATAGCTTCGTGATAGAAGGGCCTTAGTGCCGCGCGAGCGCTTGTCGAGGCAGGACTTGTGTCGATTTTTTTAATTTCGCGCCACGCGAGTCTTATTAAAATTATAGTGCGATCACCACATCTTGATCAAGTAAGTAAAATTATAACATTATTATTTTTCATCTAAGTCTAGTATTTTGAATAATATTTGATATTCATTATTGTGTATAGTCACATTAATAGTACATCGTTATTTTGCATTAATAAGAGTTTTTTTTAATTTACTGTGTACTGATGTATTAGAAAGAAATGTATTCAGCTAATTTAAGAAATGCAAACCAAGCAAGGTAATATTCCTTACAAAATGATAGAATACATGAGTTTATAAACGATTCAGCAATACTTAAAATGTTTGTACTTTTCAGAAAAAATATAAAGCTTGATAACTTGAAAAACAGTACTTATGTAAATGATAAACATAACGACGATATTACTCAAGGGTCATGTTCATCTGCAGTGGAAACGGTGATTATATTTTTCATTAACTTTCTAGGTACTATCTGGTATTTCGACATAAGAATTTTACGACCTTGATTTGGTAAAGTCTTGTATGGTAAGTTTTAATAGGGATATTTTTTGTAAGAATTTTATGGTTATGTCTGGTTCAGAGTTCATTAAAGCGATTCATAGGCAATAGGCATCTTTTTACTTTGATTCTTGTTACTTCCGTGCTTCAGCCTACAAAGAAATTAGCGCCATTTAG
The DNA here is from genome assembly GCA_944739405.2 of Euclidia mi. NCBI lineage: Eukaryota > Metazoa > Arthropoda > Insecta > Lepidoptera > Erebidae > Euclidia > Euclidia mi. Next base: position 125,044,139 of record OX123182.2, on the reverse strand, counting down.
TCCACATGGTCGTCCACTTGGCGTCACGGCTAGAAGCTAGTACTTATTGTTTATTTTTTGTTTCTGTTTTAGATAACTAATTTCCAAGTTCCGACGTTATCTATGAAGAATTTAAATATAATACCTCAGGACCAGCTAGTGTCACTTGATGAGATAGATAATATGAGTATGACCATTGAAATGGATTCACAGGATAATAGTGTAAGAATTTATTATCATTTATATTTTTAATGTGTATAATGCCAGCAGTAATATACATAAGTATAATAATATTTGGCTTTTGCCCTGCAGCGGGACAACATTATAGGCTTTAAATAACATTATAATAATATTTGTTTCAGGAAGTAGATCACGTGGTTCAAGGACGGAGAATAATTGATTTCCAGTACTTTATGGATCAAATATTTAATATAGAAAAACATGGTGAGAAATTTGGTTGCAAACTTAGCAATCTGAAATTTATTCAAGAAAAGCAAAACGGGCTTGTATCCAAATTTAGTTTTAAATGTCGTACGTGTGGAACTATTTTTCAATTAAAAACGTGCAACGATAGTGCTCTGCAATTAGATGTTAACGCTGGAGCCGTTTCGGGAGCTATGTTAATAGGAATCGGCTTATCAAATATTAATGAAATTAATGCGTCCATGGATTTACCACCTATGCCCTTCCGATTATACAACACGATCCATGATGACGTTGCTGAAATATGGCGAATCACTGCCGAAGCTTCAATGCAGGAAGCAGCCAAAAAAGAACAAGAAGCTGCAATAGCCCGTGGTCATGTAAATAATGCGGGAATAGCAATGGTGGCAGTAGAAGCTGATGCATGTTGGAGTAAACGATCATATAGAACAAATTATTCAGCTCTATCTGGTTGTGCAGCAATAATTGGAGAACACGCCGGAAAAGTGCTATACATTGGGGTCCGTAACAAATATTGCGTAATCTGCGCTCGCGCTTATACAAAAAGTGTCCCTCCACGAAAGCATAACTGCACCAAAAATCATTTTGGGTCATCCTCCAGCATGGAACAAGCAATTCTAGTTGATGGTTTTAATAGTTCAATCCAGAAAAGAAATCTTATTTATAACATTTTAATAGCTGACGGTGACTCGAGCACGTACAAGAGCATTCTGGAAAGGAGACCTTACCCTGATGTACCTGTACAGAAAATAGAGTGCACCAACCATTTATTGCGCAACTACAACGGCAAAAACATGCAATTGCTAAAAGATACCACCATTCCACTTAAAGAACGTAAACATTTAACTGGAGATCGTCTTACTAGGTTACGTACTGCGATCCGCTCAGCAAGTAAATTCAGAAACAAAGAAAATAATTATACTGAGATTAAAATTCAAAATCTACAAAAAGACATACTGAATAGTCCACGTCATATTTTTGGTGACCACGCAGATTGTCAAGATTACTATTGCACTTCGGAAAGAAAAGAAGAACAAAATATGGTACCCATGATACCAACTCTGATGCTTAAATTACAAAGAAACGCGTCTGTGTTAGCATTTAATTCCAGGAGCCTTTTACAGAATTTTACAAACAATCGGGCTGAACAATTTAATAGTACGGTGGCCAAAGCAGTAGGTGGCAAGAGAGTCAACTACTCCTTAAAAAGATCCTATGAAGCACGCTACTACGCAGCAGTAGTAGCTTTCAATAGCGGTAAGCCTCAGTACACATTGTACAAAACACTGTGGGGCAAGAACCCAGGCAAAGCTATAAAAGACATTGAGCTGAAACGGTGTGCTAAAAGTTCAAACCATACGAATCGTCCAAAGCGCTGTAAAACTGAACTGCATTTTAATAAGACTGACGGGCACTATGGTAGTGCATGTCAACGCCCAGATATGGACCAAGCCGATTATAATAATGCTAAGGAATTATTTTTAAATAATCTGAAACAACAAGCATTGAATCGTTTTGAAATTAAGCGTAGTACCATATTGCAAGCGGAAAGTACATTATGGGTCGAACTTCGTCGATGTATTTTGACGGCATCAAATTTTGGTAAAATCTGCAAGAGATGCGCTAACCAAAATTCTCTAGTTAAAACTATTTTGTATAGTTACGACTTAAGCCATGTACCTGCCATCAGACATGAAAAGGAAAATGAAGTTAGAGCATTGGAACAAATGGGTGTTCAAGAAAAATTGTAATTAAAAAATGTGGATTATTTATTGACCAACAATACTGCTTTTTGGGAGCTTCTCCTGATGGCATCTGCGAAGAAGGGCTCATAGAAATTAAATGTCCCTCTTCTACATTTGGTATTGATCCAGAAGAAGCCGTTCAAAGAAAAAAAATTAACTGCTTTAAATTGAGTAATTCCGGCGAACTGACCATGAATTTAAAACACGATTGGTTTTACCAAATTCAAGGCCAGCTGCATATTGCGGATAGAAATGTCTGTTTATTTGGAGTCTGGACTGGTCCTAATTATGCACTAAAAGTAGTGAGGGTGTAACGTAATACTACACGTATTGCGTTATAATATCTCGCAGGCGCTTAACGCCAGCTTAGCCGTTCGCAATATTACCTAATATGGTCATGTTCACCAGCCAAAGGCAGTTGTGAGTCATAGGCCTATACCTATATAAGATGGGTGCGCGATCTAAGTCGAGGACTTGCCCTACACACCGTCTCGCTGATGGTTGTAGTGACTATTACTACTATTATTAAAATCCTACTTCTCTGTCTACTGTCCCGCTGGGGTTCTTCCTACGGGCTACGTTCTTCCTACGGGCTACAAGCCACGAGCTGCTGGCGCCGTGCCGCTACTAGCCAGCTGCCACCCAAGCCTCCGTTCCTGCCTACGAGCTCCTACAGCCAGGCCACGGACGCCTGAGCCTGACCGCTCGGCCCACATCGGCTGCACCGCCTGAGACCCCGCTCAGCCTGAACCTCGACCACAGAGCTGCCTGCGCAGCGCACCTTGGCCAGCTCATCGGCGACCCTACGAGCAGCTACCCTGCGAGCGTCGAAGAGCAGCGGGAGTCTACGCTCCAACCCCTTAGGCCAGTGCTTACCTAGTTCGGTCATACTGTATGTAAGCGGTAGTGAGACATAATAAAGAACCTGTTCAGCCTAGCAGTGTTTCTCTCGAACCCCGACATCCTACCTGAGATCCTCCGTCTCAAGGGTTCATCGGGACAAACATTTTTGGGAAAATCAGATGTTACCAAAATTAACACATTTTTATCATACCTGTATCCTCCCAGAAATTATTGATTCTCGAAAAGCCAGATCTATGCCTCTAAGAAAAATATTTTTATAATACTGTTCTGCACTTTTATGAACGAAAAATAAAAAATATACATAGATAAACTCGTTTTATTTTTTCAATTATATAATATTTATATATCATATATCATAATTACTACGTCAATAAGTATTTTTGTACCATTTATAGGCTTGCCTCATCAATAGTGTACAGGCAGCCACAGCAATATGTAACACTTTACAAAATTCAAATGTGAATTATATATATACTTAGTAATTATTACACATAGCGCCTTTAGTTGACACTTGATATGTGAAATAATACTTCTATTAATCATTATTTATCTCAAAAGATACATTTGAGCTCAGCAAATTGTTTATATATTTGCGCGGGCGATTGTACATACAGCTACCATCAACCTATAAAAAACAATATAGGGTGTACTCCCTTAGAGTGTCCAACCTGTTGTTGAGAAGTTCAGCTTATACTGGTTTTGTATAGGTTGATGTGTAGCTGTATGTACATCTTAATATATAAAATCCTTGCGTTACTGACTGACTGACAGACAAGCTGCAGCCTAAACTATTGGGCGTAGGAAGCTGAAATTTGGCATGTATGTTCCTTGGGGACCGTAGGGGTGCACTAAGAAGGGATTTCCCGAAATATCCACGGGATCGGTCAAAACAGATAAATTTAAAAAAATGTGCAGGCGTAGCTGCTGGCGTCCTCTAGTATACCTATATAAGTTATGTATGAAAAATAAGTTATAATTTTATCAATAATAGAAACAAACTGTAATAACACCTTTAATCAGTATTTAACAAGATCCATAATAACAGCATCCACATAATGTACATATTTATTAACTAAATACCTATTTACTATTTTACTATATGTATTATTCTACAAAAATCTATAAACATATTTATACTCCAACTTAGGTGCACTACGATTATCAGCGCTCAAAACTATTGAGTCCATCGCAACATAGGCGTCATTTGTGTATGTGTGCGTAGCTTAACGCTAACTACTCACACACGCTCAACGCTGCAGTTATTTACCTAAATAAGAGCACAATATTTTTGTGATAGGCCTCTTAATCTTTCTGATCCCCTGAGAATTTCGGGTAATCCCTTCTTGGTACACCCCTATGGTCCTCAAGGGACACGCATGTCAAATTTTGTTGTTTTGGTTGTAGGTTGTCTGTCAGTCAGTCAGTAACGCAAGACTTTTATATATACAGTTTGTCTTATTTGTGTACTAACAGGTCCCAAATTCTCAGTTGCGTATTTAGTTGTAAAGAAAAGTGAAATACCTTTTATAATTCTACGTGCTTCGACGTTTCGGCACCGATGCACCAGTCGTGGTCACGGATGACCTAAGTCGTATTTATTGACGATCATAAGGTCTCAAGTATGATTATTATTGTATTGCATTTATTCTATTTCTTTGTCTTCTTTTTAATTCCCTTTGCTACAAAGATCTTTCTAATGAACTACAACACTGGTCTTACAATTACCTTAGAATATTAAGAGAGATAGGTATACATACATACCAACAATAATGCTCGGTCTTTCTGTTCTGTGGCCGTACCGCTTTGTATGCTCCTATATGAGCATAGTTTAAAACACAAAAACAACAACAGCCGTATAAAATACAAACAAAAGACGCTTACTTAAACAAAAATATAGAACAAAAATGGCGGCCTAGAGCAATACGTATTCAAAGCGGCGGTACGGGAGTGAATACACAAAGTTAGAATATTCTCCCTAAACTTTAAGGTTCCGGACCCAACAGCGCTTTATTTCATACCTACCACCTTTGAAAGTTTACAAACATTATTCCACATTTGGCAAACTAATTGGTATGCTATCGACGTACACCTTAAAAGCCTCCGGGGAACGTAATTTTGCACGTATTTGGAATCTGTGAACGCCCGATAAGTATCTAATAATAATTATACAGATTGTCCTGGCGGTTCTGTTGAAACAGTTCATTATTTAGAACGGTGTAGTTGAGAATTAAATTAATTATGTTTTAGAAAGCTGTTGTATTTAGATATTACCGCTGCATGTTTAGGGCAGAGGTAGGTTCTTAATATATTAATCAATATAACCTATCAATAATTGTGACGCTTCAAAGAGCCTTTTGGAAGCATAACCAGCTACATAGTGCTATCTTATGAAATAGTTTTTAGTTCCTGTTAGTCAGTCGTATTTTCGTACATTTATTTCATATTTCAACATGGCTAATACGATTACTACCTGAATACAATGCATACTGGCCTTTGTCCGCAGCGCGCTTTGAGTCACCTGCGAGAAGATACGAGATCTTCCCAACTAACATTATAATATTCCATTATATTCAGGAAGTATGCTCTGGTATTTCGCGTACAGAAAATGTATATCAAAGGAGAGTCTTTGTGCGGAGTGCGCCGCAGCCTCCAACGGGATGAGGACGAGAAATATTGTATATTTCTCTCTGTCGCGCACCGTTAAGTACTTGAGATAACGTCATACGGTGAACTGACCTCGTGGAATCTGCTTACCTGTGGAGAAAGGATTTGAGATTTTAGTTTACAGATGTCCAGCTTTTAAGGCGATCGGATTATTGGTGACAAATTAGAGATATACCTAAAGGCGCCAAAAAGCATTTGAGTTCGGTTCGGCTAAACGTCAAGCTAGTACACTTTCGACTTTGTACCGTTTTAATGTCGAATAGGCTAGAATCGGCTGCCTCGTTGGTCTCGCGGCATAAGTGTGCGCGTGGGATTGGGAGGTCTCGGGTTCGATTCCCGGGTCGGGCAAAGGGTTATTGGGTTTTCCGCTAGGAAATTCTCAGTAGCAGCACGGAGCCTGGTAATGTGTCCGGTACGGCAATAGGGTCGCCCCCTATTACGTGGGACTAAAATAAATCTGGCGAAATGTGGGTGTAATATTTACACCTCTGCCTACCTCTTCGGGGATACAGGCGTGAGACTATAAATAAATAAATTTATAGACCCACGCCTGTATCCCCGAAGGGGTAGGCAGAGGTTCTTAGGTCCCACGTTATAGGGGGCGACCCTATTGCCGTACCGGGCACATTACCAGATTCCGTGCTGCTACCGAGAATTCGGAAAAACCCAGTAACACTGCCCGACCCGGGAATCGAACCCGAGACCTCCCAATCCCACGCGCACATTTATGCCGCGAGACCAACGAGGCAGTCAGTGGTACTGTTTTTACATACATAGACTCACGCCTGTTTCCCCGAAGGGGTAGGCAGTGGCATATTAAACGCCCACGTTTCGCCAGTGTTTTGATCCCACATAATAGGTGGCGAGCCTATTGCCGCTTATCGGGATATTTTGTTAGCCAGAGCCTCGTCCGTTGATCGGCAGGTGCACCACTTGCAGGTAAGGTTGGCTTGGGACCTTAAGTTCTTGGTGGGAACCCTATGCACCCCCGTTTTTATGTCGAATAAAAAAGTAGGTATTCTACTTAATCGTACTGCAACTGTTTCGCTTGATTTGCTGCTGTAATTACCATTTATGAACACATTCTGCAGAGAAATAAATTGCTCTTTAAATTAAGATATTTATTGGAAAACAATGTTTTCTGAAACATAGCCCAGCAAATTATTGGTTTAACTAATTCTAAAATAGAGTTTGTATTTAATATAAGTTAGATCACAGAACATACAGAGGAAGATAATATCCGCCTCTGTATGCAAAACAGCTGTTTAATATTTTCCCCGTCTATAATAACATACATACATATACTCACGCCTTTTTCCCGTCAGGGTAGGCAGAGACAACGGAACGCCACTTGCTTCTATCCTTACAAACCTCACGCGCTTCCTCTACATTCATTACTCTTTTCATACATGCTCGCCGGTTCCGGGTGCTTCGGACCTTGCCGTTTTTCAAAACGTCACCAATTTGGTCGACGAATGTCCCACGAGATCGGCCGCGACCGGCTTGCCCATACACATTTGCCTCATATATTTGGTGCGTCATTCATTCTTCACTCATTCGCTCTACGTGTCCAAACCATCTCAGCATTCCTTTCTCAATTCTTGTCACAACATCTTCTTTCAGGCCGTCAATAATTATGGTGCTCATAACGACATACCAAACTTTATCCAAATCTGGCATACTGAAGCCATAGAAACTATATGGCCACATATAGATACTATTTATTCTATCACTCAGCTAAATATTTCTACATTTTCAAACAAAAATCCAATTATAATTGAATCCCATCTGTGTGCTCCAATGAACTACGAGATACATTTTATTGTGTTATCCAGCGTTTGATTTTTAAGTAGTGCATCAGATCGATGCGGCTAGACCGCTAGACCGAACTGTCCATTAGAATGAACGTCTTACTAACATTCCAGTGAACACGAAGTGGCGACTCAGTACACTCTAATGATACTTTTATGCGATTATACCGACATAGATAGAATAGAAACTGTCATGAAATAAATATTAATATTTACATGAACGGATACAACACTGGATCGAGCCTAAGCTCCAAAGTTTTGAGTACCAGATAAGTATCTACTGGTTAGCGTTAATGCTGCAGTGGATATGTGTATCCTGTTGTCTTAATTTCCGAGAAATCGTGTAAGCCCCTGCATGCGATGATCGTAAAGGAGAATGATACACTATAGAGAAGAAACGATAAATATGGAAATTGGAGGCGAGAGGTTCTGGCATTCATTGAATGATTCACAATATCACAAATATGGACCTTCACCGCAGTTCGATTTGTTTGATTTCTCAATTTAGCCGCCCATTTATATTTAAACTAGCTAAAATGTTCTGGTTTCAAAATAAAATGCAGACACACATACATACATAATATAATAACATGACTTCGAGCTACAGTTAGCACGTCGTTATACTAGGTATACAAAATTACAATACTATCTCTATTTTAATTAAAGCATATCATCTGTAACTTCACATTTTACTTAGTACAGTCCGAGGGCAAAATCTGACGGAACTATATCCAAATGCCAACCCTTTCCTTCCATTCACAATAAAGGAAAAAGTGAAAGACCCAGCAGCAATATATTCTACTTATAACTTGTTAGAAGTCGCACACGCTGTCTGCGAGTGCAACTCAGGGCACATGTCTACTTTAAAATGGCGACAACTTTTAACGAACTACTTTAAATACATGGAAATTGTTTGAATGGAGTTTTACTGTTATACTACAGCAGGTAACACGACGTGTAAGGGCTAGTATATGTAGAGTAAATGTTACACTGGACATTTAAAACATCGCCTGTGTTTTTACAAGTTTATATTTACTGACTGCCTCGTTGGACTCGCGGCATAAAAGTGCGCGTGGGATTGGGAGGTCTCGGGTTCGATTCTCGGGACGGGCAAAATGATATTGGGTTTTTCCGTAAGGAAATTTTTAGTAGCAGCTCGGAGTCTGGTAATGTGCCCGGTACGGCAACAGGCTCGCCCCCTATTACGTGGGACTAAAACAAATCTGACGAAAAGTGGGTGTAGCAATATACCTCTGCCTACCTCTTCGGGGAAATAGGCGTAAGACTATGTATGTATGTATGTATGTTTTATGTACTTTCATCTGTCCCGGTGACTGTAATGAAATCTTGCAAGATATATTTGGCTTACTTCCCGGTTTTGTATTTAGCTGAAATAGAGAGACCATAGGAACTCCGCAATAAAACGACAACGGCACCAAGTTTTGGCTCGTTTGATTCGTATTGACGAATAGGTACTTTGATTCTACATGTTTAGTGTAAATATTTTTCTTGGCAGAATATGCAAAAAATCATTGTCATAACACCATTGTAACTACCATATTCTTTCAAATCAATGATTATTGATTGATTGATTGAACAACACTACAAATATTATAATAATTCAAACAGCATCGCATAAGAATACTATATTTTCCTGAATCTTCGTCAAAAATAAACAACGTATTTAACATAATAAAGTGAAGTGTTTCTAAGAAATTGGTAACTTTGTAAATACTGCCGAGCTTAACATATTAAGCGTTTTATCGAACTTCGCGAAATTTCGTAAAAAAACATTCTCAAGCAATTAGAAATAATGGAAGGAAAGAGGAACCCACCACGCACCCTCGGATTGACCACCCCAACTATTGCAATAGAAAAAGGTTGACAATACCGAACTCCTCTAAAAGGATAAGGGATATAAGAATGGTATTGGTTCCAGGAAGATACCTGACTTGCAGTATCTCGCTGTATGCGCCGACTATTCTTCGACACGTGTTTCGCTTCTGCACGAGGCATCCTCAGGAGCGATGGGCAACGACTGAGCTTAGTCTTTGCCCATCGCATCAGGATACTGCAAGTCAGGTATTTTCCTAGAACCCATACCATTCCTATATCCCTTATCCCTTTAGGTGAGTTCGGTATTGTCAACCTTTTTCTATTGCAATAGTTGGGGTGGTCAATGAGAGGGTGCGTGGTGGGTTCCTCATTCCTTCCATTAGATTAAATATTCAAGCACGAAATACTAAGTGGTCTTAACCTATTAATGTTTAAAAACTTGAAAATGAATATAATATCTACCAGGTAACTGTATATTTTCAGAACAATATTATGAGTCTGGTACCTAATGTGCCCGGTACGGCTATAGGCTCACCCCCTATTACGTGGGACCTAAAAATTCAAGGCGAAATGTGGGTGTAATATTACACCTCTGCCTACCTCTTCGGAGATACAGGCGTGAGTCTATTTTTTATTTTAATAATATAAAAATAATATTATGATAATACCGAGAATTCACTTACACAAAAACTCTTAACTTACGATTAAGAACCGCGAGATATCAAACAGAATTAAATTAACCCAAGAAAAATTAAAACCATCCCGACCACAGCAAAACACATGTGATACGAAAATGTATAGAAGGGTGTTAACTGCGTTAGAATTTGGGATAAATGTTATTATTACGTAAAGCTTAACAGTATTGCAATGGACATAGTTACAAACTTTCCCGTATTATACCTTCATAATATTGTCATTAAGATTCCACTATTTAAACATACATAGTTGGACTCGGGGTGTTGCTTTTCTCGTGTAATAGTAATGTGTTTTCTTCTGCATGGTATTGCTTTTGTTATATCCATAGAATAGACATGACCATTAACATTGTTTCAACTGGCCGCACGCCGGCGAACGATGGCGAACATTATTGCATCAATGTTAAAAGTTCGATCCCAACACGGTATAACACTTTGTGAAGTTCCCCTTTGGTGAAATGTGTATAAAGTCCTCCGCGTTAGACTTTTACTCCTAGTATGAGAGCTGTCTTTTAAGAAAAGTAGTTTCGTACACACATCATTGAAATGTTAATCGGGTTATATACCCTATACTGTAGTTTTTACAGTTATTGAATATGCAATGCACAGCACATCAGTGTGTAACAGTTTAGTATCTGAGACGGCGATAATATAACCGCTGTCGTCCCTATTTGCTGTGACAGGTAAGTCCATCATCATCATCAGCATTTAACAGTCCACTGCTGGACTACGCCACTCCTTTGAAAGGAGGAATTGGCCTACTATACCACGCGGGCCAAACGGGTTGGTATAGGGTTTGTATCAAGTTTTCCTTCTCTTACAGTGGTGTTCTCTGCATAATATGCTCCCTCTGTCGGCTCTTACGACACCCATGGGATGATATGGGGTGGTGAAAATCCGTATTCTTAATCCGTCACCACACGGAATACATGTAATAAAACATGATTGTCAATTTCATTAATAGACCACCTCACATCATTATTGCACGACGAGATAATCTCATTTTCGATACAAACTTCCAGCGAGCAGTTAGTGCAAAATAAAGAAGTTGAGTAGTGCTGTAGCTCGAAACTCGAGGCTCGAGTACTGGAGGACTTGACGACTCGAGTGAGCGCGTCGTTAAATCGAGTGCCCTTCACTATCGCCATGTGCGATATAGCCCTGCCTTTTTGTGTGAATGGATGAAAATATAACGCCAAGTACGAAATAACATTTTGAACAGTGGCCCAATGAACATGAAATTAAATTCAGCATCCATTCATTGAATAATCAAAGCCTCGCTCCAATACCTTTTGTATTAAAACCAGGCTTTAATACTAGTTGGGATTAAAATAAATACTAGCCATTTAGTAATCCTGAAAATAATTTACCAAATATATTTTGTGGGCGTGCGCTGTTACTGTATAAGTATGTTCGTTTTAGGCTCAGTTTATTTATAATGTCCACCCACGTGGTAAATTTCCGGCTAGCCTGTATTTACTATTATTTTCACCTAAAATAGAATTTCGGGGTAGGTATTCCCTAAATGTTGATACTTTCTCAGCTAACTAGACGGTCGATTGACTGCGTAGGTACTCTGTGATTGACTGACAATTTGACCTGACACGTAATAGCATAATGTATGATGACAACATACACAGGGAATATGCATGATTTTTTTTATTGTTGCTATCATTTATTTATGTTAATATGATACCGTAAAAAATATATTAATCGTGGAGAAGTTACCATTTATTTTAAATTAAATGTTGAAAATTGCAATCACATAACGCTGGTTAAACACCCCATTTTAGCGCGCATTGTGATGACGTCAGCGTTCTTAACGTTTGAGTTGTTAACTGTCAACTCTGTCAAATGTCTGGTACTGTTTTGACACTTTTGACATATCCTCTGCGAACCGTGTCGTCACGTTGGTGTATATGCAATAGCGTTGCGTTTCGACATTTAAATTTCGTGCGTAAATTTTCTACTTTTTAGGGTTCCGTACCTAAAAGGTAAAAAACGGAACCCTATTACTAAAACTCCACTTTCTGTATGTCTGTCTGTCTGTCTGTCTGTCCGTCTGTCTGTCACCAGGCTGTATCTCATAAACCGTGATAGCTAGAAAGGTGAAATTTTCACATATTATGTATTTCAGTTGCCGCTATAACAACAAATACTAAAAATAAAAAAATAAAATTATTAATGGGGGGTCCCATACAAAAAACGTGTTCTTTTTCGTATTTTTTGCTCAAAATTACTAACTGTAACAGGAGACGCTTTAAATTTTTACAGAATATGTAGTTGTATATTACCTTTCAAAATAAATAAATAAATAAAAATAAGTAAATAATAAAGGGGGGCTCCCATACAACTAACGTAATTTTTAAGCAATTTGTTACTCGATCTTAATAAACAGGTAGAAACTTAAAAAGTATTGAAGTATACATACAACGAACATGATTTTCTTTTATAGATGATGGTACTCATGGTACGGAACCCTTCATGCGCGAGTCCGACTCGCACTTGCCCAATTTTTATTAATTAATATTCGCGATTTTAGTGTTTAAATATAAAATAATGTTAGAGGTGTCTTTCTTTACCGATAAATAATGTCATAAAAAATATTCGCTTATATCTGAATCACACGCATATTCCCTATTAAAACAACAATTCAAGTATGTAGCAGAGCTATACTGACAGAAAACCTTTTTAGGCACACAGCACACCTTATATTTTTATATTTCTATCAGACACGTGCAGTTGAATATCATAATAGCATCACATTGCTGCTTCTGTGTCTCTTTATTCAATAAATAAAGTATATATTGTGATGCTGAATACCAAGGAAGTGCCCAGGTTTTAAATCTTTTTACATTCTCTTTGAAAGGTTCTCTACTTAGTTTTCTCTCTCGTTTGGCGGACTTTTAAACTTTTTAATGAGCTTGTAACTTTTTTTATTATTTAATCTGTCTGGTGTTGCATTTCCAATGGTCCTTTACGGTGAAACATTGAAAAGAGCTTTAATGACAAGCAAAATGGACTGAAGTATAACTTGATAAGTATTTGGACATTTTTTTGTGTTATAAAAGGAACCTTAGTTATTAATCGTAACAGTAATGTAAAGTTGTTTGTTTATTATCTGATTCAAACAGGCAGATGCTAATATTTTCATATGTTTCCCGTATTGAGTAAACGCTCTTGTTTCATAATATACAGCGTTTAATACCAATGTTCAAACACTTACAGCGAATTTTCTAGTTCAGTTTCAGTATACTAGTAGTTTTGATAGTAGCAGAAGAAAATTAATAAAGTAATTTTTTCAGTAGAGTTCAGTATTTTAATTTTAATACCTAGTTTTAATTTTCATCTCAATATTCTCAATTGATCCGCAATAATAAGCTACCTATAGTTAACGACTTGCTGCGCTTTATGTCTCAATAAAAAGTATTTTACGACTGCTTCTAGTACAAACAACATCAAATGCTTTTAATCGGTACTATGTTAATGCGAGAATTTACTGAAAAAAGCTGCTAATACATTAAGGTTTATTTTTTTCACCACAGCAGCTCAAACATACCGCTTTTGCTGCGAGACACACCTGTGCGGAGCCGAGATCCAAATCCAGTACACATAATATAGATACATAGAATATAGATGGAAGTAAGATAATCTGTGGGAGCCAACACGGATGATAAATAGTAATAGAATTATTGAGGTTCTGGTACATATTTCAGCATGGCTGACATGTTTACTGATTGGTTCAGGTACTTCATAGTTTTTACTGTTTTCCCATAAGTTTTATTGCGTAGCGGAAATATATTTGAAAAGTTTTGGCCTTGCTGATTTCAGCAAGAATGGGCCGGTTCGACCGTTATGAACCTCAGACGTATATCCAATGAAGCGAATCTAGTATGTGGGAACTCTACGCTCGAAGTTGTCGACAAATATATCTACCTGGGACAAGTAGTCCAATTAGGTAGGTCCAACTTCGAGAAGGAGGTCAATCGTCGAATCCAACTCGGTTGGGCAGCGTTCGGGAAGCTACGACATAATTATCTTCTCGTCCGATATCCCGCAGTGTCTCAAGACGAAAGTCTTTGACCAGTGTGTGTTGCCAGTGATGACTTACGGATCAGAGACGTGGTCGCTCACTATGGGCCTTATCAGAAGGCTCAAGGTCACTCAGAGGGCGATGGAGAGAGCTATGCTTGGAGTTTCCCTGCGAGATCGAATCAGAAATGAGGAGATCCGCAGTAGAACCAAAGTCGCCGACATAGCTCTCCGGATAGCCAAGCTGAAGTGGCAGTGGGCAGGGCACATACTCGTAGCTCTGGATATTAATCCATAGAACAGACATGACCATTAACATTGTTTCAACTAACCGCATGGATGGCGTACATTATTGCACCAATGTTAAAAGTTCTAACACGGGATAACACTTTGTGAAGTTCCCCTTTGCTTGAATGTGTATGAAGTCCACCGCGATAGACTTTTACCTCTAGTATGGGAGCTGTCTTTTAAGAAAAGTATAGTTTCGTTCAAATATAATTAAAATGTTCAGCGGTTTGTATACCACCTATACCGCAGTTTTAGTCACATTTAAAGATATTGAGTATGCATAGCACAATCAATGTGTAACAGTTTCGTACCTGTGACTTCGATATTATCCTCACTGCTGCCCCTTTTTGATGTGTCCTGCTAAGTCCACAACTGTGATATAACATGATTGTCAATTTTATTAATAGACCGCACATCATTATTGCACGTCATTAACGACTGCACATTATCATAATGATAATGTAATTTTGCGATACAAACTTACAGCGAGCAGTTAGTAGAAAATAAAGGCGTTGAGTAGTGCTGTAGCTCGAAACTCGAGGCTCGAGTACTGGAGGACTTGACGACTCGAGTGAGCGCGTCGTTAAATCGAGTGCCCTTCACTATAGCCATGTGCGATATAGCCCTGCCTTTTTGTTCCGCCTGTAATTATTACCGTTTTGTTCTATCTTTGTGTTATATATCGCGTCTGTGACGGACGCCCTATGCAGATAACTTTTATGCTTTTTTAATGATCCCTCTCAGCTTTATATTGTGACAGGGTTGTTTAATCGTGGGAGGAAAACAGGAAAAGGTTTTAAAACATAGAAGGAGTTTGTTTTTATCTAGCTGCCTTTACTAAATTTCGTATGCGTTTCTTAAGCATTGATTTTTCTCGAGGTATTAGTGCCATCGGAATTTTGTAATGTAAGGTGCACTCATACCTACGCCTAAAAAAATTGTTCGTTTCTTTTTCAGAGTAAATAAAAATAATTCGAGAAATTACATCAATGGGTATAGACTACTATAGAACAATAATTGATGTAAATTTTCAAACTATTTTTATTCGATGAATGATGTCATCAGCTAACTAAAACTCTCGTATCCTACCATTTTGCTTTGCAGAGCGGGTCTTATTTGTGTCTGCTTCGATGATTGTGGAGAGATTGCTCGTATAAATTTTAAACTTTCTCACTTTTAGTTCATGTCAAAAAAAGCTATTTTATCATTGCCTATCTAACCTAATACTACTTAATATATAAAGCTTAAGAGTTGTTTGTTTGCTTGAACGCGCTAATCTCAGGAACTACTGAACCGATTTGAAAGATTCTTTCAGTGTTAGATAGCCCATTTATCGAGAAAGGCTACAGGCTATTTTACATCACGCTGTAGGCCACGGGAGCAGAGCAGTAGCCTTAAATAACGCGGGTATAACAGCGGGCTCATCTAGTATATTATAAGGAGAAGAGAAAATACATACATACATAGACTCACGCCTGTTTCCCCGGAGGGGTAGGCAGAGGCATATTAAACGCCCACTTTTCGCCAGTGTTTTGATCCCACGTAATAGGTGGCGAGCCCATTGCCGCTTATCGTTATAGGCTCAGTTTATTTATAATATCCACATACATACATACATAGACTCACGCCTGTTGCCCGGAGGGGTAGACAGAGACTACGGAACGCCACTTGCAACAATCCTGACATACCATTTTTGCTTCATTCACTCCCATCAAATTCCTCATGCATGTTCTTCTGTTCAGGGTACTTCTAACCTTTCCTGTTTTGAGGGTGTCTCCGATCTGGTCAGAGAACGTCTGTCTTAGTCTTCCCCTTCGTGCTGTCCCATTCACACTTGCATTATATATCTGCTTGGTCAGTCTTTTGTCATCCATCCTCTTCATGTGCCCAAACCACCTTAGCTTGTCACTACATCTTCTTTTACACCACAACACTCTCTTATAACACAATTCTTTACTCTGTCATTCAAAGACACACCACCACACATACTTTTCAGTGCTCTCATTTCTACAGCAATTATTCTACTTTCATGTCTATTCTGCCATACCCAACTTTCACTACCATACATAAGTGTAGGTACTAACACCCCTCTATGCACAGCCAAACGTGCCTTTTTGGACACATTTTGACTGTTCATAAAGGCATTCAAAGCTCCATTACTATTACCTGCATTAACTCTTCTTTCAATATCTTCTTCATTCTTACCATTCCTAGTAAACAGCGTACCTAAATATTCAAAATCATTCACTTGCTACACTCGTTGTCCATCGATCATAACATTACAAGCCGTAACACATTCCTTCTTTTCAAAAACCATAACTTTCGTCTTGCTCACATTTTCTTTCATTCCTTTCCTCCCTAAAGCACCATGCATGATTACTACCATCTCCAGCTACTCCTCCTCTGAAGACTGTCCCTCCAGTATTACCTGATTATCAGCATAAAGGAGGCATTTTACAAGTAACTCATTCATCCTTAATCCACAGTCACTATTTTTCAAATTGTGCAAACAACTGTCCATGAAGAGGTTGAACAGCCACGGCCACGCTACACATCCCTGTCTAACACCTGTCTCGATGGTAAACCAATCAGTGTACGACCCATTTATCCTCACACAAGCTCTAGAATCTTCATACAGAGCTCGTATGAGGCTGCTGTCACACCTGACCACATTTCATTCCTCACCACCTTATCGTAAGCCTTTTCCAAATCCAAGAATGCGCAATAGACCTTTTGACCTTTGGCCAAAAATGTCTCGGCTATGCATAGCAAGGAAAAGACTTGATCCGTGCACCCCATACCCTTTCGGCATAGCGCTTGTACATCCCATATTTTCTTGTCGGTTACTTCCATAACTCTTTCAATCAGTACCTTCGCATACAATTTGTTAACAATGCTGAGAAGGCTAATGCCTCTATAGTTCTTGCAGAATTGTTGCGAGCCTTTTCCCTTATAAATAGGCACAACTACCGCTGTGGCCCAGTCATCTGGTACTCGGCTGGTGCTCCAGCACAAGTTAAATAAGCGCTGCAGCTGACCAACTATGATGCCCTGTTCAGCATTTCAACTGTTATCCTATCACATCCTGCAGCCTTACCTAATTTCATACTTTCCAGCGCCTTCACAATCTCATCCACGCCAATATCGCTTTCATCATTGCTATTATTACCATTCATTTCGTTGATCGATGTCTCTATCGCCGTTCTTTCAAATAAACCTTCAAAATACTCCTTTCATCTCTTCAGCACGTATGATTCACCATTCAGAATCTTTCCATTCTTGTCTCTGATTGACGTGTATTCTGAGGTTTGAGTTCTTCCTCAAACTGCACAAACGGATTTCCATTATGTTTCTCCGGAAATCTTCAGATAGTCTGCTATCAAACTCATCTTTCTTTTCCTCTTTTTTCCTTTTAACAATTTCTTTCACAATTCTTTTTGACCTAACAAACTCCTTTCTTGCTTCATCTATGTCATCACTCGTTGCCTTTTTCATTCTTTCATTTGCTCTGGCAGCCAACCAATCTAACCAAGCTTTCTTCTTCTTTGACACTTCTGATTGTACATTTTTGTCCCACCATGTATTCTTAACCTTTCATATTTACCTTCTCTTGATCGCACCACATACTTCAGACGCTACACATACTATCTCTTCTTTAAAAGATTGCCATAATTCTTCAATATCATTTATGCCATCGAACCTCTCAAATCTTGCTATCAATCTTCGCTTATACTCATCTTTCACATCTTTCTCTTGCAGATTTTCTACTTTTATTCTTTCCACGACCCTATATTCATTACGTTCTCGGTGTCGCCATCCTTTAAAGAGCCCACTTATCCGGCTCATCACCAAGAAGTGGTCGGTGTGGATGCCGATCCCTCGAAACACCCTTGTGTCTAAAACATTATTTCTCAAACGTTCATCTACAATTACAAAATCAATCATACTACTTCTAACATTTTTAGCCTCACGCGTATACATGTGTATCCTTTTGTGATCAAACATGGTGTTTGCCACGTGGTAAATTTCCGGCTAGCCTGTATTCACTATTATTTTTACCTAAAATAGAATTTCGGGGTATGCCCTAAATGTTGATACTTTCTCAGCTAAATAGACGGTCAATTGACTGACCTTTTGACTAGACACGTAATAGCATAATGTATGATGACTGATGAGAACATAGACTCAAAAATAATAATTCAACGTAAATTTAAAACAGCAGTTCAAGTATGTAATAGAGCTATACTGAGAGAAAAACTTTTCAGGCACACAGCACTCCTTATGTTTTTTACATTTCCATCATACATGTGCAGTTGAATATCATATAGAATCACAATATGCTTCTGTGTCTCTTTATTCAATAAATAAAGTATATATTGTGATGCTGAATACCAAGGAAGTGCCCAGGTTTTAAATCTTTTTTACATTCTCTTTGAAAGGTTCTCTACTTAGTTTTTCTCTCTCCATTGGCTTGTTTGGCGGACTTTTAAACTTTTTAATGAGCTTGTAACTTTTTTTATTATTTAATCTGTCTGGTGTTGCATTTCCAATGATCCTTTACGGTGAAACACTGAGAAGAGCTTTAATGACAAGCAAAATGGACTGAAGTATAACTTGATAAGTATTTAGACATTTTTTTGTGTTATAAAAGGAACCTTAGTTATTGATCGTAACAGTAATGTAAAGTTGTTTGTTTATTATCTGATTCAAACAGGCAGATGCTAATATTTTCATATGTTTCCCGTATTGTATAAACGCTCTTGTTTCATAATATACAGCGTTCAAGACCAATGTTCAAACACTTACAGCGAATGTTCTAGTTCAGTTTCAGTATACTAGTAGTTTTGATAGTAGCAGAATAAAACTAAAACTCTCAAGAAAATTAATAAAGTATTTTTTTCAGTAGAGTTCAGTATTTTAATTTTAATACCTTCTTTTAATTTTCATCTCAATTGATCCACAATAATAAGCTACCTATAGTTAACGACATGCTGCGCTTTATGTCTCAATAAAAAGTATTTTACGACTGCTTCTAGTACAAACAAATTTGACGTTCATAAGTGTCACTTTGTGATCTAAATGAATAAAGGATTTTGACTTTGACTTTGACATCAAATGCTTTTAATCGGTACTATATTGATGCGAGAATTTACTGAAAAAGCTGCTAATACATTAAGGTTTATTTTTTTGTAAAAATAACAAGAAATTAACATAACTTTCAATACACATATATTTAAATAATAATACCTGTGATCAAATAACTAAAAAAATATACAGATCGTAAAAGAAGAAAACGAAAATTAAAAGGGCCTGTCGCTTTCCTTTGGGTTGTGGCGGTCATATAGCTGTCTCTGTCGCTCTGTGGAGAAGTTAATATTCTGTCAAATCTCGTTACCACAAGATAATTTTTTTGTGTATTATACCAAACAGGCGATGAAAAACAGCGATCGTGAGTTTTCTGTTAGTTCTTACTCAAAGTTGTACGTCCTTGCATTGCGTAAGTGGCAATAGTAAATGTAGTGTATTTAAATACTTACTTTGAACTTTGAGGATCATAAGCGTCACAGTGTGATTTTGATTTTGACAAGAAAGCTGCTGACCAAGCAGATATATAAGGCAAGTGTGACTGGTACAGGACGAAGGGGAAGACCTAGGTAGACGTTCTCTGACCAGATTGGAGGCATACTAAAAACAGGAAAGGTTAGAAGTACCCTGAACAGAACAGCATGCATGAGGAATCTGATGGGAGTGAATGAAGCAAGAGAGATATGTCAGGATCGTTGCAAATGGCGTTCCGTAGTCTCTGCCTACCCCTCCGGGAATCAGGCGTGAGTCTATGTCATCATCATCATCAGCCCTTAACAATCCACTGCTGGACTAGGCCTCTCCTTTGAAAGGAGGAATTGGCCTACTATACCACGCTGGCCAAACGGGTTGGTATAGGGTTTGTATCAAGTTTTCCGTCTCTTACAGTGATGTTCTCTGCATAATATGCTCCCTCTGTCGGCTCTTACGACACCCATGGGATGATCTGGGGTGGTGACAATCCGTATTCTTAATCCGTCACCACACGGACATGAGCCTATGTATGTATGTGGAAAACAAATCCTGAGTTCTAAGTCAAAAGTCTTGGAAGAATCCGGGATAACGACAGGACGATGATGAATTTGTAGTTGGCCGGGCATTTCCTCGCGGGATACACAAGCCGTTGTCACGGTAACGGGATGATTGGGATTTGGCGATAGAGAGCCGTTACGTAAATATTAGTATTAATACATGTAACTTAATTTTAAAGGTATAATACAGCATCTCTAGTATGCTTACTAAGCATCTTCTAGGTGCCGAGACATGTTTCGCTTCTTTTGTATAATAAGAGACGTTTTATTTAAATGAAGACTCTACTGGAGTCTGGCTTTAGCGCCATCTTTGTATACCTAATCCACATTCATACATTACCATACGTAAAGCCTCATTTATGAACCTTAACAGACCAACCAGAGTTACAATTAGTGCGATACCGTTACACTAACTTACTCGTTTTAATGCTCAACTGAGACAAAACTAAAACTTTGAACAATTATGAAGATATAACTACTATATCATTTAAGATTAAGAAATTGTGGATTTATTTCCTAAACAATTTTAATAAAAATGTTAAAGAATATTGCCTCTTGTGGGGATCGTATCTTTATTAAAATTGTTTAGGAAATAAATCCACAATTTCTTAATCTTAAAAGATATAACTACTATATCTTTTAAGATTAAGAAATTGTGGATTTATTTCCTAAACAATTTTAATAAAAATGTTAAAGAATATTGCCTCTTGTGGGGATCGTATCTCTACAACTATTTTAATCGTGCTGGCTCCCTCAGTCAAGGTTGAGCCGTACGATTGCTGTTGAATACGGGCCATCAGTGGGCCGAGTCAGTCAAAAGTGTCAGATGATTTCCTGCATTGTACTTGCATACTAAACCCTTTTTTTTGTCTGGACTTTAAAAAATGAAGAAAACACTAAAGAAATTGAAGTGACAAAAGAAAAACAATGACTTTGAATTAGTTTCGGCCTTTCTTCTCAAGAAGTCATTTAGCTAAGAAAAGCCGGCATCATCTAGAATAGGGTTTTGACATGTATAAGTGTTGTAAACAACCAAAATGCAGAAATAAATATGTCTTTATGTCTTTACAACATTCAGCGCTGATTTAGCCGGTGAACATTATTAACAGGATGCGTGTGAATCCAGTTCACTCTAATGTTTTAATGACAGTGTGTGTAAGGGTTATGGGGTTT
Organism: Euclidia mi; assembly: GCA_944739405.2. NCBI lineage: Eukaryota > Metazoa > Arthropoda > Insecta > Lepidoptera > Erebidae > Euclidia > Euclidia mi. Next base: position 125,022,492 of record OX123182.2, on the reverse strand, counting down.
AGGGTCTAGAGGAGTTAATCAGAGATGTCGTGGTTCACATAGGTACTATGTTTATATTTTGCAAACAGTGGTCTTTAAATAGGTATGTAGAAGATTTAACATCTTCTTCATATATAAGAACAAAGTTGTAGAAACGTGTTTAGCCGTAGGAGCAAGCGCAACGTCGTTCGTCGAATATTTTGCATAGACACAGAGAAATATCAAACAGACATACCGAAAACCACATTATCACATCATAGACCTTTAATGAACCATCATCCGCAAAAATGAACAAAATATATTCCAGACGCAGGCGTTATTTAAGTAACATAGTTATAACTATTTGCGGTGGCCGTCACCCCAGTATGGGAGCTCTGAAAGGCTCTATAAGCAGAGTGTCCGTATACGCAGCAGGACCCTACGTTTAATTCGATTGAAAGTTAACTTTTTGCGTGCGTGGTATTTAGTACCTTTCGAATTGTATAAGTAAAAAAATACTACCTTCATTACTACAGCGAAATCTTGAATTATTACCCAGCAGGACCCTCCGCTGTTTGAAGGTTTTCAGACCAATAGTATATGTCACCGTTTAGCGATGTATTAGTACCTTTAAAATACCTTGGTTTCATTTTAATATAATTATTAGTTTATGAGGAAAGCGCCTGCAAAACTTTTATCATGCCAGCAGGACCCTTTTTTGTTTTGACGCTTTCGGCCCCGACAGTCATATTTCTTGTTAGCATTTTAATAGTACTTTTCAAATAACCTTACGTTTAAATCAAATACTTTGTAGTTTAACAAGCAATTTGATTTAAAACTTTTTTCACGATGACCTTAAGATTATACCATTCCAATGATGCTATTATTTTCATGGCACTTAAATATTATTATAATTGAGGGTAAATGCAAAATCAATAACAATCATATCATAACAGATTTTTATTAAATTGTGTTTATAAAAATTAAATATATAATTTCATCTAAAAACACCGGTTTAAATTAATAAAAATCTCTTTGATTAATGCCACCATGCTAAAAGTTATGAAAGCTCATACCTACATTGGCCAAACTAAACGTTAAGTCGCTGAAAAAATATTTAAAAGTTTTAAAACATTTTTTCTGCTATAATACAAAATATTTGAATTACACGTAAGGTTATTTGAAAAGTACTATTAAAATTCTATTAAGAAATATGACTGTCGGGGCCGAAAGCGTTAAAACAAAAAAGGGTCCTGCTGCGTATACGGACGCCTGTGAGTTTTATTGTGGTTCTTACTCGAAGTTGTACGTCCTTGCATTGCGTCATCATCATCATATCAGCCAAACGACGTCCACTGCTGGACATAGGCCTCCCTCAAGGTTCTCCACACAGACCGGTCTTGAGCCGCCCGCATCCAACCGCCTCCCGCGATCTTGACGAGATCGTCGGTCCACCTTGCGAGGGGCCTACCTCTGCTGCGTCGTCCGGTATGTGGCCGCCACTCCAGAACCTTTCTGCCCCAACGGCCATCGGTTTTTCGAGCTATGTGCCCTGCCCACTGCCACTTCAGCTTGGCTATCCGGAGAGCTGTGTCGGCGACTTTGGTTCTACTGCGGATCTCCTCATTTCTGATTCGATCTCGCAGTGAAACTCCAAGCATAGCTCTCTCCATCGCCCTCTGAGTGACCTTGAGCCTTCTGATAAGGCCCATAGTGAGCGATTTGCGTAAGTGGCATCAAATGTAAATGTAGAGTATTTAAATACTTACTTTGAACTTTGAGGATCATAAGCGTCACAGAGTGATTTTGATTTTTACTAGAAAGCTGCTGACCAAGCAGTTATATAAGGCAAGTGTAAATGGGACAGGATGAAAGGGACGACCTAGGCAGACGTTCTCTGACCAGATTGGAGACATCCTAAAAACAGGACAGGTTAGAAGTACCCTGAACAGAAGAGCATGCATGAGGAATCTGATGGGCGTGAATGAAGCAAATGAGATATGTCAGGATCGTTGCAAATGGCGTTCCGTAGTCTTTGCCTACCCCTCCGGGAAACAGGCGTGAGTCTATGTATGTATGTATGTGGAAAACAAACCCTGAGCTCTAAGCAAAAGTCTTGGAAGAATCCGGGATAACGATAGGACGATGATGAATTTGTAGTTGCCCGGGCATTTCCTCGCGGGATACACAAGCCGTTGTCACGGTAACGGGATGATTGGGATTTGGCGATAGAGAGCCGTTACGTAAATATTAGTATTAATACATGTAACTTAATTTTAAAGGTATAATACAGTATCTCTAGTATGCTTACTAAGCATCTTCTAGGTGCCGAGACATGTTTCGCTTCTTTTGTATAATAAGAGACGTTTTATTTAAATGAAGACTCTACTGGAGGCTGGCTTTAGCGCCATCTTTGTATAATCCACATTCATACATTACCATACGTAAAGCCTCATTTATGAAATTTAAGAGGGCCTAACCAGAGTTACAATTAGTGCGATACCGTTACACTAACTTACTCGTTTTAATGCTCAACTGAGACAAAACTAAAACTTTGAACAATTATGAAGATATAACTACTATATCATTTAAGATTAAGAAATTGTGGATTTATTTCCTAAACAATTTTAATAAAAATGTTAAAGAATATTGCCTCTTGTGGGGATCGTATCTCTACAACTATTTGTTTATATTAAACAACTATTTGTTTATATTAAACATATAAACAAATAGTTGTGGCAACCTGTCTGATGGTTTAGGCTGACATGCTTATGCATACACCTTCTGATGGCGTGGAGGCATAGTGATACAGATCGTGCTGGCTCCCTCAATCAAGGTTGAGCCGTACGATTGCTGTTGAATACGGGCCATCAGTGGGCCGAGTCAGTCAAAAGTGTCAGATGATTTCCTGCATTGTACTTGCATACTAAACCCTTTTTTTTGTCTGGACTTTAAAAAATGAAGAAAACACTAAAGAAATTGAAGTGACAAAAAAAAACAATGAATCTGAGTTTGTTTCGGCCTTTCTTCTCAAGAAGTCATTTAGCTAGGAAAAGCCGGCATCATCTAGAATAGGGTTTTGACATGTATAAGTGTTGTAAACAACCAAAATGCAGAAATAAATATGTATTTATGTCTTTACAACATTCATCGCTGATTTAGCCGGTGAACATTATTAACAGGATGCGTGTGAATCCAGTTCACTCTAATGTTTCAATGACAGTGTGTGTAAGGGTTATGGGTTTTAGGGTCTAGAGGAGTTAATCAGAGATGTCGTGGTTCACATACTATGTTTATATTTTGCAAACAGTGGTCTTTAAATAGGTATGTAGAAGATTTAACATCTTCTTCATATATAAGAACAAAGTTGTAGAAACGTGTTTAGCCGTAGGAGTAAGCGCAACGTCGTTCGTCGAATATTTTGCATAGACACAGAGAAATATCAAACAGACATACCGAAAACCACATTATCACATCATAGACCTTTAACCCCCATCATCCGCAAAAATGAACAAAATCATATTCCAGTCGCAGGCGTTATTTAAGTAACATAGTTATAACTATTTGCGGTGGCCGTCACCCCAGTATGGGAGCTCTGAAAGGCTCTATAAGCAGAGCATCGTTCGCTCAACTTGCTCTGCCTGCATCCAATTTAACTTGCCGCTCTCACTACGAATACTCGAACCAAAAGTTTCGTATTAAATGCACTTTTTTAAACTAATTTAAGTTTAACACATGATTATATAAAAACCGGCCAAGCGCGTGTCGGGCCACGCGCAATGTAGGGTTCCGTAGTTGCCCATAATGACTTGCTGCAAAGGGTATTAATGTACAACAAATCCGACTGTTTATTTTGCTGAAAAAATAATTTTAATAACACTATTATAAGAACCTAAGTTTTGTTTACAAAAATACTAGGTATGTATCCAGTTATGTATTGTAAACATAAAATGTGGCTTCCAAGATATACTACTACTATACATACGTAGTACCGTAGTACATTACATACCAAAGTACGTATATCTTTAAGATTAAGCCAGCGCGCCCAATGTAAACTCACAGAAATAGGTATTTATAAGTTAATCGACGATTACTCGTAAACTATTGATATCTACTAAGCCGTGATAGTTTTCCTTTTAAATTCGTTATATGTACTACATTTGTGATTTTTTTCACCTCTTCCAAATTAATAGTTTAGCCGGCAGAGGGGGGGGGGACACTTGAGTCTAACAATTTTGTTCACTTCAAAGCTTGATATTTGACAAACCAATCACTTGATCGAAAAATGATTTGAGCAAACTAATAATATTTTTTTAAAACCTATCCAATGATACCCCACATGATAGGGGACTCAACCAAAAAAAAAAATCAACCCCACTATATAATAATATGTAGGGGAGATGCCCTAAAAAAAATATTTTCCTAAATTTTATTCTACAGTTTTGTTGCAATATCTTATGTCTATATTCATGTCAAATATCAGCTTTCTAGCACCAGACGTCTGTGAGCTAGGCTGCGGACGGACAGACAGGAACAGGAACCCTTATAGTTTCGTCATGTCCGTCCACATGACGAAACTATAAGGGTTCCTTGTGGACTACGGAACCCTAAAAAGCCGTGTGGATACACTAATAGCCTGTTATGAAAAGGATCTCGGGTTCGAAACCACATCGTACATAACTGAATGTTAAATCTTTTAGACATATACCTACCTACTACTACTACCGACTACTCACAAATTATGTTAATATTTATTGCTAAATTTTGCTCAACTTTTATAAAACATTAGATGAGCCCGCGGTTACACCCGCGTTATTTAAGGCTAATGCTCCGCTCCCGTGGCTCATAGCGTGATGTTATATAGCTTATAGCCTTCCTCGATAAATGGGCTATCTAACACTGAGAGAATGTTTCAAATCTGACCAGTAGGTAATTGCTGAGATTAGCGCAACACCAAACAAACAAACAAACTCTTCAGTTTTATATATTAGTATAAGATTTATAAATTGGTAACCCTTAAATTACTGCGTACTATTTCTCTAACACAGCACCAAGCTTCAATCATTGTAGAAACTTTATAGATTTTACTTACCTATATATTGTGTTTAATAATACTCCGAATTCTTATCTGAGAAGCTTTAACAAAACAAAGACTTAAACATTGTTGTTTACTAAATATGAATGTACCTCGAAAAATAATAATATTGCGATGAAACAAAAAAAATATTCTACGAAACTCTTGAATGAAATCAAAGTACCATATTGGCGAAACCTTAAAAAATATACTTGGTCGGTGAAGAAATTCTTTACAAAATGATTGTCGTAGTAGGGTATCTTCAATGCGAGGCGTAATAGGTTATTTTGGGTGTTGCCAGGCCAACAAGCTCGATAGATGTATGATTGATAAGTTTTGTTTATGCAAAACTTGGAAATTAACAGCTTGTACAAGTTTCGCTGGCTATTTCCATGCGTGTTATGTATTCAGATTAGCAGGCGTGAACCTTTTATAATACTAGGGTAATGTCCGCCTCAGGATCTTTTTTATCTTTAGTAAAGCTGTCACAATGGTCGCTATTTTTAGATTCGCTGTTAAGTTGTATAAAGTAACTGTATTTTGTATTTATTTGGTATCCTGGCGGACTAGCAAATTGAGCAGTTTTTTAGAAAATTGTCATTTATTACCTGTTAGAAATATTATTATTGTAATATTATAATCAAAAGATTATATTTCTAACTCATAGCCAAGAATAGACATTGAATAAATACTGTATCATAGTAGGCGTTTTTGATTGGGATAATTATACCTAGTATCAGCATCCGAGAGGATATTGTAGGTAGTGTTACTGAAATATGTTCTAATCTTTGATGACATTTATTAATAAAATACATATTATGTCTGTGGAGGTGGTTAAGAAACTCCTACGTGTTTTTTATAATTATGTCTTAGTATTAATTATCTATGACTTTCTGAATAACAAGCCTTTGAATCGTAAGTATGGGATTATATATGGGATAGGCTAATGTGGATTCGATTCGCACTTGGGACTAAGATTTTGAGCACATCATTTATTTTGTTTCCTATCTAGACGTAAACGTTAAGTATCTGGATGTAGACAATGCATGATGTTTAGAATATCTATGTCTGTTTATGAGTCAACTGTGTGTCACACATTCCGACTTGTTTCGGATGACCGCATACGAACAGGATATCAATATGTACCTATCTTTGCTTCACAAAATATACTTCAAAATTTTATTTTTTTTATTTATTTCGGGTACGGCCCATTTACGGCTGATACAAAGGATACGATTCCAGCGTGCACTTTGAGAATTTTAATCTAAAGAGTGATGGATTGGTATTCTCAAAAACTTTGTATGATAGACTGCATCGGCTAGAAATAACCGAATGATATTTAGTCGAAACTACATGTAATTATTGCTTTTTCATATCCACCAGTATACTCTGTCATACCTTAATGTTGCTTTTCTAACATTTAAAACCTGCTAAACGGGCAAAAGGCAAGGCGCAGAAGGCAAGGGGAAACCACTGCGTCTAGATTCCCAAGAAAGTCACATGAGAGCACATAGAATTGAGGTACGATCGCCCTGCTCACTGATTAGCGACCGGCGCTGTGCAGCGTCCGGGGCGCGCAGTGTTAAGTTGGCTACCGGCCCCCCATGGAAACTCTACTACTGGAAACTCCATCAAACTACGACGCCTCCAGACGATAGGAACTTGGAATGTGCGTGGCTTGAACAAACCTGGAAAACTTACAGTTTTGGAACGAGAAGTAGTGAGAGTCGGTGTGAATATATGTGGTGTAAGCGAAACACACTGGAAAGGCAGCGGACATTTATTGACAGACCATCATGTCGTTTACTTCTCTGGTAACGACATCAGTAGTAGCAACGGTGTGGCTTTTTTAGTACCTAAACATTAGTATAAATGCGTTATGTATACTGTTTTTCTATAGTCCATTTCACACTATGCTGTTGTATCTACTGCATTGGAGTTGCAAATAAAAAACAATTTCATTTCATTTCATTTCATGTATGGGTTATGAGTCGGTAAGCGATAGGATTATCAGCATTAAGATTAAAGCTTCACCAATGAATCTTAATATCGTTCAAGTTTATGCCCCCACCTCTACCGCAAGTGACGATACAATCGAGAAGTTTTACTCCGAATTAGAATCTACAATAGCGAAGGTACCCAATAGAGAGTTATTGGTCATCCTTGGAGACATGAACGCTAAGATTGGAGAAAACGCTAATCAGCTGGGCAAATGCGCGGGGAGATTTGGGCTCGGGAATCGGAACGAACGAGGTGAACGCTTAATACAGTTCACCTCAGAGAACGACCTGCTCATTGTAAATAGCCTCTTCCAACACCACCCTCGAAGGATGTACACCTGGATATCGCCCGATGGGAAAACTCGCAACCAAATAGACTATATCATGATTCGGTCGCGATGGAGATCATCTATAACAAATGCCCATACATTACCGGGGGCTGATTGCGGGACTGACCACCAACTTTTGATCTCCAAATTAAAACTTAAGCTCACAGCAACCAGAATCATTCAGAAGCCGAGGAAGCTAGAGGTGAAAGATGTTCCGACATTCCGTTCGATTGTCCAACAGAACTGGTCACAGTGGTCTAAAGCGGATCTGGCTATGGAAACACCCGACGCACTATGGAACCGAGCGAAGTCGCTTATTACAACAACTGTCGCAAAAACAGCACCACCAATTACTATCCACAAAAGACAGCATTGGATGACTGATAGCACCTTCGAGCTCGTTGAAAAACGCCGACAGATGAAAGCAGCGGGAGCCAGTATCAAGGATATCAATAAAATGTCGGGTCAGATACAATTTAAATGCCGACAAGATCACAATACCTACCTTCACAATTTGTGTAAGGAAATTGAGGCTCACGCTGACAGATATGTGTCAAGAGACTTGTATCACAAGATCCGCCTCATCACGAAAACGCTGCCGTCCAAAACCTGGGCCATCGAAGACCACAAAGGCCAGGTAGTTACTGAACTGGACAAAATTTCCGAAGTTTGGAGGTCTGGTCTAAGGTCTTACTGTCCCTGTTTCAAGATCCGCAGTCGCGAAACTTTGCACCTACGGAGCCTGCGAGTGACACGTTTGAGCCGGATATTCTTAAGTCAGAAGTAAGAGCCGCTATTCAACACGTCAAGAATAAGAAAGCCACAGGGAAAGATGGGATCCCAATTGAAACAATACGGGCATTGGGAGAGCTTGGCGTTCATATTTTCTATATAATCTGCAACAGGATATGGATCACAGGTAAATGGCCTTCTGAATGGGCTCATACAGTGTTCACTCCGCTTCATAAAAAGGGTTCCACGAAGAAGTGTAGCAACTTTCGACTTATTGCCTTGATAACACACGCTAGCAAGATAATGCTACACATCTTAAATGAGCGACTGAAGGCATACTTGTCCAGAGAAATTGCGCCGGAACAAGCTGGTTTTGTGAAGGGTAAAGGAACCCGTGAACAGATTCTCATCGTTCGCCAAGTTATAGAAAAAGCTCGAGAGTTCAACAAGCCGACATACATATGCTTTGTTGACTTCTCCAAGGCTTTTGACTCGGTGAAATGGCCAACGTTGTGGAAAACACTACTGGACATGGGCACACCACAACACCTCGTACACCTGCTCAGAGAGCTCTACGAAGGGGGAACAGCTTCAGTGCGGACAGATGACCTCCTCTCAGCTACTTTCCATCCAAGTGCGGGTGTGCGACAGGGATGCATAATTTCACCTTTACTTTTTAACGTCTATACCGAGCTTATAATGCGAATCACTCTCGAAAACTGGACCGATGGTGTTGCGATTGGTGGCTACAAAATTGCGAATTTGCGGTACGCAGATGACACCACTCTATTTGCGAGTAACGCTAACCTTATGCAGGAATTACTTCTCAGAATGGAGCGCGTAAGCGTTAAGTTTGGGTTAAAGATAAACCGATCTAAAACCAAGATTATGATCGTGGATCGCGTCAATGACAATTCGCCCGAAGTGACTCATATTGCGAACTGCGACGATGTTCAGACCTACGTATACCTTGGGGCTTTAATTTCAAACAACGGCGGCTGCGTAGATGAAGTTAAGCGACGCATGGCCATAACGAGAACTGCGATGGACAAGTTGAGGAAAGTTTGGCGGAATCGCAATATTACTAAAGCCACTAAAGTCAGGCTCGTGCACGCTCTTGTTTTCCCCATCTTCCTTTACGCGGCAGAGACGTGGACAGTACGCGACTTGGAAAAGAGGAAGATAGATGCTTTGGAAATGTGGTGCTGGAGGAAGATGCTCGGGATATCGTGGACGGAGTTCCGCACTAACGTGTCCATACTCCAGGAACTCGGCATCACACAGCGTCTGTCGGCCGTGGTGCAGTCACGTATACTCCAATATTTTGGGCATGTCTCCAGGCGGGACAATGACTCCATAGAGCGGTTGGTTGTGCAGGGAAAGGTGGAGGGAACCAGAACGCGCGGCAGGTCACCCATGCGCTGGACTGACCAGGTGAAATCCGCAATAGGAAACCGCGTATCCGATTGCACCAGGAAAGCTGCCAACAGGGAGAAATGGCGGGAGATCGTGCGAAGAGCTGTATCCGCCACTACCACCAATGAGGATGCCTCAACGTGACCACGACCGCTCTGCCAAGAGCGACACGACTGAGAAGAAGAAACGGGCAAATCAAATACGGCAGCGTAAACGTGCACCTCGGCTTCACGTATGGCAAAGTGGTTTAAGCGGTTGACTCTCCGTCTAACACTACACGAGTGCTGTGGGTTACATGCCACGAGATAACTCTATGTGGTCCACAAGTTGTTGTAGTATAGGTACTAGTTTACCAAAATGTTCAAATAATAATGTAAACTCAGTAAATGTTGAATTAAAGGCAGGTCGTGTGCTTTTTGACCTTAGTAATAACAAAGGGTAAACATTTGAAACCTAAAGCAACAATTGAATAAAATTAGACCTATATCACGTTCGTGCGACATTTACAGCAAGGGGTTTTAAACTTTTATTTCACAAACTAGCTGGTACCCGCGGCTTCGCACGCGGAAAAAAGTTACGTTTTAAAAAGTTCTCTGCCAAATCTAATCTTTATACAGCCGGCGACTTTCCAGATTTCAAGATGAATGACTCTTTGCTTTTACATATAATTATACAAAAATAAGTGTCATGACAACAGCGCAACCTACCGGGTCAAATTGGAGCCTATATGTAGCGCTATAAAGTGCTCTACCTTCTAGTTAAAGTCTCATTTGAATCGGTTCAGCCGTTCCAGAGATTACCCCGGACAAACAGAAAGACAGACAGACAGACAGACAAAAATGTTAAAAAGGGTTGTTTTGGACTTAGAATCGTGTAACTAACTATATGCACTTAAAAATCCATAGTTATTTTGAAATCACAGACAGACACTTCAATTTTATTTATATGTATAGATGAGTTGAATAAGTAAAGACTTGTTATCGCGATAACAGCGCCAACTACCGGGTCAAATTGTAGCCTATATGTAGCGATATAAAGTCCTCTACCTGGTAGTGAAATTCTCATTTGAATCGGTTCAGCCGTTCCAGAGATTACCCCGTACAAACAGAAAGACAGACAGACAGACAGACAAAAATGTTAAAAAGGGTTGTTTTGGACTTAGAATCGTGTAACTAACTATATGCACCTGCAAATACATAGTTATTTTGAAATCACAGACAGACACTTCAATTTTATTTATATGTATAGATGAGTTGAATAAGTAAAGACTTGTTATCGCGATAACAGCGCCAACTACCGGGTCAAATTGTAGCCTATATGTAGCGCTATAAAGTCCTCTACCTGGTAGTGAAAGTCTCATTTGAATCGGTTCAGCCGTTCCAGAGATTACTCCGGACAAACAGAAAGACGGACAGACAGACAGACAAAAATGTTAAAAAGGGTTGTTTTGGACTTAGAATCTTGTAATTAACTATAATTATGCACTTGCAAATACATAGTTATTTTGAAATCACAGACAGACACTTCAATTTTATTTATATGTATAGATGTATAGATGAGTTGAATAAGTAAAGACTTGTGATCGCGATAACAGCGCCACCTACCGGGTCAAATTGTAGCCTATATGTAGCGCTATAAAGTCCTCTACCTGGTAGTGAAAGTCTCATTTGAATCGGTTCAGCCGTTCCAGAGATTACCCCGGACAAACAGAAAGACAGACAGACAGACAGACAGACAGAGAGACAGACAGACAGACAGACAAAAATGTTAAAAAGGGTTGTTTTGGACTTAGAATCGTGTAACTAACTATATGCACTTGAAAATCCATAGTTATTTTGAAATCACAGACAGACACTTCAATTTTATTTATATGTATAGATGTATAGATAATTCGGAGGACCGTTATGACAGACATATTCGGGCTTCACTCAATTTTATTTATCGGGTTATATTTAACATTGTTTGAATCCAACAATGACAAACTAGCTAAATGTATTTGATATGGTTATGTTTGGATGAAATAAAGTGTGCTTGCGGGCGACAGAACACGAGTTTTATTAATATATTTTTTTAATATAGGGGTGCATAGGTTTCCTACCAAGAACTTAGGGTCCCAAGCCAACCTCACCTGCAAGTGGTGCACCTGCCGATCAACGGACGAGGCTCTGGCAAACAAAATGTCCCAATAAGCGGCAATAGGCTCGCCACCTATTACGTGGGATCAAAACACTGGCGAAAAGTGGGCGATTAATATGCCTCTGCCTACCCCTTCGGGGAAACAGGCGTGAGTCTATGTATGTATGAATGTATTTTTTTAATAATTGATAGATTTTTAAATAATGTTTGTATAAGTTAGAAGTCAATAATTATTATAATAAGTAGTTAGAGATTGTTTTGCAGAGGACAATATCAAATAAAAATCTATCAATAAATTAAAGCATAGACCTTCCTGACAGCCGAAACCGACGGCTTAACGTACTCTCCGAGGTCCGTTGCAAGCGATATTTAGTAACAAAATTCAATACGCACCTAACTCCGAAAAATCAGTGGTGTGCGCCGTGGATTCGAACCCGATACCCTTTGCATGGCAGTCTGTTGGTATCCCCACTAGGCTGTCGCAACTATAGATTTATATATATGGAGGTATTATTGGCAATTTGAGTGGCCATTAACCCTTTGTTCGATGCCACCGGTACAGCCATGAATCTCTCGTCTCAATAATCAGAGGCTATGTCTGTCGGTATCGGCGTACATCTCTATCGAAACCAAAGATTTACCGACGACCCACATAAATTAAACACTGCCATTGGCTACATTACCCGCCCAAACTTTTCACCATTCCTACCGTATTACGTCTTGACAGTTATCGACTTAAGTTTACCAGTACGGCACTTTGATTTCAACGAAAGCCTTCATGTCGATATAAAGCTTCCACTCAGCAGAAATGTTCCCTCTCGCTCTTTTACCAAAAGTAAGAAAAAGACAAAACATTGAGGTGAAAATTGCGAACGAATAATTTCGATCGGACAACACATGAGTACATGTTATCCTAATTACTGTGGGTCCTGAATACAAGGTGTGAAAAGTATAATATAGCCCAAAACTCATTTAAACGCTTTTAATCTTTCACGGTTTGTATACATCTTACAATCTAATAAACGAGTCTTATTCTCAATATTAAACTAATTACACTAAGTTGGGGGTATTTAGGTATACCTTAAATTAGTTTAATATCGCGAGTAAAACTTATATGGAATTTATTTATTTCTATACTAGCTGTTTCCCGCGGTGTCACCCGCGTCCTGAGGGAACTACTTCGTGTACCCAGTTAATTTATAGCCTAAGTTACTACTTGGTACATCAGCTATCTGCCAGTGAACGTCCCGTCAAAATTGGTCCAGCCGTTCCAGTGATTAGCGAGAACAAACAAACAGACAGACAAAAATTGTAAAAAACCTCATTTCGGTATATGTACCTACCGTGCATACATATGCATTTAGTAAAAAGCGGTTATTTTAATATTACAAACAGACACTCCAATTTTATTTATGTGTATAGATACAATTACTAAACTTCTGACAATAATTGCCGCAATAGCACACACTCACCTGGGCCAAAAAATTTACATATAGAAGCGCATTTCTTAAGGATTTCGTGTCCCGATTCCAAGTGGCGAGTTGACGACTGTCGTCAGTGTAGTTCTTAGTTGGCGCCGCCGGCGTCGTTCTCCATCTCTCTTGCTCTCGTAGTTAAGATAGACAGGAGAAACGTTCGTCTCTCTTGCACTCGTAAAGCGCGACTGCCACCCGCCAAGCGGCAATATGGGTCACAGAAAGTTTGTCTACAGAGCGCCCATAAGAAATGCGCCTCTCTGTAAATCTCTATGCTCTATGCCTGGGCGGAGCCGAAGACAGAATCCAGTGCATGACATAGATACATAGAATATAGATGGAAGATAGATAATTTATGGTAGTCAATACAGGTGATAAATGGTAATAGAATGATTGAGGTTCTGGTACATATTTCAGCATGGCTGACATGTTTACTGATTGGTTCAAGGTACTTCGGCATCTCGCACATAGCGCATTCATCTTATTTGCTGGGTTTCTTCTAAGTTTTATTGCGTAGTGAAAATATATTTGAAAAGTTTTGCATTACTGATTTCGTTTATGTAATTTGTAACTACTACCTGGCTTTATTTCAAATATGACAAAGATTTTGTGGCGAAAGACTAGTATGAAAAGAAAGTACAAACGCACATTATTATCAGGGGCACACTTCAGAGGAAATGTGCTCTGCACTCAAATATTTTTAGATAGTAGAAGGCCTTGCTGATTTCAGCAAGAATGGGCCGGTTGGACTGTTATGAACCTCAGACGTATATCCAATGAGGCGAATCTAGTATGAACGCAAGAAAAATTTAAACCTTCGAGGCCTCAGCAAAATACATAGGTACATATATGAAAACTTAAAGGGTCATTGCGTTGGAATTAGAGTTAAATGTTATTATTACGTAAGTACAGTTTAACAGTATTGCAATGGCCGAAATTGCACAATTTCCGGTATTCTACCTTCATAATATTGTCATTAAGATTCCACTATTTAAAACATACATAGTTGGACTCGGGGTGTTGCTTTACTCGTGTAATTGTAGATATGTTTTCTTCTGGTATTGCTTTTGTAATATCCATAGAACAGACATGACCATTAACATTGTTTCAACTGGCCGCATGGATGGCGTACATTATTGCTTCAATGTTAAAAGTTCGATCCCAACACGGTATAACACTTTGTGAAGTTCCCCTTTGGTTGAATGTGTATGAAGTCCCCCGCGATAGACATTTACTCCTAGTATGGGAGCTGTCTTTTAAGAAAAGTAGTTTCGTACACACATAATTCAAATGTTAATCGGGTTATACTATACCCTGTACCATAGTTTTTACAGTTATGTGTGTATTAAAAATGTTAATTATCGCTCGCTTGATAATGTGCCCGGTAGATGGCAATAGGTTCGCCCCCTATTACATTGGGACCGAAACATAATTGGTGAATTGTGGGTGTGTAATACACCTCTGCCTACCCCTTCGGGGATAAAAGGCGTGAAGTTATGTAATATAATGTAATGTAATGAATATGCAATGCACAGCAAATCAGTGTGTAACAGTTTAGTACCTGAGACGGCGATAATATAACCGCTGCCGTCTCTATTTGCTGTGACCGGGTAATTTCATACATGTGATAAAACATGATTGTCAATTTCATTAATAGACCACCTCACATCATTATTGCACGACGAGATAATCTCATTTTCGATACAAACTTCCAGCGAGCAGTTAGGGCAAAATAAAGTAGTTGAGTAGTGCCACATATCTACTCATGTGGTAGTGCTGTAGCTCGAAACTCGAGGCTCGAGTACTGGAGGACTTGACGACTCGAGTGAGCTTGTCGTTAAATCGAGTGCCCTTCACTATCGCCATGTGGGATATAGCCCTGCCTTTTTGTTCGGCCTGTAATTATTACAGTTTTGTTCTATCTTTGTGTTATATATCGCGTCTGCGACGAACACCTGATCTAGATAACTTATATGCTTTTTTAATGATCCCTCTCAGCGTTATATTGTGACAGGGTTGTTGAATTGTGGGAGGAAATTTACAGGTGAATATAATTTTCCAGGAAAAGGTTTAAAAACATGTAAAGTTTACATTTGGCTGCCTTAAAAATAAAAAAAAGTATGTACGATCTTAATTTCTTCAGCACGTATTACGTAGTTCTTTTGACATTTTATTTTGTTCTTTAATTTAAGATGTTTATCAGCCTATCTATGACTAAAAAATGTATCCTTTCTAAAGGTGTAAATATTGCCATAATTTCTCCATCTCAATGTCTATTCGATGATCTATAGAAAGGTTGCCTGGAAGAAATTGCTTTTAGCGATAAGGCCGCCTCTTGTACATTTGAAACCTGCATCATGTAATATGTACATTTGTATTGTATCTGGTGTTAAATAAAGAATTTTCTATCTATCTATCTATAGCTTCAGAAAACTAAACATCTATTTCTCGTCACCTACTATACAATTTTGGTTTACAGTGCGGTTGTCTTATGTGTGTTTGTTATGACAGTTGTAAAGAGATTGCTCCTACAAATTAACTTTCACACTGTATGTTGTAGATACGAATGGAACTTTATGATTGACTACTTATCGTTAAGGAAGAAAAATATATTATAAACTATAATTAATAGACAACCCTAAGATATAATGAAACTATACCTATTATTACATTTTACAATTTTATTGAAACGGGTCTTATTCGCGATATTTAATTAATTTAAGGTATAAATACCTATGTTTTACCGACGTTTCGGCCGTCTTACAACAGCCGTGGTCGCGGCAGGACTGATGTCATCTCAGCGTCGTCCTTGTGAAGCGCGGGTTTCGGCAATTACCCTCACTTGTTTTTTATTTTTATTTTTATCCGAACTGTCGGTACGTCGACACACAACACTTATGACGTCTACACACTGATGAGCTGTGTTACTGCGGCGGGGTTTACATTTGTTGATTACTGGATTCCAAGTTGTAGACAGTCTGTATCCATCTTCCCGGTTGAAATTTTTATGTTTTTTGATTTCAACCGCTTCACGTACTATCCTGGAGTAATAGTGACGATCGGTAGATAAGACCTTTGGTTGATGTAATTCGATCCAGTGGTTTGTTCCAGACTCCAACAAATGCTCAGCTATGGCAGACTTGTTAATTTGTCGGTTTTTTACAGCTGCGATATGTTCCTTGACCCTTTCAGCGATGGTTCGTTTGGTCTGTCCGATATAGGAACTACCACAACTGCAGTCAACCTTGTAGACGCCAGGTGTTTGTAGAGGAAATCATTCATTCCCGAAGGATGTCATTCCTCTACAAACAGTAATCCTGGAAATTATTTACCAAATATATTATGTGGAAGTGCGCTGTTACTGAATATGTTCGTTAAAGACTCAGTATAACTACATATTTATATTATCCACTCACCTGATATATTTAAAACCTTCAAAGCCTCGAACACCGACGACGAGTTGCTGCTTTATCGGTATTTTACCGTATACATTTCAGAGAGTGTGCAGCGGAACTGCACGATTTAATCCCTTCATCCCCTTTCCAGTATCGCACAACCAGACGCACTGCCCAGCGCCATCGGTACATGGTCGATATTTCAACCATACGTACAAAACGTTCATCATGCGCGCTGCAAAACAATGGAACTCCCTGCCAGCATCTGTGTTTCCCGATCAGTACAATTTGGGTGTCTTCAAGACGCGAGTGAATAGGCATCTTCTAGGTAAGCGTGCTACATCCTAGATCGCATCATTGCTTACCATCAGGCAAGATAGTGGTCAAACGCGAACCTATATTTACTAAAAAAAAAGAAAAGCGGACCCCGGGCTCCGAGGCGATCGCCTTGGACCGCAACCGGGATGGCGCTAGGATGATGATGATGTGATTTTGACATTGTGTAGTAAACGAACCCTGGGCTCTAAGGGAAAGTTCTGAGATTTGGCGATGGAGTACCGTTACATTAACATTACTATGTATACATATCACGTAAGTTTAAAAGTATAATACAGTATTTAGGATTTCTAGGTGCCGAGACATGTTTCGCTAGTTGTGTATAATAAGAGACGCTTTATTTAAATGAAGGCTCTACTGGAGGCTGGCTTGGCGCCATCTTTATATAATACTTATATACATTACCTTACGTAAAGCCTCATTTATGATCCTTAATAGGCAGTTAAGCAGAGTTACAATTAGTGCGATATCGTTACACTAACTTACTTTAATGTTCAAACTGAGACAAAACTAAAAGGTAGAACAATAAAATTGTGCAGAGACAAACACTATATCTTCTAAGACTGGGAGATGGTAGAATTGATCCTAAACATCAGTGGATCCATGCGTCTGATGCACGTTTCAGCTAACTTCGAGTACGATGCGGTGAAATTGATTAACAGGATGCGTGTGAATCTAGTTCACTCTTATGTTTTTATGACCGTGTGTGTAAGGGTCATGGGTTTTAGGGTCTAGAGGAGTTAATCAGAATCGATGTAGCGTCTCAAAAGCTAAGTTTAAGTCTTACGAACAGTAGTCTTTAAAAGTATATAGAAGATTTAAGATTTTACATACATACATACATAGTCTCACGCCTAAATACCCGAAGAGCTAGGCCGAGGTATATTACTACACCCACTTTTCGCCAGATTTATTTTAGTCCCACGTAATAGAGGGCGAGCCTATTGCCGTATCGGGCACATTACCAGACTCCGAGCTGCTACTGAGAATTTCCTAACGGAAAAACCCAATAACACTTTGCCCGACCCGGGGATCGAACCCGAGACCTCTTAATCCTACGCGCACATTTATGCCGCGAGGCCAACGAGGCAGTAGCATTTAAGATTTTAGATTTAAGAATAAAGTTAAAAAGCAACACGGTTAGCCGTCGAAGCAAGCTCAACGCCGTTCTTCGAATATTTTGCACAAGCACTGAGAAATAACAAGCAGATATCCAAATACCACATTATCCGTTTCAAAAAACTACTTTTGATCCCCATCATCTGCAAAAATGAAGAAAATAATATACCAGTCGCAGGCGTTATACAAGTAACATAGTTATAACTATTTGCGGTGCCCGTCACCCCAGTATGGGAGTTCTCATTAGTCTCTCCGCGACCACGCTCGATGCAAGACGAGCGAACCGTCGAAAACAAATAGGTATTTATACCTTAAATAAATTAATTGTACGTGATTAAGACCCGCTAATTTATTTTGTATGATGTATACAAATCGCGAAAGTTTAAAATCGATTATGATTGTCAAGTTCATTAATAGACCTCACATCATTATTACACGACGAGATAATCTCATTTTCGATACAAACTTCAAGCGAGCAGTTAGTGCAAAATAAAGTAGTTGAGTAGCCCTGCCTTTTTGTTCCGCCTGTAATTATTACCGTTTTGTTCTATCTTTGTGTTATATATCGCGTCTGCGACGAACGCCCTATGCAGATAACTTTTATGCTTTATTAATCATCTCTCTGAGCTTCATATTGTGACCGGGTTGCTGAATTGTGGTGAAACTTTACATGTGAATGCAATCCGCCATGTTTTCAAATCTTTGAAGGTTTGAAAACATGGTGGTTTATTTTATTTAGCTGCACTAAAAATTCGTTTTCATTGCGTTTGTAAAGCATTGATTTTAGCATGTAGTTCAATTTAAATTTTGTAATGTAAGGTGTACTCACATATATATATATATATATATATATATATATATATATATATATATATATATATATATATATATATATATATATATATATATATATATCCCCGTCGTATATATATATATATATATATATACGACGGGGAACCCATAAATGCAGCGTTAGCAGTGTCTATCGCTCGCGCCTTTGTGCACACTGCATTGCACAATATCATCCCAGGAAACGATAAGCATTAGTGCGACCACAAGCGGGGTGCAATGCGGGTCTTGATCTTCAATCACATGTTTGCAGTCGTCACCCAAGCACGTGCATCCATATCTTGTTGCTCAGGATCGAAATCCGGTAAACAAAGGCCATGCGACGATGTAGTAGGTATTTTCATGGCTTGCATCAGCGTCAGAAAATTACCATTTTGTAGTTCCAACAGGCCCAGAAATTTTTCGTTACTAGCGTCTTCATTTTGAACACGTGGGTCGTTGTGGTCCCATCTCACTTCTGATGACGGGGAACCCATAAAGTTGCAGTCATCTGGTACACGTTATTCTCCTCTTGCATCTTGTGGGGATACGAAATAACACCACAGATGGATAGTAAATGTCTTCTTTAATGATTTAAGAATATCACCAATCACAATTATTCACAAACTAATCGGATGGAAACGGATGCCTTTCGTGAGCTCACTCTCGCTTGCACGTCTCGACTCAACTAACTGACTTATTCTACATCGCCTCTGCACTTTGACAAATGACAGGCTGAATGTGCTCACGAATGACATTGACATTGACGTTTCGCGAACTTGACAAGTGACAGGCTGATTATATCACAGGCACTCTCACGAGCGACATCTAGTGCTCAGTTTAGGTAACATCTTGGTATGTACGTTACGCGTTGCGACACGGCCGTCCTGCGCCTTACACGTCCTCGTGTAAGTGTTCATCTAGCATACCTTAACCAGGGGCATCCCTTAACCAGGGGCATCCCTTAACCAGGGGCATCCCTTAACCAGGGGCATCCCTTAACCAGGGGCATCACTTAACCAGCGGCATCCCTTAACCAGGGGCATCACTTAACCAGCGGCATCCCTTAACCAGGGGCATCCCTTAACCAGGGGCATCACTTAACCAGCGGCATCCCTTAACCAGGGGCATCACTTAACCAGCGGCATCCCTTCACCAGGGGCATCCCTTAACCAGGGGCATATGAGAGTGACAAGAACTACGAATACAAACCTGCTCTATCAACATCAAGTTCAATCAGTCAGGTAATCAGGAAACTCAAAGTAAAACTGACATTTCACTATCGCTGTATCTCTCAAGATATTTTTTTTTTCAAACCAAGTAAACCATAACATTTAAACTCTACATGTAATCATGGCTATGCATAGCCCAGTTACCTCCAGTTACTCTGCTTTTTGCGAAACCCACATGGGAACGCGACTGAAACCCGACCTCAGCCAGGGCTGACTGCAATACCGCCTACTCACGGACTACTAAGTTAGTAGACGCCGATTTCTACTGAGCTACGGCTACACGTCAGCCTCTAGCACGATCAGATCCGATCATCATGTAAACTTAAACACTTTCTTCAATATTAGAACTATTTTTTTCTACCTCAATTTCGTCAGTTGTACTTTGACCTTCAGGCATTTTTCTCAACCTGCAGAGTGCGTACTTACAGTTACGCTCAGAATTAAGGGCTTTGCGATTATAATGATCATCGTAAAGAACTTCTGTGACCTCAAATGGGTCTTTAAGATATTTCAAACCAAGTTAACCAAAACATTAAAGCTAAGGTCTTTGTATTCTAAACCTTCTAAGCAAACTCCTTTAATAAACTACCTTCACTTTCATTGCCAGTTTCGGCCAGGTAGGTTTTAGTTATACCTTTTACCAAGCTCCTCAGAGCCACATACAGGCCGCGCACCACACACGGGCCGCGCGCCACATACGGGCCGCGCGACATACACGGGCCGCGCGACACACACGGGCTGCGCGACACACACGGGCCGCGCGACACGCACGGGCTATGCTGGCCACCAAGCCACACTCGCAATCAGGCCGCGCCGGCCGCCAAGCTGCGCTGACCGCCAGGCTGCGTCGACCGCCAAACCGCGCCGGTCGCCAGACTACGCCAGCCACCATGCCGCGCCGGCGACCATGCCGCGCCGGTCACCATGCCGTGCCGGGCACCATGCCGCGCCAGCTACCAGGCCGCGCCAGCCATCAGGCCGCGCTAGCCACCAGGATTACCCAAAAAGGAAATAAATCTACCATTAGTATTTCAAAGATTCGTCTCATTGTATACCCACTAAATAGAGTATCTGTTGTTTCAGACTTATTCAATGTCCGCACTTCATAAATTTTAGGCGATTATCAAATTCATTTACAACTTCACAACCGCGGAACGTAACTCCCGCCCATACTCTCAATGAGCTATGTCAAAACTGGATTTGACCACTGACAAAAACTAAAACCAAATGCGAACATGGCGAGAACCGATAAGCTACTTTCGGACAAACTTATTTCCTTTGGCTACATAGAGGCAACGACTACAGTTCTGAAATAAGCAATCGTCAGTCCATGAGCACATTCAGATTCTCGCAACATGCTCATGTCATACGACACAGAAACCAGAGGTAGATAATTTTAGCGATTAAAAATCAAATAAGAGTTACTTACGCTGCTAGGGTATCCGTGATTGCGATTAACGATCACACTTTAATGCACTTCGCTCTAGGAATAAAAGAAAATTCTCGCACAACACTCATTCTAGTCGTTCGGCTATTCCTGACCCAAGTCGGTGGGGAATAAAGCTACTCTAATCAAAATCATAACAGGTTTTAATGAAAACCACAACTAATTATTTCTCTCGAAGCTGATATGTTGAACATTGAATAACACGCATACTCGTTAAAATAATAGGAAACTCATTACAACCACCATCCGGTCACACAACACCACCCGGATAATCATTTTGACCATTTAACAAAGTAATCTTAAAGTAGGTTTGTTGAACATGTTGCTTTGGTTTTCCTTATGACATAGCAGACTATAAGAAAATCTTACTAGGCTGCATGATAGTTTAGATGTTAAGTTTACTACCAAGTATCCAATCAGTCTTTTCAGCGTTATAATTTTGTCATGGATAGTCTAAATACGAAGCATAACCTAACCTAATCATTAGCGATATAGAAACGGACCTTACGCGTTCAAGACGATGGACAACGTTTATGATACCATGACAATGCACTCATGGCTGTCACAAAAGCTCAAGGGTAAACTTGACTAACCAGAAAGGCACTTTACCGGTCCAACCAATGGCAACGCATGGCTAAACATGCAGCCGCACAAACGGCTTATCCAGTTTATGCAAAGCTACACTGACGGTAAAGTGGGTACCACAAAATTATCACAAAGACTAACAAGGTACCCATTTAATGAGAATAAGGTTAAGCATACAATCATCACTAACGATCACTAACCTAGTCCTACCTACAATGACAATTAAAATCTCTGAAACTGATTATCGTAAAGCACTACGATGATAACTCAATAATTTTCTTCTACGTCTGATAATCGAGTTAAACAGCTTGTACTAGAAACACTATCACTCTTAAACGTCCTAAGCATAACCTGGAATTGGCCAGAGAACTCGGGGCACTTGATAAAAATTCCCAGCGTATCACATTAATTTTAAAAATACACAGTAGGTCATTTTCACGCGTAAAATCTTAAAGTTGAATTTAATTTTACTAGTGGTGCCATCTTATAATCAGAGTAAGAAACATTTTAATGTGCCATGTTAAAATTTATGCACACAAAGAAGCAGGTGTAATTGCAACACCCCCCCCGTGGGATCTCCACCTTGTCGTGGTGGGGGGGCTCAGTAACCGTGGATTGGTTACCCGCGGTGAAACGAAGAGGGATCCAGGAGGGGACGCTCCGCGTGGGCTGGACGGGGCCTGCGCAGGATGCGTCCAACGGTGCGGGTGCGGGGGACAGTTCTGTCTGTCCCTCGCAGTCGGGTGCGGTCGCGGGAGGAGAGGCGTGTCGGTGTTGCGTTGCCTCGCGCCCTATCTCCCGCGACCAAATGGGGGCGCACCATCGTTGCGTCGCGGTGGGGCCGTAGAGGAAGAGGAGATGCGGTGTTGCGTTGCCGTCCTCCCTATCCTCTGCGGCCGCTGAGAGTTTTGGCGGCGGAGCCCAACACCTTCGTCCGCCGCCAAGGGGGTTTTGTTCGGGGCCCGCCTGACCATCTGGCGGGCCAATACCCGTCGGGGGATAGCGACGAATGCTTATGTGAATCCCTACCCTCCGACACATGGGTACATGAGGAACACGGGTTGGTTTTTAGTCAGTAAGAGTCTGACAGTCCCCTTCGTCCTTCCCCCGGGGCGAAGGGACTCCATGAGGATTTTCCAACCCGACACCAAAAAAAAAAAAAAAAAAAAAAGGTGTAATTGCAACATCGAGATCGTCTGTACAACTCAAAATTACAACGAGTAACAGTGTCACTTTTTACTTAGGCTCTGATCAAGTTTAAACGAAAACTGTTACGTATTATCAACACCACGAGTCGATAAAATAATGGCGCTAGTAATATCTTTCGATTATGGTCAGGTTACACTAACCAACCAACCGCACTTGTTTGGAATAATGCAAGTCGGCCTGTACGCTCACTCTCGTTACTGATACAGTCCACAAAGTAAGACCGAGACAAGATAATCTATTTGCAAGCTAGCATAATATGATCACAAGGTTCGTGAGTGCGAGCCACCCTCGCATGTAGAAGTAAAAATAATCGCTTTCTTTTTAACCGGCGTATCAAACTCAAAACTTCCATTCGATATCTACGCTATAGCTAGGTCACTGTGGTAGTCAGACAACCATACGCTAGCATAAAATACGGCAAAGGTCAAGTGGTTCCACATTTCAGTGTCTCGTGTAGGAATCGAACCTACAACACTCGGTACGATGTGATGGCGACATCATCACAACGATTACGGCATTTCCAAGGTTAAACGCGTAATGTTTTACAAGTACCGTCACTTAATAAAATTGGCAGTAGGTACCAATAAAGAAATCAGACAAAATACACTCACCAAGGTTGCAATTGAATGCTCAGCTGATTCACCAACATAGCAGCGTTAGCAGTCTACATCGCTCGCGCCTTTGTGCACACTGCATTGCACAATATCATCCCAGGAAACGATAAGCATTAGTGCGACCACAAACGGGGTGCAATGCGGGTCTTGATCTTCAATCACATGTTTGCATTGTCGTCACCCAAGCACGTGCATCCATATCTTGTTGCTCAGGATCGAAATCCGGTAAACAAAGGCCATGCGACGATGTAGTAGGTATTTTCATGGCTTGCATCAGCGTCAGAAAATGACGGGGAACCCATAAAGTTGCAGTCATCTGGTACACGTTATTCTCCTCTTGCATCTTGTGGGGATACGAAATAACACCACAGATGGATAGTAAATGTCTTCTTTAATGATTTAAGAATATCACCAATCACAATTATTCACAAACTAATCGGATGGAAACGGATGCCTTTCGTGAGCTCACTCTCGCTCGCACGTCTCGACTCAACTAACTGACTTATTCGACATCGCCTCTGCACTTTGACAAATGACAGGCTGAATGTGCTCACGAATGACATTGACATTGACGTTTCGCGAACTAGACAAGTGACAGGCTGATTATATCACAGGCACTCTCACGAGCGACATATATATATAGATATATATATATATATATATATATATATATAAGTATGTTTAGGTTTTTTTCAGAGTAACTACTTACCACTCCGGTAACGATTGATGTAAATAATTCTCAAACATTGGATTCGATGAATAATTAAACACAATTTCTCTCATAAGCTACCATTCTGGTTTAGAGTGCGGTTCTTAATATTGTCCGTTTCGGTGTTAGTAAAGAGATTTCTTCTACAAATTATCTTTCTCACTGTTGGTCCATGTCTCAAACACGAATTTGTTATTGTAAATTGTTTCACTAATATATTTTTAGGAGAAGAGATACTATACTACTAACTATTATTAATAGACAACCCTAACATATAATGAAACTAGACTTAATTATCAGAATGACTCATCGCGTCTATATTTAAATGATACATACCACAGTATAAAAACATACATTGAGTTTTATTATTTATTAAGAAATATTTGTCCCGCAACTGTAACAACAGAAATAATAATTAATAGATATGAGCAAAGACTGCGTCAAGTAGACCAAATAAATAGGTATAGAATTTGTAAAAAGAACCGACACCGAAGCCACCAAAATGCTTGTAAACCACTATGTTAATGTATTTACAAGTGACAACATAACTTACAAAGCATAACGCCAAATACGACATGACGTTCTGAATAGTAGCCCAATGAACATGAAATGAAATTCAGCCTCGATTCATTGAATAATCAAGGCTCCGTTCCAATACCTTTTGTATTAAAACCAGGCTTTAATAGTAGTGGGGATTAAAATAAATACTAGCCATTTACAATGCGAAATTCTAGTAATCCTGGAAATAATTTACCAACTATATTTTGTGGGTGTGCGCTGTTACTGTATATGTTCGGTAAAGGCTCAGTCTATTTATAGTAACCACCCGCCTGATACATTTCTGGCATTTCTATTATATTGCGCTAAAATAAGATTTTTTGGGTAATCCCTGAATGTTGATAATATCATAGCTGACCTCAGACGGTTGATTGAATTCAAGGCCAAAGTTTGATGATTTTATCACGCTATTTACTTAAACTTAAAAAGGTCTCATTTACGTTAATTTAATCAAGTTTTTATTTCTTTATTATTTCATTTTTTACGAATTTTATTGCATTTTTATGATATAAAATAATAATTTCAAACAAAAATATATCATAATTAAGTAGTTTATGTTTTTACATTCTCATTAGGTATATGCAGTTGATTATCATTAAACATGTGCACTGTACGCGTCTTAATCACTATATTTTTACGTTGGAAGTAACCCAGATACGAAATCTTTCTCTTTTTTGCATTCCCTTTGAAAGGTTCTACTTAGGTTTCTCTTTCCATTGGCTTGCTTGGCAGACTGTTAAACTTTTTAATGAGCTTGTAACTTTTTTATTATTTAATCCGTCTGGTGTTGCATTTCCAATGGTCGTTTACGGTGAAACACTGAAAAGTTGTGAAAAGAGCTTCAATCACAAGAAAATAGACTGAAGCTCAACTTGATAAGTATTTTGACATTGTCTGTGATATAAAAGGATCTTTAGTTATTATTTAAACTTGTTTGTTTATTTATTGCCTGATTAAAGGAGACAGATAGGTACAAATATGTTTAAATGATTCATGTATTGCTTAAAAGTTTTGATTTATAATATTCAGTTTTTAGGGAAATTTGTTGAATGAACCGGCAGTGTATATGTTTAGTTGTTTAGTAATAGAAGACCAATGTGCTTAACATTTAGTGCACATTTTCTAATAAAAAATATGCAGGCTCGGGAAACACAGGCTGTGTGTGTGGCAGTACTAACTGTTTCGAAGTATACTACAGTTTTGATAGTAGCAGAATAAAACTAAAACTCTCAAGAATAATTAAATGAAGTAATATTTCAGTATTTTCATTTTATTACTTTTAATTTTAATCTCAATTGTTCTGCAATAATAAGCTACCTATAGTTAACGACTTGCTGCGTTTTAAGTCTCAGTAAAATTTTTTTACGACTGGCTGCCGTACAACATCAAATGCTTTTGATCGGTACTATCTTGTTGCAAGAATGTACTGAAACAAAAAATGACAACTTAAATAGATAATATCCATACATTTAGGCTGGAGTGTGCGTTAAACAGTGATGAGTGGAGATATTATAACCGATTTCTATATAGATGACTGCCTCCGTGGTCCAGTGGGTAGCGTATGCGTTTGCTGATCGGAGGTCCCGGGTTCGATTCCCGGGTCGGACAAAGTGTTACTGGGTTTTTCTGAATTCAGTAGCAGCACGGAGTCTGGTGATGTGCCTGGTAAGGGTAATAGGCTCGCTTCCTAATACATGGGATTAAAAAAATCATGGCGAAATGTGGGTGTAATATTACACCTCTGTCTACCCTTTTGGGGATACAGGCACTAAATGTAGTATCCTGAAGTACTTAATTTTTTAATTTGACGGTCATAAACTTCACAACTTCACCCTGGGCTCTAACGCAAAGGACTTGGAAGAATCCAGAATAACGCTAGGACGCTGATGACTTTGTATTTGCCTCGACATTTCATCGTGGGATACACAAGCCATTGTCACGGAATGACTGAGACTTGGCGATATATCTAACGCTTGCTTGGCAAGATATCTCTGATACATAAATATTAGTAGGTATGTATTCAAATCACGTAATTTTAAAAGTATTATTACATAGAATTTAGCATCTTCTAGGTGCCGAGACATGTTTCGCTACTTTTGTTTAATAAAGAGACGTTTTATTTAAATGAAGGCCCCACTGGAGTTTGGCTTTAGCGCATTCTTTGTATAATCCACTTTCTTACATTACCTTCCGTAAAGCCTCATTTATGATCCTTACTAGGCAGTTAACCAGAGTGACAATTAGTGCGATACCGTTACACAAATTTGCTTAAATGTTCAAAAAGAGATAAAACTAAAACGTAGCACAATTGTGAAGATAACATAATTTCACGCCTTCTATCTCCGAAGGGGTAGTTAGAGGTGTATTGCACACCCAAGCTTCGCCAGTTATATTTCGGTCCCAATGTAATAGGGGGCAACTGTTTAATACTAGTCATCTGAGGCGATCGTAGCAGCTGAAGGGTAACGTAGTGACGTCGAAATCTCATTTCATCCTATCTTTAATAAATTTACTAGAGGAAGCCCAAAGTTAGGTTCGCATATTTTATTTTGAGCCACTTACCGATTCCGTGGGAGTATTTTGAAATTCCATTAGGACACCCTTACGATCCCCAAGGAACATACACCAAATGTCAATCAGTTAGTAATCGAAGAATGTTATATATACAGATTACAGATATCCTATTTCTAAATTACTTGGTGTTTGTTGTGGTTAACTGTGACTGTCCGTTTTCTATGTCTTGTAGTACAGGTGCCACGGCAGACGATCTGGTATCATATGCAGACGTATTGTCCACAATGCGGTTACCTTGGATTAATGCTATCCTTCTCCCACGCATAGGAGCGTCTCTATCACTGTGTTTTGGTAATGAACATCAGTGAGAGACAGTGCGTTCGATGCACGTTTTTAGTTATTTCAGTTCCGATGCGGTGAAGATAATTAACGGGATGCGTATCCATGTTTCCTCTAATGTTTTATGACTAAGTGTGTAAGGTTCATGGGTTTAGATGAGTTAATCAGAGATGTCGTGTCTGAAAAACTATGTTTATGTCTTACAAACAGCGGTCTTTAAAAGAGTATGTAGAATATTTAAGATCTTCATACACTACTGGAAAAAATTAAGGGATCAAAAAAAAAATTCACATTTTGGGCAATTTTCAACAGGCCGTAACTTCGAGAGAAATAGTCGTACAGGAAATCAAAAAAGACGAAATTGTAGCTCCAAGTGTCTAGTTTTTGGATTTGAACTTTTTGTTACCTCCGCGGTTTTTGAGTAATTGTAGATAAACTAGCAACAAAAAAAATACAATTTTGTTAAGTTTTTATTTTTAGTCTACGGGCGCGGAAATTTTTTTTTTGCTTAACCACTATAAGAATCGATTATTCTCATCAATTCAATATTTTTTATTGTTTTTGCTTTTAAATTTAAGCACTTTCTGAAGAAAAAATGTGGAAAAAGTTCGGAAATCCCTTTTTCTCATTTTTTTAAATTCTGACAAAAAATAATTTTAAATTTTAATTTAAAAAAAACGTGATCCTTTAATTTTTTCAAAAATTCGATCGATTGAAACAATAAAACAGCTGGCTGGATTAATTTGGTTTTTTGTAGGGTTTTTGTGGACATATTGAACTGTAAAAGGCACACTTAACATTTGTTGTTTCCTAAATATTTTCGATCTAGCGCTTGATATTCCAAAAAAACACCAAAAGTCCTTTTTTTGTTGCATTTTCAAATTCATGTGACAAAAAGAAAAAAATCTTTTTTCGGAAAAGCAATGGCTAGTAGTTAAGAAGAATTCATTCAAATTCTTGAAACCTACCTTCAATTTTCTGTGCGATCATTGGTTGCTGAGATATCGATAATCAAAGACTAAAGGATTTTTTCCCATTTGAAGACTGATATCTCGGCGAGAAGTGGATGTATCATGGTGTATAAAAAAACAAATCAAAGCTTAATGAACAGAATATCCGATCCTTATAGTGGTTAATCTAAAAAAAAATTTTCCACGCCAGTAGACCACAAAAAAAAACTTTAAAAAAAAAAAGTTTTTTTTTGTTGCTGGTTTTTCTATGATTACTCAAAAACCGCGGAGGTTACAACATTTTAAAGTTCTAATCCAAAATCAAGACACTTGCAGCTACAATTTCCTTTTTTTATATTTCCTGTGTAACCATTTCTCTCGAAGTTACGGCATGTTGAAAATTGCCCAAAATATTTGAATGATTTTTTGATCCTTTAATTTTTTCGTTTAGTATATATATAAGATCAAAGTTATAGAAACGCGGTTAGGCGTAGGAGCAAGCTCAAGGTCGTTCGTCGAACATTTTGAACAAGAACAGAGAAATAACAAACAGATATGCAAAATAACACATTATCCGTTCCAAGAAACTACCAATGAACACCAGCATTTACCGCAAAAATGAACAAAATAATTTACCAGTCGCAGGCGTTACACAAGTAACATAGTTATAACTATTTGCGGTGGCCGTCACCCCAGTATGGGAGCTCTGAAAGGCTCCATAAGCAGAGCATCGTTCGCTCACCTTGCTCTGCCTGCATACAATTTAACTTGTCGCCCTCACTACGAATACTCGAACGAAAAGTTTCACATTGAATGCACTTTTTAAAACTAATTTAAGTTTGACACATGATTATATAAAAAGCCGTGTGGATACACTAATAGCCTGTTATGAAATGGATCTCGGGTTCGAAACCACATCGCGCACGAATGACTGTTCGATCTTTTAGACATAATTATACCCACTCACGCCTTTTTCCCGCCGGGCCCGCGGGGTAGGCAGTGACACCAGAATGCCACCTGCTTCTATCCTTACAAACCTCACGCGCTTCCTCCACCTTCATTAATTCTTTCATACATTCTCACCGGTTTCTCGTGCCTCGGACTTTTTGATTGTTAATTATCGCTTGCTAAACGGTGAAGCAAAACATTTTGAGGAAACTAACGCATCCGAGAGTTCTCCATAACGTTCTAAGAAGATGTGAGAAGTCAACCAATTCGTAGTTGGCCAACGCAGTAGACTCAGGCCAACCAGGGTT
The DNA here is from genome assembly GCA_944739405.2 of Euclidia mi. Taxonomy (NCBI): domain Eukaryota; kingdom Metazoa; phylum Arthropoda; class Insecta; order Lepidoptera; family Erebidae; genus Euclidia; species Euclidia mi. The sequence continues at coordinate 124,992,281 of OX123182.2, read as the reverse complement.
CGTGCCTAGCAGTGGGACAGTTTTTACAAAGATTGTATTTACGGTTCTTTATGATGAAAAAAAAATGTATTATCAAGTTATACACTTTCACCTTTGTACGGTCCTTATGGCGTAGGGGATAAGTATTAACAGTCATTCCACAACTTAACACACGCACACACACACACACATACACACACGCACACACACACACACACACACACACACACACACACACACACACACACACACACACACACACACACACACACACACACACACACACACACATTCTAATATCCAAGGTTTATCAAAACTACTTAATGTTACTTTTCTTTTTCTTTATTTATTTTTGGCAATTGTTTTAGAATATTTATATTAAAACTGTCTCAATGCTTTATTATGTAAGTTCTGTATTGTGTCATTAGAAGGTTGCTGGTACTTATGGCTCAGGTTCTCCTATTTTAAGTACCAGCCGCACATATATTGTAGCTAACTATATGTTTTCATTTAAAATTGTACATAATTTTGTTATGCTTGCTTGTGAAACAAATAAATAAATAAATAAATAAATAAAATAAATAAATTCAAATCGTAGTGGAACTGTATTGCCAGACTTGTAGCAAACAATCTTGAAGCGCGTTTTGGGCTAATCCATTTATTTCTTTATTTAGCAGAGTATCAACGGATATTTGATTTTTATTGTAGTTATTATACTTTTTCTGTAATTTTGTAAACTAAGTTTTCTCAATTTTTATAAAACATTTTCAAATTGGTCAGCCTTAAATTACTACTTTCTATTTCTCTGACACAGCCTCATAATGAAACTTTATAGATTTTACTTTCCTATATATTGTGTTAAATAATACTCCGAATGTTTAAATCTGAGAAGTTTTATCAGAACAAAGACTTAAACATTGTTGTTTACTAAATTTGAATGAACATTTGTACCTCGAAAAAAAAATAGGTATTGCGATGAAACCAACAAAAATATTACTGCGAAACTCTTAAATGAAATCAAAGTACCATATTGACGAAACCTTAAAAAATATACTTGGGCGGTGAAGAAATTCTTTACAAAATGAATATCGTAGTAGGGTATCTTCAATGCGAGGTGTAATAGGTTATTTTGGGTGTTGCCTGGCCGACAAGCTCGATAGAGGTATGATTGATAAGTTTTGTTTGTGCAAAACTTGGAAATGAACAGCTTATACAAGTTTCGCTGGCTATTTCCATGTGTGTTATGTATTCAGATTAGCGGCCGTGAACCCTAAATAATACTTTTTACTGTTTCTACGGGATATATACAACGTACCTTTGTTTTTGTTTTGAGTAACAGATATTTCGCAAAACTTTGCAATAAACGAGTAAGAAAGCGGGTAGACCGGTTGACTTGTTCAATCATCCACCCGGAATACTTCAGTACATCCGTGAACATGGCGCTTGCGACAGTGCCGAAATATCGGTTACTCAAAACAAAAACAAAGGTACGTGGTATATATCCCGTAGAAACAGTAAAAAGTATTAATAGTGACCACGAAAGTTTAAATACCCTTTATAATGGCAGGGTAATGTCCGTCTCAGGATCTTTGACTTATCTTTAGTAAAGCTGTCACAATGGTTGCTATTTCTAGATTCAGTGTTAAATTATAGGTATAAGTAATTGCCTGCACGGTTGGCGTAGTGGTTTAAGCGACTGCCTCGCCGCTTGACACTACTCCGAGTGTTGTGGGTTCCATCCCCTAACGAGACAATACTTTGTGTGATTCATAAATTGTTATTTCGAGTCTGGGTGTTCATTGTGTCCGTTAGCTGTATATTTGTAAAGTTCCCCGCGACACAGAAATTAATCCTTGGGCGGGAGTTGTCTTTTAAAAAAAGAGAACTGTAGGTATTTTGCACTTATTTGGTAACCACGTGGACTAATAAAATGAGTTATTGTTGAAATGATTCGAGAAAAATTAGTTTCCAAAGATTACTTCTTACAAATATTATTATTGTAATATTTGCGACTTGTCAAAGGCTTTTGATTGTGTTGAACATGATACACTTTTACGTAAACTCAATCATTATGGCATTCGAGATAGCGCACTCAATCTTGTTGCCAGTTACCTTAGAGATAGAGTTCAGTATGTAGATTTTAGTGGAAGTAGGTCTCAAGGTTTGCCAGTGGGAATGGGCGTTCCACAGGGTTCTATTCTTGGTCCATTTCTTTTTTAATATATATTAATGACTTGCCATTCTTTGTTAGAAATCTATGTGATATTGTTCTTTTTGCTGACGATACTTCACTTATTTTTAAAGTTGATCGTAATACAAGTAACATTGACAGCGTAAATAATTATCTTGCGCAAGTACTACAATGGTTCACGACAAATAATTTGCTACTCAACTCTGGCAAAACAAAATGTGTGAAATTCACTTTGCCGAATGTCAAAAATGTTCTTACTAATATAATTTAAATTATATAGTTGATTGAATCAGGCGTTACTTGGCGGAACTCCATTGTAACCTAATGGAAGGAAAGAGGAACCCACCACGCACCCTCGAATTGACCACCCCAACTATTGCAATAGAAAAAGGTTGACAATATCGAACTCCTCTAAAAGGATAAGGGATATAGGAATGGTATGGGTTCCAGGAATATACCTGACTTGCAGTATCCCGCTGTATGCGCCGACTATTCTTCGACACGTGTTTCGCCTCTGCACGAGGCATCCTCAGGAACGATGGGCAACGACTGAGCGCTTTCCAATCGTGGGCATGTATTATAAACGATTGTACTTTCTAATCCCCTCCCTCGGTTGCTCGACTGATGTGAGTCATTATGACGGTGTGCGAATATATTCAGCAATGGGGACCCGTTAAAGTTGGTTTGATCGTTCAGTAATGTATGCTTGTCCCGCTTTAAAATCTCTAATTGTTCCAATACGCACATTCTAATACCCTTTTGACAAGTGTGTATGACGTCAAATGAATGTCCGCTATTTAAGGTATGACCCGATTCAAGTAAATGTTCGGCAAAATGAGACTTTTCCGGCTGGTTGTTTCTAAACGCCGCTAAATGTTCTTTATATCTTAGCTCAAAACTTCGACCCGTCTGTCCTATGTACTTATTTTGGCATTGGTCGCATGTTAAGCAGTAAATACCGGACTTTTTGTTCTTGCATACTTTATCTTTACCATTGCAAAGAAATTTTAACGTTTTGTATGGTTTATAGGCTGATCTGATACCGTTCCTCCTCAGTATACGCGCCATACGGTCAGTTATGCTTCCAAAATAGGTAAGAACAGCGGTATTATTTATAGGTTCTTTTATAGAGGGATATAAAAGTGACTTGGACATTCTAAGTTGTTTTCCTCTAATCATCTTGTCAATTAGGCGTTTACTATACCCGTTGGATTGAGCTAAATGATAAATAATATTTAATTCTCTGTTATATGATTCTATATTCAGTGGCACATTTAATAATCTATGAATCATACTGTGAAATGCTGCCATTTTGTGTTGCGATGGATGACAGGACGATGCTGGTATTGTACTATCTGTATACGTCGGTTTACGATAAATTTCAAATGAGTGTGAGGTACCCTCCCTTTTGATAGTCAAATCTAAGAAGTTTATTGAGCTGTTTTGTTCTATCTCCAATTCGAACTGAATTTTGGGGTGTATACTATTAATTCTTGTAAGAAAACAGTGAAGCTGACGTTCTGTGCCCTTCCAAGCCAGCAAAATATCGTCCACGAATCTATAATAATATAAGATGTTCGGTTCATTTACCAAATGCTCGTGTTCGTAGTTATTCATAAAGATATCTGCTAACAACGGACTAAGCGGTGAACCCATGGCCAAACCCTCCTTCTGTAAGTAGTACTCGTTGTTGAATTGAAAATAATTTTGTTTACTGCATAACTCGGTTAATTTCAAAATATTCTGAATCTGTTCTGGGTGTATTCTATTTCTTCCCAGCAGATTTTTAATTATAACTAAACATTCTTTATACGGGACATTTGTAAATAAGCTTTTTACATCCAAAGACACGAGTTTTGTGTTTCTAGGTAGACAGATGTGTTTTATTTTGCTAATCAAATCATAACTATTTTTCAGGCTGTATTTTGCGGTGAATGACGTCTTCTCTTTAATCAATCCGTTTAAATATTTCGCTAATTTATAAGCTGGAGCGTTGACATATGAGACGACTGGACGGATGGGCACCTGATCTTTATGTATTTTTGGTAAACCATACAACAGCGGACACTGAGGGTTCATCGGTATAAGACTTTTCGCTAAATAGCAGTTTTGTGGAAAAAGGTAAGTACTTGACTTGATACTGAGTTTTAATTCTGCATGAAATCGTTTGGTAGGATCGTAGGGCAGACGCTGGAAATCTTCGGTGTGTATTACATCTTGTACTTTGCTATTATACTGCGATCTAGACATAATTACTACGGTGTTGCCTTTATCCGCCTTATTTACCACCAAATCATTTTGTTGAATTTTATTTTGGATGGATTTATAAATTTTTAATTCGCAGTTAATGAAATTAGTCGATTTGTATGTTTTTAACTGATGGGCAGCTAAACTCTTGACTATGTTATCTTTTTTATTTCTGGTAATAGCTATTTCTGCATCCACCGCCAATGTTTCCAAAGAATATTGCGTAACTTTTTGAGGAATACTATACTTTAATCCCTTCACGAGTGTGTACTTTAGTGTCGTGTGTGAGTACTTTAGTGACGAGAACTCACTTTTGGAGAAGGGATTAAAGCAATATACGCGGGATCTCTGCCCGGGTCGACTTTTATTTCTCCCGCAATCGTGGGATTTAATATGGAAACTCCAAATTCAAAAAACCCCCCTCATAAACCGAAGTCGGTCGACAAAACCCGATCTCGCACGCCCAGTAATGCGAGATCAGATGAAGACAAGCGCGAGAAAGAGTGGAAGGAGTCTGCCCTGGAGCTGTCTGAATCAGATTGCTCAGAAATGAGTATGGTAAGCGTAGCAAACGATAACCCCGACAAGGCTGTCCGAAAACGACATCACTCGGGGTCAGAGAACTCGGGTGACGAATCCCTGCCTGCTGCGCCTAAGGTCGCGACAGCGAGGCGTGGTCGTCCTCCCACGCACGGCAAGTACGTGGGGCTAGGCAAGGCGCGAGCTGAACTTGCCGCTGAAAAGCGGCGGATAGAACGCGAAGAGCGCGCTTTCGAAGAGGAGCAACGAATCGTAGCCGCTACCGCCCGTGTGGCCGCCAGTCGCCTCTCCGAGTCCTCGGCGGCGGAACCTGAGGCAGAGGAATTACCTGCTGCGTCGATTCGCTCGCGCATTGAGGTCGCCTTGGAGGCCATATGTTTGGTCTCTAGACAGTCGAAGGGGTTGAAGGGAACCTCCCAACATTCCCTGAAGACAGCTGTGGCTTCAATGCGCGAGCTGACGGAGGTGCTCCTGGAGCGAACCACCACGGAGGAAACTAAAAAGCTACAGGCGGAGAACACCCGCCTGTCAGCCGAGATTGCAGTGCTTCGGCGCAATCAGGAGGAACTCCGTACCGCGGTGGAGAAGCGCCCGGAACCAAACGACGCGGCTAACAAGGCCTTAGTCGATATGGTGGCCACCCTCCGCCGAGAAATGGCGGATATGAAGAGGAGCCTCTCGGTCTTGGAAGCAAAAGCCCTCAGACCATCTTTGGCGGGGGAACAACAGCGACCTGCAACGCCACAACCCGAGAGGTCCCCGCAGCCGTCCACATCTTACGCGGCTATTGCGACAACTACGCGGCGACAGGCGGCTATGCAGAAGCCGCCAACCCAGACTGCACAGCCTGCAGCACCTGCGACCAGAACCCAGTCAAATAAGGGCAAGAAGAAGGCAGCCAATGCTGAAGCTATGCCTGCCAGCGTAGACGCAACGCAGGCTCGCCCGATGGCTCCCCCTCCCGAAACCAGTGGGTGGCAGACCGCTGGCAGGAAGGCTAAGGAAGCCAAAAAAAGGCGTAAGGCCTCCAAAAAGGCCAGGAAGGCGGCCCGCAAGCTCCGCACCCCCAGCTCCACTGCAGTTATTCTTACACTGCAGCCGGCAGCATTAGAGCGGGGGGCAACATACGCGAAGCTCCTCAGAAAGGCGCGGGACGCAATTAACCCAGCTGAGTTGGGTATAACAGCGGGGCTCCGGTGCAAAACAACTCAAACCGGAGCCCGACTTATAGAAGTGCCCGGAGCGAGCAGTAGTGAGCAGGCCGACAGGCTTGCGGACGGCCTGCGTCGGATTTTACCTGCAGAAGACGTCCGTATCTCCAGGCCCCAAAAATGCGCTGAACTGCGTATCGCGGGCCTGGATGACAGCATCATCGCGGACGAAGTCCGGACCGCCGTCGCCAACGCCGGGGGATGCCCCGTAGAGTCGATCCGGTGTGGTCTAATTCGCCCGGACCGCAGCGGCATGGGGTCAGTGATAGTTAGCTGCCCCGTGGCGACGGCTAAAAAGCTGGCCGACGGTCGTCGCGTGCTGGTTGGCTGGGTGTCGGCGCAGGTGCGCCTTTTGGAGCCTAGGCCGTTGCGCTGCTACAGGTGCCTCACAGCCGGACACGTGGGCGTGAGGTGTACCTCATCGGTGGACTGCAGTGGTCTATGCTTCAAGTGCGGCAAAGCCGGACACAAGGCCGGCGATTGCGAGGCCCCGCCACACTGCGTTTTGTGTGCGGCGGCGGGCAAGCCAGCCGAGCACCGGGTGGGCGCGAAATCCTGCGCCGCACCCAGGAAGATGCAGCAGAAAGCTAGTCAAGCGACCAGCAACAATAACGCCGAAACGGCGAGGGGGGCGGTTGGTGCGATGGAGACTTAATAATGTCTCTCGCCCTCCGCCTCCTTCAATCGAATTTGAACCACTGCGCCAGAGCTCAGGACCTGTTGCTCCAGAGTATGGCGCAGTGGTCAATCAACGTCGCCATTGCCGCCGAGCCGTATTTCGTCCCCCCCAGAGATGATTGGGCTGGGGACCTTGATGGCTTGGTGGCCATCATCGTCAGGGCCGCCGCCGGCACCCCTTCCATCGGGAACATTATCCGCGGGAGGGGGTACGTCGCAGCACAAATTGGGGAAACGGTCGTGGTAGGAGGATATTTCTCCCCCAACCGGTTTCTCGCCGACTTCGAAGCGTATCTGCTTGAACTAAGCGTCGTCGTCACCCGCAGCCGCCCCCGCGCCGTCCTCGTCGCTGGGGACCTCAATGCCAAGGCTTCGGCTTGGGGTTCCGCGACCACGACCGCGAAGGGCGTTTTGCTGGAGCAGTGGGCCGTGGAGAATGGCCTACTTGTCCTCAATAGGGGCACTGTGCACACGTGTGTGCGACAGCGGGGCGGGTCCGTCGTGGACGTCACGTTCGCGAGCCCCGTTCTTGCGCGCCGTGTCCGAGGCTGGCGTGTCGTCGAGGAGGCGGAGACGTTGTCGGACCACAGATACATTAGGTTCGACGTCTCCGCTGAAACCGGAATCCTCGACGCGCCGGTACAGCGGGCCCTAATTAGGGACGGTCCGCGCTGGGCATTGAAGAGCATGAATCGGGAGGCCCTCTTGGAGGCCGCCATCGTCCAGACCTGGACACAAACACCGTCCGGGTCTCAGGACGTTGAAACGGAGGCCGAGTGGTTCCAGAGGGCCATGACTAACGTCTGTGATGCGGCGATGCCAAGAGTGCTCAACCACTCACCGAGGCGTCGGGTGTACTGGTGGTCAGACAACATCGCGCAATTGCGCCACCTCTGTGTGGCTGCGCGGCGCCAGTATGCCCGATTTCGGAGAAGGCGTCGCCGCACTCCCGACTCAGAGCTCAGGGAGGCGGAGCTATACGAGGGGTACAGAGCGGCCAGAGAACGACTAAAAGCCGAGATTGCGCGGGCCAAAGATCAGGCCCACCAAGAGCTGCTGCAGACTCTGGAGCGTGACCCTTGGGGGCGTCCATACCTTATGGTCAGGGGAAAACTTCGCCCCTGGGCGCCCCCGCTCACCCGGAGTCTCCAGCCGCAAGCAGTCGAAGCTGTCGTTACCGCTCTGTTCCCTTCAAGGGCGGAGCACCCTCCCCCGCCGATGGCTCCCTCTCCCACGACAGCCAGCGCGGATGTAGACGGCGACGCGGTTCCCGACGTGACCCAGGTCGAGCTTCGAGCAGCGGTGGTTCGTATGAAGAACACCGCCCCAGGGCCTGACGGCATTCCAGGCCGAGCGTGGGCCCTGGTCATAGCCGAGTTCGAGCCCCGACTTATAGGGCTCTTCACCAAATGTATGGCAGAGGGCCGGTTTCCTCGTCTTTGGAAGACGGGCAAGCTGGTCCTAATCGAGAAGGAGGGGCGCCCGGCGGACAGTCCGTCTGCCTACCGGCCCATCGTATTGCTGGACGAGGTTGCAAAGATGCTCGAGCACATAGTTGCCGAGCGCCTCGTCCAGCATCTGTCGAGCGAGGGCCCGAACTTGGCGGACAACCAATTCGGTTTCCGACGAGGGCGCTCCACGATTGATGCCATACAAACAGTGAGGAGCCTGGCTGAGGACGCAGTATCCCGGGGCGAGGTGGTTCTGGCGGTGTCGCTTGACATCGCCAACGCGTTTAACACCTTGCCCTGGAGCGTCATCAAGTCGGCACTCGTCTACCATCGAGTGCCGACGTACCTCCGCCAAATAGTCGGGGCATACCTACATGAGAGGTATGTGGTATACCCGGTTCACGACGGTTGGAGTCGGCGAGAGATGTCGTGCGGTGTTCCACAGGGGTCGGTTCTTGGTCCACTCCTGTGGAACATCGGCTACGACTATGTGCTGCGGGGTGCGCTCCTCCACGGCGTCGGCATAGTCTGCTATGCCGACGATACGTTGGTCACGGCCAAGGGTAAGACGCACCGGGCGGCGGCCATACTGGCGACAGCTGGGGCTGCACACGTAGTGAGTCGCATCCGGCAGTTGGGCCTTGAGGTGGCCCTGTCGAAATCCGAGGCCATTTCGTTTCATGGGCCTCGGAACAGGCCACCTGCAGGGGCCAACATAATGGTAGGAGGGGTCCGCATCGGCATCGGGACGAGCTTGAAGTACCTTGGACTCGTTCTCGACAGCCGATGGGACTTTCACCGGCATTTTGAGCGTTTGGCACCTAGACTCCTGGGGGCGGCGGCCGCTCTGTCAAGGCTGCTGCCAAACCTAGGGGGGCCGAACGCCTCTTGCCGGAGGCTATATGAGGGAGTCGTGCGGTCGATGGCCCTATACGGGTGTCCCATCTGGGCCGAGAACCTGACGGCCCGCAACGTTCGGGCGCTTCGCGCACCGCAGCGCGCCATGGCCGTCAGGATAATTTGTGGCTACCGCACGGTCTCCTTTGGAGCCGCAACCCTCCTCGCCGGATGTCCGCCCTGGGACCTGCAGGCCGGGCTGTTGGCGTCGCTTTATAAGTGGCGCCGCGAAGCCCGGTCACTAGGCGGAGAACCCGCGCCTCGCGAGATTGAGGCGCGGAAGACGGAACTCCGACAGGTCCTAGTGGCGGAATGGCGACAGCGACTCACGCACCCCAGCGCTGGGCTTCGCTGCATCGAGGCAGTGAGGCCCGTACTCGACGAGTGGCTGGAGAGACGACACGGCGCCCTCACCTTCCGGTTGACACAGGTGATAACCGGCCATGGTTGTTTCGGCCGGTTCCTGCACCGCATTGGCCGGGAGGAGACGCCCGGATGTCACCACTGCGGAGATCGCCGTGACCCAGTAGAGGACACGGCGCTGCACACTTTGGCGGAATGCCCTGCTTGGGCATTGCAGCGCCGGGACCTAGTCGCGGCGATAGGAGTGGTCGAACTCTCGCTTCGGACCTTGATTCGTTCCATGGTTCGGAGCGAGATGTGTTGGGACGCCGCCGCCTCCTTCTGTGAGACGGTGATGTCGATCAAGGAGGCGGCGGAGCGGGATAGGGAGCCCATGCGACCTGTCTCCACCCGCAGAACCGGGCGTCGTCGCCGGAGGGCGCTCAACGATCTCCGGCCACCGTGAGTACACGCCAGCGGGCGGCGGGCCTGTTGTGAACCGCCCGCCGTTCGCTAGGCCCGAGAGGCGGCGCACGTGTTCCGCGTGCGCCTCTCGTAGCGTTAGTAGACTACGTCGTTCTTTTCCGCTCGTAGTATGAAAGAGGATGTATGAGGACAATTATGATGGATGCAGATGGATGCATGCGAGGGACGGGGCCCGCTTCGGCGGGCCAGCTCAGGCGGGGTCGCGGCAGTAATACTAACGTAGGTCCCGTGACCCCGCCATTCAATGGGATCGGATAGAGGAACACCATGGTGGTTTTAGTGGGTAGTCCCGGCGCTTCTCGTCGGGGAGTCACCACACTCTCCCTAGACTGAGCCCCTTTAGGGGCCCAGCCTGGGGGGGTCAGCCCGTAAATTGTCTGGTTTCCACCATGAGTCAAAAAAAAAAAAAAAAAGATATCTTTATGAATAACTACGAACACGAGCATTTGGTAAATGAACCGAACATCTTATATTATTATAGATTCGTGGACGATATTTTGCTGGCTTGGAAGGGCACAGAACGTCAGCTTCACTGTTTTCTTACAAGAATTAATAGTATACACCCCAAAATTCAGTTCGAATTGGAGATAGAACAAAACAGCTCAATAAACTTCTTAGATTTGACTATCAAAAGGGAGGGTACCTCACACTCATTTGAAATTTATCGTAAACCGACGTATACAGATAGTACAATACCAGCATCGTCCTGTCATCCATCGCAACACAAAATGGCAGCATTTCACAGTATGATTCATAGATTATTAAATGTGCCACTGAATATAGAATCATATAACAGAGAATTAAATATTATTTATCATTTAGCTCAATCCAACGGGTATAGTAAACGCCTAATTGACAAGATGATTAGAGGAAAACAACTTAGAATGTCCAAGTCACTTTTATATCCCTCTATAAAAGAACCTATAAATAATACCGCTGTTCTTACCTATTTTGGAAGCATAACTGACCGTATGGCGCGTATACTGAGGAGGAACGGTATCAGATCAGCCTATAAACCATACAAAACGTTAAAATTTCTTTGCAATGGTAAAGATAAAGTATGCAAGAACAAAAAGTCCGGTATTTACTGCTTAACATGCGACCAATGCCAAAATAAGTACATAGGACAGACGGGTCGAAGTTTTGAGCTAAGATATAAAGAACATTTAGCGGCGTTTAGAAACAACTAGCCGGAAAAGTCTCATTTTGCCGAACATTTACTTGAATCGGGTCATACCTTAAATAGCGGACATTCATTTGACGTCATACACACTTGTCAAAAGGGTATTAGAATGTGCGTATTGGAACAATTAGAGATTTTAAAGCGGGACAAGCATACATTACTGAACGATCAAACCAACTTTAACGGGTCCCCATTGCTGAATATATTCGCACACCGTCATAATGACTCACATCAGTCGAGCAACCGAGGGAGGGGATTAGAAAGTACAATCGTTTATAATACATGCCCACGATTGGAAAGCGCTCAGTCGTTGCCCATCGTTCCTGAGGATGCCTCGTGCAGAGGCGAAAAACGTGTCGAAGAATAGTCGGCGCATACAGCGGGATACTGCAAGTCAGGTATATTCCTGGAACCCATACCATTCCTATATCCCTTATCCTTTTAGAGGAGTTCGATATTGTCAACCTTTTTCTATTGCAATAGTTGGGGTGGTCAATTCGAGGGTGCGTGGTGGGTTCCTCTTTCCTTCCATTAGGTTATAATTTAAATTAATTAAATTACACGCGACCGAAGTTCGGTTCGATTGTCGACGAAGATACTAGTTCAAATTCAAATTCAAATTCCTTTATTCATTTGGGTCACAATGTGACGCTTATGAACGTCAAAATAATAAGTTTATAAAATAATTACTTAAAGACTCTACATTTACATTTACTGCCACGTTCGCAAAGCAATAGGTAGAACCATGAGAAAGAACGGGCAATAAAACTCACGGTCACTCTTTTTCATCGCCAGGTTTTGCATAATACACATAATTTACATCTTCTATATCACTTGTATATATTTATTGTACATAATAATACTCAAGCATAATACTTTTAATGTTCATTTGGTTAGTCTCCTCAGAATAGACATGGTGAAACAGGAGCATCCACTTACATTATATTATATACCTAATAATGCAGGCAATCCGCGAAAGTGATCAGACCCACGATGAAAATGATACAGTTAAATATTAAAATCTAATACCAGCCCGCAAGACCGTCATCGACCAGTCATCGCAAGTAGCACCCGTTCACGAGTATGACGCATGTGCCAGCCATCATCCCTCTCGCCATATTAGAGGGACAGGGATGAGCCGACACACGACGCCACCACAAGAAATGACATTTTAGTGAGCATGACGATAACGGTATACGAACCGGCAGTAAGAAACAATCTATTGGTATACTGACCATGACCGCCAATTACCTCCATTTTCCAGATCGTTATTATTAACATAAATTAGTGGACCGCGTGAAGGAATGCAAATGTAGAAAGAATTTTGTGAAGGTGACAAGTGAACAACGATATGATCAGGGATAAATAATGCTAAACTACATTCAACAAATCATAATAATATCCAAATCCTGCAAAAATCATGTGTTCACGAGGCACCTCCACTTAACATGTTACTAATTAAGAAGAGAGTATTTTACACAGTCATAAAAATAACAATAATGGTGAATTTAAAAAAAGCAACTAGACCCATGATGTCTTGTCATCTAGAAATTCTTTAATAGTGTAATAACCCCTTTTTAAAAGAATATTCCTAGTAGTGGTTTTAAATTCGTGCAGAGGTAAATTCATTATTTCCAGAGGTAATTTGTTGAAGAATTGTATACCGAGTCCCGCAAATGAGTTATGAACTTTATGTAGACGGTAGTTAGTGCCCACTAGTTCATGCTTATTCCTTGTGTTCACTTTGTGCAAGTCACTATTTTTACGGTAAAGAGTTAAGTTTTTCTTAACGTACATTAAATTAGCAAATATATACTGCGATGCAACTGTAAATATTTCTACTTCTTTAAATTTATCTCGTAAAGAATCTCTAGCACCTAACTTATATATTGCACGTATGGCCCTCTTTTGAATAACAAAAATTGTCTGAATATCGGCCGCCGTACCCCATAATAGTATCCCGTAAGACATTACACTGTGAAAGTAACTAAAGTAAACTAGTCTAGCAGTATCTACGTCTGTGAATTGGCGAACTTTCCTAACTGCAAATGCTGCAGAACTAAGTTTGACTGCCAGACAGGATATTTGGGCGCCCCACTGAAGCTTACAATCTAAAGTTAAACCTAAAAATACAGTTGAATCAACTAGGTTAATTGTTTTATGTTATTTAAAATTATATTAGTTAGAACATTTTTGACATTCGGCAAAGTGAATTTAGTAGTAGAATTTAGTAGTAGTAAAGCACACATTATACGCGACCGAAGTTCGGTTCGATTGCCGACGAAGATACTAGTAGTAGAGCACACATTATACGCGACCGAAGTTCGGTTCGATTGCCGACGAAGATACTAGTAGTACTAGTAGAGCACACATTATACGCAACCGAAGTTCGGTTCGATTGCCGACGTAGATACTAGTAGTAGAGCACACTTTATACGCGACCGAAGTTCGGTTTGATTGCCGACGAAGATACTAGTAGTAGAGCACACATTATACGCGACCGAAGTTCGGTTCGATTGCCGACGAAAATACTAGTAGTAGAGCACACATTATACGCGACCGAAGTTCGGTTCGATTGCCGACGTAGATACTAGTAGTAAAGCACACATTATACGCAACCGAAGTTCGGATCGATTGCCAACGAAGATACTAGTAGTAGAGCACACATTATACGCGACCGAAGTTCGGTTCGATTGCCGGCGAAAGCACTAGTAGTAGAGCACACATTATACGCGACCGAAGTTCGGTTCGATTGCCGACGTAGAAACTAGTAGTAGAGCACACATTATACGCGACCGAAGTTCGGTTCGATTGCCGACGTAGAAACTAGTAGTAGAGCACACATTATACGCGACCGAAGTTCGGTTCGATTGCCGGCGAAAGCACTAGTAGTAGAGCACACATTATACGCGACCGAAGTTCGGTTCGATTGCCGACGTAGAAACTAGTAGTAGAGCACACATTATACGCGACCGAAGTTCGGTTTGATTGCCGACGAAGATACTAGTAGTAGAGCACACATTATACGCGACCGAAGTTCGGTTCGATTGCCGACGAAGATACTAGTAGTAGAGCACACATTATACGCGACCGAAGTTCGGTTCGATTACCGACGAAGATTCTAGTAGTAGAGCACACATTATACGCGACCGAATTTCGGTTCGATTGCCGTCGAAGATACCAAACAAAGTTGTGCAACTGTATTTCGGTCGCGTAGGTTCGACACTTATGGTGTGTCATATCAGCCGAATACGTCGGAACGTAAGTTCGGCCGCGGAACGTTGGTCGCGTAAGTTCGCACTTATGGTGTGTCATATCAGCCGAATACGTCGGAACGTATGTTCGGCCGCGGAACGTCGGTCGCGTAAGTTCGACACTTATGGTGTGTCATATCAGCCGAATACGTCGGAACGTAAGTTCGGCCGCGGAACGTCGGTCGCGTAAGTTCGACACTTATGGTGTGTCATATCAGCCGAATACGTCGGAACGTATGTTCGGCCGCGGAACGTCGGTCGCGTAAGTTCGACACTTATGGTGTGTCATATCAGCCGAATACGTCGGAACGTAAGTTCGGCCGCGGAACGTCGGTCGCGTAAGTTCGGTATAGTGTGTTTAGACACTTAAATAGCCCTTTATCGAAGAAGGCTATAGGCTATAACATCACGCTATGGGCCATGGGATCGCAGCAGTAACCTTAAATAACGCGGGTGTAACCGCGGGCTCATCTAGTAATCAAAATATATTATGATTTTAATATGTCAGTAAGAACGCTTAATATCGTTTTTACAGCAGTAGGTATTTTTTTATGGTAATAGGCAGCAAACGAGCAGACGGATCACCTGATGGTAAGAAATTACCGCCGCCCATGGACACAAGCAACACCACAGGAGTCACAAGTGCGTTGCCACCCCTTGGGGTTGGGAAAAGGGATAGGATGAGGAGTGGGATGAGGGAGAAGGAATAGGGGATAGGGCCTCCGGCACTCTCACTCACCGAACGAAACGCAACAGTTTGGGTACTATTCCTTTACGTCGATTTCTGTGAGAGGGTAGTACTTCCCCGGTCGAGCCGGCACATTCATGCTGAAATCAGCAAGGCTCTACTACCTTAAATAATAAAAGGTAAGGTAAGTGTTGTGGACTTCATTTGATCAACTTTTCTAGGTTTAATTATATATTTATTCATAGCAAAAACAGTTATTATAGAAATAGCCTACTGTCTTACAGTGGCCGTGTACGGTTGGTTTAATTATAGTATCTGCTAACGAGAGGATATTGTAGGTAGCGTTACTATAATAAGTGCGAGCCTATGATGACATTTATTAATAAAATACATACAATGATTGTGGAGGAGGCGGTGCGTAAACACCTACATGTTTTCTCTAATGATGTTTTCGTAATAATATAATCGCTTATTTATCTCTTTCACAAAGGTTGTCACACAGTAGGTAATACAATAGATATAGGTATGTCGGATGCGATCATTTGTATAGTCGCTAAACGACTCGAAGTGCTGCCATCTGGTGACCGCTGAGTGACGTACCTCGTGAATCTGTCCTCTATCACTTAAAGTAAAAGACTTTAAGTGAAAGTGTTAGAACGTTAGACTATAATTGTGAAGATACTGTAACTTGTGTTTTAAAATAAACTCAGTGCAATGTTCTAAGTGTGTATTTATTGCAAAGAGACCCAGCTGTGCCCACATATAACTGTGAAGCGTTCATTTATCCGTCTGGCGCGGTATAGTAGGTCAAATCCTCTTATAAACTACTGTGTGTTCAAATTAGTAGCGGCTTCTGAACAGCAGTGAATTGCGAAAGGCTGTAGAGGAGAGAAAATAGATTTATGTTAAGCTTTCTAAATAAAAAGCTCTGGGCTTTGAATCGTAAGTGTAGGATTCGATCAGGATACTACTAAGGATGATATACATATGGTACAGTTGATTGAATCAGGCGTTACTTGGCGGAACCGGATGACCGCGTGTGAACAGGTTATCACTGCTTTTTGTCCTTACAAAATATTTCTTAAATTTCATTCGGGTCCTTTCTATTTAGGTGGCTTACACAACGGATACAGGTCCAACGTGCAGTGGTCCTTCGAGAATTTTAATCTAAAGAGTGATTTTTTTATTTTATTTTATTTTATTTGGGGAGCTTACGGCTATATTTACAGAGCAGTTATGAAGTTAAGTTGATACATGCCAATTAAAAGCTTCCACATATAGAAAAGAAATAGTGAAGCTATACAAAACATTTGACATAATATGGTATAAAATAAAGAGAAAAGTACACAATAAAAAAGAAAAACAATAAAGTTGCCAGTTACAATAATATCAAATAGTTATGATCCTATAGAAATATTGTTGGTAAGTATTTTTTTACACTCTGAGTGCTACTACAGAATAAATCAATTTGCGGTTTATGATTTACTTTATTAAATATTCGAAGGACTCTTGGTAAATAGCTGTTATACCGATAATTAGTATGGCATAATGGAACATGAAGTAGATTGTTAGAACGTAATCTTCTGGTGGGAATATTAAGCTTAATACTTTTAAGTAGGAGAGGGCAATCTAAATTACTTTGTGCTAAATTAAGGAGAAGACAGATGTCAGCAATATTTCTGCGGGTATATAGAGGCAGGAGATGAAGTTTTGTGCATAGCTGATCATAATCAAGGTTTGGTAGTTTAAATTTAAAGCCTAAATACCTTATGAAGCGTTTCTGGATTTTCTCAATATTGTCAATATACACATGGTAACTAGGATTCCAAATTTGACTCGAGAACTCAAGGTGGCTTCGCACATAAGCACAATAAAGAATTTTTATACTTTTCATTTCTTTGAAAGGTCTAGAAGCGCGAATTACAAAACCGAGTGCTTTATTTGCTTTATCAATTATGTGGTTAACATGTTTGTCGAAGATTAATTTGCTATCATGGAAAATACCAAGATCTCTGATCACACTAGTTGCCTGAAGATCAGAACCTTTAAGTTTGTAGGTAAAGGGGAAAATATTACGTTTCCTAGTGAAGGTGATAGAAAAACATTTGGACACATTTAAATCTAATTTATTGCGTTGACAGTAGAGATGGAGTCTATTTAGATCGTCTTGAAGAAGTAGTGCGTCAACATCATTATTGACAACACGAAAAATTTTCATGTCGTCAGCAAACAAAAGAAATTTTGAATTAAGGAAGCAAGACGATATACCGTTGATGAATATAATAAAAAGAAGAGGTCCTAACAAAGATCCTTGTGGGACACCAGATGGTATGTCTACCCAGCAAGAAGTACACCCGTTAAGTACAACAGCCTGTGTCCTATTTGTGAGATAGGATGTAAACCATTTATGTACATCGCCACGAATACCCAAACCTGTCATTTTGTTCAATAACATTCTATGGTCTATTCTATCAAATGCCTTTGTATAATTAGTATAAATTGCATTAATTTGATTATTTTTATCCATATTATTACTTATATATTCGTTAAACATAACTAGATTAGTTGTGGTCGACCTAGCTTTGACAAACCCATGCTGCTGAGTAATAAATTCGTTTTTTAGGCAATCATATGTTTGATCAAAGACTAATCTTTCAAAAATCTTAGCCAAATGACAGAGTTTGGAAATGGGTCTATAGTTAGCGACATCCATCTTAGGACCCTTCTTGTGGATTGGGGTTATAAATGCTGCTTTCCATATTTTTGGCACTATTCCCTCTTTAATAGAGCGCTGAAAGAGAATGGAAACAGGTAATGTTAGTTCCTTACCACATTTAACGAGGAATAGCGCAGGAAGAGTATCAGGGCCCGCTGATTTATTGAGGTCTAGAGAGGTAAGTAAATTATGTATTCGCTGAGCACTTATTTCAATCGTAGATAGATCACAATGAGAGTTGGCTAGCCCTGTTGACGGGTCTATCGTTGATGGGTACGTATAGTCTGCTAAAAAGGTAGTACTGAAGTACGAGGAGAATAACTGGCTTATACCTTCACTCGAGCTGCTAGTGCGAGATAAATAAGTCATAGTAGACGGATAATTACTGCTACGTCGCATGTTTTTTACGTAGGACCAAAATAGTTTAGGGTTTTGAGAAATTGATTTTTCTATAGTGCCTATGTACTCCTTGTAACATGTTTCCTCAAGTTTCTTAGCCCTATCACGCAGCAACCGAAAAGAGGAGACATCCGATAGATTGCCATAAGTTCTAATTTTTTTGAAATATTTGAACTTCTCTTTAATTAGTTTAATAAGCGATGGTTTGTACCATGGCGGATATTTACGACTAAGTGTAGCATTCATTGGTACAAATTTATCCCTTATGCTATAGATAATGTCATAAAATATTTGTACAGCATCTTCGACTGACTTAGCGTTTGACAACACGGACCAGTCGGTTTCTGAGAAATGCTTGCAAATATTATCATAATCAGCTCGACCGTAACTGTAAATAAGCCGTTTGGGTATTTTTAATGTGTCCAATTCCGTTAGAGGTGAACTTATAACCAATGATTTATGGTAAGGATCTTCAGGCACCAAAGGATCAGAACATGTCGAGACCGATATAGTATTGTTACACAAAACTAAGTCTAATATACCACCGGCATAGTTTTTATGGTCATTAAATTGTTTTAAGTTGCACTCATAAAGGGCATTAACCAAACTGTTCGCCAGCGCATGACTGATATTAGAGGGCTGAAGGCCTTGGTCAGTCGGGATCCAGTGAATATAACTCATATTGAAGTCGCCAAGTATAAGGAATTCGTCTTGTTGAAAGTTGTTACTAATTTTAGTTAAGTTACATAAAAATAATTCTAATTGAACATTAAAAGTATTGCCCATATTTTGGTTACATAAATATAAAGTGCAAATGTGAAGCATTATTACTTTTTTAGTACAAGGATTTCGTAATGTTAATGTGACCCATATATCTTCAGCGGAGGAACACCAACCACTGTTGTGGGTACTTATAATATCGCGGCGAACAGCTATCAAAACGCCTCCACCTTTAGATTGCTGGGTTAAGTCGTAATTCCTATCACGGCGATATACTACATATCTTTCATCAAAAAGCTCACTATCCGCAATGCTACACGTCAACCACGTCTCACACAACGCTATAACATCATAATTACACATACTCAAGTTACGCAAAAAAATGCCTGTCTTAGTGCGAAGCCCTCTGCAATTTTGATAGTAAATATTAACCATTGATAAAGTAAAAGCTGTATACAATATAAGTTAATAAATATTCAGTGTATAAAATAAATACCGCCACACCTAAGAAATACACGTCCCATTCCTCATATATACGACATACACACAATGTCATTGAATATTTAACAATACGGCAACAGCACTTTTCACACAGAAAAATATCATAAATAGTACATTGCTTATCACAATATAAAAATAAGCATGAAAATATATTAAGTGTTTGAGTCCTAATCGCAATACGATTTAAATTAAACACAGTTTTTAATATAAGATATGTGGGTATCCAAACGACAAAAACATTAATAAACTGGCGTAAACAAGTAACAAGGTCGATATACTCATACTTTACTATAACTATCGACCGGTTTACAATACTAAGGAGCGCTAATGAGTTTGCAATGGTTCTCAAACTGTTATGATAGATGGTAATAACATAGAATATTTTAGGGAGATATAACTTTAAGAATAGTATTAATTCATTTTGTCTAGATCTTGTTCGTTTTTTATGAGAATCACCTTTGACTGAACATTTTTTCGGGCAAATATTTTGCAGTTTTTTACCCACACGAATTGGAACTCCTTTTCTTTTGCCAAGTTTTTTGTCTTACTGAGGAGGATTTTGTTCTCAACTGTCAAATGGTCATTAACATATATACGACCTTTGTTTCCTAAATCAATATCAGCCGTGCATAAAGTTTTGAAAGACCGAGCAGCTGCAACAAAATTCTCCTTAGTATACCGGTTAACAAAGGATACTATAATGGGTTTTATTTCTTGTCCTCTTGAAGGAATTCTGGTAACAAAGTTTATGTTGTGTTTTTCTACAGGATACGTTATTTTGGAACCAATCTTGGTCACTAAATTGATAAGATTTTCGTGATCTTTCATCGGAACACCTTTGATTTCGACGTTATTCAATCGCGTCCATTGGTTTTTTTCGTTAAGATCCTCTTCCAATTTGGAGACTCGATCCTTCATCTGCACGATGTCATCCTGTGCTTTTTCAACAGCAATCAGTCTAAGACTGATTGCTATTGTCAGCTGCTGAGGTCACTGATTCGAGCTTTTCAGAGTAAGATCCCAATGCTGACTTGATGTCGGATATTTCAGTCTTGATCTCTTTGATGTCCTTAATAAGATCCATCATCGGCGCAAGTGCTAATTTGACACTGCTTATCTCCTGCATTACCTGGTCCATTGAAATCGGTTTAGGTGATTTGCATCCTGGGCACTTCCAGGTTGCCTGTCGCTCAGCTCCAAGGCGGCGATAACTGATGCGGCGGCGGTGATGGATTAGTATTTGTGATAACTTTGTATGAAAGAATGTGTCGGATAGAAATAATTGTTGCTGTTTTTATCTACCAACACACTTTCACGTTCCTTATATCTATCCCTTTGTGGCTTTTTAGATTTTCTACAGTGAGACCGCCATGTGCGGACATGGCGATCTCACTGTAGAAAATCTAAATATTCTGTTAAAAGTTAGTCTAGAAAGCGCAGACCGGGTACCAAGGCAACTAAGATAATGCAAAGACAATTATGAAGATGATTATTTCACATTCCTTAATAAATAATACATTTAAACAAATAAAGCCTGTTGAACGGGAAAGCTTTTTCAAACAATTACCTGCTACAACTACATAATTTTCTAATAATTTAATGTAAGTAATTCTAAATTAAAGCAAATGTTCACAAAACTATCTCAGTTTATCCGAAGGCCACGATAAATGTTGATAAACAGGCAACTCACTCTTTGACCTTAGTAATAACAAAGGGTGAACATTTTAAACCCAAAGAATCAATTGAATAAATTCAAACCTTCAAACACTTTGGAGCGACTAGATTTATAACTCAAAGGTTTTAGGTCTGCGAGGGGTTTTCAATTTTTATTTCACAAATAATTCGTGTGACTGTTATGACAGACATATTCGGGCTTCACTCAATTTTATTGAGCGCCGCTATAGGTTTACATTTAACATTGTTTGCGAGTGCCATCCAACAATGCCAAACTAGCTAAGTGTATTTTTCAAATGGTCATGTTTGGATGAAATAAAGTGTGTCTGTTGATGACAGAACACGAGTTTCTCATCATCCTCTTAGCGTTATCCCAGTTTCAATCTGGGGTCCGCTCACTAGTCTAACCAGATTTGGCTGAATATTAGCTTTTGCACAGAGCCACTGCCTGTCTGACCTCCGCAACCCGAAGGGATAGCGATATTCCATGGTTTAGAGTTTAGACTAGTGTCAGTTTATTGAGGAGGTACTGACGCCCTGTAACGACTGTCAAAGATCTTCATGACAACCGGGACCGACGGTTGAACGTGCTCTCCGAGGCACGGGACAAGCGATAATTAACAATTCAATACGCATATAACTCCGAAAAGTTATTGGTGCGTGCCGTGGATTCGAACCCTATACCCTCTGCATGGCAGTCTGTTGGTATCTCCACTAGTCTATCGCTGCCATTGCCATGCAACACGAGTTTCTAAACTCTTTAAATAATTGATATCTATATATAGGTATTTTTAATAATGTTTATATAGGTTAGATTAAATGCATTGGTAATATGGCTACAGTTAAAGTTTGTTTAAAAGATGTAAATTTTTTATTCGTGATCTATTATATGTGTTTTTTATGATTACTCGTTTCTTCCAAGATTATCTAAGTCAGCAAAGTATTACATATTCATTACAACCTAGGTTAAAAACAAGATTTGATTTTCCATATATTAAAAGTAATTTCGCTTTAATAGAGTGATACTGAAGAATTCGGAGGCACCTCTATAAAGAAACATAGATTCAGAACAACTACACTAAAATTAGATATATATGTATTATTGGCAATTTACGTGGCCATTAACCCTCTGTCCTGTTCAACCGGTACAGCCATGAATCTCTTTCCTCAATAATCAGAGGCTATGTCTGTCGGTATCGGCGTACATCTCTATCGAAACTAAAGATTTACCGACGACCCACATAAATTAAACGCCACCATTGGCTACATTACCCGACCAAACTTCCTACCGATCCTACCGTATTACGTCTTGACAGTTATCGACACAAGTCTACCAGTACGGCACTTTGATTTCACCGAAAGCCTTCATGTCGATATAAAGCTGCCACACAGCAGAAATGTTCCCACTCGCTATTTTACCAAAATTAAGAAAAAGTGTGAAAAGTGTTATATAGCGCACAACTCATGTCCAAACGTTAACGTTTTGTATACATCATACAATCTTATAAACGAGTCTGACTCGCAATATTAAACTAATTAAACTAAGTGGTATTTTTATTTTATTTATAGACTCACACCTGTATCCCCGAAGGGGTAGGCAGAGGTGTAATATAACACCCACATATCGCCATGAATATTTAGGTCCTACGTAATAGGGGAAGAGCCTATTGCAGTTACCGGGCACATCACCAGTCTCCGTACTGCTACTGAGAATTGAAAAAACCCAGTAACACTTTTGCCGGCCCGAGGATCGAATCCGGAACCTTAGGTCAGTAGACGCATAGGTTATCTATTGGACCACGGAGGCAGTCTAAGTTGTAAGCCGGTCGGAACGTCGGAGAAAAACATAGGTATTTAGGAATACCTTAAATTATTTAATATCGCGAGTAAAACTTATATAGAATTGATGTATTTCTATTAAATTACTAAATTAATGACAATTGCCGCAATAGTACACACACACCTGGGCCAAGCCGAGGTCAGAATCCAGTGCATGATATAGATACAAAGAATATAGATGGAAGTTAGATAATCTGTGGGAGCCAACACAGATGATAAATAGTAATAGAATGATTGAGGTTCTGGTAATATTTCAGCATGGCTGACATGTTTACTGATTGGTTCAGGGTACTTTCACGGCGTGTACGCAACGCATCCATCTCGTTTGCCTGTATTCTCATAAGTTTTATTGCGTAGCGGAAATATATTTGAAAAGTTTTGCATAACAGATTTCATATTTTTTTTTAACATAACATAACATAACATATCTTCACGCCTTTTATCCCCGAAGGGGTAGGCAGAGGTGTATTACACACCCACACTTCGCCAGATATGTTTCGGTCCCAATGTAATAGGGGGCGAGCCTATTGCCATCTACCGGGCACATTATTAAGCGAGCGATAATTAACATTTTTAATACACACATAACTTCGAAAAGTCAGAGGTGCCCGAGGTACCTGGGGATCGAACCCGAGACCAATGTCTCGGCAGTCCGTTACGTACACCACTGGGCTACCGCCGCTTTTTTTTTTTTTTTATTTAAGTACCAACAAAATTAAAAAAGAAATTTCCTTACATATTAAGTCGCCACTGTGACGTTTGATGGCGAGAGGCGCTCGTTTACATAAAATAAAGAAATGAAAAATAAGCAAAACAATTATACCTAATTACATACTTATTACAATGGCACAATGAAATCTATTCTACACTATGTTAATTCTAAAAACATTTTTACTTATTTTAACACATATCTTTACAACCTTAGCCTAATATAATATTACCATATATACTATCTAATTAAATGTATCAACATTTGCTTTCTGTTTGTTTGTTTTTTTTTTGTTTATATTATGTTTTTATTTATTTACAACTTATCAGTTAAGAATCATGTTCTTTAATTTTCTTTTAAGCGATTCTTTACTAATTTTAGGCTCTTCTCTTAATAAATCTATTTTATTAAACACTTTAGGTACCAAGTACTTAGACGTGTAGTTTGTAAGTAACTACTACCTGGCTCTATTTAATGTGTGTCAAAGTGTAAATGGCGAAAGACTGGCATGAGTATGGAAAGTACATAAGCACATTATTATCAGGGTCACACTTCAGAGGAAATGTACTCTGCAGTCAATTGTTTTTAGATAGTAGAAGGCCTTGCGGATTTTAGCAAGAATGGGCCGGTTGTACTGTTATAAACCTCAAAGGTATATTCAGTGAGGCGAATCTGGTATGAATGTAATAGCGTGGGTATAATATATATTTGCAAGTTATGCGGCCTATACGTATTGTTATAGTTCTATTTGTCAGATTTATGGATAGTAAAAGAGACAACTATCAATTCTTACTTGCATTTATTCAGTTTGTCACAAGAGTATATTTTAGAATCTAAAGTTCTGATTCTACATTTACATTTAGCGCCACGTTCGCAAAGCAAGGGCATAGAACCAAGAGAAAGAACGGGCAAGAAATCTCTTGGCTATTGTTTTAATAGTTATAGTTACCGTTTATAAAAGCGGTACAAAAAATATATATATTTCGGACATCAAGGTTGTGGGTAGTTCAATATTTGAAAAGTACCTATAACCTTAATACAATAGATTAGCAACAACATAATTAATTAAGTAATATTCATCACAGATATATTTGCTATAGGTGTATTAAATATTGATAACTAAAATATCCACTACAGGTATATAATTGACATGACTTGTTTCACAGCATATATTTCGATTCTATATCATATGTTTTCAGAGTTTGCAGAGGGCAATGGAAGCGTGATTGTATTCATCCAGTTGTTCTAAGCAAGACAAGAGTCGAACATATTTTACTGAGATTCTCAGCGATGAAATTAAAAGTACAATTACCTGAGATCTTTTGGTGTCAGTCCTGTAATTAAATAAGACTAGCACACGACTAAATTGGCATAAAATGTTATGTCTAAATCCTTAGCTATCAGGCTGCAAACGCGACGTTTTCAACACGAGGAACGTGGCACACAATTTTTGCATATGTCACTAATTTATTGCCAACTTTGCCGGGGGTCAAAAGCGGCAATTACAAGTATTTACAAGACTATTACACAATACAATTCGCGAAGCTTGTCCAACCATGTGCTTTTCAATAGGCGATATTTTACGAGACGACAACGTGTTAATTTTTCAAGTCAAGAACAATAAGAGATGTGTCATCCTACTGTGTGACCAGAGTCAAAAATTACAATAGACAAAATAAAGTGTTACAAAACTGATATTCTCGATTTAACTTATCATAGACAATATTTCTATTTCAAACAATATGATATCCTAAGTTCTGAACTTATAACATCTCACAACTGACAAAACCACCCCCAATATCACTTATACAATTCCTACGCATGTATTATTACATTAGTTATACATTGTCTATATTGACAATAATCTAAAAACTCTAAACAACACTACAAAAACAATAAAGAAATATATATTGTGTTTTTACTAATAATGTGAAACACATTATTAGTAAAAACACAATATAAAAACACAATAATATAATGTTCAGAATTATATCGTACCTTAGTGCCGTTGCCGGGGCGGAACATATACAAAGGTACTCTGTGGGCGGAACTAAACCTGAACAGAGCCTGTTCTCCTTTTATACCCCATTTACACGTTTGACAGTGTCAACTGCCAAACGTCAAATCAATTTGTATATTTAGAATTGGCGACACTATAAATTTAAACATACGAACGATTTATGTTCATACCTAAACGATAGGTTTATGCTATAAATAATTATTGATACAGTATATTTAGTTTAAATTGTTTGATACATACAGGATGTCACAAGATCCATCACCAAGCCGACGTCTACTCGTTTTGGACATCAAATCAAGCAAAATTAAAACCTGAGAAACGATTTTTTTTAAGGAGACACATATTTTAATCCGCAATTAAAAGTACACGCGTGCAATTTTCGAAATCCTTACTTATCCATGGGTGCATAGGACATCTATAGAACGGGTGCCGGGGAAAATACATCGATATTGTGCCTAAATACAAAAATTTCATAGTAACTTTGAACCTCAATATCTCCTGAACCAGTAATTTCCCAGGTATGGTACTTTTTTTTTGGTGTCGGGTTGGAAAATCCTCATGGAGTCCCTCCGCCCTGGGGGGGAAGGACGAAGGGAACTGTCAGACTCAAAACCAACCCGTGCTCCTCATGTACTCATGTGTCGGCGGGTAGGGTTTCACCGAAGCATTCCTCGCTGCCTCCCGACGAGTATTGGCCCGCCAGGTGGTCAGGCGGGCCCCAAACGAAACCCCCTAGGCGGCGGATGAAGGTGTTGGGCTCCGCCGCCAAAACACTCAGCGGCCACAGAGGATAGGGAGGACGACAACGCAACACCGCATCTCCTCTTCTTCAGTGGCCTCACCGCGACGCAACGATGGTGCGCCCCCATTTGGTCGCGAGAGATAGGGCGCGCGGCAACGCAACATCGACACGCCTCTCCTCCCGCGACCCCTAGCTTCACCGTGGGTGTTCCCCACGGTTTCTGAGCCCCCCCCCACCATGACAAGGTGGAGATCCCACGGGGGGCAGGTATGGTACCTAAGTAAAAAATGTTCGTAATGATCGGTACAATATGGGGTTTCAGTTTTCGTTAAAGGTATTTTTACACACTGTATATGAATAACCCTAAAATCGATCTTATAATAACTTAACCTTAATACTAATCTATAAGTAACAATGATGTATATTCTAGCCAGATTTATAACAGTTTGATATCAGAGCTTTTGCTGGGATTATAAATAGGTACCTACTTACAAATGAAACACACATATTTAAAATGTACTTAATTTGATATTTTTCTTGAATAATTTTTAGAATATTTCTTATAATTTATCAAATGCAAGAAAAATTAAAACCGTCGAGGTCTCAGTGTGTGTTCATAGCTTTAGAATTAGGAATAATTGTTATTATTACGTGAAGTTTAAGATTATTGCAATGACCATAGTTGCGAACTTTCCCGTACTCTACCATCATAATAATGTCATTAAGATTCCACTATTTAAACGTACATACTTTGATTCGGGGTGTTGCTTTACTCGTGTAATAGTAATGTGTTTTCTTCTGCATGGTATTGCTTCTGTAATATCCATAGAACAGACATGACCATTAACATTGTTTCAACTGGCCGCATGGATGGCGTACATTATTGCATCAATGTTAA
This sequence comes from Euclidia mi, assembly GCA_944739405.2. NCBI lineage: Eukaryota > Metazoa > Arthropoda > Insecta > Lepidoptera > Erebidae > Euclidia > Euclidia mi. The sequence goes on along the minus strand of OX123182.2, from coordinate 124,964,916 downwards.
AATTTCAATCCCAATACGGTATAACACTTTTCAGAAGTTCGCCTTTGGTGGAATGTAAAGTCCTCCGCAATAGACATTTACTCTGTTGGAGCTGTCTTTAATCAAAAGTAGTTTCGTTCAAACGTAATTAAAATGTTTATCGGGTTGTATACCCTGTACCGTAGTTTTTACAGTTATTGAATACGCAATGCACAGCACATATCAGTGTGTAACAGTTTAGTACCTGAGACGGCGATAATATAACCGCTGTCGTTCCTATTTGCTGTGACCGGTATGTTCATACATGTAATAAAACATGATTGTCAATTTCATTAATAGACCACCTCACATCATAATTGCACGACGAGATAATCTCATTTTCGATACAAACTTCCAGCGAGCAGTTAGTGCAAAGTAAAGTAGTTGAGTAGTGCTGTAGCTCGAAACTCGAGGCTCGAGTACTGGAGGAGTTGACGACTCGAGTGAACGCGTCGTTAATCGAGTGCCCTTCACTATCGCCATGTGCGATATAGCCCTGCCTTTTTGTTCCGCCTGTAATTATTACCGTTTTGTTCTATCTTAGTGTTATATATCGCGTCTGCGACGAACGCCCTATGCAGATAACTTTTATGCTTTTTTAATGATCTCTCTGAGCTTCATATTGTGACAGGGCTGCTGAATTGAGGAGAAATGTTTGAAACATGTACTTAAAGTGTTTTTTTATTTGGCTGCCTTAAAAATAAAACAAATTGTATGTTTGTTTGAAATTTATTTCTACAGCAAGTATTACAAAGTTCTTTCTGCATTTTGTAATTTAAGAATACCTACATTTATATAAATCAATTTTAGATGCACTAGCCTATCTATGACTTAAAAATTTCTCCATTATATACTTAGGTGTTGTACTACATAAATTCTGCATATCTATTCGATGAGTTAGACTAGTTAGAGCTTCAGCCGTAAGCTACAATATTTTTTTTGGTTTACAGTATGGGTCTTATTTGTGTTCTTTATGACAGTTGTAAAGAGATTGCTCCTACAAATTAACCTTCTCACTGTTAGTCGATATCGCAGATACGAATAGTACTTTATGATTGGTGTCTTAGCCCTTTTTTATCATTTTTACGATATATCGTAAGAGAAAATATAGTTTGTAAGCAACCCTAATATTAATATTTAACGAAACTATATTACGTATATTCTGATCTTAATATCAGACTTACATAAAAAGCGTCTAGCGTTCTCATCACGCCCATATTTAGCTGATACATACATTGAGGTTTCATTATGTCGTAAGCAAAGTTTGTCCCGTAACTCCAACAATAACAATGACATTAACAGCATTGACTTTGAATTTGTAAAAAAGCACAATAGCTACCAAAATATTGAAAAAAAGCTTGTTGTTGTTTTTGCAACTGAAAACAGAACTTACAAAATACAACGCTCAATACACAATAATATTTTGTACAGTATCATATATGAACTGCCTCCGTGGTCCAGTGGATAGCGTATGCGACTGCTGGTCGGAGGTCCCGGGTTCAATTCCCAGGACGGGTAAAAGTGATACTGGGTTTTTCCGAATTCTCAGTAGCAGCACGGAGTCTGGTGATGTGCCCGGTAACGGCAATAGGCTCGCCCCCTATTACGTGGGACCTAAAAATTCATGGCGAAATGTGCGTGTAATAATACACCTCTGCCGAGCCCTTCGGGGATACAGGCGTGAGTCAATAATTTGTACAACTTTTTCAGTTGAAGTTGAAATATTGGACGGAGATATATGTGGGGTTGGGATGTCATTGAGTATTCTGCTATTCAGTTGATTAGAATTTGTAAGAGACTTGTCATTTCCCTGTTTTGTCCGATTTCGTAATTAAAGTGTAAATAAAACCTTTAACTTTTATACTATTTTCTTAATTTTGAATGATATAAGTAAGTTTTATATTTTTATTTCTGTCTATTTGTGTTTGAATGTGTGTTAAAATGTCGGCTATTTCTTTTAAATATGTGAATATTCTAAAGAAGTTAATTAAATGCGCTTGTAAAACAAATAAACGGATTCAATCAATATTTAAATTTTATTTGTTTAGAGTTTTATGACTTTTATATTCAGTCAACGTACTTGGCAACTTTCATAAAGCTGACATATCTCCTTAACTCTTCACTTAACGAATGCGACAAGTTTACGAGGTGAGATATGACCGTGTCTTTCAGTCACACGCCGTGTATAAAGGACACAAGCGCGACCATAAACCAAGTTTTAGTATAAAACGCGCGTTAGCACCGACCTTTATTGTCTAGTCGAGAATTCTAGACAGGATTTAGGTATTAGTGCTGGAGCAGGTATGTGGTTTTATGTTACGAAAAGTTAGTCTGTCCCAAATTTATTATAAATGTACCTTTTTAACCTTCTACAATAGTGAGTTCTATTGAGTGACTAGTTATAGTCATCTTCAGGGGCGCACATTGTTGCACTAACTTTTATAAAATTACATTTAAAACTTGGTAACAAAATCCTTGTTGGAACTTGGACAAGCTTCTTCTATAAACGAGTTCCATTAAAGACCCAGAAAATAGGTATATGAAAGATCCCAGGGCCGCCAGATCCTACTTATTTTCACAGCAACGACATGTATAGAATAATGTAGTGTTAGTATATACTATGAGTATACGCATATTTACTAAAGTTATCAAATTGCATTTTGCAGTGGACTGCAAATGCTGTTTTTTTTTTATAGTGGATAGGCGGCCAACGAGCAGACGGATGCCGCCCATGGACACAAGCAACACCACAGGAGTCACAAGTGCGTTGCCGCCCCTTGGGGTTTGGAAAAGGGATAGGATGAGGAGTGGGATGAGGGAAAAGAAAAAGGGGATAGGACCTCCGGCACTCTCACTCACCGAACGAAACGCAAAAGTTTAGGTACTGTTACTTTACGTCAATTTTCTGTGAGAGGGTAGTACTTCCCCGGTCGAGCCGGCCCATTCATGCTGAAATCAGCAAGGCTCTACTACCTTTGATGATGAAGGTCATCTTATGACTCTACACCAAATAAATACAAAAAATATCCTCTTGTATAATGAATATGTCTAACCAACCGTGAATAGCCAGCGTGACTGCGTAGTCAAGTTTGAAATCAATTAGTTGCAATACAGTCATTGTCTTCGCGCCCGGCTTCTTTAAAACAGTGCAAAGCATTTTGGTCTTAATCGTTTATTGTACTATGTTATTCTAAAGATTTTGTGCACAGTTGTATAAACAACGTTGCTCTTGACAAGAAAAATCTTATTCCTTGCAAACGGTTCTCCAGGGACGAAGTAGCGCTTTCTATTAAATTGATAATCAAAATCAAAGAGCCTTTGAGCAAACACTTCTATTCAAGCTACGGGTTAAATAAAGTAGGAAGTAACTGAACATAATACCTTGGATATCTGAATGATATTTTTAGAAATGAAAATTTTATCCTATTTGAAGAGAAAGTGACTAAAAACTTTCCACTACTGTCCATCTCCTTGAGAACGCGGAGGCAAGCCTCCTTGTCTAAAAATATTTTTCTTGCAAGTTTACTACAAGTTGCCTATTGTGCATTGGTAAGAGTAGTTATATAACCATTTCAAGTTGGCACGCAGTCAGAGGATGTTATACTGTGAACAAGATGTGTAAAATGATATGTATTACGCGAATTTATCTAATAAACCTTCATTGCGTTAACTGTCTCTTCATATCCAATATTTCCGACTTAAATCGATCTTGATATATCGTAAAAGTAAAAGTTATCTTAATCTATAAAATCCTTGCGTTACTGACTGACTGACAGACACGCTACAACCGAAACTATTGGGCGCAGGAAGCTGAAATTTGGCATGTATGTTCCTTGGGGACCGTAGCGGTGCACTAAGAAGGGATTTCCCGAAATTCCCACGGGATCGGCCAAAACGGGTAAATTTAAAAAAAAATGCAGCTGCTGGCGTCCTCTAGTTCACGTATAATCAGAAAAAGTGTAAAACCATCTAATCCAAAAGACATCTTCTAATCTTCAGATCACAACACACAAAATTTGAACCATTCATCCCTGTGAAATGGCGGCCGAGATACAAGGAAGAATACGTGAGTATTATACGCGGTATGTATATCAATGCACAAACAGGTTTATTAGGAACACACTCGGCTCCATTCTAGAAGCTTCCGCTCACCGTCACCCGGTGAAATTGGATGCACCTACGTCGATTCACCTAGTTGAGATACCTCAAAAACTCACTAGCTTCTCAACAACTATTCCACGGATCTACCAACTGGAGGTTTGTGGTTTTGCTGTGACTCAATCTGATTGGGATATTTACATCATTGGTTGTAAGTTACGACTAAAATAGTGATCAATTGAATTATGCCACCAAGTCATTTCGCAAGATTAGACTATTTTGTTTGTCTATTACACTGGTTACAGTTTTATGTATCATGTTTAGAAAATGGTCGATTACTTACCTTGTTACTGGTGATTTAGTTTACTTAGCAGGGCAACTCTTTAAAGGGGACATATCCCTTTAAAGAGTTGCCCTGCTAAGTAAACTAAATTATGCGCATCTTCTAAGCAAAGTTAGTGTGACGCCTTTTTAAGATTTTAAGATGTCCTAGCAATTAAAAGCTACAAAAGCCACATCACTTTAGGCGCTTGTAAGCATGCTTGTGCAGCAAAACATAAGCTTGCCATACGGTGTTGACAATATAAAAAAGTGACTACAACAAACTTCGAAGTTTACATTTTAATAAGGGTTTAATTAAGGTAAAGCACTTATCAGTGGAAGCTTACCAAGCTCCCGGGGGACGTCGATAAGTTGTTTACCTTACACGGCTTCCGTTAATCATCCGTGTGCCCTACGATGGGGGTGACCTAAGCTAATCTACACGACTTGGTATGGATTACAATTAACTTTGAGGTTTGCACTTTGGTCATTGCAATTGAAAGTCGTTTATTATTTTTATCATTAAAAGTGTGGTGTAAAAATTATTGTTACTTTTAATAATTTTAAACACCTTGTATGCCCGCTCTATTAATTAAGCGTTTATCAGAGAACGTTTTCAAACATTCAATCAACAGATACAAAAAATTGGGCAAGTGCGAGTCGGACTCGCGCACGAAGGGTTCCGTACCATCATCTACAAAAGAAAATCACGTTGGTTGTATGTATACTTAAATACTTTATAAGTTTCTACCTGTTTATTAAGATCGAGTAACAAATTGCTTAAAAATTACGTTTGTTGTATGGGAGCCCCCCTTTATTAATTACTTTTTTTAAATTTAATTATTTATTTTGAAAGGTAATATACAACTACATATTCTGTGAAAATTTAAATGTCTAGCTGTTACAGTTAGTAATTTTGAGCAAAAAATACGAAAAAAGAACACGTTTTTTGTATGGGACCCCCCCTTAGTATTTTCATTTTTTTTATTTTTAGTATTTGTTGTTATAGCGGCAACTGAAATACATAATTTGTGAAAATTTCAGCTTTCTAGCTATCATGGTTTATGAGATACAGCCTGGTGACAGACAGACAGACAGACAGACAGACAGACAGACAGCGGAGGCTTAGTAATAGGGTTCCGTTTTTTACCTTTTAGGTACGGAACCCTAAAAAACAGTTCAGTATTCCAACACTTACCTAACATTCAGAGTAGTAAAAGTGTAGTAAGTCGGCCGCTTAAACCGCTATGTGATCCGCGCAGACTGTCAGGTACTTTTCTGGTAATATTCTGTCTAAAAGTGAATACTAAAATAATATTCAAATTTTCTAATGAACATAAATAAAGTCAACGCTTTTTTGTACACTGCTTGGAAAATACGATACAATTTAAAAATTATTTCTGTATTCATGATATTTTGATCTCATTAATAATCTTGCTATCACACTGTCCCAGCGACTAATCGCTTTTGATTTATTACTTTTATTTTTATCTACAGAGACGTAGCTTATTACAAAAAAAAATGGATGCAGTCAGATGTATTTTATTGATTGTGAGTAAGAATACTTGGTTGAAAATATTATTAAGAGCTATACATGATGATACACTGTTAACACATTCGGATCCGGCAACGCATACCTTGCGTTGAGAGACGTTCTACCAATGTGCCACCAACGCAAGGTATGCGTTCATTGCAGACTCTTAAAAAAACGGTTTATTTATGGTGCGTTTCAAACAACTTAAAAATTTTCTTCACTCAATTCATAGACAAATACTTTTTACATCTGGTAATACCCTTGGATTCAAACATCAAAACTTAAATGACGTTTGACACGAGTTATTGAAAATAACGAAAAAGTGCACAATGTATTTTAACTTTTATTGTAGTTTTTTTTTCATCGGGGCAGGTGTAAATTTCGTTTTCTGAGTAGGTAAGTGTGTATTTTATCTGTAATTTCATTTTATAAGTAAACAATAAGACAGATTTGCTTCAGTAACAAATCAAAAATTTTCAACGCACACGTTGTGTCCAATGGCACATACTAACACCCGTTTGTTGGATGGTGTTATGTCAACAGAGACATTCCTAACTATGTTATATATTTTTTCTGTTTTGAGATATAATTATATTGAGCAACAGACAAGCAACAATAATATGAGCAATATGGCATCTGCAAGAAAGAAACGTAATAATTTGTTATACAATTTAGCAAGAAGCGAAGAAATTGAAGACGTATGTCACACGAACAGGCGTACTTAACTGATATTTTCAAATTTTATACAAAAAATATTGTTATTAAAATATAATGATACAGGAATTAACACGCTCGATAAATAGGTATTCAAATACCTTTTAAAACCTTCTCATTATCTTTCTAGTTATATAATAATACTCTAGCATATTATCGTCCAAAGTGTCGACGCAAGGTATGCGTTGCCGGAACTATGTAAAAACTTTTGTATCTGTGTGCCACCAACGCATCGTTTGCGTTGTGGCTATTTTATGTATTTAACTTATGTATTATGTATTTATAACTATATTTAGGACACATTAAAAACGTTTAAAAAAATAAAAATTGGTGGATCATCACGAAAATTTAATTTTTCAGTGTGGCAGCGAATGTGTTAAAGTTATATGTTATCTGTGCACAATTTTAATTTTGGGAAAATTTACTTTTCTTGTGTGCTCTAAGTTCTGTGGTATGGTTTGTATGTCACTACTCTGTGGAAAATTGAACTGTGTTGTACAATTATTTCTAAAACTAATCCATATTAAAGTGACGCACAGCTGTTAAAATGTTTAATTGTAATATGCACAAATTGTTTTTTTGGAGTCTGGTTCTTGTATGCGTTTGTAGGATCACTCTCAAAGCATGGTTTATTCCTGAAACGAAATGTCTTAAAAGGGAGGAAAACGATAGTAGAATATAGTCCAAACCCAACGGATCGAGTATCAGTAGGTTCCGTACAACGCCAGGAAGCAATCGCGATTGCCTTTAAAAACATTTCACCGGGAATGGCTGCTTTGACGTAACTTCGCACTAAACCGGAAAATATTTGATTAAAAAATAATATAAGCAAATAGCGTTCTGTTCGGGGCAGTAAGTGCTCGTTTCTGTAGAATATGAAGCTAGGTAAAGCCTTGAAGTATAGTAGCAGTAGCCATGAATAGAATCAGAGTTTTGAGATTTATATTCTATAAAAGGTTTGGTTTAATATTAATCTCGGTCGAGGAGAGTGCATTAGATTAACTTATTGAAAGTGATTGAAACGCAAAAATATATTTTAATCCTTTTTCGCCGCCCATATTCTAATGCTTAAACATGTACAGTAAAAATAATATCTAATAATATAACATAAACTGTAAGAGCTGTACTGCGGTACGAACGCTGAAATTGTTCGCTCCAATATCTCTGAAAATTTAAATTCAGCTCACACGACTTTGGATAACTTCTCCCGGTTTTCCGGGAAATCCCTTCTTAGTGCACCACTACGGTCCCCAAGGAATACACATGCCAAATTTCTGATTCTTGCGTCTAATAATTTCGGCTGTAGCTTGTCTGTCAGTCAGTCAGGAACGCAAGATATTTATAAAAGAGAAGATTTCACTTGAATAAAAAAAAACTGACTTGCATTTCTATAATTCATTTTAAAATCCTGCTTACCAACGAAGGCATCAAACCATCCGTCAATTACAAAGACTGAACTCAAAAACAAATCATCTTATTTTCTCGTACAAAATGAGATCTGATTCTCAGAATTGTGTGTTGAGCCGTCATGCTATGATTTGCAGTGTCGTCCACAAAGCTGCGGCGGCGGGAAGTCGGACCCTTTGTGCGGGATATTAAAAAGCGAGCGGGGGTGAAGCTGAATTGATTAGCTGTCAGCGGACACCATCTTAGGGCCACGAGACTAGCGGGTTGGAAGACAAAGTTAAAAACGTTTCTACGTAAAGAAATATGGAGAAGAGAAAGTCATAAATATGGTGTGAACTATGAATTTGTAATTTGTGTGGCATCTTTATATGAAACGCTGTTTAAAGTTCGCGGAGTCTGAATGTTTTTATTGATACACAGTTATAGATTGTGTTGTCTTGAATAAATAAATTCCAAATTGTATACTTTTACTATGTATAGGAGAAGATGTTTATACGACTGGTTAATCGGGAAACTTCACATACTCATTGACTATATACAAGATGAAGAAGATGATTGCGTATTTATAAAGTTCACGCCTGTATCCCTGTAGGGGTAGGCAGACTTGTAATATTACACCCACATTTCGCCATGAATTTTTAGGTCCCACGTAATAGGGGGCTAGGCTATTGCCGTTACCGGGCACATCACCAGACTCCGTGCTGCTACTATGAATTCGGCAAAACCAAGTTACACTTTTGCTCGACCCGGGAATCGAACCCGGGGCCTCCGATCAGCAGCGCCATACGCTATCTACTGGACCACGGTGGCAGTCCGGCAGGCAGAGTTTTTAAAATTGTAACACAAAATATGGGTATATACAGATATAGGCAAATAGGATACATATGAAATTGGTAGCCACATATTCACAATTGATGGCATGTGAGACATAATTATATTTACCTACTTAAGGTAAAAATAATCATTCAGAAATTATTAATAATATCATTAGTACTAGTATGACTATGTATGTACTTGTAATAGGTATAAAGTTATGATACCTGCTAAGAGCGCCGGTAGCAGTGGTCATATTTCTATTTGCCTTTACTTTCTTCTGTTGTCCATACTAGGCATATTTAAACGGCAGTGCAACATTAAGCTAACATTATTACCTAAAATTGCGTAGTTATTATTTAAAAGCCGATCAAACATACAGAGAACAGCTGTATCCCGTAGCACCTATGCTACGTATCGTGCTACGACGTAGCAATTACTACGCGCATTTCGTGGCGTGATCTGAAGATTTGTAGTGAGTACACTTTAACTAACGAGGTCGTCGTCAATCCGCCGCCCGTTTACGAACAGACAGACTGTTCCGCTGATCAATTTTATAATTTTATCGCAGAGACAACTTTAATTTAACTTTTTCCTTTGTTCTTATGGGTATGGAGTCATACTAATTATAATGCATTGAGTCTCATAGTGGGAAGAGGCCCATGCCCAGCAGTGGGGTAGTTTATATACAGCTTTTAACAACGGCTATAAAGTCTTTATGGTACAATTATATATATATTATATAGAAATCGTGACGAAGAATTTGGAACGGATGGATGAAAGAAGAAATACGAAAGGATTGTATCGTGCGAGAATGAATGGCAATGTCGGTAGGAGACACCCTAGGCGGACGTACGACGACATAATAGGTGAAGTACTGAATAAGGGCCAAATTAAAAGTACCCATAACCGACGCGCATGCATGATGAGGTTAATGAATGTCGATGAAGCGAAAGAGGTATGTTTGCACCGAAGCATGTGGCGTTCCATAGTCTCTGCCTACCCCAATGGACGAAAGGAGTGACGATATAGATAGATAGATAGAAATCGTGAATATAAAAAAAAACGTTTATGTAGGTGCTAATTTTCGGACACAAAGCAAAAATTTGCGTCTTAATACGATTCAATATGGCGGTGATATTTCATCATCATGTTATATCATCTGAAAGACGTCCACTGCTGGACATATGCCTCCCCCAAGGTGATATTTAATGTATGTTAATCATAAAAATACATAAAGGCACGTATTTAGTAAGAGCGGTTTCAGATTAGCGTTTTATACGCGCGTATAAGCTCGTTTTTGGAAGAGCATGTAGGCGCGTATAGGCTCGCCTTTTTGGACACGCTCAACTCGTACGGGCGTTGACGCGCTTCTAAGCTCGTATAAGCGCGAGCCGTCAGAATCCATGTTGACACTGACAAGATGTTATTACTGTTTCGAGCAAACACGCCGACATATGCCCGTTTATGCCAGTCCGGTTTTTTGAAGCGCGTAAAGTAGCGCGCGTGTAAGCGCGTATGCTGAAACGACCGTATACGCGCAGAAAAATACGCTAATCTGAAACCGCCCTAAAGGTGCCTATGTCATCTCAAATATACCATTTCATTTATTCATCTAGGTCACAATGTGATGCAATCAATTTTTAAAGATCGTTAATTAATGAATCTACATTTTACATTTAGTGCCTCATTCGCAAAATAATATGTAGAACCATCAGGAAAAACGGGCAATAAAATTAGCTTCTGATATAAAGAAAAACAGACGTTAATCAATACTAAGCAATAAATAAATACACGAAACAACACATTATGTAAACACAAACTCCCAAACGTTACGTCACAAAGCTAACCATTTCCAAGGAGCTTAGTACTAACAACATTGAGTCACGACCAGTTCAGCCGTACTTCGTAGAAGTGGTTATAATGATATCATCACGCTATAATCGCTCGAAGACACCGTCTGATTCAGCCTGACCCAGCTCACTAATGTCAAAGTGAGTTTGTTTTTTCTTCTTTTACGTCGTAACGTAGAGATATTATGGTATGATTTTTGTATGTGGAGATTATGAGTCTGGAGAGTGACATACGATACTTTTTCTCCGATTGACTGACTTGCCTTCTGATAATAAACAATAAAAACAGTCAGAGCGTAAAGATATTTTTAACAACTCATCATTCTCTTAGCGTTATCCCATTTTCAATCTGGGGTCCGCTACCTAGTCTAACCGGATTTGGCTGAACATTAACTTTTCCACAGAGCGACTGCCTGTCTGACCTCTGCAACCCGAAGGGATAGCGATAACCCATGGTTTAGGCTAGTGTCAGTTTATTTAGAAGGTACTGTCACCCTGTAACGACTGTCAAAGATGTTCATGACAACCGGGATCGACGGCTTAACGTGCTCTCCGAGGCACAGGACAAGCGATAATTAACAATTCAATACGCACATAACTCCGAAAGGTCATTGGTGCGCGCCGTTGATTCGAACCCGATAGCCTCTGCATGGCAGTCTGTTGGTATATCCACTAGGCTATCGCTGTCTTAAATTTTATTAAGAAAGAAAGACAGAAAATATTTTTATTCGTATCTCCAAACAATAGGTACAGTTAAGTATACAACAATAGCATACAGACAGTCGATTCGTGGAGACCAAATAAGGGACCTGTGTCAGCTCTTGTCGCAGTTGAACTGCGACACTGATATTCTCACATGACCTTTTATTAATATTATTATAAACTATAAGTATATATATCTATACGAAGGAATGCGTTACGGCTTGTAATGTTATGATCGATGGACAGCGAGTGGAGCAAGTGAATGAGTTTGTATATTTAGGTACGCTGTTTACAAGAGATGGTAAGAATATAGAAGATATTGAAAGATGAGTTAATGCAGGTAATAGAGTGAATGGAGCTCTGAAGGCGTTTATGAATAGCCATAACGTGTCCAAAAAGGCACGTTTGGCTGTCCATAGAGGGGTGTTAGTACCTACTCTTATGTATTGTAGTGATAGTTGGGTATGGCAGAAGAGTCATGAAAGTAGAATAAATGCTGTAGAAATGAGAGCACTGCGAAGTATGTGTGGTGTTTCTTTGACTGACAGAGTAAAGAATTGTGTGATAAGAGAGTGTTGTGGGGTAAAAGAAGATGTAGTGACAAGCATCGAGAAAGGTATGCTAAGATGGTTTGGATACGTGGAGAGGATGGATGACGAAAGACTGACCAAGCAGATATATAAGGCAAGTGTGGAAGGGACAGGACGAAGGGGAAGACCTAGGCGGACGTTCTCTGACCAGATTGGAGACATCCTAAAAACAGGACAGGTTAGAAGCACCCTGAACAGAAGAGCATGCATGAGGAATCTGATGGGAGTGAATGAAGCAAGAGAGATATGTCAAGATCGTTGCAAATGGCGCCCCGTAGTCTCTGCCTACCCCTCCGGGAAACAGGCGTGAGTCTATGTTTGTATGTATGTATGTATCTATACGATACACTTTATGTCGAGGGATACATTAAACGAACTACAACAACTGACACAATGTTTTCTTGTAAACTAAGAGAACTAAAAAAAAACAAACAAAAATTATAATTTATAATAAACACAACTGAAAAATGTTAATGTGCGGTAAAAACTATACCAATGCTCTCTGATTTACCTAGAACTGCCTAATATCATATTATCAAACAATTATACACTTCATATACAGTTAGGCACGCTAAGATAAATCATTTGTGTAGCAGAACCGCATCGCACAGCGAGTGTCGCGGGAATCGATAGTGCGGTCACGACTCAGCGCCGCACATGTGATATTAAACTAGTATGTAATGCTGTTTTAATTATCTTATGTTATTATTGGATTCATGAAACGTAAACCAAGTTAATTATGTATGTCTGTGAATCAACACTTTCTATGCTATGCGCTTCACCTGCTATGTGCCTTCATCATGTTTGCCAACAAATCTAGCTGACAGCACACATGTACGGATTTGTACGTCGTAGCCAAAGAAATATAACCTTAAGGCATAGAAGTAACACTAAATAACAACAGTGGTTGCTATGATTGATATCTTCTTTCTAATGGCACATGCAGTATGATAGAAAGAGCTGTCGATAGGTTTAGCAGCACGCTCTTATAGCAGCCTTGTGGTAGCCAAACAGTAGACAAAACATAGAGTTAGGAAACCGAGTGTTGTTCGTAACAGTAATGATTTATCGATAAATATTTTTGGTCAAATGTCTAACTTTAGTATGTGTCGATATATTTAAGCCGTAGAAGAAAACAACTAAAATATTGAAATTGTAGTTTTTGCTGTCGACGCCGGACAGTGCTTTGCAAAGACTTGCCAGACAAACAGTACTAAAAAATTTCACGTGTTTAATTGTTCGTTTTAGCCATAAAATCTATTGACAAAAAGTATTCATAAACTAATGAGCGATGCGTTGCGATGCGATGCTAAGAAACTGTCACTTAGATTATGTATTGTACGAATTATACCAGATTGGCTAATGCGGCAGGCTTTGGCAATTTGTGTGCGTCGCATCATATCACGTTGCTTGCTATCGCTTACGTTGGACACTGCTCGATTGTTTTAGAGTTGTAGGTAATCCGATTTGTGATCCGTCAGCACAAATGATTCGCCTTTATGTAAATATAAGTACAGCAGTGAACTACTTTGACAACCCAGTTGGCGTGAGTGCAACCGACTGCCACGCCGAAGCTTGCGGGTACGATTCAGTTTTACATTCATGTCCGATAGTTTGTTTCCGTATTTATCCCACGTTAAAAAAACATCGATATCTCCTTTCACTGTCAAATCCCATCACTCCTCAATGATGGGATTTGACAGCACGGCTATGTAGAGAATGCAGTCAAAGATATGAGTCTGTAAGGAGTCTATGCCTCTTTAAATGAGACGCGTAATTTGACGTTATGATTAACCAACTAAGACCAACTGACATTACAAGTTGCACGTTCGGAGTAAGGAAATACGGCGAGCATGTTCTCTCTAGTCTAAACGTCCAACCTCTCTGGTCGTAGCATTAGTCCTGGATGTTGAGTAGAGCTGTGGACTACATCAAACACACGTAGATTAAAATATGTACGTGGCCTAGACGAATGATTGGTATCGCTGCAGAGCAGAGCGAGACCAATCATTAGTCTATGGTACGCGGATTATCGCTACAAACAAAACTGGGGCCTTTAATATTAGGACCCTTTGACAAACATTTACGTGTCATTGGTCAATGAGTGTTGGAAAAGAGGTTAATATATATATACGTCTAATGTCTGCTGCACGTGGTCGTCAAGTGACTGAGCTCCTTAACTGTAGAAGTGAGTGGCTTACAAACGATTTTACACATACCGACATTTCAAAATAAAATACGATTTTACGATATTCACGTGTCTCCACCACCACAGGTAGTTAAGGATACTGCAGCGGTTGTTAGGAACCTGACATGGCTCTCCAAATCATCATTGGCCGCTGGAAGAAGAAGCTCACTAAAGGACTTATCACAGTGAAACGAAAGTAGCTTACTTTGACGATAACTCCCTCACTAATGTTTACTTGATCATTACAATAAGAACCTGCACTACACACCTTATATTCCACAATACGATGCTCGTAACACATTGTATCTACGCCACCGGCAGAGGTAATTGCTCAGAGTAATTCGTTCTCATTAAATTTAACGACTTACAAGCACATGCAAGACGTAGCACAGATATTGTTGCGAGATACAGAATGTTTCATTACGTCTGCGTTCGGCGGTGCAGAAATGAGAGAGTGTTGTCGTGTGCTTGTACATGCCGAGGGTTTGATTCTTTGTTTACACAATGTTGGGTCACACAGAATATATAGTTACAATGTATTCTTACTACCTAGGAGTTATTACCACAATGTATGATTTTAAGTCTTTACGAGGAAATGACTGATAGATAAATGGCTTAGGTTTGCATTAAGTTTAGCATACAATTACACGGTGGCGCCTAATATTGATACTACCTATATTGTATCGGATAGGGAGCGTGAGACAAATCCGAAACCCTGTGTGAGTGTGGCACTGGCATACAGAGACTGATATACAATTGTATTCGTGCCCTAACTGCCCAGACTCGTGTAGCTTCAAGACCTCATGAAGCGTCCGAAAATGCAGTAAGGGTGGCTGCGTACCGGGCGATATATAACATGTGATGAATCTGGTACGATGTGACTTGTCTGACACTAAAGAAGAAGAAGCAGAAGCAACTGCTTCAAGTTAATAATGTATCATTTCATCGATTCATGATACTCATTCTTTGATTATATCATTTAACACTAGCATAGTAATAAAATCTAAGTGTAACATCGCACACGATATTTTCCTTTATACTATCTACTAACAAGAGATGCACTGCTATCATTTTTCCTGAGGCACTAATGTCATAATGCGAATCGTTTTCTACAATTTATTATGTGATCTATAATGGCCCGTGTAAGTCTGGCTTGCGTCCAAACGTTTTTTGTTACCATATTTCATTTCTCACATTTCTGTTCCCGATTAATATTATAAATTAACTTATATTTCAAACGTTAGCTAGCATTTTTTGTCCAATATATATTCTTAGGATGGGAGGTTTTAAATAGTGTCGGTGTATATTTACGAGCTATCAAAAAGTAATAAACTCTTTCTATGGTTACATGAAAGCTAAAAACATAAGAATGTACTGAATATGTTCACCGTAGAGAGGCACCGAATGTGATGTGCACGTATTGTAAGCAATGTTATACAAACCTCTTTTTCATATACCTATTTACTAGATTTTAATGGAACCCGTTTCTATACATCTAAACTCCAACATGGCTATTTTTTGCCACTTTCTACATGTCATTTTATAAAAGTTAGTGCATCTATGTGCACCAGGTGCTGAAGATGACTTTGAAATTGCACAACATATGAGTTATTTTATAAGACTCAATATTGTAGAAGATTAAAAAGGTACATTTATAATAACTTTGGGACAGATTAAGTTTTCGTAACATTAAACCACATACCTACATCAGCACTAATAAATCCTGTCTAGAATTCTCGACTAGACAATAAAGGTCGGTGCTAACGCGCGTTTTATACTAAAACTTGGTTTATGTTCGCGCTTGTGTCCTTTATACACGGCGTGTGACTGAAAGAGACGGTCATATCTCACCTCGTAAACTTGTCGCATTCGTTAAGTCAAGAGTTAAGGAGATATGTGAGCTTTATTTTTTATTTTATTTTATTTATTTAGGGGACAATAAAGAGCTACAACATATGTTTACACATTACAGTACTGCACAACGAATAGTTAATATTGCAGCCCACTACATCGTCCGCAAATTCGCAAAGGACAAATAATCAAAAAGTGGCAGTAAAAAGCGTTACACTACTTGAATAATTTCATAATTATATACAAAGTTATAAAAGCAAATAATAATTATAGTAAAAATATGTTAAAAAAAAGAAAATACATAGAAATTAATTTTAAATTAATTAACAATTACAGTTATATTTAAGAGACTATAATACATAGGTACTCTTAATTTTTAATTCATGAAAATTAATAAAATGACCATAAAATTATAATCAACATTCAATTCAATAATCAACAATCATTTTATTATTATTACTTATACAACAGGACCTTAACAATTGTGGTCTAATATGTTAATTACACTCTTTCTGAATTTAGGTTTAGAATATATAAAAATATCAATATCATTGAAGTTATTATTATAACACTCAACCATTCGACGCATGGGGCAAGGCAGTCCAGACTTAGTTCGACAAGTACTGAGAGCAAACAAGGTACCCGCTCGAACACTACGTTTGTGAACTGTACGAGGGACTGCATAACATAATTTGCTTGTAATGTCGATTGCATCAAATTTATTGTGGACAATTTCATGCAGTACATTTGCCTCCAAAAACTTGCGTCTGGTTTCTAGTGTCATCAGATTGTACATCCTCAGCAATTGTGGGTTTGATATAGTTGATTGAATCAGGCGTTACTTGGCGGAACTCCATTGTAACCTAATGGAAGGAAAGAGGAACCCACCACGCACCCTCGGATTGACCACCCCAACTATTGCAATAGAAAAAGGTTGACAATACCGAATTCCTCTAAAAGGATAAGTGATATAGGAATGGTATAGGTTCCAGGAAGATACCTGACTTGCAGTATCCCGCTGTATGCGCCGACTATTCTTCGACACGTGTTTTGCTCTGCACGAGGCATCCTCAGGAGCGATGGGCAACGACTGAGGATCTGGCTCAGTCGTTGCCCACACCTCTGACTTTTCGAAGTTATGTGTGTATTAAAAAGGTTAATGATCACTCGCTTAAGAGCGTATACGCCTCGAGCGGCGGCTCGAGTTGAGGTTTTTATAGTACCGCGGTTGTGAGACCCGGCGCACTATGACGGTGTGGCGTGGAATAATAATCTTGATCCTTCTTGCCATACATGAACAGTATTCGTTTATGTAATACGTCGATTATGATATGAAAGTATTCAAATTAATTATTTTCAATGCACATGCATTTAAAGGTATCAAATAAAGATAGATATTACATATTTGTTTAGTAGGATGATGTTCCTCAGGATAACAACGACTATTTATAATAATTTGGCGCAGTTTTATAATATGATAGAAATAATTTATAATTGACATCTACATAATTGTCACATTTCCAATATACATCTATTTCCTTAGACAAATGATTGGTATCGCTTAGAGCAGAGCGAGACCAATCATTAGTCTATGTCTATTTCGTTATTAATGCATGAAAACCCACGAATGACACTAAATACAAAACCAAATACTTAATTAATTAAAAAAAAGAAAAAAATATACAATATGTTGATTTGCATTTACAAAATATTGTAATTATACAATATATATTCACCTAAAATTATTTCACACAGTGTGCGATGATATAAATCCCCCTTTTATAAAATTTCACATAGATTATTTACTATCTTATGTAAAATTTTATATATCTTTTTTAAGGCCAATTCTCGTATTTTATATGACATTGAAATTATATTTTGAACGAAATGAGATTAGATTTGAAATTGACTCAGAATTGGTATTCTTCTAATTTAAATGTCATTATCATCTAGAGTCCGTGCCACGAGAACATAGACTTTTTGTAAACAAAGAATTTTTACTAAGTGACTTAGTATCGCTAAGTCTTTCTGTCAAAAACAAATAATTTCAAATCCAATGAGCGCAACGGTACATAGATACGTGTCATTGGAAACTAATATGTCAATGGATCGGGTTTTTATCGATATTATGCGCTGCAAACAGGATCTTTTAATGTTGTGAGGTACTGACGCCTAGAGTGTCAACATTTGACGATAGTTCATTGAAATGATACATTCTTGGGCTTAACATCTTTTTACCAGATGACAAAATTTTTAGTTATCAAGAAGGGGTTGGTGTAAAGTTAAATTCAAGTTTATAGGATCGCAACGCTCTTCCCGCTGCCGGCATCTCGAAAAAGCTTGTGCAGAATATCAGATGGCAGAAAATTATTTATCCCTAAAAAAGAAATTGCGTTTTCAGACTACCGTAACGTTTAATGGTTTTTCGTTAAGTTCATTCTGACGATTTCATTCACAGACAACGTAAAATCTCTATGCCTAGAAATGTTTATGTAATGTATCTAGTTATCTGTTATATTATTCATTGTTGGTCAATAATTTAATATTTTAGAATAGATATGCTACTTTGAGCAAAATTATTTATTGCGTATTGATTTTAAAAAAATCGTGTCAATAATAAAGTAACATGTATGTACTCTATAATTAACAAACATGGTACTCTACTTATCATTAATTTACAGATTATTACGTGTATAACAACAAAAAAATCGGCAAATTTATGAACATTCGACCATTAAACACAAAATCAAATATTTTTATTTCAGTAAAATTTAACAATATAAATTTAAAATCATAGTGGCATAATTAGAGGTATTGAAAAAAAAGACTGTTCAAAAGCATTAAATCTAAAACGCAACTGTTTGAAAAAAGGTTGTGAAGCCCTGAATGTTTGTTTACAAAAACTCTATCTTCTCGTGGCACCAACTATAATTTGACTTCTATTGTTCGACGTTGACACATTGTTTAATTAACAACAGGCAGCGATAGCCTACTGGAGATACCAACGGACTGCTATGCAGAGGGTATCGGGTTCGAATCCACGGTATGCTAGAACGATGATAATGACATTGTTCAATTAAAGACATAAAGACATATTTATTTCTGCATTTTGGTTGTTTACAACACTTATACATGTCAAAACCCTATTCTAGATGATGCCGGCTTTTCCTAGCTAAATGACTTCTTGAGAAGAAAGGCCGAAACAAACTCAGAGTCATTTTTTTTTGTCACTTCATTTTGCTTAGTATTTTCTTCATCTTTTAAAGTCCAGACAAAAAAAGGGTTTAGTATGCAAGTACAATGCAGGAAATCATCTGACGCGATTTTGACTGACTCGGCCCACTGATGGCCCGCATTCAACAGCAATCGTACGGCTCAACCTTGATTGAGGGAGCCAGCACGATCTGTATCACTATGCCTCCACGCCATCAGAAGGTGTATGCATAAGCATGTCAGCCTAAGCCATCAGACAGGTTGCCACAACTATTTGTTCATATGTTTAATAATGCCCACATCATACTCACAACTTTACAAGCTAATACATAGTAAAATACATGTTGCAAACAATATGTAAAAATAATAAAATTTTAACAATAAAATGTCATATTATATTTAAAATGTCAAAAAATATTATTGAATGTCAATTC
Organism: Euclidia mi; assembly: GCA_944739405.2. NCBI lineage: Eukaryota > Metazoa > Arthropoda > Insecta > Lepidoptera > Erebidae > Euclidia > Euclidia mi. The sequence goes on along the minus strand of OX123182.2, from coordinate 124,945,180 downwards.
AGGAATAATAATATATTACTTAAGTAATTTTAAAAATACTAAAAATTTAAACAATAAAATGTCATATATTTAAAATGTCAGAAAATATTATTGAATGTCAGTTTAAAAATAATAATATATTACTTAAGTAATTTTAAATGTCAAAAGAAAATAAATAAAATAACAATGTCAAATCAAACAATGTCAAAACAAAATAAATAAAATTACAAATGTCAAATTAAAAATGTCAAAATGTAAAAATATAAGTATTACAAATGTAAATAAAAATATCTTGTCACTAATTTCAAAATGTCAAAATTCATAATTTTTAAACTCAATTCCAGGCATTTTTGTCTGCTAAATAATCTTTAACTGTGTAATAAGCTTTTGAACACAAGCTCTGTTTAATAAATACTTTGAATTTATTAATACTTAGTTCCTGAATATTGCCTGGAATTTTGTTGTAAAAACGTATGCTTTGACACTTGTAGGAGTTACTTATTTTTTGTAGTCTAGTTGAAGGTAGAACAAGTTTGTTTTTATTTCGTGTGTTTAATTTATGAATGTCGCTGAATTTGGAAAACATATTTATATTTTTCCTGACATATAACAAGTTCTCATACATGTATTGAGATGCGACAGTCATTATCTTAATTTCTTTAAATTTTTCCCTCAGTGAATGCCTTGAACCAAGACTGTAGATTGCACGAATAGCCCGCTTCTGCAGTACAAACACAGTTTGAATGTCAGCTGCGTTGCCCCATAATAAAATGCCATATGACATTATGCTGTGGAAATAACTAAAATATACTAATCTGGCCGTATCTATATCAGTTAACTGGCGAATTTTATAAACCGCGTACGCTGCAGAGCTAAGTCTATTCGACAACTGACCTATATGTGGGCCCCACTGTAGCTTAGAGTCTAAGGTTATGCCTAAGAATACGGTGTTATCTATAAGATCCAACTCTTATCCATTCAAATATATGTTAGGTTTAACTTGTTTTATATTCGGTCTTGAAAATCGTATACATTTTGTTTTTTTTTCATTTAACAGTAAATTGTTAGCAGTAAACCATTGAACTACTTTAGAGAGAGCGTTATTTACATCGTCATTATTTGATTGTTGTCGTCTAAGTTTAAAAATAAGTGATGTATCATCAGCAAATAACACTATCTCTTCATTATTTTGCATAATGTATGGCAAATCATTAATATATACAAGGAAAAGGAATGGACCAAGAATTGAACCTTGCGGCACTCCCATTGTGACCACTGAACCCATAGAAACTTTTCAATTTACCTCAACTCTCTGTATCCTATTACTCAGATATGATGTTAGGAGATCCAAAGCAGTGTTCTTAACTCCATAGTAATGTAATTTCCTGATCAATGTTTCATGAAAAACGCAATCAAAAGCCTTTGATAAGTCACAAAAGACTCCCAGAGCATCATGCGACTCCTCCCAGGCATCAAAAATACTATCTAAAAGCTCAACTCCAGCATCGGTAGTTGAGCGACCCCTAGTAAAACCAAATTGTTTTTCATGTAACAGCTTATTGTTATTAAAATGAATTTAAAGCTGACCTAGAATTAATTTTTCAAAAATTTTGCTAAACGTGGGTAGCACAGATATTGGCCTATAATTTGTGGGGTCAGATGTGCTACCTGATTTAAATAACGGAATTACTTTACTACTTTTCATTTGATCAGGAAAAACACCACAGTCAATGCATCTATTGAAAATCATTGCCAGTTCAGGTGCTACTGTGTTGATTATGGATTTCGTAATCACAACAGAATTGCCCCAAAGATCACTAGTCTTCTTCAAATTAAGACTATTAAAAGTTTTTACAATATCTCTGTCAGTGACATAACTAAAACTAAATTCAATGTTACACCTATTGACATTTTGTTTCAATAGAGATTCGGCGTCAATAGGGGACGAGTTGAGGGATTTAGTGGTTGAGACTGGAATGTCTGTGAAGAAATTTTCAAATGCTGTGGCAACCTCAAAATCTGACTTTAATATCTTATTATTTAATTGAAGAGTGTAATCGTTACTTTTAATCTTGACCCTTCCAGTCTCATTGTTTATAATATCCCACGTTGCTTTTATTTTATTGTTACTGTTTTTAATTTTTGATTTTAAATAAAGTGTCTTAGCTTCACGACAAATCTTTTTAAATAACTTGGAATAATTTCTTACATATTGACAAAATTGTTCATCATTTTTATTAATTACTTTCTGTTCATATAATTCGTAAAGCTTATTTCTACTTTTATAAATTCCAGTGGTTGCCCATTCACTGAAGGATGTAGTACCAGCAACTGAGATCCTCTTAGGGACAAAGATAGAATTGAATATAGTACAGTACATGTCAAAGAAAGAATTGTACAACTTATTAGGATCGTTATTATAGCATAAGTATGGTAATGTACTTGTGAGTTTATCCTTAAGTCCCTCCAGACGACGCAAAGTTTTTGGCACCACACTCAGTTCCTTTCTACCTACTTTTTTAGACTGCATAGCAAATGTTATAGATTGTCCACAATGATCTGATGTTAATTTGTTAATTATTTGCTTTCTAACTGGTACAATATCTGTAAATATGTTGTCTATACAAGTAGATGTCGTGGAAGTTATCCTGGTGGGTTCCAAAAATAAGCATGCAAGATTATATGACTTGAACAAATTCTTAATTTTGTGGCAATTCAGGGAATCTTCTAGTAAATTAATATTAAAATCGCCACCTACTATTATAGATTTATTTTGTTGGCATAGCTTCCGTAACACATCATCCATGACACTTTCAAAGTTATCATAGCAGGATGATGGTGGCCTATACACACTCAAAACAAGAAGTTGGTCCAACTCCACACAGGCTATTTCAACTGTCCGTTCAACAGAGAAACTAACAATGTCACTACGATTCTTAAATTTAAGCAGCTTGTTAACTAAAATCAATGATCCACCATGTATTGCATTTTGTCTACTGAACGAACTACCAACTAGATGGTTATTAAAATTGCACATGAACTGGTGATCTTTAAGCCAATGTTCTGTTATACACAAAATATCGACGCATTCACCGTTCATGAACAACTCCACTTCTAAATCTTTATTTGACATACCTTGTATATTTTGATGTACCAGTTTTAATACTTGTGAATTTCTAAATGAAATATTAGTTGGATTGGGCTTATTCGTACATACCAGCCCATTATTAACGAAAGTGTCATTGCAAGAGGTATTCTCTATTGTCGAATTATTTAATTTAAATTAATAGAAATGTCAGACTGTGTAGCCAAAATACTGGCTGAATCATTATAAATGTCATTTTGTTGCTGTATAGGGGCAACACGTTTATTAGCCAAATTCTTGGCTGAAATGTCAATACAAAATGCTAGCGACTCAGTTAGTTGTCTTTTATAATAAGAATTCAGATAACATGTATCTTGCGTCAAATGTAAAGCTTTACTAACATAATTGTTAGAGTCAAAAACATGAAATTGATCGTTATTGTATGACCAACTACACAAATTTATATTAAGACTATGTCTAATATTATTTTCTTTCTGTGGCAACCCTTTACTGAAAGGTAAAGTGAGCATAATAATTTGATTTAAATTTAATTCACATAATTTACTGTAATAATAGAATAAAAGTCTTTTATTTAAAGATCCTCTTTGACCAAGTAGGATCAATAAAGTTGTATCCTGGTCAAAATTGAAGTTTATAATTTTATCTAAAATAGCAATGGAACTTAACCCAGGCAAACAGTAGTTCATCACTAACCCATCACTATATGTGTTCGCCAACAACTGACCCATACCTTTTCCAATCTCGTCACTAAATATTATCACTTTATTTTTATTTTGTAATATAGTTTTACTGTCTAGTTTGTTATTTTTTAATTTATTTAGAGTGTGTTTAATATTTGCATTTGTATTGTTTAAAGAACTATTTGGCAAAACCGGGTCACATGTTGACAATGAGCAAGCTGGCGAGTGTTGGTTGTTGAATGGGATGTCATTGTTCAATGGTATTGAGCATTTGTTACTATTTGATGCCACCAACTCATTCATTGCCAATATGTACTCTTTCATTTGTAGTTCAGAGCTTTTATTTTTATTTGTCATTGATACTAATTTGTCACTAAGATTATTTAATTCTACCTGCAAATTATTTATTTCTAATTTATGTTTCAAATTATTTTGGTGATATTTCTGTGTGTATATTTTTAATTTTTCAAGAGCAAGTAATCTTTCCCTATTTAACTTAACATTTTTTATGAAAAATTTTTGCCTGTGAACTAATTTTTGGGTCTTTTTTATGAATTTGTTTATTTTGACATATTTCTTAATTCTATTCCTACTACCCCTAATCAATTTTATTGAATTATTTGATTCTTTGCACACTGAGAGACTATTTGGAAATGATGCTTTAGAATGATTTATATCAGTAATCATGCTTGGAGCATGAACCACCAGCTCATCGAACAGACTTTGATTTGCCGTTGTAGTGATTTGATCTTGGGTGAATTCTAGATGAGTTATTCTACTGTTTGCCTCGTGTAACTGTTTGTCTAAGAACTGTATACGGTCAAGTGCTTGTTCATACTGCAAGCTACACTCGGCAAACCCGTCCACAATGAGCTGGAGTCCATCCCGAGCACTCATGGCATCAGAGAATTGAGTATGTAGCTGAGCCATTTCACATTTTAATATCTTATTTTTTTCCAGTAAGTTCAACATTTCTTTCTCGTTATCTTCTCTTTCCCCTATCAGTTTGTTACACAACTCCTTAGAGGTCTTTAATTCAATTAAAGCCAGTTGGAGTTTAGACTCTTCCTGGCGAGCCAAAGCTTTACGAGTCATAATCATAGTGAAAAGAAAGAAATACAAGTACAAAGGAAGTTTTGTTCAAAAGTAAAGGAGAAGATTGAAATACGTAGTAATAGTAGAGTTTAAAGCTAAATATTATTGTAAGAAAGAACAGCTGATCTCGTTGAAAGTTGTGTAACCAACTAACAAGGTTTAGGTTATGTTTATGTATTTTTACTATTTATAGGTGGTTATTTAGGAACTTGATAGCACTTTTTATTCGGAAATATACTAATTAAAACTATTTTATACGTATAAGTCGATTTTAGATAGTAGTTACAATGTTATACCTGTTTGTAAAATGACAATGCAAATTTAGCCGGTAGATTGGTTGTCAAAAAAGAAATCACAATAAACTCACCTTATTTTCACAGAAAACACTAATACTTTTATAGATTATTACAAATAACACATTTATTAAGTAATTAACTTGTAATAAGCTTTAATTATTTGATTATTTTATATTTTTATTTGTAAAAAATACGGGACAAGGTCGGATCAGCTGTTAACCTCAGTGTTGCCACAATTAACGATCTAGTCACGATAACATTTCAATATCAGTTTATTTAGGAGAATACCATTTGTTACATGAGTATGACACTGACATTAGATCGAAACTGCATTTTGAACAAATATAGTTAGAAGAATTGAGTCTCAAAATAAACTGTTAACTGGTGCGAAATAAGACTGCACGGTAGGTACGTGTGCTTGTGTGTGTTAGGTACCTGCAATGTGAGCTCGTAGGGATCAGCTGAGCTGCGGCGGTTTGTAAGATAATATTCGATTCAAGTGTGCTTTTAATTGCATTGCATAGTACGTATTAGGTAAATACCTATTACATTGGTATCATGCTAACGGCGGCGCGTCCTAGCTTAAACATAACCATAATTTTGCCCCCCTTAAGAACCTCATACATGGGCTCTGTAAATTCATCGGTCGGTCACCCATCCATACTTTGACCGTGATGTCAGTTACTTTACCTTAACTTATGTAGTTTGTACGAAAATAAACCTGCGATATAGGCTCTGCAAGCCAATCCCATGGTCACCCATCAAATATCAAATGCGTCTAACTATTGTACCTGTTTATACTGTATATTGCCACTTGATTTTTACTGCAAGGTATTATATATCTAACGGTCCGTTTCTGTCAGTCTTGCCCAGCCCCTAGTTGACCGCGCTACTATACTAACCAGTAACCACTAGACTCCAGATGTCTTGACTAACACACTAGTTTAATACGTAATACATAAATAAAGTTAAGTACATCAACTTTACATATTTATAAAAAAAATACGTTAAGAAAAAAATAAGGATCAAGAGGCTTTAGCCGCGCTATAAATGTTTAGGAATGCAATATTTACGTAATATGGCGGACGCGGACGCGAGCGGCAGGTCCGTCCTTTGAGAGCGCTCAGCGCTGAATGGCGGACATAGCATCGCGCTTCGAGCTTTATAGGTCTTTTTAAAAAAATCGTATTAATTACAAACGAAAAGTTTAGATTCCAATTTTTTTATATGACTTAAAATGAATCTTAAGGTTTCTAAATATGTATATATCTTTTTAATCATCACAGTAGCTTTTTAGATATAAATGCAAATTTGCGGGCTAAAATTAAGCAAAATGCACTGTTTTGATCTCCGATTTTCTTGAAAATTATGAATGAAAGTACAATTTCTTTTTTAAGGACTCGCTTGTGTAACTTTTGCTCGTACAGTTTAAATTTACAGAATTATAGAACGATAAGTTTTCATAGCACTAGCGACCATTAATGCTGGCCTAAACTACAGAAATGACTAAAATGACTTTTTAAATTCATCCGTTTTAAAATATTTACTATAGTAACCCATATATTTATCTTTAGCACTCTCTTGATAAAGAACTAAACTTTCATATTTTCTATATCTTATCCATAAACTGTTATTTATTCGTAACGTAATAGAACAATAAAAACCCGCAAAATCCCCTCCGACGGATTAAACGCTCTTAATATCGTGCCCGGTAGATGGCAATAGGGTCGCCCTCTATTACATTGGGACCTAAGCATAGCTGGCGAAATGTGGGTGTGCAATACACCTCTGCCTACCCCTTCGGGGATAAAAGGCGTGAAGTTATGTTATTATTATGTTATGCTAAGAAGGTTAAATTTTGCATGTTATGTTCCTTGAGGAGGGGAGGGGTGTTTGTACAAAATATTTTATCTAATCGTAATTTACGCGTGCGAAGCAGCGGGCAAAAGCTAGTAATAACATAAGATAATTAAAACAGCATTACATACTAGTTTAATATCACATGTGCGGCGCTGAGTCGTGACCGCACTATCGATTCCCGCGACACTCGCTGTGCGATGCGGGTCTGCTGCACAAATGATTTATCTTAGCGTGCCTAACTGTAGGTAGGGTCAGGTGTTCAACAATGAAACACTAAAATTAAAAGTCTCATAAAACTTTTGTTTTTACAGATAGAAGTCTGTTTTTTTACAGGTATGTAGGTAATTTAATTGGGTATAGAATGCCATTCATGGTTTTTTAAATTGATGAGTAATCAATCAGCAAAAAAATGAATTCAAATAAATTGGAAATGTTTCATTGTGTCCACAGTAGTGTACACAATGAAACATCTCAAATTCAACAATGAAACATAATAATTAATAGTGTGTTCAACAATGAAACACTAACCCCTCGTTTTCACCAAGAAACATGTCCAATACATGTTTTATACAAAACTTGTAGACAACATAATTATTTGTTTTATACATGTATTGGACATGTCTCAAACATTCTTTCGTTCACACTGTGTAGCCAACAAGTATCTATACAAGTATAAAACACATTTGCGTTTACACTGAAGTCTGTTACAGTTTAAAACATGTCTTATACATTGATAGCGTTCTCACCTACAAAATACAGTCGTGTTTTGGACAAGTATTGTTTATTTTATTGCAATTTCTGTATTATACAAGTATTAGACAAGTTTTAAACTTTATCCATGCTTGTTGGATAAAGTTTTTTTTTTTACTGCACGGTTGGCGTATAGTGCATAGATTATACAGATATACGTATAGTGGTTTAAGCGGCCGCCTCATCGCTTGACATTGCGCTGAGCGTTGTGGGTTCGATTCCCACACGAGACAAAACTTTGTGTGATCTATAAATTGTGCCCGTATGTTGTATGTTTGTAAAGTCCCCCGCGACACAAGATTTAGTCCTAATGAGGGAGTTGTATTTAAAAAAAAAAAATAGTTTTCAACATACCGGACGAACCGCGCTTTTTACTTCGTGAAAACGAAATAAGAAGAAGAATGGAGTGGTCAAAAAAACAAACTTTAGAACTCATTGAGCTTTTGCATGTACAAGAATGTCTGAGGAATGTGAAAAATAAAATATATAAAGATCGTCAGAAGAAAAAAGACGCATTGGCAGCAATTGCTTCGCAAATGTACATTAATGTTTTTTATTTTTTATTTATAGACTCACGCCTGTATCCCTGAAGGGGTAGGCAGAGGTGTAATACTTATTATACCCACATTTCGCCATGAATTTTAAGGTCGCCACGTAATAAGGGGGGGGGGAGCCTACTGCCGTACCGTTACCAGACTCCGTGCTGCCACTGAGAATTCGGAAAAACCCAGTAGGTAATACTTTTGCCCGACCCGGGAATCGAACCCGGGGCCTCTATTTAGCAGTCACATACGCTATCGACTGGACCACGGAGGCAGTGTTAAAGATGTTGATAAAATATAACAAACCTCAAGAACCAGTTTAATAGGGAAGTAAATAAATTAAAAACGAAGTCAGGTTCTTTCTTTTAAAATAAAACTACTGCTTGAATTTGTCTCGAATTCTACAAGTTTAGCTACGACAAAAACATGAGATCATAAACATGCAGACAACTACAAGTTTTCAACCAACAAGTTTCATACAAGTTTTATATACATGTCTACAACAAGTTACATACAAGTTTTCTATACATGTCTACAACAAGTTGCATACAAGTTTTGTATAAGGTACAACAAGTTTTATACATGTCTATAGTTTTGTATACGACATGTTTTATACATGTATATGAGAAAAGAAAACATTGTCAAAAACTTGTTAAATACATGTATTATACCTTGGTGAAAACGCGGGGTAAGAATTCAATATCTCGTACACCTTTAGTTTTTACAGATACACGTTTAATTTTTTGAAGGTACATAGGCAACTTTATTGGGTAGGTATCGGATGTCATTTATGTTTTTTTAATTAATGTGTAATCAACCAGCAAAAGAATTAAAGCAAACATATTGGAAATGTTTCATTGTGTCCGTTCTGGGGATAACAATGAAACACTACAAATTCAACAATGAGACAATAATTTAAGTGTTTGACTCATATTTTTGAAATGTATGGAGTAGGTGAATAATAAAAAATTGGGCAAGTGCGAGTCGGACTCACGCACAAAGGGTTCCGTACCATCATCTATAAAAGAAAATCACGTTCGTTGTATGTATACTTAAATACTATATAAGTTTCTACCTGTTTATTAAGATCGAGTAACAAATTGCTTAAAAATTACGTTTGTTGTATGGGAGCCCCCCTTTATTATTTACTTTTTTTAAATTTAATTATTTATTTTGAAAGGTAATATACAACTACATATTCTGTAAAAACTTAAAGCGTCTACCTGTAACAGTTAGTAATTTTGAGCGAAATATACGAAAAAAAACACGTTTTTTGTATGGGACCTCCCCTTATTTCTTTTATTTTTTTTATTTTTAGTATTTGTTGTTATAGCGGCAACCGAAATACATAATTTGTGAAAATTTCAGCTATCTAGCTATCATGGTTTATGAGATACAGCCTGGTGACAGACAGACAGACAGACAGACAGACAGACAGACAGACGACGGAGGCTTAGTAATAGGGTTCCGTTTTTTACCTTTTAGGTACGGAACCCTAAAAATGCTCGAGTTCAATAAAAAAAGGTTTTATTAATATTTGTACCTACTTTAATCAGACTCTTTAGGTTACCTATAACTAGTTAAGATAACGCCTTACAATTATTGTTACTTAAAGTAATAATTACTTTTGCAATATTTATGGCACTCGTTAATTAAACTACCTAGTTAAACAATTTCATCTTATAAAATCATAATCATAGCTAAGTATAATAATTTGCAGAGATTACTTTAAATTAAGATGATTCTGTGCAATAGAATAGCTCGAAGCATAGGTATTTTCTCCTAAATGATCGCCTTTCTTCCTTTTGAGATTTAGTACGCGCAATCTTAAATGAGAAATAAACATCGAATGATAAGATTAATTTCTAGCCTCAAAAATTATTAATTTGCTAGGAAACTAGATTTTGTTTGGTATATAGTATACAATTAAACAAGATAGTACACAATGAAACAGTGTTTCATTGTGTCCTTTGTGCAACTGTTTCATTGTTGACTACATAGGGTTTATATTAATACCCTCAAAAAAAAAAAAACACTAAATTGTAACACTTTTAACATATGATCTGTTCCACTTAGTCTCTGATATATTTTTAATGCTAGGTAATCATGAAAAATATGAATTTATCAACCATATTTGAATGAAAAATCTTAAAAGAATGACCAAAATATTAACATTTTTGTAAAAAAAATAAAAAATGCTCCACAGACACGTCTTCTCCTACGTGGCGCCGACGCGAACTGGGGCGGCGGGGTATTCTCGAGAGGGTCCTTACGCGATATAATGCACGATCTAGCAACGTAGCATTTTAGAAATATTGCAATGTTTTATTGTGTACCACTGTTTCATTGTTGAACATCTGACCCTATATGAAGTGTATTATTGTTTGATAATATGATATTAGGCAGTTCTAGGTAAATCAGAGAGCATTGGTGCCATTGTTATAGTTTTTACCGCACATAAACATTTTTCAGTTGTTAAAAATATATTTACGCTCTGACTATTTTTATTGTTTGTTATCAGAAGGCAAGTCGTCGTAGGACTTGTCACTTGTCTTCAGAGGCGATGCACCTAACATCTCTGCATAGGAGTTCTTAACGTACTCTAGACTTCTTTATAACTAATTAAAAAAAAAAAAATTGACAAATACGACTGCGACTGTAATAATAATATATCCATTAACCCATACACAACAAAACTATAAATTACCTTCCCACGAATAGTACACAAATACCATCGATGTATATTTTCGCACAGGCAGCGATAGCCTAGTGGAGATACCAACAGACTGCCATGCAGAGGGGGTTCGAATCCACGGCGCGCATCACTGACTTTTCGAAGTTAAGTGCGTATTAAATTGTTAAAAAAAAACATTATCGCTTGCCTCGTACCTCGGCGAGCACGTAAAACCGTCGGTCCCTTCTGTCATAAAGATCTTTGACAGTCGTTACGGGCAGTCAGTACCCTCAAATAAACCGATAGTGGTCTAAACCATGGAATATCGCTATCCCTTTGGTTTGCGGAGGTCAGACGGCAGTCGCTCTGTGGAAAAGTTGATATTCTGTCATATCTGGTTTTACCAGTTAGCGGACCTCGGGCTCCAAGGCGTGTTAGTCTTGGATGCAACCGGGATAACGCTAGGAAAATGATGATGATGATAACCATGTATATTTTATACCAGACTTCGCCCGCAGCTCCAGCCACGTGGGAGTTGGTTACTGCAGAAAAAGTAACCACTCTTCTGGCTCCTATCTCGCTTGAAATAAAATCATATAATAATATCGCTCCGTTACGACGTGAAAGAAAGACAAACAAACTGACATTCACATTTATATTACAAGCATGTATGTGTGCTCATTAGTGAGCTGAGTCAGGCCGAATCAGACGGTGTCTTCGAGCGATTATAGCGTGATGATATCATTATAACCACTTCTCCGAAGTACAGCTGAACTGGTCGTGACTCAATGTTGTTAGTACTAAGCTCCTTGGAAATGGTTAGCTTTGTGACGTAACGTTTGGGAGTATATATTTGTGTTTACATAATGTGTTGTATTATGTATTTGTATATTGCTTAGTATTGATTAAGCAGTGAGCGAAATGGATATAAGTTTGCTTTGTTTCTTTGTACCACAAACAAGTGTTGCATTCAAATACTGAGTAAATGGTATGTCACGTGCCTCTCAACTTAATAATTTGTAACAATAGAAGCCAAGCCAGCTTTATCATTATAGACTGAAATTAGTACCTACATAAATATTTTAAAACTTATCCGATTTCGACTCTATTGAAAGTATCGTTTAGTATCTTCTTGGGTTTACATTCACGTAAACTCAAGAAGATACTATTCTACTCTATTTTTCATTAATTGAACTATATAAATGCGTTGCATCGTTATCACCATCATCAGTATTGCTTAAAAACTGTCCCACTGCTGTGCATGGACCTATTCTCACTTTGTGACCCGTTGCATAAATATTAGTATTACTATATACCCATAAGAACAAAGCAAAAAAGTTAAATTAAAATACGTTGTCTGTGCAATGTAATTATAAAATTGATCAGCGGAACAGTCTGTCTGTTCGTAAACGGGCGGCGGATTGACGACAACCTCGTTAGTTAAAGTGTACTCACTACAAATCTTCAGATTACGCCACGAAACGCGCGTAGTAATGTGCTACGGTCGTAGCGGGATGCTGCGTAGCAAACTCAAACTCAAAATCATTTATTCATTTAGGTCACAAAGTGACGCTTATGAACGTCAGATTAAAGTTAATTACTAGATGATTCTACATTTACATTTACTGCCACGTTCTCAATGCAATAGGTAGAACCACGAGAAAGAACGGGCAATAAAACTCGTGGCCACTCTTTTTAACTGCCAGTATAATGGTTTTACATGTTATATTTGTAAGGTGCTGCAACTGTTTCACATTGTGAGTTATCTACTATTGCAAAAGTTAATAGTTATTGATATCATACTCAAGCAATAAATTATGTTCATTTATTAAGCCTCCCAAAGTGAATATGGTGAAACAGGAGCATCCACTTACGTCTTTTGATGTAAGCAACTCGCGAACATGACTGTTCTGATCTATGGTGGAACAGTATGTTCAAAATCAAAATCAAAATTCTTTATTTTCATGAATGTGGTACACAGGTGTTAAATACAAAATTCAGTCCAGCACATTTGCCATCTAATTTCATGGCATACAAATATTCAACTTAATAGCTAGGTATAAAATACCATTGAATACTATAATACCATTAATTAAATATTATAATACCATTTTAATATACATTATCGCATTAATAACCAAAAAATACACAGCAAATAGTCATCAGATTAAACTTAATTTATAATTTAAATATTCGGTGACAGAATAAAAGCCTTTTTCAACAAGCCATTTAAATAGCTGCCTTTTGAATTTATTAATAGGCAAATCTCGGGTACCTTGGGGCAAGTGATTGAAAATGCGCACTGCCATTGAGTAACTATTAGTAATGCAGCAATTCTGAAAAGTAATGCAGCAATTTACAATCTATTAGTTAGCAGTTCATGACCACGAGTTACCCTCACCTTACAAATCCAATAAATTATAATAAAAAGAGTACAACAAGAATGCAAATGTAGCATAAAAAGAGAATACGGTAATTAACTACACTATAAAACTGCCTATTGACCTAATAATAAAAATAAATTGACCTAATAAAAGAATATTTATTTCCAAGCGTACTTGTCGTCAAAATACTCATTTAAACTGTAATATGCCTTTAGTAAAAGATTATTTTTAACAATTGTCTGAAACGACCTTAAAGGCAAGACTAAAATATTACTTGGTATTTTATTATACATTCTTATACTAAGCCCAATAAAAGAGCACACATAATTTGTGCCTGTTCCTAGTATTAATGTTGTGTATGTCACTATTCATTTTGTAAGAATTTATATGTAGTCGTACATGCATAACACTGGCATAAATATATTGTGATGCTACAGTAAGAATACCAATATTTTTAAATTTTTCTTTAAGTGAGACTTTTGTCTTTAACTGGTAAATGGCCCTAACTGCTCGTTTTTGTAATATAAAAATATTTTCGATGTCAGCGGCCCTACCCCATAATAATATGCCATATGACATAACACTATGAAAATAGCTAAAATAAACCAATCTAGCCGTATCGACATCAGTCAACCTACGAACCTTCTTAATGGCATAAGCAGCTGAGCTAAGTTTCCCTGAGAGATATGTAACGTGCGCACCCCACAGTAATTTCGAATCAAGTGTTATTCCTAGAAATAATGTAGATTCAGATGTTTCGAGAACATCGTCATTTAGAGCTATACTAGAACCAAGGTTTCTGACATTAGGCAGAGCAAACTTAATACATTTTGTTTTTTTGGCGTTCAGTACCAGATTCTTCTTCTTCTTTCTCTTAGCGTTATCCCAGTTTCAGTCTGGGGTCCGCTTTCTAGTCTAACCGGATTTTGCTGAATATTAGCTTTTCCACGGAGCGACTGCCTGTCTGACCACCGCAACCCGAAGGGATAGCGATATTCCATGATTTAGACTAGTGTCAGTTTATTTAGAAGGTACTGACGCCCTGTAACGACTGTCAAAGATCTTCTTGACAACCGGGACCGACGGCTTAACGTGCTCTCCGAGGCACGGGACAAGCGATAATTAACAATTCAATACGCACATAATTCCGAAAAGTCATTGGTGCGCGCCGTGGATTCGAACCTGATACCCTCTGCATGGCAGTCTGTTGGTATATCCACTCGGCTATCGCTGCCTCTACTCGGCTATCGCTGCCTCTACATGACACTGTTTACATTAAACCATTTAGTTACTTGAATGAGCGCACTGTTTATTTCGTTAAAATGTTCCTTATTTCTATCTAATTTGAATATCAAAGAAGTATCGTCAGCAAACAGTACAACGTCACAAATGTTTTTCAAGTAAAAAGGTAAATCGTTTATGTAAACAAGAAACAGGAAAGGCCCTAGGATGCTGCCTTGCGGCACTCCCAAATCAACAGGTAAGCCACTGGATTTTGAGCCGTTTATTTCAACACATTGGATTCTGTACGCCGTAATGTCTAAGTTTGCATAAGAGCGTTTCATGGCAGACACAATCGAATGCTTTCGAAAGGTCGCAAAACACACCAATAGCATTTTGGGCATTCTCCCATGCACTGAATATGTGTTTAAGTAACGCTACTCCTGCATCTGTTGTCGAGTGACCCTTGGTAAATCCATATTGCTCACTATGAAGGAGGCTGTTTAGATTAAAATGTCTAAGTAATTGCTTGAGTATGATCTTTTCAAAAATCTTACTAAAGGCAGGTAGTATCGATATTGGCCTATAATTACTAGGATCAGTCTTACTGCCGGATTTGAAAAGAGGTATTATCCTACTGTGTTTCATAAGATCGGGAAAAACACCTGATTCAATACACTTATTAAATAAGTTGCTTAAATAAGGAGCTACTACATCAATTATACTTTTTAAAACCTTAACAAAAATGCCCCAGAGATCACCTGTATTCTAAGACTCTAGAGATTGAAAAGTACTTATAATGTCAGTAGAATTAATACAATCGAACTTAAATAATACATCACATTTTCCTACACTAGATTCTAATAGGTTTTCTGCGACTATAGCTGATGATTTTAATTCTCTAGTAGTAGTAATCGGTATGCTAGCAAAGAATTTATTAAATGTGTGTGCGACTTCTTTGTCATTATGAACAAATTTGTCACTATCAAATAAACTAAAACTATTACCTCTAAGTGTTGTCTCACCTGTTGCTTCATTAATAGCTCGCCAGGTTGCCTTAATTTTATTCGAGGATTGTTCAATTTTGTTCCTAACGAATAATGCCTTAGCTGTATTGCACACTCTTTTAAATATCTTTGAATAATTCCTAACATACTCAGTGAAGTTCGAATCAGAATTGTATCTCTTCATACCATTCAACTCGTACATCTTTGCTCTGCTTTTGTAAATACCTGCAGTAGCCCACTCACTAAAAGCTCGAGATTCCTTAACTACTTTCTCCTTAGTCCTAAAAGTATTCTGAAATTCCTTGTTAACTACATTAAATAAATTATTGAAATTTTCATTTGGCGAATCAATCTCCATTAAATCAGGACTCATAGCATTCATTCCAATCAAATCCATTATTTATTATTATATTAACTAACTAATTTATTCAAAACTGTACAATTACTAAATATATTGTCAAGACAGGTGGACGATGTTGCTGTAATCCTAGTTGGTTCAAGGAACAAATTTTTTAAATTAAATGATTTAAATAGATTTAAAAATCTACTAGTCATTACTGAATGATCAAGAATATTTACATTAAAATCACCACAAACTATAATACCTTTCTTATTGCTCCTAATTTTAGTAATTGCATCTTCAATAACTGATTCAAACAAGCTAAAGTTACTTAACGGCGGACGATATACACATATGATAATATGCTGCTCAAGTTCTACACATGACAGTTCCACGGTGCGTTCTATAGACAAACTTGCTATGTCTTTCCGTTCTTTACATGTTAAGCTATTTGAAACAATAATCAAGGATCCACCATGAATAGCGTGTTTCCTAGAGAAGGCACTGTGTACCGTGTATTGCGAGCAGTGTAGCAGAGCTGCGAAAAACAGCGTATTATTTGGCGTATTGAACGGTTTATTTAATAACGGTACCTATATTATGAATGAGTAGTAATTTTTGTTATACGTGTTATTCGCAAAGAAAATTTTTAAGAGTTGTGGTAGAGAAAGAGTTAGGAGCTTCAGAGCTCTCAGTACCAAGATATTTCAAAATGATAAGTCACTAGACTATATTATTGTAAAATGGGGTGAATAGAAACAGATTTCAACTTCAACATCGATTTTATTAGATATTTTTAATGAGAGCCATTATTGAAGCATTTTGAAATCATGAGTTAAGTTGTAATTTACTCAATATTTGTGCTACAAATTAGTAAAAACAGGACATTAATTAGTAAATTAAGAAAAAGTAAGCGTTTTCTATTTACCTCGAAACAGGGGTCAAAAGATACGGGAAGGGGGTGAATAGAGAAAAAACGCTAGGGCTGTCAAAATCAACTTACATTTTTATTCAATATATCAACATTGTCATTAATCAGACAACTATGTATTTTTTTAATAAACCAGATATCAACATTTACCTCTTTAATCATACAGGTAGGCACCTGCCTACATATAAACAATATTTTCAATGGTTAACTGACAAAAAGCTGCGTATGATGAACTAACCTCGATTGACAACCCTAAAAACATATTTCTATTGACCCCCCACTCGTATCTATTAACCTCCCACGCGTTTCTATTCACCCCCAATGGCGTATCTATTAACCCCCTTCCCGTATCTATTCACCTCGAATTCGAGCAAAATAGCCAGCATCTCAATTTTAATAGAAAAATAATGTAAAATAATCAAAAACGGACACTAATCTTCGTTTTTCTTAAAGATGAGAAATGTATGTATCGAATAATACACATCTACAGGGGAAACACAACCAATAACTTGATGTTTATAGAAAGTTTATAAACAGCAAAAACTACTAGTTTTCATACCTTCACTTTAACCGCTTAAATCTATATGAAATTTCAACTTGACGTAAATTTGTGGGTGGCGAGCCTATAAAAAACATGTTGCCACGTAGAAAATCATAGAGAAAAACATTCGATAAAAGGCTAATAATAAACTACAGTCAACAATATCAAACTTCCGGACTTTTTTCTATTCACCCCACGATTTCTATTCACCCCATTTTACGGTATATTCTTGAAATAAAATACTTACGCAATTAGAACCCGACTATAAATATAGTTTTAATAATAGCATGGTGTTTTAAATTATGTGTAGATATTTGTCACAAAACTAATTTTCCTACAATGTAAAAGGGATCTTCAGACTATTTTTCCTTTAAAATTCTTTTCTACCCGTAAAGCTCTAAGCTCCAATTTAAATTGTTTTCTTTCTAATTATCAATTCAAATTTTATATCGTATATATTTTTTATCCTTACCTTACGTAGAAAATTGTCTCTTCATCTTGCATCCCGTTAGCCTCGTGGCTCCAAGATGGTGTCCGCTGACAGCTAATCAATTCAGCTTCACCCCCGCTCGCTTTTTAATATCCCGCACAAAGGGCCCGACTTCCCGCCGCCGCAGCTTTGTGGACGACACTGCAAATCATACCATGACGGCTCACCACACAATTCTGAGAATCAGATCTCATTTTGTACGAGAAATAAGATGATTTGTTTTTGAGTTCAGCCTTTGTAATTGAAGGATGGTTTGAGGTCTTCGTTGGAAAGCAGGATTTGAAAATGAATTATAGAAATGCAAGTAATTTTCTTTTACTCAAGTGAAATCTTTTTATAAAATTCTTGCGTTACTGTCTGACAGACAAGCTACAGCCACAATTAGATAGATAGATAAATCTTTATTGTGCAAATACAGTTGGTACAAATTAGGTATAATAGCTTAAATGTAGGTATACAAATAGTAAATGCACAAAGGCAGCCTTATCGCAAAGTGCGATCTCTTCCAGGCAACCTTTGGATGGACAGACTGAAAAAGACAAGTTTGATGGTGTAGTGATCATAATTATATATATATTATATGGACACTAATAATTATTTAAATAGAATATACATACATGTGTAGGTATATAATACTTATACATACAAACAATATATATATAATACATAGCTATAATAATATAATACATACATTTACAATGACAAGTAGTGCTTCTTTAATGCGTTTTTAAATATATTAAGCGATTTTGCTTGCTTAATCTCAATTGGCAATGCATTCAACAAACGTACAGCCTGAACAGCAAAGAGATTAGAGAGAAAGATTTATCGTAGAAGTTTGTGGAATGTGTTGGCATCTGCAGTCTCAGATCCACTGACGACCTCAAGGTCTTTGAATGTGTGTCATGAAGGAACTTAAAACGTTCTTTGAGATACATGGGGCTATTAGGATTAAACAGCACATTATACAGTAGCATAAGAATATGAGTATTCCGGCGTAGACGAATTGGGAGCCACTTGAGCCTGGATCGAAATTTAGACACATATTTGCGTAAACCAGAAATGAATCTAATACAGAAGTTTTGGAGACGCTCAAGTTTGTCAAGTTGGTCTTCATTCAGATCAAGATAGCTGACATCGGCATAATCGAGTATTGGGAGAAGCAAGGATTGTGCAAGCGCTATCTTGGTGGTTGTGGGAAGAAAGTTCCGCAGCCTACGCAACGATCCAGCTGAGGCAAACAGCTTTCGACTTGTCTCCTGTATTTGACATCCCAAAGATAAAGTTATTAGACGCAAGATGCTGAAATTTGACATGTGTGTTCCTCGGGGACCGTATGGGTGCATTAAGAAGGGATTTCCCGAAATTGCCACGGGATCGGGCAGAAACGGTTAAAAACAGAGCGTAGCTGCTGGCATCCTCCAGTATTTATATAGTCTCCAGTTTGTTGAACATGTTGATCAGAGAAAATATTGACAAATATTTAATGGCTTAAGTCTGAAATAGTTTCAAGTCTAAAAATATTCTAGATACAAACATATCTAAATTGAACAAGAGATACTAGGTATTTTATTCTGCTGCTGCATATACAGACATAATCGATTTTAAACTTTCTCGATTTGTATACATCATACGACATAAATTAGCGGGCCGAAACCCGCACTTTTACAAGACCACGCTGAGCTCTCAGCAGTCACTCCGCTTCAACGATCGGTGCAAGACGATTGAAACGTCGGAAACAAATAGGTATTTATACCTTAAATAAGTTTATTGTACGCGATTAAGAGCCGCTAATTTATTTTGTATGATATATACAGACATGTTTGTATCGTCAATGTCCTAGATGGTTGTTATTCAAAGCCTTCGTCTGTAACTGTAACCGATATAAACCTTTATGATACATGCTTTTTATATTTTTAAACAGTAGGTAGTATTTATCTCATGCCAAAAATAGATGGAACAATTTTACTTAAAACCGAGACAAGTTATCCATAGTCGAGTGAGCTGATTTTAAATTTTCAGAGATATTGGAGCGAAAAATTTCAGAGTACCGCAGTTCAGCTCTTACAGTTTATGTTATATTATTAGATATTATTTTTATTGCACATGTTATAACATTAGAATATGGGCGAAAAAAAAGTATTAAAATATTTTTTTTCCCTTTCAATTACTTTCAATAAGTTAATCTAATGCACTCTCCTCGAGCGAGATTAATATTAAACCAAACCTTTTCTAAAATAACTCAAAACTCTCATTTTATCCATGGCTACTACTACTATACTTAAAGGCTTTGCTTAGCTTGATATCCAACGGAAACGAGCACTTACTGTCCTGAACAGAACGCTATTTGCTTATGTTATTTTTTAATCAAATATTTTCCGGTTTAGTGCGAAGTTACGTCAAAGCAGCCATTCCCGGCGAAATGTTTTTAAAGGCAATCGCGATTGCTTCCTGGCGTTGTACGGAACCTACTGATACTCGATCCGTTGGGTTTGGACTATAATCTATCCTTTTCCTCCCTTTTAAGACATTTCGTTTTAGGAATAAACCATGCTTCGAGAGTGATCCTACAAACGCGTACGAGAACCAGACTCCTAACAACAATTTGTGGATATTATAATTAAGAGTTTGGCGTCACTTTAATATGGATTTGTTTTAGAAATAATTGTACAACACAGTTAAATTTTCCACAGAGTAGTGACATACAAACCATACCACAGAACTTAGAGAACACAAGAAAAGTAAATTTGCCCAAAATTAAAATTGTGCACAGACAACATATAACTTTAACAGTGTATCATCTAATGTTGTCTCGCGTCATAATTATATATAGCTTGTAATTATATTTTAAACCAAGTATTCTTACTCACAATCATTAAAAACATCAATTTTCTTTATTAATAAACTACGTCTCTCTAGACAAAATTAAAAGTAATAAATCAACAGCTATCAGTCGCTGGGACAGTGTGATAGTAAGATTATTAATGAGATCAAAATATCATGAATACAGAATTAATATTTAAATTGTATCGTATTTTCCAAGCAGTGTACAAAAAAGGTTGACATGCTTATTCAGGTTTATTAGAAAATTTGAATATTATTTTAGTATTGTGAATACTAAAATAATATTCAAATTTTCTTATTTCGACAGAATATTACCAGAAAAGAAGTCGCCTCACTACACTTTTACTACTCTGAATGTTAAGTGTTGGATCACTCAACAGTTCTTTGTATCCGTTGATTGTAAAAATAAAACTTCATCTGATAAACGGTCAAATAATAGAGCAGGCATACAAGGTGTTTAAAATTATTAAAAGTAACAATGATTTTTACACCACACTTTTAATCTATACATATAAATAAAATTGAAGTGTCTGTCTGTGGTTTCAAAATAACTATAGATTTTCAAGTGCATATAGTTAGTTATACAATTCTAAGTCCAAAACAACCCTTTTTAACATTTTTGTCTGTCTGTCTGTCTGTCTGTCTGTCTGTCTTTCTGTTTGTCCGGGGTAATCTCTGGAACGGCTGAACCGATTCAAATGAGACTTTCACTACCAGGTAGAGGACTTTATAGCGCTACATATAGGCTACAATTTGACCCGGTAGCTGGCGCTGTTGTCGCGATAACAAGTCTTTACTTATTCAACTCATCTATACATCTATACATATAAATAAAATTGAAGTGTCTGTCTGTGATTTCAAAATAACTATAGATTTTCAAGTGCATATAGTTAGTTATACGATTCTAAGTCCAAAACAACCCTTTTTAACATTTTTGTCTGTCTGTCTGTCTGTCTGTCTGTCTTTCTGTTTGTCCGGGGTAATCTCTGGAACGGCTGAACCAATTCAAATGAGACTTTCACTACCAGGTAGAGGACTTTATAGCGCTACAAATAGGCTACAATTTGACCCGGTAGTTGGCGCTGTTGTCGCGATAACAAGTCTTTACTTATTCAACTCATCTATACATCTATACATATAAATAAAATTGAAGTGTCTGTGATTTCAAAATAACTATGGATTTTCAAGTGCATATAGTTAGTTATACGATTCTAAGTCCAAAACAACCCTTTTTAACATTTTTGTCTGTCTATCTGTCTGTCTGTCTTTCTGTTTGTCCGGGGTAATCTCTGGAACGGCTGAACCGATTCAAATGAGACTTTCACTACCAGGTAGAGGACTTTATAGCGCTACATATAGGCTACAATTTGACCCGGTAGTTGGCGCTGTTGTCGCGTTAACAAGTCTTTACTTATTCAACTCATCTATACATATAAATAAAATTGAAGTGTCTGTCTGTGATTTCAAAATAACTATGGTTTTAAGTGCATATAGTTAGTTACACGATTCTAAGTCCAAAACAACCCTTTTTAACATTTTTGTCTGTCTGTCTGTCTGTCTTTCTGATTGTCCGGGGTAATCTCTGGAACGGCTGAACCGATTCAAATGAGATTTTCACTAACAGGTAAAGGACTTTATAGCGCTACATATAGGCTACAATTTGACCCGGTAGTTGGCGCTGTTGTCGCGATAACAAGTCTTAACTTATTCAACTCATCTATACATATAAATAAAATTGAAGTGTTTGTCTGTGATTTCAAAATAACTATGGTTTTAAGTGCATATAGTTAGTTACACGATTCTAAGTCCAAAACAACCCTTTTTAACATTTTTGTCTGTCTGTCTGTCTGTTGGTCCGGGGTAATCTCTGGAATAGCTGAACCGATTCAAATGAGACTTTAACTGGAAGGAAGAGCCCTCTTAGAGCGCTTCATATAGGCTCCAATTTGACCCGGTAGGTTGCGCTGTTGTCATGACACTTATTTTTGTATAATTATATATAAAAGCAAAGAATCATTCATCTTGAAATCTGGAAAGTCACCGGCTGTATAAAGATTAGATTTGGCAGAGAACTTTTTTAAACGTAACTTTTCTCCGCGTGCGAAGCCGCGGGTACCAGCTAGTGATAAATATAATAAACGACTTTATAGTGCAATAACGGTACCTCAAAGTTTATTGTAATCCATATCAAGTCGTGGAGATTAGCATAGTTCATCCTCACCGTAGGGTACACGGATGATTAACCGAAGCCGTGTAAGGTAACCAACTTATCGACGTCCCACGGGAACTTGGTATGCTTCCACCGATAAGTGCTTTAGCTTAATTAAAGCCTTATAAAAATTGATCGAAGTATGTTCCTATAAGTGTAAAATAAAGAATAAAATAAATAAATAACAAGTAAGTGGTAGCGCCATCTACCTTCCTATCCATAACTAATCGCATCAACATCAATCGTTCCACCCATTCCACCCATTCATAATACACGATAATGCTCCGCCGCTTTCATGGCCGTTAGCCATCGTAGAGAAATTGCATACTTCCAAGGACGGTACAACCCGCGTTGTTACCGTGAAAACCGCTAAAGGGAGTTACGTGCGCCCTGTTGTACGTCTCTGTCCACCATAAGACAACTATGATAGTTCCTCAGCTCTAAAGTGTTGCCTACTTAGCCTACTTAGGTAAAATAATAGATACATTAGATATTCTTATTTTGTTTCGTTCTCATTAGCTTATACTTACGTAAGCATGTCACAACAAAAGAAGTCACGCGTGTCGGAAGACAAAGAGATGACAATCTTAGAAGCGAAACGCAATATTTTATTTGAGCGCATTCAAAACATATATGGATGCTCAAAAACCGCGTCTATGTCTGACAGTAATAGCGAAGCATTTCTCAGTTATTGTATAACAGTAGATAGTATTCGAACAGATTTTCATAAGTTGTTAGACGATTATAACGCAAGATTACTTTCTATCAATCCTGATGAAAAACCGAACTATCAGGCGTATACCTCATTCGAAGATCTTTATTGTATTATTAAGCGTATACAATCGCAATTGGAGGGTAAATGTTCAGCAGAGCCCGTTGCCCGCAAACCGAGATTACCGCCAATCGAGATTATGTCGTTTGACGGAGATATACGAAATTGGCCGTTATTCTATGCGAGTTTTAAGTCTACAGTGCACGATAATGGTTCTCTGACAGATGCTGACAAGTTGTACTATTTAATAGGTAAACTGTCACCGAAAGCCCAGTCCGTATTTGCAGGTGTCACACCCAGTGCTGAGAATTATCAGGTCATATTTCAGTCACTACTTGACAGATATCAGGACACGCGCGTTCTAGCGTCTACATACTTTGACCAAGCTTTAAATCTTAAATTGTCCGGTGCCGCGTCTGTTTCGAATTTCCAGCTGTTTATTGATAACTTCGTAACCGCGGTTAATTCTCTTAGGTATTTAAAATTAGAAGATCTTTCCGACTTTATGTTGCTTCAACTCGCTTTAAAAAAGTTTGACACTGATACAATTCGCGCATTCGAGATGACGGAACGCAATAATAAAATACCTACACTAGATAGTTTTATTTCGTTCATCAAAGATCAGTGTCGAATATTTCATAATACGCAGTCGGGTTCACCTGGCCCGTCTAACACTAACAACAACAAACAAAGGTTGAATAAATCGCGAAATAGTAATAATAACTCGGTCCCTAATCCACAATCTTACGTAACATGTTCGGAATCTAATAGTAATAATTCACAGAAGTGTCTGTGCAGTAATATAGTGCACGACCACTTATACAAGTGTCCCGCCTTCGAAAATCAGAATGCAACCGCTCGTTTTAAATGCGTAAAAGATAGCAAAGCTTGCATTAATTGCTTAAGCATAAAACATAAAACGAGTAATTGTTCCAGTAGAACGAGATGTTGCTCGTGTAATCAAAAACATCATACACTGTTACATTTCGATAAAAATAACCGGTTGTCAAGTCAAGCCGCTAACCGTGACACACTCGCGCCGCAGGTGCAGACCACGGTAGCTGCGCCTTCCGCGTCTGAGGGCGAACTATCGTTGTGTATGACATCCATTGCGCGGGCGACGCGCACGCGAGGACGGCACTCGCGCATCTATAATGATCCGCGCAGGGCCAAAACGCAGTGTACGGCGTCTAAGACTGTTCTGTTAGCGACAGCGCAAGTTATCGTATATGATGTTAATGGGTCGCCGCACATGGTACGTTGTCTGCTAGATAGCGCATCTCAGACCAATCTAATAACATCGGAATGCTTCAAACGCCTCGGATTATGGAATAACTTTAAAAATACTAACTCAAGCGTCAAAGGGATAGGCGGATCAGAAAGGCATTGCAGGGGTTCCGTAGATATTAAAATACATTCGCGTTTTGATAGGAATATTAATTTTAACATTTCTTCGCTTATCGTGGAGCGTATCACGGACGCATTGCCGAACGCTAATGTAGACGTAGCATCACTCACTCACCTCGAGTCATTACCGCTGGCAGACTCGGAATTTGCGAATCCGGCAGACATTGATGTTTTGATCGGAGCTGCAATATTTCCGCATTTTCTACTAACTAAAGTGGTACGTAGTGAGCAATATAACTTACCGCCCGCTATTGAGACGGTATTTGGGTATGTGATTATGGGTATCGTACCTACGTTACATACTTCTCAATATATTACGTCTTGCTGATGTTCTGTTCTTCAAGAAAATAATATTGATTCTCTTCTCAAGCGATTTTGGGAGCTTGAAGAGGTTACCGCACCGCCCTCGATGAGCCGTAAGAATCTCGAGTGTGAAGAACATTGCCGCGCTACCACTTTTCGTGACGACAGTGGCAGATACGTTGTGGCGTTGCCATTCTATGGTGTCCCTTATTCGTTAGGCGACTCGTACGCTGCTGCGCTTAGACGTTTCCATTGTTTGGAACGTAAACTTGATGCATCACTTAAGTTACGCAGCGCCTATAATGACGTCATTCGTGACTACCTAAATAAAGGTTTTTTGAGTGTAGTTGTAAACGACGAGGGCAATTCTCTTTCCTCATATTATATCCCGCATCACGGCGTAGTTCGCGAAGATAAACCCTCTACTAAACTTCTTGTGGTTTTAGATGCTAGTTGTAAAACTACATCGGGTCAGTCGATTAATGACATTTTGCATGCCGGCCCTAATCTACAGGGTGATTTATTTAACATCATAATAAAGTTTCGTCTTTTCCAAATCGCTCTGTCAGCTGATTGCCGCCAAATGTTCCTCAATATCGGCGTTAGCGAGTCTGACCGTAGATTTCAATAGATTTTTTATCGTTTTAACAATAAGAAACCTTTATCTGTGTATCAGTTCAATCGTGTTTGTTTTGGACTCAAGTCTAGCCCATGTCACGCGTTACGAGTTGTTCGCCAGTTGATCGCTGATGAAGGCGATCACTTTCCCGCCGCAGCAGCTGTTGCTACTTCCGCTTTGTATATGGATGACATTGCCTGTAGTGTCGTATCCACTCCCCTAGCAATTTCGCTTTGTGAAGAGCTTATTCAGCTTTTCAAGCGAGGCCAGTTTGATCTTGTCAAATGAACAAGCAACTCTAAGGAGGTTCTCACACGCATACCAGATTCTCATAAAGCTTCTCCAGACATTGAGTTTGAGAAGTCTGTACCGCATAAGGTTCTCGGTTTACGCTGGGACAAATCCTGCGATAGTTTTCGGTTTGACGTCTCACCGCCAGATGATAAGTGCGCCAAGCGCACTATGCTGTCCACAGTGGTTCGACTATGGGACATAATGGGTTTGTGGCTCTCATAATTTTGTACGCCAAGCTCTTGATCAAAGAGCTTTGGCCATCAAAGTGTGAGTGGGATGAAACACCCCCTGACCATATTGTCGCCGCTTGGGGCCAGTTTTGTATTGAGTTTGCCGCGCTCAATCAAATTACTATTCCGCGTCATCTTAGGTTGGTAGATGGATGTACCATCAACTTAACAGGTTTCGCCGACGCCAGCGAGCGTGCTTACGGCGGAGTCGTATATCTGCAAGTCCGCATTGGTTCTAACTACTCGGTGCAGTTAGTTTGTGCCAAGTCTAAGGTCTCGCCTGTTAAAACCATTTCGGTTGCGAGACTGGAGTTGTGCGCGGCCCTTCTGCTGTCTCAGTTGCTCCGCAAGGTTCAAGACACAGTTTTGCCCCACCACTCTATTAATAAATATACGCATTTTCCGACTCCAAGGCTAGTGTGTGTACTCGCTAGGATTTATTCTTCTCCTCATCGCTGGCAGACTTTTGTCGCCAACCGCGTTAGTAAATTGATTGAACTTGTTCCCGCTACTTGTTTCAATCACTGTCTTCAGGAAGAACGTTCCATAGATCATATTGACTGGAAGTTTATTCCACCAGCATCACCACATTTCGGTGGATGTTGGGCAAGCATGGTCAAAGTAATTAAAACGCATCTCTTCAAAGTTATAGGTCAACAGATCCTCTCTTACGAAGAGCCTTTAACTGTCCTTGCACAAGTCGAGGCACTGATCAACTCGCGTCCGCTTCCAACTCAGTGAGATCTAGCCTGAAGTTGGACCTACCTCTTAGTTTAAGTATTTAGTTAGTAGTTTTCGCTATTATTGCGTTTGTAGTTTTCGCTAAAGTTAGTTTAGATTAATATTATTGTCATATCGCTGTCTTAGCCTATTGATGGGTTATGCGGTAGTACACCCAACATAGCTAAGTTCAATTCTATTTTTTTTTAAAGGCGACCCTTTAGGGCCGGGGGGATATGGTAGCGCCATCTACCTTCCTATCCATAACTAATCGCATCAACATCAATCGTTCCACGTTCTAGTGCGAGCGATATCATATTTCCGTCCCGCTCTATCCCACTCCCTGGAAGAGGCACTGCCTTCCGCCTGATTCGTCGCCGCGATCGTCGACGCGAGTGAACAGTCGAGAACATTCCGCTCGCTGAGAACGTGCCCGCGATACCGTACCGCGCCGCACCGTTGTATGTGATTTATTACCGCTTCCACCAAGGAAAACCCGCTCGCGAATGGTGAATTGAAGTGAAAACAAGCAGCTGCATCACGAAAACCACCAGGAGACTGCCCTACGGAAACGAAGAAGGTTGTATAAGGTAGGTGCCCTCCATCCTTGAAATATCCTATACCCACTCAATCACCTCCTCCCGTAATCATCTCCTAGGCGGCGAAGAACCGCTATCCTCTCTATACAGTCCATTTCCTTCTCCAAGTCGCCTAGAACCCTACGGTTTCGGTGTAACGCCGAACCAGTAAGAGTAAATAATTATGCTGTCGTCAGTTTTAGGTATTGCCAAGAATGCATGGCAATGGCAAGCTTTATACAATGTGTTGTTGATTGCATTTGCAAAATATTAATAATACAACATAGACAGTATACTTATTAACCTAAAATTATTTCAAAGAGGGTTCGATGATATAATGTTACTTAGATAGTAAATCAGAATAAAGTGTGTCGTACAGAATAAGACTGCGTCGCGTTTGTATTCAGTTATACTTGGTCGTATATTCATCCCGTAATTTCTTTTTGCAAATGCATATTAACATCCTGTATTTTGCTGCCCTTGTATGCTTACAGTCACCTAAAGCTAGGTGGTTCGGTTCTTGTAGCTTTTAATTGCATGCACACCTCTAAAATGCTCCAAGCCAGCTATACTTCAAGGATGCGCAGATTGTCCTCTTTTAAGACATACCTTGCTAAGTAAGCTAAGTTAATAGTAAAAGGGTAGAAACCGACTATTTATTAAAACAAAATACATAAAGCTAACTATTTAATAAACAAACAAACTAGTCTAATCTTGCAAAATGACTTCGTGACCCAATACAATTGATCACTATTTTAGTCGTAACTTACAACCAATGATGTCACTATCCCAAACAGATTGAGTCACAGCAAAACCACAAACCTCCAGTTGGTAGATTCGTGAAATAGTTGTCGAGAAGCTAGTGAGTTTCTGAGGTATCTTAACTACGTGAATCGACGTAGGTGCATCCAATTTCACCGGGTGACTGTGAGCGGAGCTTCAAGAATGGAGTCGAGTGTGTTCCCAATAAACCTGTTTGTGCATTGATATACATACCGCGTATAATACTCACGTATTCTTCCTTGTATCTCGGCCGCCATTTCACAGGGATGAATGGTTCAGATTTTGTGTGTTGTGATCTGAAGATTATAAGATGTCTTTTGGATTAGATGGTTTGATTAAATACGTATAACTTTTACTTTTACCGATATACCAATATCGATTTAAGTCGGAAATATTGGATATGAAGAGGCAGTTAACGCAATGAAGCCTTATTAGATAAATTCGCGTAATACATATTATTCTACACATGTTGGCACGCAGTCAGAGGATGTTTTACACATCCTCTGACTGCGTGCCAACTTGAAATGGTTGTAGTTATAACCCTTACCAATGCATAATAGGCAACCTGTAGTAAACTCGCGTTTTCTCAAGGAGATGGACGGCAGTGGAAAGTTTCTAGTCACTTTCTCTTCAAATAGGATAACATTTCCATTTCTAAAAATATCATTCAGATATCTAAGGTATTATGTTCAGTTACTTCCTACTTCATTTAACCCGTGGCTTGAATAGAAGTGTTTGCTCAAAGGCTCTTTGATTTTGATTATGAATAGGAAGCGCTACTTCGTCCCTTGAGAGCCGTTTGCAAGCAATAAGATTTATCTTGTCAAGAGCAACGTTGTTTATACAACTGTGCACAAAATCTTTAGAATAACATAGTACTTACAATAAACAATTAAGACCAAAATGCTTTGAACTGTTTTAAAGAAGCCGGGCGCGAAGAAAAGGACTGTGTTGCAACTAATTGATTTCAAACTTGACAACGCGTCACGATGGCTATTCACAGTTGGTTAGACATATTCATTAGACAAGAGGATGTTTTTTGTGTATTTATTTGGTGTAGAGTCATAAGAAAACCTTCATCATCAAACAGTATTTCGCAGTCCACTGCAAAATGCAATTTGATAACTTTAGCAAATATGCGTATTACTCATAGTATATACTAACACTATGTACATTATTCTATACATTTCGTTTTTGTGAAAATAAGTAAGATCTGACGGCCCTGGGATCTCTCATATACAGTTACAAGAGGACGCCAGCAGCTACGCCTGCATTTTTTTTTTAATTTACCCGTTTTGGCCGATCCCGTGGGAATTTCGGGAAATCCCTTCTTAGTGCACCCCTACGGTACCCAAGGAACATACATGCCAAATTTCAGCTTCCTGCGCCCAATAGTTTCGGCTGTAGCGTGTCTGTCAGTCAGTCAGTAACGCAAGGATTTTATATATTAAGATAGTATTATAGTATAAAGGAGAAGCTTGTCTTAGTTCCAACATGGATTTTCTTACCAATTTTTAAATGTAATTTTATAAAAGTTAGTGCAACAATGTGCGCCGTGGAAGATGACTTTAACATTGCGCAACATTTGAGTCACTCAACAGAACTCACTGTTGTATAAGGTTAAAAAGGTATATTTATGAATAGGTACCAAGGACTAACTTTCCGTAACATAAAACCACATACCTACTCCAGCACTAATAAATCCTGTCTAGAATTCTCGACTAGACAATAAAGGTCGGTGCTAACGCGCGCTTTATACTAAAACTTGTTTTATGCTCGCGCTTGTGTCCTTTATACACGGCGAGTGACTGAAAGACACGGTCATATCTCCCCTCGTAAACTTGTCGCATTCGTTAAGTGAAGAGTTTAGGAGATATGTGAGCTTTATGAAAGTTGCAGAACGTCTTAAGGTACTCTGTCCACTATGACATACAGTTAGGTACTACTCTCCCTTTAGCAGTAGGAATTAATATTTCTTCAGAAAAAATGGAGAAGAAAAGGCGCTGTTTTACAGGCTAGTACTTACGATCAAGCTACCGTAAGATTAATTTCAATCCATCTTAATATCGATGTATCCTTATATGCTATATTAGCAAACACAGCTAGTAAACTACTGGTATTTTTACCGAATTACAAAATACTGTAAAAATAAAATAAATAAGTGTCATATAGTCACTACTCTCTCAATTGTTTTCATTTTGTAACCCATCCTGTATCGGCCTTTACAGACATTTAGTTTGAACAACCGATTGAAATACTACCCAAACTCACTAATAGAAATATTGTCCCGTTATATAAATACATGCCTGACCCGTTTTGTATTAATTACAATATTATTAATTTGAAACCGTATTAAATTGAAAATTATCGGCTACCCCGTGACCCGAAGAGCACATTAAACCGGCTATCATGAAGATCTTTGACAGTTGTTAACCTAACCTTAAATATACTGACACTTGATTGCCATTCCTTTTGCCATAGAGCATACATATTTACATAGAGGCGCATTTCTCATGGGTGATGGATACTGTGACCCAAATTGCCGCTTGGCAGCGTGGCAGTCGCGATGTGACAGCTGTCTCTACGAGAACAAGAGAGACGAACGTTCCTCCTGTGTATCTTAACTACGAGAGCAAAAGAGAACGGGGAACGACGCCAGCGCCGCCACGGCGCCAACTACGAACTAAACTGCAGACAGTCCCCACATGGAATCGGCACACTAAATCCTTAAGAACTGCGCTTCTATGTAAATCTGTATTCATTGCCTTGAATATACTGACACTGATCTAGATTTTTTTTTTTTATAGACTCACTCCTGTATCCCCTAAGGGGCAGGCATAATGTAATATTACACCCACATTTCGCCAGGAATTTTTAGGTCCCACGTAATAGGGGGCGAGCCTGTTGCCGTACCGGGCACATTACCAGACTCCGTGCTGCTACTGAGAATTTCCTAACGGCAAAACCCAATAACACTTTGCCCGACCCGGGAATCGAACTCGAGACCTCCCAATCCCACGCGCACATTTATGCCACGAGACCAACGAGGCAGAGTGATCTAGAATATTGCAATTCCTTTGGGTTACGGATTTCGGAAATCAGATGACTGTCAAATCTGGACAGTCCATTAAAAGGGCCCCGGGCTAAAAGACGAAAAGCTGGCGTGTACAAATTTGTAGTCTTTTTTTTCCACACTGTTTATTTTCATGTCCTTCATTGGGTTTAGAAAAAAACGCATTTTCTTTTCTTTCTTTCTTAATATGCAATCGGGATAACGCTAGCACGATGATTAGAAATATTATAAACACAGATTATAAATGATAAGTTTGAATTTAACCAAATACTTGGTAAACATCATGTAGACGTTTCCCACCCTCTTGTTTTCCAATAATGCAATTTTATTCCATTAACAGCCGGCGACGGAACTTCACATAGCCGATATATTGAGAGACATTAAAGATACACTACGCGTTCATTGACGTAGGTACATCAAAATATAATGTATAAATAACTTAAAGTATTGTAGCAATAAGTGATAATAACAAAATTTGAATGGCGATAAGGTCATTATCACCTATTTACTAGCAGTTTTTACTAGCTTTCGACCCGGCTGCGCGTTCATGAAATATTTGTTGGGGAGTGTACGGGAGCATTAAGCGAGGATTTTAAGAGGAGGAGGATCGAGGAATGCACGTAAGGGTGTCAGAGTTTACACGAAACTTTTTATCACAGTGACATACATCAAGGTGAAGTATTTAGCAAAAGCTAGAAACGTATAAAGCTAGGTAATAAACTTTAGGCCGCCCTCACATTGGGCGTCAGCGTCAACGCAGCGGCACCTCGGCGTCGACGCCGCGTCTACGTCCCGACAGCCGAGCGTTCTTCAAAAGACAAAAGCGTTCTCGCAGACCGCTCGCCTGACGCGTTCCGCTGCATTGACACTGACGCCAATGTGAGGGCGGCCTTATCTTAACATATAAAATCCTTGCGTTACTGACTGACTGACAGACACGCTACAGCCGAAACTATTGGGCGCAGGAAGCTGAAATTTGGCATGTATGTACCTTGGGGACCGTAGGGATGCACTAAGAAGGGATTTCCCGAAATTCCCACGGGATCGGCCAAAACAGGTAAATTAAAAAAAAATGCAGGCGTAGCTGCTGGCGTCCTCTAGTTCTTAATAAGTTGTATCAAAATCAATAAACGGCCTTAAACTCCTCAGAACACATATTTGTGGATCGAACAAAGTTTAATCTTTCTGTGATTTTATCAAACACTTCGCACGGTGCTAAATGAATGAGCGATACAATACAATACTACAACAATTACACTATCCGGGCTCTCAATTTAGTTTTCTTTGTACCTGTGGCTGTGAGATCGTGATTGCAATATTCCTAAGCATCTCATCAAATAAATGTCTCAGTGGACACATTGCTTAAAGGTACATTTACGACAATCGACTCGTTAACGCGAGTGCTTTCGAATCAAACGGGTGAACGAACGACCCGGCCAAATAGTTCTCATTCATTCACTCACTCACTCACATAATAGTCAAATTGTTCTCTCAGTCCGTGGCACTTGTCTCTAATGGATTGATGCAGGCTGCTGGGAATTGTACACATTTATGCCGCGAGACCAACGAGGCAGTCAGGAGAAATAAGTTTGCAATAATATTATCAAGATTATTTCTTTAAATTTATAACGGTGTGTGCCATGTCCATCACTGGTTCATGTTGATGGCATGACATGAACATTCTTTTTTAATTTAACTGTCTCTGCCCGGTCCCATGCGAACTGCGGTATATCCCTTCTTAGTGCACCCCACGGTCACTAAGGAACACATATGCCAAGTTTTAGCTTCTTGCGCTTTATAGTTTTAGCTGGAGCTTATCTGTCTGTCAGTCAGTAACTATTTATATACAGATAGCTCCCTCTGGAACTCATACGTCCGTGGTTATTTGTTAGAATGTTTGTACGTTATAGAGGATTACAAAAACCTCTTCATAAAAACAATTTCACTGATATTTAAATATTATTCAAGATAAATCGTCACACTTTGAAATACAAGCAAGAAGTTACATACTTTGTTTTATTATAATCAAAGACTCTACACCACAAACGTTTTTTGATTTCGATCTCTTATTACCCGATATAACCCAAACACATAGTCCCTACAACATCAGAGTAGATTATTAACTTAGCAGATGCGCCGTTACATAACCACAATTCTCTATTAATCAAATTTGATTAAACCTTGCGCTAGGCCTGTCGTCACTTTCCATGAAATACCTGCGACAGCGCGCATCGGATGCCGCACATTCCGCAGTGTCTACTCTTCTATACATACTTACATATATGTCACTACGGAAGGTATATACCTGCGCTTTAAACGAGAGGTTTTGTTTTTCACACGCATAGGTATTTGTATTCACTTGCATACCAGCGAAGACTGCAACGCAAAGGGTTTTGGGTCCGAACCCCCATTAAATGGTTAACCATCGCACCGCTTGCTAAGCGGTGCAAAAAAATGTGATGAAAGCTGCATGTTACAGTTCTCCATAATATAAGTACATTATGTACCTATACTCGAAAGACATTTGATGTATGGTCAATCCGCTCTTAGCTAGCGTGGTGGACTATGATGTAACCCTTCTAATAGTTCAGCCACTCTCAAAGTGTGCTCCGCGGAGCCCCAGGGCTCCACAAAGCATCTCTAGGGGCTCCACGAAGATGTATGTCAGTAAAATACATGATGTTAAAGTGCACGTAGGACTCGGCTTTGTTTTATTTTAGGGCTCCGTCAAATAGTTGCTTACCCAAAAGGGTTCCATCCCTAAAAAGTTTGAGAACTACTGTATAGTTAAAAGAATCTCGTGCCCAGCAGTGGGACAGTTTATGCTGATTGACAGGGCTATGCATTACTTAAATAAAATGATAATAATGTAATCTTAATATATAAAATCCTTGCGTAAACATACGAAAACAACCTTATTGCGTTGAACAGTACGAGTACATATCTTGTCTAGAATTACCGCAGCCAGGTAGGGATTTTAAGAACAGAGTTGCAGTGGAAGGTGTAATACATCTACCTGACCACGATAGACAATATATCTAAACACTTTCACTGCGTTGCACAGCGAGTCACAACCAATACTAATAAAATGTTTCAACTCACCCGATATCTTTACTGGTGATATTCTTGAAGTGGACCTATAGGATTAACTCACAATTTTGGCCAAAATAACAAGAGAATCGAATAGATACCAGTCTCCAGTTCAGCGTAGTCCTCCTCGGGCACTACGCTGAACGGCAAAAACTAATTCTATTTCAAACATATCTGTATACATTAAATGTTGTGATAAACTCACATATTACCAATGGTATAAGTGCCTACCGAATTTTGTTCAAAATTTCCCGTCCTATTTACTCAATACGCGACCCGAATTATTTTTGCTACTGAAAACGATTTCCCAGAAAAACATAATAGCATTTCAGACCGGTCTTCTACTAATTAACTATTTACTGATAGAAAATCTTATTTAAATGCTCCACATACCTATTCTTGCTCAGAAATTGAACCAAGAATCCGAGCAAATTTCAATAGAAATTCAGGTTGTGTACGGAGAGCCGCCGGCTGGGACGAACTTCAGTATTCAGTTAAAAATTAACAATGAGAACCTTGGAAGGTAAGAAACCTTAAAAACTAGACCAAAGCGGGGCCATTTGTGATTCGAATTGGTTTTATGTTGAGACCTTCCTGTTTTCCAAAGTTTTCGGTAGCTAGTAAATTACTGGGCCTGTTTTGTATTATGATTATATTATTATACTAGAGGATGTCCGCGAATTTAAACGTTTCTGCCCGACCCTGTGAGAATTTCGGGAAATCCCTTCTTAGTGCACCCCTATGGTCCTCAAGGAACACGCATGTCAAATTTTGTCGTTTTGGCTGTAGGCTGTCTGTCAGTCAGTCAGTAACGCAAGCATTTTATATATAGGTACAGATTGTTTTATTTGTTTTTATAACAGTTCTGAAATTCTCAATTGCGTATTTAGTTGAAAAGAAAAGTGATTTTATTTTTTATTTTTATTTATTAATTATAGATTCACGCCTGTTTACCCGAAAGCAAAGGGCAAAGGTGTAATATTACACCCGCATTTCGCCAGGAATTTTTAGGTCCCACGTAATAAGGGGCGAGCCCATTGCCGTCCCGGGCACATTACCAGACTCCGTGCTGCTAATAAGAATTTCCTAACGGAAAAACCCAAAAACACTGCCCGACCCGGGAATCGAACCGGAGACCTCCCAATCACACGCGCACATTTATGCCGCGAGACCAATGAGGCAGTCAGGAAAGTGAAATACTATGTTGAAATTAATACTAATACTAATTCTATGTGCTTCGACGTTTCGGCACCGATGCACCCGTCGTGGTCACGGAATGACTAAAGGCCATTTTCAATATTCGAACTATAGATAGATCTGTAGATTTTAGATACGTGTTTGTCATATTTTGTATGGAGCTTATGTCAAAAACTGTCAAAAACGAATCTAAAATCTACAGATCTATCTATATTTCGAATATTGAATTCCGTAGTTAGTTGCAGTTATGTGCGATCTTGTAGGTCTCAACTATGATTATTACTATTGTATTACATTAATTATATTTATTTTATTCTAATTTCCCTTACTTTCTTTTTAATTCCCTTTGCTACAAAGACCTTTCTAATGAACTACGACACTGGTCTTACAATTACGTTAGGACATTAAGTGAGTTATACATATCAACAACAATGCTCGGTCTTTCTGTTCTGTGGCCGTACCGCTTTGTATGTATATACCACTTTATACCTATATTAGCATAGTATAATAAACAAAAACAACAACTGCCGTATAAAATACAAACAATAGACGCTTACTAAGACAAAAATATAGAACAAAAATTGAATCCACAAAGTTAGAATATTCTCCCTAAACTTTAAGGTTCCGGACCCAACAGCGCTTTATTTCATACCTACCACCTTTGAAAGTTTACAAACATTATTCCACATTTGGTAAACTAATTGGTATGCTATCGACGTACACCTGAAAAACCTCCGGGGAACGTAATTTTGCACGTATTTGGAATCTGTGAACGCCCGATAAGTATCTAATAATAATTATACAGATTGTCCTGGCGGTTTTGTTGAAACAGTTCATTATTTAGAACGGTATAGTTGAGAATTAAATGATGTTTTGGGTTTCAGAAAATTGCTTACTTTTATACTACGATTGAGTAGGGCTAGGGCATTTTAATTTGAATAGAAACTTACGCAAAAGCTTCAACAATCAAGTCTTTTATAAGGCATAACTAGCGTATTAGTGTTATCTTTCTTTATAGGTTTGTTCTAGTATTTATTTCCTTTAAGTCAGCCATATTTTTGTTGCTAAATTTTATATTTCAACATGGCTAATACCATTAATAAGTGAATACAATAATAAAATACCAGCCTTTGTCCGCAGCGCGCTTTGAGTCACCTGCGAGAAGTTACGAGATCTTCCCAACTAACATTATAATATTCCATTATATTCAGGAAGTATGCTCTGGTATTTTGCGTACAGAAAATGTATATCAAAGGAGAGTCTTTGTGCAGAGTGCGCCGCGGCCTCCCTCGGGATGATGACGAGAAATATTCTATATTTCTCTCTGTCGCGCACTGTGAAGTACTTGAGATAACATTATACAGTGAACTGACCTCGTGGAATCTGCTTACCTGTGGAGAAAGGATTTGACATTTTAGTTCACAGATGTCCAAGCTTTTAAGGCGATCAGCTCATTGGTGACAAATTAGAGCTATACCTAAAGGCGCCAAAAAGCATTTGAGTTAGTACGTCAAACTAGACACTTCGGCCTTAGTACCGTTCTTATGGCGAATAAAAAAGTATTCTACTTAATCTTACTGCCACTGTTTCGCTTGATTTGCCGCTGTTATTACCATTTATGAACACATTCTGCAGATAAATAAATTGCTCTTTAAATGAAGATAGTTATTGGAAACCAATGTTTTCTGGAACATAGCCCAGCAAATTATTGGTTTATCTAATTATAAAATAGAGTTTGTATTTAATATAAGTTGTCTGTGTGGTGACGGATTAAGAATACGCAATGTCACCACCCTATATCATCCCATGGGTGTTGTAAGAGCCGACAGAGTGACCATACTATGCAGAGAACAGCACTGTAAGATAAGGAAAACTTGATACAAACCCTATACCAACCCGTTTGGCCAGCGTGGTATAGTAGGCCAATTCCTCCTTTCAAAGGAGAGGCCTAGTCCAGCAGTGGACTGTTTAAGGCTGATGATGATGGTGAGATCACAGATGATGGTGAGATACATAATATAATAACATGATTTCGAACTAAAATAAGCACGTCGTTAGACCAGGTATACAAAATTACAATACTATCTTAATTTTAATTAAGGCATATCATCTGTAACTTCACATTCTACTTAGTGCAGTCCGAGGGCAAAGTCTGACGGAACTATATCCAAATGCCAACCCTTTCCTTTCATTCACAATAAATGAAAAAGTGAAAGACCCAGCGGCAATATATTATACTTATAACATGTTAGAAGTCGTACACGCTGTCTGCGAGTGCAGCTCACGGCACACGGCTACTTTAAAATGGCGACAACTTTTAGCGAACTACTTTAAATACAGGGTTTTTTTTTTTTTTTGAAATTTATTTATTTATTCAGAGAAATTATTCAAAGAAATTAACCTAATACAAGTAAAATTAACCTAACCTAGAGAAAAAAACAGCAATATCAATGCAAAGGGGCCTGAATCAAGAGGAAAAATGAAAGAAAAGGCTAAACACCCCTCCATCCCCCCGACGCCTCGGCACGGACCACACCAGTCATGGTCGCGGGCAATATGCCGGCGCAATCCACGCCGAAACGCCGCGGAATAAACAAAGAGGTGCCGCTTCCCAAAACTCCCACGCGGCCCAGACCCATCTACACTAACATCACTAAATAGGTACTTAGTAAAGTATACAATTTGTGCTTATTTATTAAAGTTATCTCCACTCCTATTCAAATCATTAATTTAACATTAGGTTATTTCTAGCAAATACTGTTCCGTACCCTCTGAACTAGTTTGAGACTGTATCTCAGAGGATAACTGTTCATCAGTGCCATTAATATATAGGTACTAAATTACTGATATTACGAAAGTGTGGAGAATGGATGGATGGTAAAGGATACTAGGAACTATACAATAAAAGATTAATGTTGTTAGTGAAATTCCAATGCTATAGGTTTATCAGTCATATTGTAGTCAAAAGTATCAAAAAACGATTCGGTGACATCGTAAGTTAGTGTTTTAAGATATTGTTTGAATGGAGTTTTTACTGTTACACTACGTCACGTAACACGACGAGTAAGGGCTAGTATATGTAAGGTAAAAGTTACACTGGACATTTAAAACATCGCGTGTGTTTTTACAAGATTTTATTTTTCAGTAGCAGCACGGCGACTGGTAACGTGCCCGGTACGGCAACAGGCTCGCCCCCTATTACGTGGGACCTAAAAATTCATGGCGAAATGTGATTGTAATATTACACGTCTGCCTACCCCTTCGGGGATATAGGCGTGAGTCTATAAAAATAATTATTTACTTTCACCTGTCCCGGTGTCTGTAATGCAATCTTGCAAGATATATTTGGCTCACTTCCCGGTTTTCTATTTAGCTGAAATAGAGAGAGACCATAGGAACACCGCCGCAATGAAACGACAACGGTACCAAGTTTTGGCTCGTTTAATTTGTATTGACGAGTAGGTACATTCTACATGTTTAGTGTAAATATTTTTCTAATAAAAAATATTGGAGAGGCCTATATCCAGCAGTGGACGATGAAAGGCTGATTATGACATATTATTACGACAAATATAATAATAATAAATTCAAACAGCCTCGCATAAAAAATAGTTATTTGTGCAACAAGAGAGCAAAGTTGTTTTTTGTTTCGAGTGCTGATTTTGAGTCCCGAGCAAGCGAAGGATTCTATGATTGATTCACGAGCGTAGCGAGTGAATCAAAGTTAGAATCCTGAGCGTGGTGAGGGACTCAACAGCA
This sequence comes from Euclidia mi, assembly GCA_944739405.2. Taxonomy (NCBI): domain Eukaryota; kingdom Metazoa; phylum Arthropoda; class Insecta; order Lepidoptera; family Erebidae; genus Euclidia; species Euclidia mi. Next base: position 124,905,409 of record OX123182.2, on the reverse strand, counting down.
CGAGATACAAAAAACTTTGCTCTCGTGTAGCACACATAATTTTTCACCACAGCAGTGAGAACACATATTACTTAGGAGACATAGAAATGAACAGGAATAGATTGAATTCTGCATAATCACTTGTTGATTTAACTCTTCTGGTGTTAAAGTACAGTCATCATCGCTAGTTTCACTCATCTTTTTAGATTATTTTATATATTAATATAATTTAACACGTTACGCTATACCTACTGTATCAGCATCAGCGAATTTTTATTCCCGCTACTTTTTAAAATCGCGTTTTAATACCGCGTCCCTGATGTTTATTTTTCAAATGTAACATTGTTGTAATTCTAAATAAAAATGTATTGGTTATACTATTAATTAGACTTATTTTTATTAAAATCCAATAATAAATTAAACATGTAAACAATATCATATAAAAAAAGTAAGTTCTTTATTACAGATTACAAATATCTTTTTTTTTGCGTTGCCGTAGGTGTTTTCTTTGAGGTCGAATTCCAAAATCGAATTTCGAATTCGAAGGGGTTTGTTTTTTCACTCACTTTTTATATGCATGTGAAAGAGACAGAGCACAGTAAAATTCGAATGTTTCAAATTTATGGCTGAACAATGTCAATTCGTGGCACTGAAGATTGAAAAATTAAAAAGCTACTTTGCCTCACGCTCGAATCAAAATCGCGTTTTGTTCACTGTTGTCTCGCAGCAAAAGCGGCATGTTTGAGCTGCTGTGGTGAAAAACTATATTTTCCTGAACCTTCGTCAAAAATAAACAACGTATTTAACTTAATAAAGTGAAGTGTTTCTAAGAAATTGGTAACTTTATAAGTACTGCCGAGCTTAACATATTAAGAGTTTTATCGAACTTCAAGAAATTTCGTAAAAACCCGTTCTCGACCAATTAGGTGTAATGGAAGGAAAGAGGAACCCACCACGCACCCTCGGATTGACCACCCTAACTATTGCAATAAAAAAAGGTTGACAATACAGGTTGACATATTTGTTGCCCATCGCATCGGGTACTGCAAGTCAACTATCTTCCTGAAACCCATACCATTCCTATATCCCTTATCGTTTTAGAGGAGTTCGGTATTGTCAACCTTTTTCTATTGCAATAGTTGGGGTGGTCAATCCGAGGGTGCGTGGTTGGTTCCTCATTTCTTCTATTAGGTCAAATATTTAAGCACGAAATACTATGTGGTCTTAACCTATTCATGTTTAAAACTTGAAAATGAATATTCAATCTACCAGGTAACTGTATATTTTCAGAACAATATTATGAGTCTGGTAGTGTGCCCGGTACGGCAATAGGCTCGCCCCCTATTATGTGGGACCTAAAAATTCATGGCGAAATGTGGGTGTAATATTACACCTCTGCCTACCTCTTCGGAGATATAGGCGTGAGTCTATTTTTTATTTTTAATAATATAAAAATAATATTATGATAATACCGAGAATTCACTTACACAAAAACTTTTAACTTACGATTAAGATAAAGATAAAGATATATTTATTGCATAACTGTGTACAAAGTTGTTAGTGTATGAGAACCATTACAGTTTTTAGTCCCAACAGTCTACCCATATCGGATATGCAATAATAGCTTATTACTTAAAAACTAATAAATTTATACAAAACAATTTATATTTTATTGAAATATTCTTGAAGATTATAAAATACATTTTCAGTTAACCATTTCTTTAGTGTTCCTTTAAATACTCTACCATTTAACTGCTTAATTGTTGGTGGCAACTGATTATATACACGAATAGCAGAAATGTGTGCACTTTTATAGTAGATCATATTTTTGATGGAAGGTAACACAATATTATACTTATATTGTTCCCGAATGTTTCTCTTAGAATCTGATTTTAAATTAAAGTATTGCATATTATTTTTCACGAATAAACATAATTCTAAAATATAAATTCCCGTTAAGGTTAATAATTTTTTTGTTCTAAAGACATCTCTAAGGGATTCCATACTGTGCATGTTATAAATCGTCCTGATGCATATTTTCTGGAGAATGAAGGTGGATTCTACATTTGTGGAGTTTCCCCAGTAAATGATCCCGTACGTTAAAAGTGGATAGACATTTCCAAAGTAAGCACTTCTTGTGACACTTACATTTGTCGTTTCTGAAAGAACTGACAAAGCATAACAGGCATTTGAAATTGTTTTGTTTACTTTTTCGATATGCGCCTTCCAACTCAAGTGTTGATCAATTTTTATACCTAGGAAATTAATGTCCTTTTCTTCTTTTATCTTTGTACCGTCTATATTGACATTTAATTTAACAGGCTTACTTTTATAGTTGTAAAACTGGACGATATTGGTTTTCGACAGATTGACTTTCAAATTAATTGATTGTAACCAATCTATTATTGTTCTCAGAGCCACATTTATCTCATTTTGTATGTACAATTCATCAACATTCTCGTTAGAGATGAAAATAGTTGCATCATCTGCATACATTACACAAAAATGTTTAATAATAGTTGGAAGATCGTTTATGTACAATAGGAATAATTGGGGCCCCAGTATGCTCCCTTGGGGTACCCCCAATTTTACATTTTCAAATTTGGATTGAACTATCTCCACAATTTTAGTCGATTTATTATATGTTTCGATAATAGTTGCCTGCATTCTATTATATAAATAATTTTCTAGTAATTTTAATGCTATGCCACGTATACCTATGCTTTCTAGCTTATTTAGCAGAATATCGTATTTAACGCAATTAAAAGCCTTTGACACATCAATAAAGAGAGCAGCACATTTCTTTTTATGGTTGATACTTTGCCAAATGGTATTAAATAATTTATATATAGCTAACGATGTTGTTTTGTTTTTTTGAAAGCCGAATTGGTTGACGTGTAAAATATTATTAATATCCATAAATTTTGTGATCCTATTATATATAACTTTTTCAAAAATTTTTGAAAAATTTGGTAGAAGTGCTATCGGTCTGTAATTATTTATATCGTGTTTCGACCCCTTCTTGTATAAAGGTTTTATAAGCGCTTTTTTAATGTACTGGGAAATACACCTGTCTCAAACATTAAATTAATGATATGTACAAGCGGGTCAATGATGAAATTAATGCTTTCTTTAATTACTTTTGTGGGTATGGAATCATGCCCGTAGCTGGCTTTATTTTTTAAATTTCTAACTATGTTGAGAAATTCACATCTATCTACAGGGTAGAAGAAAATGCTGTTTGTGTTGGAAATAGGCTCTGATTTGCCGTCGTGTGCCACTGTTAGGGTATTGTTTTGATTTATATAAAATTTGTTAAAAGATCAAAAAAGATCCGCGAGATATCAAACAGAATTAAATTAACCCAAGAAAAGTTAGAACCATCCCGACCATAGCAAAGTACATGTGATACGAAAATGTATAGTAGGGTGTTAACTGCGTTAGAGTTAGGGATAAATATTATTATTACGTAAGGCTTAACATTATTGCAACGGCAATCATTGCGAACTTTCCCGTATTCTACCTTCCTAATATTGTCATTAAGATTCCACTATTTAAACGTACATAGTTTGACTCGGGGCAGGGATGTAGCTAGAGTCGAATTTAAGGTAGGGCAGCATTGGTTACAGGTAGGGCGGAAGTAAAAATAAATATTGAAATTGATCTGCTCCGCAGCACGTTCTTCAAAATTTTGGTATTTTTAAGGTAGGGCATTGTGATTTCAAGGTAGGGCATTGCCCCATAATGCCCCCCCCTAGCTACGGCCATGACTCGGGGTGTTGCTTTTCTCGTGTAATATATGTTTTCTTCTGGTATTGCTTTTGTAATATCCATAGAACAGACATGACCATTAACATTGTTTTAACTAACCGCATGGATGGCGTACATTATTGCACCAATGTTAAAAGTTCTAACACGGGATAACACTTTGTGAAGTTCCCCTTTGCTTAAATGTGTATGAAATCCACCGCGATAGACTTTTACTCCTAGTATGGGAACTGTCTTTTAAGAAAAGTATAGTTTCGTTCAAATATAATTAAAATGTTCATCGGTTTGTATACCACCTATACCGCAGTTTTAGTCAGATTTAAAGATATTGAGTATGCATAGCACAATCAATGTGTATCAGTTTCGTACCTGTGACTTCGATATTATCCTCACTGCTGGCCCCTTTTTGATGTGTCCTGCTAAGTCCATAACTGTCATAAAACATGATTGTCAATTTTATAAATAGACCTCACATCATTATTGCACGTCATTAGAGACTGCACATTATCATAATGATAATCTCATTTTCGATACAAACTTACAGCGAGCAGTTAGTGGAAAATAAAGGCGTTGAGTAGTGCTGTAGCAGGCCTCCTTCACTCGGCCGTACCTACAGCAATAAGTGCCTACACTTTAGCGCGGCTTCCAAGCCCGCGTCCGACGCGTCGCGCAAGGGTTGTCGACTTGAAAATTTTATTTTATTTATTTTACGAGAGCAACTTGAAAATTAGATTTTTTGCTTGTTGAGATATCCCAATGATTATGGAGTCAAATTGAAGAGTTAGTTCAAAAACCATTTTATCTGTTTGAATCATGTAAATCGGTCCACGCGTTTAGGAAATAACTAAGAATTAATATAGTGAAAATGTAAACGACCAGATTTTTTGTGGTTTTTGTTCTACGAGCTCAAATAGTTGGATAGGATACTTATAGGATGATTATTTATTATTAGGTACGTGGTCAAGTAGGTAGATAGACGATGAATAAATATTATAGTAGCAGCGGCAAGTCGACAACCCTAGCGCGACAGCTAGCGCGTCACTCCGCGCCAGACAGCGACAACGTTATATGTTAGAAAAGAGCGGTAAGGGTTAGGTGAATATCGCATTAGGCACTGAGTGCTTATGCGAGCTGAATTGCACTGTGTTGCTTAGTAACAAGAGTCGCAATTTCAATGAATTGGTTTGAGAAGTGGTGCTTCTGTACGTAAGTACTGTTTATTCTGTGGCTGTAGCTCGAAACTCGAGGCTCGAGTACTGGGAGGACTTGACGACTCGAGTGAGCGCGTCGTTAAATCGAGTGCCCTTCACTATAGCCATGTGCGATATAGCCCTGCCTTTTTGTTCCGCCTGTAATTATTACCGTTTTGTTCTATCTTTGTGTTATATATCGCGTCAGTGACGGACGCCCTATGCAGATAACTTTTATGCTTTTTTAATGATCCCTCTCAGCTTTATATTGTGACAGGGTTGTTTAATTGTGGGAGGAAATTTACAGGCGAATATAATTTTTCAGGAAAAGGTTTTAAAACATAGAAGGAGTTTGTTTTTATCTGGCTGCCTTTACTAAATTGATTTGATTTGCATTGATTTTTCTCGAGGTATTAGTTCCATCGGAATTTTGTAATGTAAGGTGTAACTCAACATCTAAAAAAATTTTTCGTTTCTTTTTCAGAGTAAATAAAAATAATTCGAGAATTTACATCAATGGGTATAGACTACTATAGAACAATAATTGATGTAAATTTTCAAACTATTTTTATTCGATGAATGATGTTATCAGCTAACTAAAAATCTCGTATCCTACCATTTTGCTTTGCAGAGCGAGTCTTATCTGTGTCTGCTTCGATGATTGTGGAGAGATTGTTCGTATAAGTTTTAAACTTTCTCACTTTTAGTTCATGTCAAAAAAAAAACTATTTTATCATTGCCTTGTTACTCTAATCTAATACTAATATATAAAGCTGAAGAATTGTTTGTTTGCTTGAACGCGCTTATCTCAGGAACTACTGAACCAATTTAAAAGATTCTTTCACTGTTAGATAGCCCATTTATTGAGAAAGGCTACATGTTCGCTATAGGCCACGGGAGCAGAGCAGTAGCCTTAAATAACGCGGGTATAACCGCGGGCTCATCTAGTATATTATAAGGATAAGAGAAAATATACTAGCAAATATAATTAAAGGACAAACCTTAACATATTTTAAAACTATATTATAGACATTTCTGAACTTAATTATCAGACTGACGTAAAAAAGCGTCTAGCGTTCTCATCGCGCCTGTATTTGTATTTAGCTGAGACACGGAGGTTTAATTATGTCGTAAGTAACGTTTGTCCTGTATCTGCAACAATAATAATAATAAAAGTTACCAAAATGCATGAAAACATAACGCCAAATACGAAATAACATTTTGAACAGTGGCCCAATGAACATGAAATTAAATTCAGCCTCCATTAATTGAATAATCAAAGCTTCGTTCCAATACCTTTTGTATTAAAACTAGGCTTTAATACTAGTTGGGATTAAAATAAATACTAGCCATTTAGTAATCCTGACAATAATTTACCTTTTTTGAGGGCGTGCGCTGTTACTGTATATGTCCGTTTTAGGCTCAGTTTATTTATAATATCCTCCCATCTGGTAAATTTCCGGCTAGCCTGCATTCACTATTATTTTCACCTAAAATAGAGTTTCGAGGTATTCCCTAAATGTTGATACTTTCTCAGCTAACTAGACGGTCGATTGAGTGACGATTTGACCAGACAAGTAATAGAACAACCATTCAAGTATGTAGCAGAGCTATACTGACTGAAAAACTTTTCAGGCACACAGCATACCTACCTTATATTTTTTTTACATTTCTATCATACACGCTGTCCGTGTGGTGACGGATTAAGAATACGGAATGTCACCACCCCATATCATCTCATGGGTGTCGTAAGAGCCGACAGAGGTGGCATATTAAGCAAAGAACAGCACTGTAAGAGAAGGAAAACTTGATACAAACCCTATATCAACCCGTTTGGCCAGCGTGGTATAGTAGGCCAATTGTTCCTTTCAAAGGAGAGGCCTAGTCCAGCAGTAAACTGCTCAAGGCTGATGATGATCATACATGAGCAGTTGAATATCATATAGCATCACAATATGCTTCTATGTCACTTTTTTAAATAAATAAAGTATATATTGTGATACTGAATACCAAGGAAGTGCCGAGGTTTTAAATCTTTTTTACATTCTCTTTGAAAGGTTTTCTACTTAGGTTTCTCTCCCCATTGCCTTGTTTGGCAGACTGTTTAACTTTTTAATGAGCTTGTAACTTTTTTTTTATTATTTAATCTGTCTGGTGTTGCATTTCCAATGGTCCTTTACGGTGAAACACTAAGAAGCAACTGAGAAGAGCTTTAATGACAAGCAAAATGGACTGAAGTAAGTATTTGGACATTTTTTGTGTTATTAAGGGAACCTTAGTTATTATTCCTAACAGTAATGTAAACTTGTTTGTTTATTTATCTGATTCAAACAGGCAGATGTTAATATTTTCATATGTTTCCGGTATTGTGTAAACGCTCTTGTTTCATGATATACAGCGTTTAAGACCAATGTTCAAACACTTACAGCGAATTTACTAGTTCAGTTTCAGTATACTAGTAGTTCTGATAGTAGCAGAATAAAACTAAAACTCTCAAGAAAATTAATAAAGTATTTTTTTTTCAGTAGAGTTCAGTATTTTAATTTTAATACTTACCTACTTTTAATTTTAATCTCAATTGATCCGCAATAAGAAGCTACCTATAGTTAACGACTTGCTGCGCTTTATGTCTCAATAAAAAGTATTTTACGACTGCTTCCAGTACAACATCAAATTTGACGTTCATAAGTGTCACTTTGTGATCTAAATGTATAAGGGTTTTGACTTTGACTTTGACATCAAATGCTTTTAATCGGTACTATGTTGAGAGAATTTACTGAAAAAAGCTGCTAATACATTAAGGTTTATTTTTTGTAAAAATAACAATAAATTAATATAACTTTCAATACACATATATTTAAATAATAATACCTGATTAAATAACTAAAATAATATGCAGATCATAAAAAAAGAAAACGAAAATTAAAAGGGCCTGTCGCTTTCTTTTGGCATAGAGCATAGATATTTACATAGAGGCGCATTTCTTATGGGCGCTCTGTAGACAAACTTTCTTTGACCCAAATTGCCGCTTGGTGGCGTGGCAGTCGCGCTGTGACAGCTGTCTATATATTTGCTCCTTGGCTGTCTCTATGAGTGCAAGAGAGACGAACGTGCCTCATGTGTATCTTAACTACGAGAGCAAGAGAGACGGAGAACGACGCCAGCGCCGCCAACGGCGCCAACTACGTACTACATTGACGACAGTCGCCAACTCGCCACTTGGAATCGGCACACGAAATCCTTAAGAAATGCGCTTCTATATGTAAATCTGTATTCATTGCTTTTGGGTTGTGGCGGTTAGATAGCTGCCGCTCTGTGGAGAAGTTAATATTCTGTCAAATCGCGTTACCACAAGATATTTTTTTTGTGTATTATTTATTTATTTATTTATTTACAAAAACAAACAATACAAGCTTACAGTGCTAACCAATACGCTTATATGTTTAAGCTACATTTGCAAATAGTGTCATAAACTAATATTAAAGTACAATGTCAATTAAAAACAATATTACAATGATAATATAGGTACTTTACATTAAAAATATACATTAAAAGAATATTACAATACAAAATGTCAAATGAGAAATTAAAATTAATACAGATAATTAAAACCACAAAATTAATGAATTTAAAAAAATACATAATTATTAAAATACAGAAATTATAATATTAAAATATCAATAGGGTCAAGGTGAAGAATTCAAATGCGTCAAGACGTATTCAGACAAAACACCAAATTTGTCAAAAAATATGTCTGCATCAATATTAGTTTGCATAAAGTCATTCAATAGTTTGATAGCGCGCCCAGTGGGACTTTTAGCAGCGTTTTGGACACGCCATGTTGGAGGACAGGTTAAGAGCCGATGATGCCGGCGTTTGCATCCACGGACGTAATTATTTGGCACAAAAAAACTTATACATTCACGTACCGACGGATTGTCTACCTTATTATTTAACATTAAGATGTAGTGCATTATGTGCTTAAACTTTCGCCTAAGTTCAAGAGAATCAAGGCCCACCATACCATACACAAACATGGACGGATACAGAAAAGGGTAGTATCCATACTCGCGTTTGTAAATATATCGAGCAAATTTTCGCTGAACTCTTTCGATTGTAAGTGTATGAATTTTTTCCTGTGGATTCCATGCAATAGAGTTGTACTCCAATTTACTATGTACATATGCATTGTATATCAGTTTTATGACTGAGATATTATTGAATTGAGCAGATGTTCTAATTACAAATCCCAAGGCTTTGTTAGCATCTTTACAGATTTGCTTAATATGATTCTGGAAACTTACCTTATGGTCAATAATTAATCCTAAATCGCGTATCGAATTGATTTTCTCTAATGATATACCCGCCAACACGTATGTTGATGATATTGGAGAACGAGACCGAGAAAAAGTCATTGTTTTGCATTTGGATATGTTAAAAGATAACCTGTTTCTCACGCTCCATTCATGAACAGCGTCTATATCAGATTGGAGCGCCGCGCAATCAGTAGTGTCAGTGACGGAGAGGAATAATTTTAGATCGTCAGCGAACATCAGACACTCTGACTTGCAGAGCACACTTGGTAGATCGTTTATCATAATGAGAAACAAGGTTGGCCCCAGCGTGCTGCCTTGGCTAACTCCGGACCGAGTAAAGTACTCATGTGATCGATAATTACCTATTTTTACATATTGCCTGCGATCCCTTAGATAGTCAGCCATAAACTTCAGGAGATTAATACCAAATCCGAATGCCGAGAACTTAGTTAGTAGAACATCATTATCAATAAGATCAAACGCCTTAGCAAAATCAAAATATGCTGTATCAACTTGACAACCCGACCTCATCCCAGCAATTACATAATCCACAAACTTGATATGGTTCGTTAAAGTAGAACGTGCTGGGCGAAAGCCGTGTTGAGAGTCGTGTATATGCCGATTAATTTGTCCAAATATGCGATCGTTGAGAACAGTCTCGAAAAGTTTTCCAAAGACAGACAGCACTGCAATAGGTCTAAAGTTAACAATGTCTGTTGCAGATGCAGTTTTAGGTACTGGTGTTATCCGAGAGAGTTTCCACTTGCTGGGAAAGAGGGTGTTTTTTAAAGAGAGATTAAACAAATACAGAAGTGGTTCCTCTAAAACGGAAATGCAGTCCTTTACTAAGAAACTCGGTATGTTGTCCGGTCCATAAGCAGATGATATTTTTTGGCGTCGTACCGCCTGCCGCAACTCAGACATATTTATGTAATCCACAGTTACATCCGCTCCATAGCCCGAACTGATTAAATCGGATGCAGATTCTGGGTCTAGCAACGGGGCTTTGCTGTGGAAAACTGAACTGAAATATTTGGCAAAAGCATCTACGGCCTCTTGGCCTTCAACCATCTTACCACCATAGACAAATTGCTTACACTGCTGCTTTGGTTTGCGTTTGTCTTTTACATATTGCCAAAACGATGAGGGATCGTGAGCTATATTGCTTTCAACCTTATTTATATATTTATTAAATGCGGAATTAATAAGTGCTTTAGTTTTGCTTCTATAATATCGAAACATTTCTTTATTAAACGGAAGGCCATGTATTTTAAACATTTTCAGATTGAAATACTTTAGTTTTATATAATGAATTATTTCACCCGTGTACCATGGTGGATATACATACTTATGACAAGATGATATTGATTTTAGAGGGACATGCACATTGATAACATGATTTAATTTGTCATAGAATGTATTAACAGCAGTATTAACGTCTTGCTCCTGCATGATGTCTGTCCAGTCAATACTTGCAATATCGGTATATAATCCCATGAGATCTGCCTTGCGAAAATTCCACTCAACATTGTTAATATAGTTGTGTTTCTTGGGCGGCGGAATCTTGATCTTGGCACTTCTCGGGAGGGTTAGGAATATCTCTAATAAAAATTATACCAAACCTGGCGATGAAAAAAAGCGACCGTGAGTTTTATGTTGGTTCTTACTCGAAGTTGTACGTCCTTGCATTGGGTAAGTGGCATTCAATGTAAATGTAGAATATTTAAATACTTACTTTGAACTTTGAGGATCATAAGCGTCACAGTGTGATTTTGATTTTGACTAGAATATTTTTTTTAATAGTAATAGGCGGCAAACGAGCAGACGGATCACCTGATGGTAAGCAATTACCGCCGCCCATGGACACAAGCAACACTACAGGAGTCACAAGTGCGTTGCCGCCCCTTGGGGTAGGGAAAAGGGATAGGATGAGGAGTGGGATGAGGGAGAAGGAAAGGGGATAGGGCCTCCGGTACTCTCACTCACCGAACGAAACGCAACAGTTTAGGTACTGTTACTTTACGTCGATTTTCTGTGAGAGGGTAGTACTTCCCCGGTCGAACCGGCCCCATTCATGCTGAAATCAGCAAGGCTGTACTACCTATAAACTTACTTAAAAATTCATGGCGAAATGTGGGTGTAATCTTACACCTCTGCCTACCCTTGCCGGGATACAGGCTATAAAAAAAGTCTATATAGAAGGCAGGGATGTTCGAAATCGTTACTTATCGTTTGTCCTACGTCTGGGTGAGCTGTCCTGTCCAGATCTCAGCTGGTCCCGGCCATGCAGATCTTCGACAGTCGTTATGGAGAGTGAGTACCTATCCTTGAATTTACTGACGCCCAGCGTCAGTAAATTCAAGGATAGGTACACATAGTGTCACGCCTATATCCCCGAAGAGGTAGGCAGAGGTATATTCCCAAGTAACACAGGAAGCATTTTAACAAACGAATAGTTAACTCATATAGAACTTAGGGCCGTATTAACACTTTATATAAGTTCACCGAGCATCTTGACACCTTATGCTGGCATTTCAAAACTATTATAATGCTTAAAATTGTATGAGGGTTGGATAATGGCATACCAAAACGTTTTTGTAAAGCCTGTAGTTTTAGTGTAGCAAACCACAAAGCAGCTGTACAGCTTTCAGCTATTTTTAGTGCCTTAGGGTCTACAATAGCATTTTTAAGTAATAAGATGATGCCTAATGCTGCTGAATAGCATAAACTTGTGCCATTATAATGCACCGTAAATCCGTTATACAGCTTTAAGCTGTTTTTAATGCCCTTTGCTGTGTAGTAGCTTTTTTAAGTGGTAAGTAGCAGCCTAGAGCTGCTGTTCATATTAATGTGAATCATTGTAATGCTTGCATTTTTAAAGTTCAATTGAGTTCTATTGTACAGCTACCAGCTCTCAAGTGACTTATTATAATGCGTAAAACTGTATATACATATATTTTATTATATTTGTAAAGCCATTTGTCGGCCATATTGGAGACAGGTATATTTTTTTTGACAGCAACTAATCATTTTAATAAGTCACGCGCAGGAATAGTTATGTAGATGATGCGTTCAGAAATAGTTATTTGTGCAACAAGAGAGCAAAGTTGTTTATTGTTTCGAGTGCTGATTTTGAGTCCCGAGCAAGTGAAGGATTCTATGATTGATTCACGAGCGAGTGAATCAAAGTTAGAATCCTGAGCGTGGTGAGGGACTCAACAGCACGAGATACAAAAAACTTTGCTCTCGTGTAGCACACATAACTTTTCACCACAGCAGTGAGAACACATATTACTTGGGAGACATAGAAATGAACAGGAATAGATTGAATTCTGCAAAATCACTTGTTGATTTAACTTTTCTGGTGTTAAAGTACAGACATCATCGCTAGTTTCACTCATCTTTTTAAATTATTTTATATATTAACATACATTTAACACGTTACGCTATACCTACTGTATCAGCATCAGCGAAATTTTTATTCCCGCTACTTTTTTAAATCGCGTTTTAATACCGCGTCCGTGACGTTTATTTTTAAAATGTATCATTGTTGTAATTCTAAATAAAAATGTATTGGTTAAATACTAATTTTGTACTATTAATTAGACTTATTTTTATTAAAATCCAATAATAAATTAAACATGTAACCAATAACATATAAAAAAAAGTAATTTCTTTATTCTTTTTTTTTTTGCGTTGCCGTGGTGTTTTCTTTGAGGTCGAATTCCAAAATCGAATTTCGAATTCGAAGGGGTTTGTTTTCTCACTCACTTTTATTATAATATATGCATGTGAAAGAGACAGAGCACAGTAAAATTCGAATGTTTCAAATTGTGGCTGAACAATGTCAATTCGTGGCACTGAAGATTGAAAAATTAAAAAGCTACTTTGCCTTACGCTCGAATCAAAATCGCGTTTTGTTCACTGTTGTCTCGCAGCAAAAACGGCATGTTTGAGCTGCTGTGGTGAAAATATTTTTATCAACTCTTGGCAAACGGATTAAGGCTGTACAAAAATATTAAAGTGGGTTTTATTTTTGGCTCAAGGATTCCCAAAATTGCATTCAAGTTATGGCATTATTTCAGTTTAGATTAGCCTAAACTGAAATAATGACATAACTTGGTGGTCTACTGGTATACCGGTGAACGCAAATAGAACTGCTTTTTAAACAATGGTATTACAGTGGTTCATAAAACGTCTTCTCTCTGGTGTCTGGCTAAAGCTGTGCGTCCACAGCATCGGAATCGGAGCGTACGGAGCGGAAGGATTTGTTGCTTTGTATTAATTTCTATGAAGCTGCGTGCACTGCATCGGCATTTCTGCGCCTGCGACCGGTATTTTTGCTGATGACGTCATCCGCAGTGAACGCATCATTCGGATTCCGAGTGTTTCAAGTTCTGACGTGCTTGCGACGTTAAACTGTAGAGAATAGTTATTTGTGCATCAAGAGAGCAAAGTTGTTTTTAGTTTCGAGTGCTGATTTTGAGTCCCGAGCAAGCGAAGTGATTCAATCAACGTTAGAATCCTGAGCGTAATGAGGGACTCAACAGCACGAGATACAAAAAACTTTGCTCTCGTGTAGCACACATAACTTTTCACCACAGCAGTGAGAACACATTAGGTATTACACATACTTAGGAGACATAAATGAACAGGAATAGATTGAATTCTGCATTAATCACTTGTTGATTTAACTCTTCTGGTGTTAAAGTACAGCCATCATCGCTAGTTTCACTCATCTTTTTAGATTATTTTATATATTAATATAAATTAACACGTCACGCTATACTGTATCAGCATCAGCGAAATTTTTATTCCCGCTACTTTTTTAAATCACGTTTTAATACCGCATCCCTGATGTTTATTTTTCAAAAGTATCTTTGTTGTAATTCAATTTAAATATACTATTAATTAGACTTATTTTATTAAAATCCAATAATAAATTAAACATATAAACAATAACATATAAAAGAAGTAATTTCTTTACAAATATCTTTCTTACAAATACGTACAAATATCTTTTTTTATTTGCGTTTCCGAAGGTGTTTTCTTTGTAATTCCAAAATCGAATTTCGAATTCGAAGGGGTTTGTATTTTCACTCATTTTTTATATGCATGTGAAAGAGACAGAGCACAGTAAAATTCGAATGTTTCAAATTTATGGCTGAACAATGTCAATTCGTGACACTGGAGACTGAAAAATTAAAAAGCTTCTTTTACTCACGCTCGAATCAAATTTTTATTCACAATGAACGACGATGTATTAATTACTTTAGTGGAAAGGTATGAAGAACTTTATGATCTAAAACATGAACATTATCATAATCAACTAAGGAGAGACAATATTTGGAACGAAATTGGGGAAATAATGAATGAAAATGGTGAGTAAATAATTATTTACTAATAATAATTTTAATGAGCCCTATAAAAGATTGTGTTATTGTCAAGTTATTGTAAGTTATATTGTAATCATGCTTATGTAATCAAGTTTTATTTGTTTCTAGTATTCAATATATTTAAGCAATCACCTTGCTTGGAAATTTCAAAAATAAGCAGAAATGACAGGGCCCGTATTAGATTTCGCTGCGTCAGTTGTTTAGGCATTTATTTATGCCGGCTGACCCGATCGCGTCGTCAATGTGTGCATGTAGACGTTAGTTATAGCAGGGTACCTACTCAGCTTTATACTATGGTTATAGCGTAGTGAATCGGTCGAAATATTTTGACACTATCTATATATATATAATTCTCGTGTCACAGTGTTAGTTAAAATACACCTCCAAAACAGCTGGACCGAGTTGTATGAAATTTTAAACGTATAATTCTTTAGGTCTGAGAATCGGCCGCAATTTAGTTTTTAAGCGCCGGGTCAACCCAAACATATATGTATTTTTGAAGTTTTACTTCTTTAGGCGCGTTATGAAAAAAATATGAGAGTCACATTTTACGATGCGCGCGCATGTGTGACACAAAATTCTCACGGGAGAAGTTTTTAGTTTCTATATTCACAAGATGGCGGACGGGAGATTCTTAATAAAAATAATATGGTTCTCATTTTCGGGGTATTCACATGAAAAATTGATCACGAAAATGACATCTATTTGGGAATCCAAGATGGCGGACGGGACATTTTTGGGTAAAATTAATATGGGTATAATTTTCGGGGTTTTCATGCATTCTGGTCACGAAAATGACATCTATTCGGGAATCCTAGATGGCGGATGGCACATTTTTAATAAAATTAATATGGGTATAGTCTTCGGGGTTATCATGCATTCTGATTACTAAAATGACCAATTCAATCTGATCATGAAGACATTGTATCAATATCATATAAAATATAAAACACTAGCGGTCCATCCCGGCTTCGCACGGGTGGACATTTATTTTCTAAACTTCTTCTTTCTTGTAAAAAAAAAATATTAATCAGTAATCATGTAGCATTCAAATGGTGAAAGAATTTTTATAATCGGTCCAGTAGTTTTTGAGCCAATTCGTTACAAACATACTTACATACAAATCTTTCCTCTTTATAATATTAGTATAGATATAATTCACATAGAAAATATTCAATAGCTTTATTTAATGAAAACTGCTTGTTTTATTTCTTGAAGCATCAGTATTCTGAAAGAAAATGCTTTACGTGATATGTCAGAGGCGTTAAAAATTTTACACGAATACAATACATTTCTGACTTTATGAGTACCTAAATAGTACCAGGAATATAAAAAACCTCTCAGGTGGATCCACTTTTTATGTTTTACTGGTATACTGGTATAGTAAGTAGTTGGTCTTGTACATAGGTCTTGCAGTTGCAAGACCTATGTACAAGACCAACTACTTACTATACCAGTAAAACATAAAAAGTGGATCCACCTGAGAGGTTTTTTATATTCCTGGTCAGGCTATAGCTAGTTCGTTTTGAATAACAGTGCGAATGTCACTAAGCAAGGGGAAAATTTATATAACGTTCAACTGATTGTTAAGTTTTTTGTCCGAGTTGACAGCTGTGACTCTCCATCTAGACATAAATAATTTAAACCAAATCAGTTTACTTCTAAGTTGCGCCTGTAGATGTAACATATAAAAAAGAGATATTGTGCATTTCTAAAATGGGAAAAAAGCCACCCTGTATATTTAATTTTTAAGACTCACAGCGTGGCATGTGACACAAGCTTATGTTATGTATGACACAGTACATAAATATAATAGTAGTTGTGCAAAGAAATAGTTTCGAAATGAAATGAAATAGATAAGCGTATATAATAGAGGGTTAATGAAAGAGTAAAAAAAAGATATATTTTATGTAGCTTATATGTATTTATTTGAAACGTTTCTAAATATCCGTTTGAAAATACCTTTTGTCTTGCCTTGG
The DNA here is from genome assembly GCA_944739405.2 of Euclidia mi. Taxonomy (NCBI): domain Eukaryota; kingdom Metazoa; phylum Arthropoda; class Insecta; order Lepidoptera; family Erebidae; genus Euclidia; species Euclidia mi. The sequence continues at coordinate 124,888,781 of OX123182.2, read as the reverse complement.
TAATGTAACTGTAGGTAATAAGTAATTTACTGCATCAACCTGCCAGCCCTCACTCTCCTCACTTGCCATGGTAGACTTCCTGCGTCGCTACAAAAATATTCTTTGAAGCGATCTCTAACATCCAAGGCAGCAGTCCGTGCGTTTCCACCAAACATATTTAGGTCTCGAATGCCATCCATATCTACTAAAGAGACGTTATCGCCTGCATGCCAATGACATACGTCGTCCTTTAAAAAATTGTGCAAACAACACACCGCCTTTACTATACAAACAGTATGTTCATGAGACATGCATAATCTACGTTCAAAAAGTCTTAATTTTTTTACTAATTGTCCAAATGTGTCTTCAACGGTATTTCTCGCACGGCTTAGTCGCAAGTTGAAAATTTTTTTTTCTTCATCTCCTCTAGCTTGATCACGCCCGTAAGGTCTCATTATATTGGTGCTTAACGGAAAAGCCTCATCTGCCACAATTACGTGTGGCAACGCCACATTTCCTCCAGGTGGTGTTTTATGAGGAGGTATATTCAATCTATTGGAATCCAAACTTTTACCCAAATTTGAGTTCCTAAATATTGTAGAATCAGAGTTTTTCCCATATGCACCAACATCTATAGCGATAAACTTATAATTTCCATCAACTAATGCTAACAACACAGTGCTAAAACGTTTTTTGTAACAATAGTAATTTGTGCCACTGTGTGGAGGTGCTTCAATTAATATATGTTTACCATCAAGAGACCCTACTGCGTTTGGAAAGTTCCAACGTTCACTGAAAACTCTTTCTGATGCAATCCAGATGTTTTCATCTGGCATTGGCATTACAATAGGTTGTAACACATTCCAAATCATATGACAAGTTGATTGAACAATTTCTCTCACTGTACGCTCTCCTAGTCTGTAATTGTCTGCCAAAGTGCGAAAACCATTTCCAGTAGCCAAATATCTGAAAAAATAAAATAATATTTCTTACTTGAATTTTACGGGTAAAACCTGCAGAGATCGTTGGACCAAAATAAGAGACAATCACCGGAAAGCATTGCAGTTGCGCAAAACTAAGAGTGGTCAAGCTGCTTCCAAAATGAAACCGCCAAAATACAATAAAGAATTAAGTTTTTTGGTACCACATCTGCAGGATGACGAAAATCGTAGTACGAATATATCAAGTTATGATCCAAATCTTGAACATACAACAGAGCGATCAAGTATAAATAGCCCATCGTCTTCTGTTTTATCTCCTTATGCTTCCCCTCAGTGTGCATCGTTTGATTATCAGGATTGTTCAGTCCAAGGTAGTACAAGATGAGCGAGATCCAGAAATTCAGATGACACATCAACGGCATCAGTGTTGAAAGAATATTTGGAACGCAGAGAAAGAGCTCAAAATACTCGAGTTACTCAAAGTTCTATATCTTATTCAGATGAAAAAGATCCTCTCATAGGTTTTTTTATTAATATGGCAAGAACAGTGAAGGGATTTCCTATCGACGAACAAATAAAATTAAAAAATCAAATCTTTTCATTGGTAAATAACGCTGAATTAAAGTTGGCAATGCAATTAACTCCTAGCCAGACTGAGCAGACTACTGTTATACTATCTCAGCCTCAAGGAATTGCGTCCACATCTTCTCATGGAACAAGGCATGAAGCAGTTCAGAATACTACAGAATTGCTATCTCATCCTCAAGTAATCGAGAGTAATGTGAATGCGACTTCGTCTACTCACCAGACAATACAATCAGTCGACAATTGTACTCCCTCACATGAAATACAGGTGCTACAAACATGAACTTTTACAAAATGAAACTTTCCCAGAGAATACCTATACTTTAACACTAACTGAATCCGATTTGGCCAATTTTGTTGTTTTCAATAACAAACCGAACAATTAAAAATTGTATTGCAAGCTGGAATAAGCTCAAATTAAAAAATCACACGAAGAAAGTGTGGTTTATTATCGATCATAGATAACAACAAAATATTTTAAAACCAGTATTCACTCCTAATATTAATTTTAAAATAGGCCTATTTATAAAACATTAGTATAGTTTTAATGTTAAAAAATAGTGAGAAAATCGATGTTTAAGAATGTCTAAAATAAGCATAATTTTTTTTAAATTAACTATGTTATAGTTCAAATAACAGGTAAAATACATTTTTATTTTTGTTCGTAAATTGTGAAAATTGACATGGTCAAATATTTTTCTGTATAGGATAGGGAATATTACGCAAAGCCTTAGACTATATTTATTACTAGTCCAACCTCTCTGCGCAAAGCTATGAGCAGATGCCACGTAAACACAACGTACACACAGCGCCAAGTCAAGCTAATCAGTTGCAGTACGATTTTAACACTTATTTCCAACGCCATAAGAACGGTACAAAGGTCAAAGTGTGTAGCTTGACGTGTAGCCGTGTGTACAAGGAGCAAGTATAAATAAAACTGTCAAAGTCAAAATAAATGTAAATACATAATGGATAAAAATTACGGAAATTTAACTATCCTCGAGTTAAAAAATATACTTAGACGACGGGACGCATCGCTGAAAGGAAAAAAGCCTACTACCTATATCTAACCTTATTGAAAGGCAAGACAGGCAACCTCAAAGAGAAACGTCAACAGTCGCCCAATGGGTTCTTTTGTTTACGTTATAATACAATGTGCCCTCTAGCGGGATAATTTGGCAGTAAGATTCCCTCTGTGTTGCTTGTAATTTTCTCTACTGTCTGTATCACCTTTTTATAATTGTAGTTTAAAATAATTATCATAAATAAACAGTACACCTATAAAATTATAAGCCACCCTGTTGTATTTTTTTTTTAATTCTGTGTTACTTTTCATATTATTAAGTATACATTAAAGAACTTACCTCAAACACAGTAGAAGCCTTTCCTTTGTTCCAATCGACTTCCTGAAATTAGTATCCTGTTTCGTTATATACGGTTGTAGAATATAATGAAGTTCAAAAAACTTTTTACGAGTCATATGAATGTACCCAAAAAATCTATTTTCATCTTCTAATAAATCAGTATATAATGTATGATACTCTCCGAAAATTAATCTTTTTGAGTTTATATTATGAATCCATATTCTTTCGTTTCCTCTTCTTTCTCTCTTCCCGTTCTGATAGAATACAGCTAACAACAACAATATTCTCGTCACTATCCTCCATAATGTAAATGAACGTTAACAAGCGATGACGGTTGCTTTAAAAATACCTAAATTGCCGATGCTGAATCCGAATGCAGTGGACGCACCCCATCGGCATTTTGAAAATGACGACGCTCCGTCCGCTCCGTACGCTCCGATTCCGATGCGGTGGACGCGCAGCTTTAATAGTTGTTCACGTGTGAGTATTTATACTGCCGGTGGCATTGATTAGTCTTTTTAAGCTATCACCAGGCTGCTATTAGACCGACACCATTTTGTAAATATTTTATAACAACAAAATATTATCATCCGTACCTATTTATAACAGCGAATACCGATTAAATAATGATATAGCAAAATTTGATACTGCCCAACCAATACTAATATGTTAATTATGTAAAATTAATTCTATACTAGGAATACATCATGCCTTTTTTTATTTCACACTTATCATTATATAACATTTTATATTAAAACCACAAAATATCAAAGGCGCGTGAAAATTTTAAATGAAATATATGTATACAGTTACGGTAAACTGCATTGCGCCGTAATATTTGATGGCATGACATAGCAAAAGGTCAAAAACTTATCCAATATTGTAAACTTTGTTTTGATGAAAACAAATATGGTTTCACTCATACATTTCTTCGTCCATAATATTTCGTGACAAATATTATACTTTTTAGGTACAACGTCAAAATTGTAATATGACATTTGAACCGTGGTATTAGAGATGTTTTTGCAATGAGGTAAGGTTTTTTAAGTTCTAACTGTGAACATTTAAATAGCTCCAATAATTCTTTTACTACAAGATAATGCTAGTCTAATGCCTTTGTAATGCATTTAACATCTTCATTACAACTTTATTGACCGTAATAATTCTTCTTTAATGCGATTGGCAACTGCATTGACCACAATAATGCTTCTTTAATGCAATTGACACTTTCTTTGACCAGAATAATGCTTATATAATGCGCATGTAAAGCAATTAAACAACTATTGTAAAGCCTATTTAGGATCTTAAGCCGTATAATTTGTGCCCAAATAAGCACTACAGTAGCCGTATAAACGTTTGTAATGATACTATAGAACCAGCTCAAAATGCGAAAACGATACAAAAATGCTGTAAGTCGGCCGTTATACAACTTTAATGTGTTACTTGGGTTGCTACACCTACTATTCGCCAGATTTATTTTAGTTCCACGTAATAGGGGGCATTGATCTAAACCATGAAATATCGGTTTTTCTCCGATTTAGTTAATATTCTGTTCTAATGACCGAAAGTGGCACTAAATTTACTCATTTTTTTATTTGACAGTCATAAACTTCACATTGTGATGTTGACATTGTGTACAAAGCGAAACCTGGGCTCTAAGGCAAAGGTCTTGGAAGAATTCGGTATAACGCTAAGACGATGATGACTTTGTATTTGCCTCGACATTTCATCGCGGGATACACAAGCTGTTGTCACGGGATGACTGAGTCTTGGTGATAGATACCCGATACATAAATATTTGTAGGTATCTATACATACATACATAAACTCACGCCTGTTTCACGGAGGGGTAGGCAGAGACTAGGGAACGCCATTTGCAACGATCCACAGTGTTTTATTTTATCTCAAAATGACCACCTCCCTGATTATTAGTGAATCAGATAGAGCTTTTTATTCTTATTGCGAGAGTAAAACTCCCACGAATCCATCTTAACTAGTTTAGGAGATATCGGAGGTAAAACTTTTTACCCATATTTTGAAAAAATAATTAAAAAAATATTTAAAAAAATATTTCATCTAAACTTTGACAGTTGCTTTAATTTTTTAACTACATTTTAAAAGGTCTTGTTTTTATCTATGTTACGAGTCCTTTATGACTTCTCTAGACCGCGTAGGAACCGAGAAATCAGCGATTTTGTGATTTTCGTTTTTATTTTTTTTTTGTCCATGTTCCTCAGTATTAGAATCTGCAATTTGCTTTAAAAAAGAGGTAATAAGGTAGACTACCAACACAAAAAAAAACAACAATTAATTCCGTGGAATCTCGGAAATATTAAGATTTACCCGAACTTACCCGAACCCGGGTAATTACCCGCAAATTTTTTTAAGACGTAATTTTATATTTTATACTTTATAAATATAATAGAATTATTTTGGCGTAATAAAAATAATTGTGCTTAAACATCATCTGCGTTAAATAAACTATCCTCGTTGTAAAGAAGTGTAGTAAATTCATTTTCTTCACTCTCCGTACATGAAGTTTCTTCTTCGACATCACTGTTATCTTCATTTAAACATTCAGAATTGTCCGGTTGTAACATTTCTATAACAGCTTCTGGCAGTGGCATTCTCCTTCGGTTACTTAGGCGTTGTTTTAGCCGTATCGCTGATATGACAGGATCGGATGACTCAAGCGCCCTGTGGAATAAGTCCATCATAGTATGAACCCTAGAATCTTTCCGGCTGTGATGTTCCCTATCCTGACGCCAAAATTTATTCCTCGACTCTCCAGCCTGTTCAGAGAGTAGTCCTATGGGTAGCGCTGAATTCTCTATAATTTTTTCTCCGTGAATTAAGATTTTATGTATAGTAGTAGTCATAGGGTGCCAGTTGTATTTCTGAACATACTTATAGGCCACATTTTTACAAAATTTACCGATTTTTTTTGCGTCTATTGGTAATCCCGAATTGATGGCTATTAAAATTACATTTAGGTCATCGACGAGCCATTTTTCAATGCCAAGTATATTAGCAAACGTTTGGCGGCTTTGTTCACTTTTGAATACTCGCCGAGCCGTATTGCCGTCATTTGAGATGCCTGAATTAGGTTTAACAACGTCTACCAATAGATTCATACTTTCCTTAATTTGGTTTTGGATTTCTTTTGTTCTTTCTGCAGTTATTTGTCCCAGATCAGAATTTTTCGTTACTCGCCACTGTCTGACTCTTGGGTCATTTTTATATCCCAAGTGCAGCAAGAATTCCAGGCATCTTATATACGCATGTAAAGGACTCATGCCGTTTTTAAGTGCAGCTTCCTCTGTAATTGGTATTGAAAAAGCAAGGTCTAGGTTATTGAAATTCGTGGAGGTCAGTTTGCAAATAGCACATCTTAATTGGGAAGACGTGTTGTATATTATATTAAAAACTTTTCCATCAATTAAGCTCAGCGTTAAGTTACAGTTTGTGAAGACAATAAATCCTTTTGATGTAAGTGTTGTAATAGGAGTCAAACGCCTTATTTGTTCCTCTACATATTCTTTTTCAGACAGTATTCTTTCTTGCGTCTCTTTTCTATATTGAATGTGAAGAGGCCTACAAGAACGAAATGACTGTGGGGCTGGATTTAACCATATTAAACTGTTTTTGCCTCCGCATTCTTGAATTTTCAATGGTACCAAAGTTGTAGCAATTATTTACTTTTCGTCAAAATTGGGGTCACCAGAATGTTCTCTAAATTCCTGTCTGTATACAGATTGCCCAGTACTTCCATCAAATCCCCAAGAAACATAAAAAGTACAAGCCAATTGGCTGATATTCTCTTTTTCCATGTAATGGTTTACAGATTCATCATTTAACTCTAAGATACGCTGGAGTGTGTGGGCCAGTAAACCCTGCAGGGTAACAGAAGCTTCGATTTCTGAAACAGATATTTCTTCTGAAGGGTAGCATGATTGTCTGGCTTTCGCTACTTGATGATAAGGTGGATATAGATTAAATCCTCTTTTCTTGGAGTCTTGCTGTAAAAATTTATAAGTTTCGACGCTTAATCTTCTGTCAATCATTATTCCAAGAGTTTCTTCTGGAGTATAAGGATGAGTTTCTTGATTTATCATAGTTAGTATTTTAGTTGGTTTGTCCGGAGTTTCAATACACTTATTAATAATTATCTCCAAGTCACGTGCACTTTTTTTACTTAATTTTTCGTCTCCAACAGTAATTGTTTTAGTAAACGTTTTTGTCAATTTTTCAGGTGGTTCATCTTCCAGTTTCGCTTGAAGTCTTTTTATGGCTCTTTGTTTTTGACGTGGATTGAATTCCTCGAATCTTTTTTTGCTGCTATCATCAGTATAGGGACTGAGAGTAGTAGTAAATGATGTATCTACAGGTTGTTCCTCAAGGTCATTAGCACGCACTGTAGGTGTTATATGCTGTTCTTCCTCAATATGCAACGCACTCTGCGTAAAATTTTGAGGAAAAACATCAATACGTGAGCGAACTAAGTCTTGAGGAATATCATCTATAAATGATTTGTTCAACCAGTCTTTGTTCTTTTTCACGAAATGGGAGAAGTTGCTTTTACAAGTCTTGAATTTTTGTTCTGCTTTACAAATAAATAATCCTATAGCCACAGCAAATTTTTCCTCTTGAGCATTGGAAAGTGGAGAATTCAAATGTTTTGCAAGAGTTAATGACATCAAACCTACCCTCTCGGGTTTACTTAGATCCGTTGGCCTACCCAATCGTCCATTTATTTTTTGCTCTCTTGAATAAAAATATTAAAAGCCTGTAATCTGGTTAATGGAGGATCTGGGTCTTGGTGTACTCCTCGTGTATTTGCGGTCTCTTCCGGAGCATGTGAAGGACCGGCTACGGCGCAATCTGTAGCTTCACTTGCCACTCGCCAACCAACATGAGGGTTGGCGCCCTCCTTGCATTAAGTCATCCGATCGGAGCTCGGAGTGACATCCCTCAGCACGGTGGGTCAAGCCGTGCTGAGGCAAAGTGGCACTATGAGTCTTTGACGGCTCCATAGTGCCTCACCCCCGTGTCTTCCAGAGTAATATGTATGTACGGGGTTTCAGCGTTTGCCTTTCGAGGGTGGACTCCTTCCCGCACCATATTACCTATCACTCGACAAAATTAGTTGGGTAACTAACTAAAAACACAAATAAAGGCAGTTCTCGTAAACGTACCCAACAACCGATGTTAATTTAAAAAAATTACTACACTAAAAAAAATTCGGGTATTTACCCGGGTTCGGGTAAGTTCGGGTAAATCTTAATATTTCCGAGATTCCACGGAATTAATTGTTGTTTTTTTTTGTGTTGGTAGTCTACCTTATTACCTCTTTTTTAAAGCAAATTGCAGATTCTAATATTGAGGAACATGGACAAAAAAAAATAAAAACGAAAATCACAAAATCGCTGATTTCTCGGTTCCTATGCGGTCTAGAGCAGTCATAAAGGACTCGTAACATAGATAAAAACAAGACCTTTTAAAATGTAGTTAAAAAATTAAAGCAACTGTAAAAGTTTAGATGAAATATTTTTTTAAATATTTTTTTAATTATTTTTTCAAAATATGGGTAAAAAGTTTTACCTCCGATATCTCCTAAACTAGTTAAGATGGATTCGTGGGAGTTTTACTCTCGCAATAAGAATAAAAAGCTCTATCTGATACACTAATAATCAGGGAGGTGGTCATTTTGAGATAAAATAAAACACTGTGCGATCCTCACATATCTCTCTTGCTTCATTCACATGTTTATTTAATGTACCTGTGCTTATCTTCTTAATATATAAAAATCCTTGCGTTACTGACTGACTGACAGACACGCTACAGCCGAAACTATTGGGCACAGGAAGCTGAAATTTGGCATGAATGTTCCTTACTAACTGATTGACATTTAATATCAATCAGTTAGTAATCAAAGAATGTTATATATAGGTACAGATTACAGATATCCTATTTCTAAATTAATTGGTGTTTGTTGTGGTTAACTGTGACTATCCGTTTTCTATCTTGTAGTACAGGTGCCACGGCAGACGATCTAGTAGGTATCATATCCAGACGTGTATCATTGTCGACAATGTGGTTACCTTGGATTAAGGCTATCCTTCTCCCACGCATAGAAGCGTCTCTATCACTGTGTTTTGGTAATGGACATCAGTGGATGCGTCCTATGCATGTTTCGGCTAATTTCGAGTACGATGCGGTGAAATTGATTAACAGGATGGGTGTGGATCCAGTTCACTCTAATGTTTTTATGACCGTGTGTGTAAGGGTCATGGGTTTTAGGTTCGAAAGATATCGTGTTTCACTTCATTTCTACTACGTTTATGTCTTACAAACAGTGGTAGGTATTTCAAAAAAATGTAGAAGATTTAACATCTTCTTCATATATAAGAACAAAGTTATAGAAACCTGTTTAGCCGTAGGAGCAAGCGCAACGTCGTTCGTCAAATATTTTGCACAATCACAGAGAAATATGAAGTAGATATCCAAATACCACATTATCCGTTCCAAGTCACCTTTGACCCCCATCATCCGCAAAAATTAACTAAATCATATACCAGTCGCAGGCGTTATACAAGTAACATAGTTATAACTATTTGCGGCGGCCGTCACCCCAGTATGGGAGCTCTGAAAGGCTCCATAAGCAGAGCATCTCGCTCACCTTGCTCTGCCTGCATACAATTTAACTTGCCGCCCTCACTACGAATACTCGAACGAGAAGTTTTACATTGAATGCACTTTTTAAAACTACCTAATTTAAGTTTGGCACATAATTATATAAAAAGCCGAGTGGATACACTAATAGCCTGTTATGAAAAGGATCTCGGGTTCGAAACCACATCGTACATAACTGAATGTGAAATCTTTTAGACATATACCTACCTACTACTACTACCGACTGCTCACAAATTATGTTAATATTTTTTGCTAAATTTTGCTCAACTCTTATAAAACACTAGATGATGCCCACGGTTACACCCGCGTTATTTAAGGCTAATGCTCCGGTCCCGTGGCTCATAGCGTGATGTTATATAGCCTATAGCCTTCCTCGATAAATGGGCTATCTAACACTGAGAGAATGTTTCAAATCTGACCAGTAGGTAATTGCTGAGATTAGCGCAACACCAAACAAACAAACAAACTCTTCAGTTTTATATATTAGTATAAGATTTATAAATTGGTAACCCTTAAATTACTGCGTACTATTTCTCTAACACAGCACCAAGCTCAGGGGCGTAGCTACCGCCGTATTTGCCGTATCAATTATACGGGGCCCCCGGGCCACGGGGGCCCCCAAAGTGTGTAAGGAAAAAGAATAAAAACTTTCTAATTTATTTTATTTTACAAATGACAAAATTCTATAAAGCAATTCCTTTTTTCCCGCCTTAAGCATGCGTTCAAAAGTTGGCAACACTACATCGTTATGGCGGGCTGCGGGACTTCCCCGTTTTACTTACTTCATCTTCAACTCAGCGGGGAATCCCCGGGAATCCTTCATCGATATCGCGATGTACGTGTACGTTGTTGTACTTTGCATTGGATGTTAAACCACGGAGTGCAGTGCACTGTTTATTTACGCGCTTTATATAAATGTGCATTACATTGTAATTCAGCACAAACAATATTGTTCTTCTGGTTTAGCAGTATTAGTAACGATTTGTAAAAGAAATGAGTGAAAGGAAAAGAGATTATCCCAGCGGCGCTGAGAAAAGAAAAATTAAACAGAAAAGGGACGAGGTTATAAAAAAAGTGCCCAAAATTTCTTCATTTTTTCAGAGACAAGATACTGTGAGTGATTTAGATTGGAAAGGTAAGTACTACACTACTACCCAACCCATTTATTAGGGGCCCGTAGTGATAAACAAGGAAATCTTTTAATTTCGGTCTGTCCATCTGTCCGTCACAAAAAGTTGTCTCCCCCCTCGATTTTCACAATTATACTGTTTTTAGGGTTCCGTGCCTTGATTAAAAAAAACAAAATTCTAACTTATCTATAGGATCGATTTGTTTTGTTGTTTGTTTATCAGTCTGTATCGTATCGTTAATTGCGTGTTGAGAACTTCAGATGTGCAGACTCGCTTTCGGGTTCTCGTTTTGTATGGCCACTACACTACGCGCTGCGTTTAAATAGCACGCAGGTGTATAGTAATGCACGGACGGGCTGCAGGTGATTTTGTATCTACTAATAGGTACGAGCACAATCCGCGTAGAATGTGTGTGCGTCTGAACTGGACACTCTCTAACTGTGACCCTTAGTAACGTTATTTATTTATATATAACTTTTTTTAGTTTAGTATCAAAGCATTCGTATTTATTTTTTAGCAATTACTCGTTTATTTTTAGATTCTTCTGAAGCATGTTCTTCGTCACATATCCATCCGGAAATAGAAGAAAGCCAAGCACATACTTTATCGGATGTCCATCCAGAAATCGAGGAACCCCAAGTCAACGATTCTGATATATCTGCAGATAATGCAGATTGTAATATAATTTCATCAGATAGAGGAAATTTTGGTGACAATTTAACTGAATGCGAACGAAAAATAATTTTTAAATTGGGTCCATTTAAACCACAAGGACCATTTCCAAAAGTTTCAGAAAATAACCGACCTTTTTCAGCTTATTATTATTCATATTTCAATCAGGCAGGCATAAAAATTATAAGACCATGGTTATGTTATTCTAACGTTTTAAACAAACCGTACTGTCACTTCTGTTGGTTATTAGCAGATCGTCAAAACAAATCGTACTCCTCTGCTTGGGTTAACGGTGTTTCGGTTAGAAGCAATTTCACACAAACTATTCTTGACCATGAAAAGTCACAGCAGCATATTAGTGCCTCACTCTCTTATAATAATTGGTTGCAAGGAAATACCATCGATACTCTATTGAAAAGTGAAATCGATAGTAAAATTACATTCTGGAGAGATGTACTGCATCGTATAATTAATGTTATAATTACTTTAGTATCTTGTAATCTACCTTTGAGGGGGCATGATTCTGATTCTGGCAATTTTATGGCAATTTCACGTCTGCTATCTAACTATGATGCAACTTTAAAAGAACTTTTTCTAAAACCGAAAGGTGAAATAAATTATTTAAGCCCTACGATTCAAAACGAAATTATTAGTTTGCTTGGTACTAACGTTAGGAACAGTATTATCTCAGAAATTAAAAAAGCTCCATTTCTGACAATAATTCTGGATACAACACAAGACTTGTCAAAAATTGACCAACTATCTGTAGTTTTTCGATATATCTCGGTTACAGAAAATGATGATAATGTGCCGAAAGAAATAAAAATCTGTGTCCTTTTTTGGATTCATAGCAGTAACCGATTGCAGTGCTGCAGGTCTGAAAACTGTCATTTTAAATTTGACTAAAGAATATGGAATTGATTTGACTAAATGTAGAGGACAGGGATACGATGGAGCAAATGTTATGTCGGGTGTGTATGGAGGATTACAAACCCTAATAAAAGAGCATGGTCCAAATGCCGATTATGTTCATTGTGCTGCGCACGCTTTAAACTTGGTTTTGAACGATGCTGCGAGACATGTTCGTGAAGTATCGACTTTTTTCGATAATTTAGAAAAAATATATACTTTTTTTGGCAATAGTATAAAACGCTGGGCTATGCTAAGTGACGATTTATCTGAAAAATATTTGATTACCCTTAAAAAGGTATGTCCTACCAGATGGTCTTCTAGGAACGACGCTTTATTAGCAGTAAAGAAAAATTTTTTACTAATCATGAAAACTTTGTACCAACTAAATTTAATTTCAAATAAAAAAGATGAACGTGAAGAATGTAAAAGTATAATTAATATTTTAGAGAGTTTTGATTTCTTAGTGCTCGTTACATTTTTTTCTTCACTATTTGAAATTATTAATCCTGTTTCTAAAGCTCTACAGCATGAAAATAATGACTTACAGAAATCTAGTATTTTATTAAGTAATCTTTTAAATAGACTGTGCCAATTAAGAAATCAGAATTCATTTAATAGTTTGCTAAATGAATCCAAAGATTTAGCAAAAAAGTGGGGGGTAACAACTGTTTTTAAAAACAGTAGGCGAAAGATAACGAAGCGTTTTTTTGATGAGTTATCACAAGATGAGAGAATTTCCGACCCGGAATCCTATTTTAAAGTCAATGTTTACTATTGCTGTTTAGATATATTAATTTCTCAAACTAAAGAAAGATTTCAGAGCCTTTGCAACCTGAGTAGTATATTCGAAATATTACAACCGGAGAAACTCCTATCTTCTTCAAGCGAAGAGATATTAAACGCTTCCGGAAAACTGTCTGCTAAATACAGTAAAGACATCTCACTTAATCTTTGTGACCAATTAAAGGCTCTAAAAACATGCTTAAATTCTGAAATTAAAAAAATTTATTCCATTAAAGAACTCATTGAATTATTGCTAGTAAAATTCAATAGTCTTGCATCCAGTTTTCCCGAGGTAATCACAGCATGCTTTTTATTCTTGACCCTTCCAGTTACAACCGCAACGGCAGAAAGAAGTTTTTCAAAATTAAAACTAATAAAAAATTACTTAAGAACTTCGATGGGACAAGAACGGCTGTCAGACATCTCACTATTGTCCATAGAGGCAGAAACTTTAGAAAAACTAAAATCATCATCAGCCATAAATGATTTAATAAATCAGTTTGCCGATAAAAAGGCAAGGAGAGTGAATATTTAAAATTCGATTTTTATTTGTAAAATGGGTAAATTATGTGATAAATAAATATTACTTCTCACAATATTTTTTTTCTTTCGTGAAAAATCTTTACCTCCATATAAGGGCCTCCAAAAAAATTTTTATACGGGGCCCCGACAATGCACGCTACGCCACTGACCAAGCTTCAATCATTGTAGAAACTTTATAGATTTTACTTACCTATATATTGTGTTTAATAATACTCCGAATTCTTATCTGAGAAGCTTTAACAAAACAAAGACTTAAACATTGTTGTTTACTACATATGAATGTACCTCGAAAAATAATAATATTGCGATGAAACCAACAAAAATATTACTGCGAAACTCTTAAATGAAATCAAAGTACCATATTGGCGAAACCTTAAAAAATATACTTGGGCGGTGAAGAAATTCTTTACAAAATGAATGTCGGAGTAGGGTATCTTTAATGCGAGGCGTAATAGGTTATTTTGAGTGTTGCCAGACCAGCAAGCTCGATAGGAGTATGATTGATAAGTTTTGTTTATGCAAAACTTGGCAATTAACAGCTTGTACAAGGTTCGCTGGCTATTTCCATGCGTGTTATGTATTCAGATTAGCGGGCGTGAACCCTTTATAATGGCGGGGCAATGTCAATTAAATAAGCGCGAGTCTTTCTCTAGTCTTTGATGCTATTCATTAATAAAATACATATTATTGTGAAGGCGGTGAGCAAAACACCCACCTGTTTTTTCTCATTACATTTTAGGAATAGATTGTTATGGTTTCTAAATAACAAGCTCTGGACTTTAAATCGTCGGTTTGTGATACGATCAGGATACTTCTAAGAATAGGTCAATGTGGATTAGATTCCCACTTGGGACTAAGTTTCTGAACTCATGATTCGTTTGGTATCTGGATGTAAACTATGGACATATACTTACATATAAAAGCTTTTGTTTCATAATATATAGATTTTGCTTTAGCTGATAAGTAGTTCAATTATCGCACAGTGATTACTGATTGCAAAATGATTGGTAATTTATACCGTAAATAACGGGCAGTGTATATGTTCAGTTGTTTAGTAACAGAAGACCAATGTGCTAACGTTTATTGCGAATCTAGTTAGTAGTTAGTTAGATTGGCTACAAACTGCTTGAAAGTATTCAATAGTTTTAAAAGTAGCAGAGCTAAAAAAAATAATGTAACTAAGTCATTATTTTAATTTTAATACTTTTAATTTTGATATAAATTGATCTGCAACAATAAGCTACCTATTGTTAACGACTTCCCGCGCTTTATGTCGCAATAAAAAGTATTTTACGACTGGCTGCAGTACAACATCAAATGGTTTTTATCGGTACTATGTTGATGCGAGAATGAAGTGAAAAAAAATGACAACTTTAATAATAAAATCCATACATTTAGGCAGGAGCGTGCGTTAATTAGCGTCAGTGTTTAGCATAGTGGAGATATTAACAGACTGCAATGCAGAGAGTATTAAAGGTACTTTATACGATGCTTTATGCGTATAAATCATTATTTGTCTCGGAGAGTCCCATTTGTTCCCGGCTGTCATGTAGATTTCAACTTGATAGGTCGTTATGGGGTGTCAGCACTCTTGAATTTACTGACGCTGCGCGCTGGTCTCAACCGTGCTGCGCGCTGGTCTCAACCATAGAATATCGGTTTTCCTTTGGGTTCTGCAGGTCAGACAACGGCAGACGCTTTGTGAAAAAGTTAATATTCTGTCAAATCTGGTTGGACAACAAAATTGAAATGTGTATTATATAAAACCCGGCGATGAAAAAGCACTCTTTTTCACCGCTAGTTTTATTGTCCGTTATTTCTCATTTTTCTATGGCCTTGGATTTGGAACGTGGCACTAAATGGAAATGTAGGATCTTCAAGTAGGTACTTAATTTTGAAAGACGGTCATAAACTTCACATTCTGATTTTCATATTTTAATGCCACCGCCACCTGGTCCCGGTAAACGGGGAGGTCCAAGAAATGCTGGCTTCATGTCATAAGGGATGATATGCGTACCAATAGACTATCCACCAGGGGTGCCGAAGACTGTGTGAACTGGAGGAGATATAGTAGAAAAGCGGACCGCGGGCTCCGAGGCGATCGCCTTGGACCGCAACCGGGATGGCGCTAGGATGATGATGATGTGATTTTGATATTGTGTAGACGAACCCTGGGCTCTAAGGCAAAGTTCTGAGATTTGGCGATGGACACCCGTTACATAAATATTAGCATGTATACATATCACCTAAGTAAACATAACATAACTTCACGTCTTCCACAAAGGGGTAGGCAGAGGTGTATTACACACCCACACTTCGCCAGTTATGTTTCGGTCCCAATGTAATAGAGGGCGTGCCTATTGCCATCTACCGGGCATATTGCTAAGCGAGCGATAATTATAATTTTTTAATATACACATAACTTCGAAAAGTCAGAGGTGTGTGCCCGGGGATCAAACCCGAGACCATCGTCTCGGCAGTACTTTACGTACACCACTGGGCTATCGCCGCTATTTTCACGTAAGTTTAAAGTATAATACAGTATCTAGGACTTCTAGGTGCCGAGACATGTTTCGCTAGTTTTGTATAATAAGAGACGTTTTATTTAAATGAAGGCTCCACTGGAGTCGGGCTTATCGCCATCTTTGGCAACATTACCTTACGTAAAGCCTCATTCATGATCCTTAATAGGGCAGTTAAGCAGAGTTACAATTAGTGCGATACCGTTACACTTACTTACTTTAATGTTCAAACTGAGACAAAACTAAAAGGTAGAACAATAAAATTGTGCAGAGACAAAAACTATATCTTTTAAGACTGGGAGATGGTAGAATTGATCCTAAAACATATATTTTTTCTAAAGATATCTCCTGCTAGGACAACCTTTGGTTCACTCTAAGTATTGTCCCGCGTGTTACTCGGCGAGCCGACCGTTTAATCCCAGCCATCTGAGCAGCAGCTGAAGAGATGAAGCGGCGTCGAAGTCCCATTCCACCCATAGCCACAGTTTATCAATCACTAGTATTATTATACCAGCTGTTGCCTGCGGCTTCACCCGCGGAAAATCCATCCTAACTTTTTTACAAACTTGCGAGAGCCCATAGACCCCCAGCCTTTTCGAAAAATCCTTTCTTAGCGGACGCATACTATGTTTAAACTACTTCCCTGCTAAATTTCGTATATTTACGGCAAGCGATCTTTCGCTTGTTTATATATAGATAGATTAATCGGTCATATGGTCTATATTACTAGGTGTTAGGTAGCAGTGGTTTACCGTGATTGCGTTTTCTATGTCTTGTAGTACAGGTGCCACGGCAGACGTTCTATTATCATATGCAGTCGTGAATTCGATGTATTGTCGACAATACAGTTATCTAGGATTGATGCTATCCTTCTCCCACATATAACCGTCTCTTTCACTGAGTTTCGTTAGTAAACATCAATCGTCCGATGCACGTTTCTGCTAATTTCGAGTACGATGCGGTGAAATTGATTAACAGGATGCGTGTGGATCCAGTTCATTCTAATGTTTTTATGACCGTGTGTGTAAGGGTCATAGGTTTTAGGTTCGAAAGATATCGTGTTTCACTCCATTTCTTCTACGTTTATGTCTTACAAACAGTGGTATTAAAAAAAAATTTAAGAAGATTTAACATCTTCTTCATACATAAGAACAAAGTTGTAGAAACGTGTTTCCGTTGGGAGCAAGCTCAACGCCGTTCATCGAATATTTTGCACAAGCACTGAGAAATATCAAGTAGATATCCAAATACCACATTATCCGTTTCAAGAAACTACCAATGAACACCAGCATTTACCGCAAAAATGAACAAAATCATATAGCAGTCGCAGGCGTTATACAAGTAACATAGTTATAACTATTTGCGGCGGCCGTCACCCCAGTATGGGAGCTCTGAAAGGCTCCATAAGCAGAGCATCGTTCGCTCACCTTGCTCTGCCTGCATACAATTTAACTTGCAGCCCTCACTACGAATACTCGAACGAGAAGTTTTACATTGAATGCACTTTTTACAACTACCTAATTTAAGTTTGACACATGATTATATAAAAGCCTTGTGGATACACTAATAGCCTGTTACGAAAAGGATCTCGGATTCGAAACCACATCGTGCACAACTGACTGTTCAATCTTTTAGACATAATATACCTACCTACTACTACTACCGACTACTCACAAATTATGTTAATTTTTTTTTGCTCAATTTTACTCAACTTTTATAAAACACTAGATGAGCCAGCGGTTACACCCGCGTTATTTAAGACTACTGCTCCGCTCCCGTGGCTCATACGGTGATGTTATATAGCCTATACCGTTCTTCGATAAATGGGCTATCTAACACTGAAATAATTTTTCAAATCGGACCAGTAATTGCTGAAATTAGCGCGTTCAACCAAACAAACAAACTCTTCAGCTTTATAATTAGTATAAGATTTATAAATTGGTAACCCTTAAAGTACCACGTACTATTTCTCTAGCACCACACCAAGCTTCATTGATAGGGTCTTGTAGAAACATTATAGATTGTACTTACCTACCTATATATTGTGTTCAATAATACGCCGAATTCTTATCTGAGAAACTTTATCAGAACAAAGACTTAAACATTGTTGTTTACTTAATATGAATAAACATTTTGTACCTCGAAAAATAATAATATGGCGATGAAACCAAAAAAATATTCTACGAAACTCTTGAATGAAATCAAAGTACCATATTTAGCGAAAGCTTAAAAAATATACTTGGGCGGTGAAGAAATTCTTTACAAAATGGATGTCGTATCTTCAATACGAGGCGTAATAGGTTATTTTGGGTGTTGCCTGGCCAACAAGCTCGATAGAAGTATGATTGATAAGTTCTGTTTATGCAAAACTTAGAAATTAACAGCTTATACAAGTTTCGCTGGCTGTTTCCATGCGTGTTATGTATTCAGATTAGCGGGCGTGAAGCCTTTCCAAAGGCCGGGTAATGCCTGTCTTAAGATCTTTGACTAATCATTATTAAAGTTATCACAATGTTTGCTATTTTTAGGTTCAGTGCCGCCCATGGACACAAGCAACACCACAGGAGGCACAAGTGCGTTGCCGCCCCTTGGGATTGGGAAAAGGTATCCCTTTTCCGAGATACGACGAGATTTATTTTCCTTGAATTAAATTAAAGTTCACGAGGCCTTCGGATAAAACTATGTAAACAAACATAGATTCAGAACAAGTAGCGACTACAGCAAAATTACATATCGATTTATTATTGGTAATTTGCGTGGCCATTAACCCTTTGTTCTATGCCACCGCTACAGCCATGAATCTCTTCTCAATAATCAGAGTCTATGTCTGTCGGTATCGGCGTACATCTCTATAGAAACTAAAGATTTACCGACGACCCACATAAATTAAACACTGCCATTGGCTACATTACCCGACCAAACTTCCTACCGTTCCTACCGTATTACATCTTGACATAAGTTTGCCAGTACGGCACTTTGATTTCAACGAAAGCCTTCATGTCGATATAAAGCTGCCACACAGCAGAAATGTTCCCTCTCGCTCTTTAACCAAAAGTAAGAAAAAGACAAAACATTAAGGTGAAAATTGCGAAGGAATAATTCCAATCGGACAACACATGAGTACATGTTATCGTAATTTACTTCGAGTCCTGCATACGAGGTGTGAAAAGTATAATAGAGCCCAAAACTCATTTAATCGCTTTTAATCTTTCACGGTTTGTATACATCATACAATCTAATAAACGAATCTTACTCTCAATATTATACTATGGGTATTTAGGGGTATTTAGGTATACTTACCTTAAATTAGTTTAATATCGTGAGTAAGACTTATATGGAATAGGGTAGTTTTCAGGGTCAAAATAATTACATTTTATTTAGTCCGTATTTTAGATTATAAAAAAATATTGGAGACGAATTTTTTCTTTTTTCGATTAAATAAAAAATAACAAAGATATAGCCCATTAAAGTTACGTGTGACGTCACCTAGTGCGAAAAAAATGCAGCACGGCGTGACGTTATACGTAACTTTAATGAGCTATCTTGGTAATTTTTGGTTTAATTTACAAATAAAAAAATACGTATCGCTTATTTTTGAATAATCTAAAGGACGGACTTATAAATTTTTTTTCGTCAACTAGCCTAATAGCTGTTTCCCGCGATTTCACCCGCGTCCTGAGGGAACTACTTCGTGTACCCGGTTAATTTATAGCCTAAGTTACTACTTGGTACATCAGCTAACCGCCAGTGAACGTCCCGTCAAAATCGGTCCAGCCGTTCCAGAGATTAGCGAGAACACACAGACAGACAGACAGACAGACAAAAATGGTAAAAAACGTCATTTCGGTATATGTACCGTGTATACATCCATATGCATTTGGTAAAAAGCGGTTATTTTAATATTACAAACTGACACTCCAATTTCATTTATGTGTAAAGATACAATTACTAAACTTCTGACAATAATTGCCGCAATAGCACACACACACCTGGGCCAATGAATACAGATTTACATATAGAAGCGCATTTCTTAAGGATTTCGTGTGGCGATTCCAAGTGGCGAGTTGACGACTGTCGTCAGTGTAGTTCGTAGTTGGCGCCGTTGGCGCCACCGGCGTCGTTCTTTATCTCTCTTGCTCTCATAGTTAAGATACACAGGAGAAACGTTCGTCTCTCTTGCACACGTAGAGCGCGACTGCCAATATGGGTCACAGAAAGTTTGTCTACAGAGCGCCCATAAGAAATGCGCCTCTATGTAAATATCTATGCTCTATGCCTGGACGGAGCCGAAGTCAGAATCCAGTGCATGACATAGATACATAGAATATAGATGGAAGATAGATAATTTATGGTAGTCAATACAGGTGATAAATAGTAATAGAATGATTGAGGTTCTGGTACATATTTCAGCATGGCTGACATGTTTACTGATTGGTTCAAGGTACTTCGGCATCTCGCACATAGCGCATTTATCTTATTTGCTGGGTTTCTTCTAAGTTTTCTTGCGTAGCGGCAATATATTTGAAAACTTTTGCATTATGAATGTCGTATGTCACTTGTAACTACTACCTACCTACCTGTCTCTATTTCATATGTCTCAAAGATTTTATGGCGAAAAACTGGTATCAAAGGAAAGTACATAAGAACATTATTATCAGAGTCACACTTCAGCGGAAATGTGCTCTGCAGTCAAATTAAATTTCAGCAAGAATGGGCCAGTTCGACTGTTATGAACCTCAGACGTATATCCAATGAGGCGAATCTAGTATGAACGCAAGAAAAATTAAAACCGTCGAGGCCTCAGCAAAATCTGTATACCTATATAAAATCCTTGCGTTACTGACTGACTGACAGACTCGCTACAGCCGAAACTACTTGGCGCAAGAAGCTGAAATTTAGCATGTATGTTCCTTGGGGACCGTAGGGGTGCACTAAGACGGGATTTCCCGAAATTCCCACGGGATCGGGCAAAACGGGCAATTTGAAAATATGTGCGTGCTAAGCCGCTAGCGTCGACTAGTCTAATATATAAAATTCTCGTATCACAGTTTTCGTTCCCATACTCCTCCGAAACGGCTTGACCGATTTTGATGATTTTTTTTGTGCTTATCCAGTATCTATGAGAATAGGCCAACATCTATTTTTCAAAAAAAAAAAAAATTTTGCAAAACAACGTTTGCCGGGTCAGCTAGTACATATATAAAAACTTAAAGGGGATGTTCATTGTTTTATTCTGGTATCGCTTCTGTAATATCCATAGAACAGACATGTCCATTAACATTGTTTCAACTGGCCGCATGGATGGCGTACATTATTGCATCAATGTTAAAACTTCAATTCCAACACGGAATAACACTTTGTGAAGTTCCTCTTTGGTTGAATGTGTATAAAGTCCTCCGCGATAGACATTTACTCTGTTGGAGCTGTCTTTTACGAAGAGTAGTTTCGTTCAAACATAATTAAAATGTTTATCGGGTTATATACCCTGTACCGTAGTTTTTTCTATGCAGATAACTTTTATGCTTTTTTAATGACCTCTCTGAGCTTCATATTGTGACAGGGTTGCTAAATTGTGGGAGGAAATTTACATGTGAATTTAATTTTCCAGGAAAAGGTTTAAAAACATGTAAAGTTTACATTTGGCTGCCTTAAAAATAAAAAAGTATGTACGATCTTAATTTCTTCAGCACGTATTACGTAGTTATTTTGACATTTTATTTTGTTCTTTAATATTAGATGTTTATCAGCCTATCTATGACTAAATAGTTATTTGTGCAACAAGAGAGCAAAGTTGTTTTTTGTTTCGAGTGCTGATTTTGAGTCCCGAGCAAGCGAAGGATTCTATAATTGATTCACGAGCGTAGCGAGTGAATCAATGTTAGAATCCTGAGCGTAGTGAGGGACTCAACAGCACGAGATGCAAAAAACTTTGCTCTCGTGTAGCACACATAACTTTTCACCACAGCAGTGAGAACACATATTACTTAGGAGACAGAAATGAACAGGAATAGATTAAATTCTGTATTAATCACTAAACTTGTTGATTTAACTCTTCTGGTGTTAAAGTACAGTCATCATCGCTAGTTTCACTCATATTTTTAGATTATTTTATATATTAATATAATTTAACACGTTACGCTATACTGTACCAGCATCAGCGAAATTTTTATTCCCACTACTTTTTAAATCGCGTTTTAATACCGCGTCCCTGATGTTTATTTTTCAAATGTATCATTGTTGTAATTCCAAATAAAAATGTATTAGTTAAATACCAATTTTATACTATTCATTAGACTTATTTTTATTAAAATCCAGTAATAAATTAAACATAATTATAAACAATAACATTTAAAAAAGTAATTTCTTTATTACAAATATCTTTTTAATTTGCATTTCCGAAGTTAAAATCGAATGTTTTAAATTTATGGCTGAACAATGTCAATTTGTGACACTGAAGATTGAAAAATTAAAAAGCTACTTTTACTCACGCTCGAATCAAAATCGCGTTTTGTTCACTGTTATCTCGCAGCAAAAGCGGCATGTTTCAGCTGCTGTGGTGAAAAAAATGTATCCTATCTTAAGGTGATATTGCCATAATTTCTCCATCTCGATGAGAAATGATGAAATTTATAGATTTTACTTACCTATATATTGTGTTAAATAATACTCCGAATCTGAGAAGCGTTATCAGAACAAAGACTTAAACTTTGTTGTTTACTCAATAAGAATAAACATTCGTACCTTGAAAAATAATATTGCGATGAAACCAAAAAAATATTACTGCGAAACTTTTGTATGAAATCAAAGCACCATATTGGCGAAACCTTAAAAAATATACTTGGGCGGTGAAGAAATTATTTACAAAATGAATGTCGTAGTAGGGTATCTTCAATGCGAGGCGTAATAGGTTATTTTGGGTGTTGCCAGACCAACAAGCTCGATAGAAGTATGATTGATAAGTTTTGTTTATGCAAAACTTGGAAATTAACAGCTTATACAAGTTTCGCTGGCTATCTCCATGCGTGTTATGTATTCAGATTAGCAGGCGTGAACCTTTTATAATACTAGGGTAATGTCCGCCTCAGGATCTTTTTTATCTTTAGTAAAGCTGTCACAATGGTCGCTATTTTTAGATTCGCTGTTAAGTTGTATAAAGTAACTGTATTTTGTATTTATTTGGTATCCTGGCGGACTAGCAAATTGAGCAGTTTTTTAGAAAATTGTCATTGATTACTTGTTAGAAATATTATTATTGTAATATTATAATCAAAAGGTTATATTTCTAACTCATAGCCAAGAATAGACATTGAATAAATACTGTCTCATAGTAGGCGTTTTTGATTGGGATAATTATACCTAGTATCAGCATCCGAGAGGATATTGTAGGTAGTGTTACTGAAATATCTTTGATAACATTTATTAATAAAATACATATTATGTCTGTGGAGGTGGTTAAGAAACTCCTACGTGTTTTTTATAATTATAGTCTAAGAGCCAGTGTTCCGCAGACTTACGGTATAGTAGCAAACTCCATATTAATGCTAGTTATACTAATGTATCTGCTGTAGATCAAATGGGGGTTCGCTATTCCCATAGAGGGTTCCTTTAGGCGTGCGTAGAAGTTGAAAAGCATGAAAATCGACTTTCAAAACGTGATCGCAGCATGTCTGCCGTTTTGATATCTTAAAATATATAGTTTTTTTTATAGGAAAACTTAATGGCAGACACTTGTTCCGGTTCCAACTATATTTTATATAGTATCAAAGTTTCCAAATTTTCATAAAATTTACGTTATTTTAGCAAAGCTAAAAATTATATATGTTATTTATATTATTATTATAAACATATATTCACAAAGGCAGACACATAGGTCGGTTCTGACACGTGGGCAGACCATTCGATACTTTCTCAGTCGTGCGATTGAAGTTGCATGATTTTGATTTTCTCACTCTTCATTTCGCAGGGAACTAGTGTTTCAGCAAAGCTGCAATTTATGTATGTTTTTTACATCATTATTATACATGTATATCTAAAAAACCAGACCGATACGTCGGTTCTAAAATGCAGGCAGACTACATAATAGTTTCGCAGTCATGCTAATGGAGATACACGATATTGACTTTCTCACTCTTACTTTCAATGACAGCGAATGAGTATGAATACATGTAAACAGTGTTTTTAAATTTTATTTATAACTCTTATTTTCAATCATAAACATATAAGTTTTTATAAAGAAATCTACATTTTTTTAACTTACAATAATAATGATTTGCAATTTATTTTGTTCTAACAAAACATACAACTTGAAATTCAAATACAGAATAAATAAATTTAATGTTGGCTACAAAAAATCAAAATGGTTCACTGTTCTTCGTCAGAATTGCAAATTTTCGTTGATTGAAACAAGGCAAATTATTTGTTTCCAAGACCCTCAGGTAACTATCCTATTAAATTGCAGAGAAAAACATTTATTTTATTCAAATAGTTTCCGAAATGAATAGCGTATATTCAATAAACCTTGTCCATCGTTTTTACAACGGTGCTTGAATACTGCATCCCTGCGAGATGAAGAGAAAGTCAATATCGTGTACCTATCACCATTTAGCATGACTGTGAAACTATTATGTAGTCTGCCTGCATTTTAAAACCGACCTATCTGTCTGGTTTTTAGGGTTCCGTACCTGAAAGGTAAAAACGGACCCTATTACTAAACCTCCGCTGTCTGTCTGTCTGTCCGTCTGTCTATCACCAGGCTGTATCTCATAAACTGTGATAGCTAGAAAGCTGAAATTTTCACAAATTATGTATAAAAATGAAAAAATGAAAATATTAGGCGGGTCCCATACAAAACGTGTTTTTTTTTTCCTATTTTTTTGCCCAAAATTACTAACTGTAACAGCTAGATGCTTTAAATTTTCACAGAATATGTAGTTGTATATTACCTTTCAAAATAAATAATTGAATTTAAACAAGTAAATAATAACGGGGGGCTCCAATACAACAAACGTTATTTTTAAGCAATTTGTTACTCGATCTTAATAAACAGGTAGAAACTTAAAAAGTATTTACGTATATGTACAGTCACGAGCATAAATATATTACTATGGGCAGATTAGCAAAAATATCTGACCCAAGAATGAGTTCAATAATATCTGTCTGCACGTACCCAGCAAAAATATAGATAGTCGCGCCCGAGCGCTTGCGCAGTCAACACACATCCATACGTCGCCTAGCGCCGTCCTCAGAGATAACAAACCTTTTGTCGTCGCTCATTAATTATGATGAAGTGTAGCGCATGCGGAATCAATTTTAATGACGGAGTGCAATGTGGCTCTTGCAAGAAGCAACTGGACTTCTCTTGTGCTAATATAACAGAAGTGGGCTGGAGAAAGTTGGGCAATGAGCGCAGAGCAGCATGGAAATGTTCCTCGTGTCGCGGGTCGTCTCCGCTACCATCACCGTCAGGCCAGAAGGAACCACTGTCACTTGAAGTCCTTATGAACGAAATTCGTGACCTGAAACAACAACTGTCGGGCCTACCTACTCTTATAAGCGAGATGAAAAGCTTGCGAAGCGAAATCCTGGAAGTCAAGACCTCATGTGAGTTTATGAGCGCAATACTGGATGACTACAATGCGAGAATGGATTTGCTGGAAAACAGGCTCACGGAACTCGAAAAAACGAAGGAATCTGTGATTTCTCTGCAGACTGATGTGGCCAACATCCAGAAGGAACTCTGCAACTACGACCAGAAATCCAGGCTGAACAACGTAGAGATAAGAGGAATACCTGAGAAGAAAGACGAGAACCTCTTCAAAATAGTTGACTCCATTGGAACTGCAGTTCAGTACACAGTGCCGAAGCTCCAAATAAACTACATCTCAAGAGTACCGACATACAATGCAAAGGAAAAACATATAATAGTGAGTTTCATCAATAGGTACGTGAAAGAAGAATTTATAGCTGCAGCGCGAGCTACAAAGACTCTGTCAACAAGTGACCTGGGATATCAATCTGGACAGCGCATCTACGTCAACGACCATCTGAACGCAGCGTCGAAAAAGCTTCTTAATAAGACTAAGACTATGGCTAAGGAAAAGAGGTACAAATTTGTCTGGGTGAAATTTGGAAAAATACATGTCCGCAAGAACGAAGAAACGCGTACTATAGTCATCAACAGAGAAAATGATTTAAACAAAATTGTTTAAGCTGTTATCGTGAGTCCAAACTATTCTTTTTATGCCTCATAATGTATCTTGTTCTCAATATTGTGCTCACCCGTACAGTCACATACCTAATTAATATAATATTGTACACCTATATTTTAACAGAGTTGCTGTTTTTGTACAAAATGTTTACGACAACTGCTTGCGCTGGAACTCTATCGCGTCACCGCCGCTGTGATTACTTTCGCTGTGCAATATGTGTAAATATATTTATCTCGCTCTTACTCGTGCTTATAAGTGTCTGTTCTGTTGCTCGCTCGCTTACACATCATTTAGCAAATTTTTGCTCTATCATTTTTTTTTGCTTACCCGCGCTTACACATTTTATGATCGATGAGTTTTGTTTCGTAATAATTTTAATTTTAATTACCATACTGTATTATTGTATATTGATTCGTTTTCGTAATTTGCAAATTATTCAAATGTATTTATCTCGAATTATAGATGGACAAGAGCGGTAAATTGAACATCTACTATCAAAACGTCAGAGGGTTACGTTCTAAAACTTTTGAATTTTATCGTAATCTGTCTCTCAATTCTTATGATGTTGTTGTTTTAACGGAGACGTGGCTTGTCGAGAGTATATCTAACAATGAGCTTTTTGACAGTCGATACTCGGTTTGGCGACGGGACCGAGATTATAACACCACAGGTCAGACTTTGGGTGGAGGTGTCCTTATAGCAGTGCGTAACGATATTTCTGTTATACCACAGCCTCAATTGCACTCGTCGGCTGAGGATTTGTGGGTTACACTAAAAACAGCTAGTTTTAAGTTACACATTTGTGTTATTTACTTGTGCAAACAAAATCTTGGTTATACATTTTCGCAGCAATTAAACAACTTTTTAGAAAAAGTTAGCGATGCCTTCCTACGCAACCCATCTGACAAATACCTACTTCTTGGAGACTATAACATGAGTAATGTTTTATGGATACCTTGTGGTGACGGTTCCCTGTCTCCATCAAATGTACGTAGCCACGATGAGCAGTTATTTATTGATGAACTTCAAACTCATAGTTTATTACAATACAATGGAATTCCCAATAAATATAGCAAAATTCTCGACTTAGTGTTATCTAATGTAAATAATGTAGTATCCCTATGCGACGCTCCACTAGTACCAATCGATCCTCATCACGGGGCGCTTACAATAACTGCTACCACTATCGACATACCGGGTTTGAAGCCATTAGCTCACACTAAATATTTTTATAACAAAGGTGATTTTGACTCTATTAACAATTCGATTGCAGCAACGGATTGGAATAAAGAATTCTCCAGCAGATCTATGGATGAAGCGATCGAGTACTTTTATTTTAATCTTAATACACTGATTAAAAAATGTATACCATCTAAGACTGTTTACAACGACAAGTATCCTAAGTGGTACACGCCATCACTAAAAAAATTAATAAAAGAGAAGTTCAAATACTTGTCCAGATTTAAAATTTACAAGAATAGGTCTGACTGGGAGACATATAAACTTCTTCGGGGCAGGACTAAAACTTTAGAAAAACAATGCTTCAATTCTTTTATAAAGAACACAGAGGAATGTATCGAAAAAAATCCTAAACAATTTTGGTCATTTATAAAATCACGTAACAAGGATAATGGTATGCCCTGCAGTTTAAAATATCAAAATACAGTTGTATCTAACGGCAACGATATATGCAATGCATTCTCCTCCTACTTTCTTTCCACGTTTGTTGTACCTGATACAAGTGAAACAACCGCAGACTCCCTTAGCACTCTAGACCCCATCTCATCCGGTACATTGGACATTTCGAGTGTGGAAATAGATATTGCAGAAGTCACTAAACTTTTATCCCAGCTCGATTCCTATAAGTCTGCAGGACCTGACAATATACATCCTCGTTTACTTAAACGATGTGCTAACTCCATCGCCTTTCCTATATCTCTCCTGTTTAAGAAGTCTCTCGTGACATGCACTTATCCCCGCATATGGAAATCGGCATACATTACTCCAGTCCATAAAAAGGGATCTAAGACTGAAGTCACGAATTACAGGCCAATTTCGAAACTATGTGTTATTTCAAAGGTTTTCGAGAGAATTGTCTATGATCAGGTGTATTCCGCTATAAAAAACTGCTTTAGCCAATCACAACATGGTTTTCTCAGAGGTCGCTCGACCATCTCAAACCTTATTTTATTCAACGATTATCTGACTGAAAACATGGATGCCGGTAAACAGGTGGATGTAATATACACTGATTATAGCAAAGCTTTTGATAGGATTAGTCATAGTATACTGTTAGAAAAGCTTCAACGCATCGGCATACGGGGCGACTTGCTTAGATGGTTCTCCTCATACATTACCAATAGAACTCAGGCCGTAGTAATAAACAATTACATATCAAGCTGGGTTCCCATCCCCAGTGGTATTCCTCAAGGCTCGTTAACTGCGCCCTTGCTGTTTAACATATTTATAAATGACATCGAGATCTGTTTTCATAATTCTAAACTGCTGTGCTTCGCGGATGACATGAAAATCTGTGCGGCAATAACTTCATTGTCTGACGCACAGCTACTTCAGGCGGACCTCACACGCCTCGATCATTACTGCCACATTAACAAACTCGACCTCAACCCCTCTAAGTGCTCCATAGTAACGTATAGTCGAAAAAAGGATAACTTAGCATTCCAATACATGGTAAAAGGCCACTATTTACCTAGAAATGAATCTGTTCGCGACTTGGGTGTTATTCACGATTCAAAACTACTCTATGACAAGCATATAGATGACATAGTCGCTAAGGCATCCAAGGCTCTTGGTTTTATTATGCGGTCATCTTTTTATTTTAAGAATGCTAAAACGTGGAAGATTCTCTACTGCACTTTTGTCAGAAGCATATTAGAATATGCGTCGCAGATATGGAATCCGCGGTACGACACGTACGTTATGAGAATTGAGAGAATACAAGTTAAATTTATTAAGTACATATGCTATCGGCTACAAATACCATTCAAAACGAGTCAATATCTGAATATATGTAAGAAGTTTCACCTGTTGACCCTTTCTAATAGACGAAATATTGCTGACGTCTGTTATATTCTCAAGATTGCCTCAAACAATATTAAGTGTCCGGAATTATTGCAGAAACTAAACCTTAATGTACCACCCAAGCTGCTAAGATCTGCAAAACCCTTATATGTGCCTACATCTTCTTCTAATTATCGACAAAACTCTTTCCTTAATCGAGCGAGCAATAGCTTTAACTCAACTGCTAAAGATCTGGATTTGGACTTATTTTGCACTAGTATTCCAGTGGCGAGACGACGAATGAGTGAACAATTCTTTACTTAGACTGCTATATTGCTAGCTGAGCTTAGCTTGCTGATTGTATAGAAATTGTAATAATGTGATTGCTAATTAAATTGTGCTAATGTGATTGCTTTACCTATATTGTATTAGAATATGTGTGTATCTTTTATGTAACTTTAAACGCGGGGACCTGTAATTGGCTATCTGGTACTTACTGAAACTGTAACTCAAATTGTAATAAGCTGTTGGACCTCCAAATAAATAAATAAATAAATAAAAATAAATAAATCATCAGGCAGCATAATGAAGTGGCATTAAAATTATGTGAGGAAAATGTCGAAGCATAAATATGTGATGTGACCGGTGGCAAAATGTTATGATCCTTTGTGGAGAGCAAATATATGTTACGTTTTCTATTCCTGTAATTTTCATTGATTCCGTCCTAAAAGCATAAATATGTGACATCAACTAGGTGGCAATGATATCTGACATCCCTACAATTAATAATTTTCCGCTCACATTTTTGCAAATGGCTAAACTAACGAATTTACGCGTAAAATAATAAGTAAGCAATAACCAAGCCATGTTCGCTCTGATTTGTTGAATAAGTCACGTGTATTTTTCCTTGCTCTTCACCGCCATTGCTCGCCACTTTAACGAATAAACTTGAACTTTAGAGATGTTTATGAGCCTAAGTCAACGGAACCCTGCTTCGCAGGGCTCCTATTTTTGTGTTTAGTGTTACAAGAAAACCTAACATAGCATATTAAGTTGAACTGAAGCCGACCTTCAATATCACTGACCGACCAATCAGAGAGCAGTGCATTTCCCGTGTTTTAAAGAAGCGTAAAATTAATGCGATGGGAATTGGCCGAACCGTTTAGAATCTAACGAATGGATATCCGTTAGTTTATAAATTTACAACGTGGCGTCGCAAATTGATAAATTTGCGAAAATATGAGCTTAAAATAATTCTTTTTATCTCCTGTTTAGAATCCTACGAAAGTTTATAAACTTACTAGGAAATTTATAAACTTTCAATTATACATAATGAATTAAAATCATCATTATTACGTCCCTTGCATTGTATTACTATCTTAGCACACACTTGCGAGCCTCGGAGTGACTCCCAAATGTCAAAGGTGTGACAACGTAGAAAATCATGGGTTCCAGCCTGAGTTGGAACCTATTGTTGAACCATTGAACTCCACAGATTCTCAATGGGATTCAAATCAGGGCTCTCTGAAAGAAATTGATTCACTTTAAAGCCTCTCTTTGAATATTTAAGTTTTAAACCACTCACGAGTTATTCGAGGACTATGAATGGAATATATGCATCGGATAGTATCCACGTGTCATTCATGCCTGCTGTTCGATGTCGTAAATGATCAGTACTACGATAAGACATTATTTGTGATAATTATTTAAAGAGTAGCAATTAGCGGAATAAACTTTATTTACGATTAACGGATCAATCGTGTCAAACGTTGCTTACTTCAACCACAACAAATAGTCCAAGATCCCAGGGCCCTCAGACCTTACTCATTTTTGCAGAATCAAAATCTATACAATTATGTAGTTTACGCATACCTGCTAGCATGGATCGACGACCAATTTTTAGCTATGAGGTGCTAAAGGTACGTAAAAATAGTACCTACTAACTTTTCTTAAATTCTCAGTCTTGATTTTTATATTAATAGGGAAGGGAAGGGAATTATATCAATCATTTTTGCAAGTAGCCAGACCAATCGGAGGCGTCTAATATCCTGCCAGACCCACTTAAAGACTCGCTATTTGTATAAGCGTGAGCGTAATTTTAGATAAGTAGTTTTACAAAATTTGTTATATTTGTTAGAATATTTATTTAATGGGTCTTCGGAGAGCAGCGATAGCTGAGCGGAGAGACCGACAGACTGCTATGCAAAGGTTCTCGGGTTCGAATCCACGACAGGCACCAATGACTTTTCGGAGTTAAGTGCATATTAAATTGTTAATTATCGCTTGCTTATGGGTGAAGAAAAACATCGTGAGGAAACCTGCATGTCTGAGAGTTCTCCTTAATGTTCTCGAAAGACATGTGAAGTCTGCCAAACCGCACTTGGCCAGCGTGGTGGACTGTGGCCTTACCCTTGTCATAGTGAGAAGAGGCCCATGCCCAGCAGTGGGACAGTATAAAGGGCTGATGATCATGCATGGGTCTTCAGTATTACTTAAGTAAAACGTTCGCCCATTATTAGTATTACTAGCTGACCCAGCGAACTCCGTATCGCCTTTTTAAGAGTTTTTATTTTATTCCTTTTTTCCAAGCCCCTTTTCCAAAGTTACCAAGTTACCAGTTCCAAGAAATATATGTTGTATTTAGATTCGCCATCCCTGAAAACATCGGAGACGGTAACCATATTGATTTTTTAAAACTTTCTCATCCGCCATCTTTGATCACGAAATAGATGTCGGATTTGGATGCCCCATCCCTTTAAATATCGGCGACGATACCCATATCGACTTTAAAAAATAATCCCGTCCGCCATCTTTGATTTCCTATCCGCCATCTTTGATCACGAAATAGATGTTGTATTTGTATTCACCATCCCTTAAATCATCAGAGACGATACCCATATTGATTTTTAAAATTTTTCCTATCAGCCATTTTTTGATTTCCCATCCGCCATCTTGAATCACGAAATAGATGTTGTATTTGGATTCCCCATCCCTTTAAACATCGGAGACGATACCAATATTGTTTTTTTTTTATTTTCCCATCCGCCATCTTTGATTGCCCATCCGCCATCTTTGATCATGAAATAGATGTTGTATTTCGATTCTCCACCCCTTAAAATATCGAAGGCGATACCCATATTGATATTTAAAATTTTCTCATCCGCCATCTTTGATTTCCCGTCCGCCATCTTGGATTACTAAATAAATTTCATATTATTAATCAGCGTCCCGAAAATCTCGAAAACGATACCCATATAGGTTGTTTCCTATTCGTTTAGCCTTTTTTTGCCTTTGACCCAACCCTCCCCCTTCTCGTTTGACCATTTTATTATTTTGTCTGGCCCCTAAAAGTTGTGGCGTAATTTTATATAGCCTATAGCCTTTCGGAATAATTGGGTTATTATAGGCAATAACAATTTTTAAAATCCGACTGCTAGTTCCTGAGATTAGCCGACATTATGTTTTAGCCTTTTTAGCCTTTTGCCCAGCCCCAAAGGGTCGAGGCGTTATGTTATATAGCCTATAGCCTTCCGGAATAACTGGGCTATCGTATACAAAAAGAATTTTTCAGATCCGACCGGTAGTTCCTGAGATTAGCGCGTTCAAACAAACAAACAAACAAACAAATAAACAAACAAACAAACAAACAAACAAACAAACAAACTCTTCCGCTTTATTATATTAGTATAGATTGTACTAATAAAAATAAATACCGAATAACATAACATAACATAACATATCTTCACGCCTTTTATCCGCGAAGGGGTAGGCAGAGGTGTATTACACACCCACACTTCGCCAGATATGTTTCGGTCCCAATTTAATTGGGGGCGAGCCTATTGCCATCTACCGGGCACATTTTTAAGCGAGTGATAATTAATATTTTTATTTTAATACACACATAACTTCGAAAAGTCATAGGTGTGTGCCCGGGGTAACTGGAGATCGAACCCGAGACCATCGTCTCGGCAGTCCGAATAACTTATAAATATATAAAAAATATATACCTATGACGAATAACCTCATAAGGAAAATTATATTTTAACTCTTGTTCAGTTAGAAAAAGTATTTCTTTAGATATAATTGGAAAATTATGGCTTACACAGCAATCAATTTGGTAAAATATTATTTTATTTACGTTTTGTAAAAAAAAAACAATTTATTTTTAATTCTCATATTCATCAACGTTGATGTTTGATAAATCATCATCAATGCAATGAAATCCAAAAATATCAATATAATAAGTAAGGTCTGGGGGCCTGAGATGTAGACTATATAGGGGATCGGACTGTATTAAAAGTAAATTGCAAATTATCATTTATCAAAAAGATTGTCTCAAAGCACATATGTAAATATCCCTAAATTTTAATTTTGCTCTTACAGCAAATTTTATATAAATAATACCATCAAAAAAATACAGCAGTTGAGTATGTAAAATGATTACATACCAAACTAGCGTTTCGACAGATGACAAAAAGTAACTGATTTGACAAGGCAGTTCGATACCCTATTCCTAAACTGTTACTCGGCGGCCGCAGAGAGAAAATATCTACCCACTAAAA
The DNA here is from genome assembly GCA_944739405.2 of Euclidia mi. NCBI lineage: Eukaryota > Metazoa > Arthropoda > Insecta > Lepidoptera > Erebidae > Euclidia > Euclidia mi. Next base: position 124,854,866 of record OX123182.2, on the reverse strand, counting down.
TAAATAGTTTAATTCGGTCCTGATATTGGATATGTCTAGAAATAAATATAGTATATAACGTTAGCCCTATTTAAACAATGTAAAATACAATTTATTTCTTTCATTATTTCGTGAATTTGAAATTAAATTGAAGATAAAATAATGTCAGATAATATTGCCACTTAGTTGATGTCACATATTTATGCTTTTAGGGCGGAATCAATGCAAATTACAGAAATAGAAAACGTAACATATATTTGCTCTCCACAAAGGATCATAAAATTTTGCCACCTGTCACATCACATATTTATGCTTCGACATTTTCATCACATAATTTTGATGTCACTTCATTATGCTGCCTGATGATATCAGATATTTTTGCTGGGTACGTGCAGACAGATATTATTGAACTCATTCTTGGGTCAGATATTTTTGCTTATCTGCCCATAGTAATATATTTATGCTCGTGACTGTACATACAACAAAGGTGATTTTCTTTTATAGATGATGGTACGGAACCCTTCGTGCGCGAATCGGACTCGCACTTGGCAGAAGTTTTTAGATATACATGTATAATAATGATGTAAAAAACATACATAAATTGCAGCTTTGCTGAAACACTAGTTCCCTGCGAAATGAAGAGTGAGAAAATCAAAATCATGCAACTTCAATAGCACGACTGAGAAAGTATCGAATGGTCTGCCCGCGTGTCAGAACCGACCTATGTGTCTGCCTTTGTGAATATATGTTTATAATAATAATATAAATAACATATATAATTTTTAGCTTTGCTAAAATAACGTAAATTTTATGAAAATTTGGAAACTTTGGTACTATATAAAATATAGTTGGAACCGGAACAAGTGTCTGCCATTAAGTTTTCCTATAAAAAAAACTATATATTTTAAGATATCAAAACGGCAGACATGCTGCGATCACGTTTTGAAAGTCGATTTTCATGCTTTTCGACTTCTACGCACGCCTAAAGGAACCCTCTATGGGAATAGCGAACCCCCATTTGATCTACAGCAGATACATTAGTATAACTAGCATTAATATGGAGTTTGCTACTATACCGTAAGTCTGCGGAACACTGGCTCTCAGTCTATTATGTCTTAGTATTAATTATCTATGACTTTCTGAATAACAAGCCTTTGAATCGTAAGTATGGGATTCTATCAGGATATTTCTAAGAATGATATACACACTATAGGCTAATGTGGATTTGATTCGCACTTGGGACTAAGATTCTGAGCACATAATTTATTTTGTTTCCTATCTAGACGTAACCATTAAGTATCTGGATGTAGACTATGCATGATGTTTAGAATATCTATGTCTGTTTATGAGTCAACTGTGTGTCACACATTCCGGCTTGTTTCAGATGACCGCATACGAACAGGATATCAATATGTACCTATCTTTGCTTCACAAAATATACTTCAAAATTTTATATTTATTTCGGGTACGGCCCATTTACGGCTGATATAAAGGATACGATTCCAGCGTGCACTTTGAGAATTTTAATCTAAAGAGTGATGGATTGGTATTCTCAAAAACTTTGTATGATAGACTGCATCGGCTAGATATAACCGCATGATATTTAGTCGAAATAACATTTAATTATTGCTTTTTTATCTAGCGGTAAACTTGCACATTCTTTAATGTTGTTTTTCTAACATTTAAAACTGTGTTAGATGGGCAAATCGGTTATGACACGTAAAAGTGCACTTCGACTGCAGAACGTATAGCGAAATGGGTTAAGCGGTTGCCTCTCCGCCTAACACTACACGGGTAGGTACTGTGAGTTAGATACCCACGACTAGACAACTCTCTGTTATCCACAAGTTATTATCTCTATAACAACTAGTGGATAAGATAGGTGTTTTCTGTGTCTGTCAATTGAATTATTGCCGCGACTCTGGATTTATTCCTAGAGTGGAGCTAGTCAGCCGACCAGGCTATGTACATACCTAGACCAAGATTTTCAAATAATAATCATAAGGTATTGAAGTATGTATTATAGTGGATATATATATATTTTTTATGTAAATATATATGCATATTATATAATTATTTATATATCATCTTTTATAGTATCTATAATTGGTATAGTTTTAATTATGTATGTAGTATTAAGTGTATATATATATATATATATATATATATATTTATGTTAAATCTATTTACTACGAAGATTATGTATACAAATCTATTATGTAGTACACCATAGTTTATACTGTGCCATTAGCTTACCGATTTCGCTTAACATAATTGAATATAGTCCATCAGGTTGTCTGGAAGAAATCGCAACCTGCGATGAGACCGCACATGTACAACTAGACCTAAGTTTATAAATGTCTTTTTTCTGTAATTGTTTTGCCTCTGGTGTACAATAAAGATTTTTCTATCTATCTATCTAATGTAAATTCAGTAAATGCTGAATTAAAGGTAGATCGTATGCTTTTTCACCTAAGCAATAAAAAAGGGTTAACATTTGAAACCTAAAGCATTCATTGAATAAGTTTAAACCTATATCACTTTGGAGGGACTAGATTTATAACTCAAAGGTTTGTGGCTGCGAGGGTTTTTACATGTTTATTTCACAAATAATTCGAGTGACCGATATGACAGACATATTCAAGCTAAACTCAAATTTATTGAGCGGCTCTAGAGGATTATATGTAACATTGTTTGCAGGTGCCATCCAACAATGCCAAACTAGCTAAGTGTATTTGGTATGGTTATGTTTGGATGAAATAAAGTGTGGTTGCGGGCGACAGAACATGAGTTTTATAATGCCTACTTTTTAAATAATTTATAGATATTTTTTTATAATGTTGTTTAGAGGGAATGCGTTAGTAATATTGTAATAATTAAAGTTTGTTTTACTTATGATATTTTTTATTAAAGACTGAAAAATATAAATTGACATATTTTATGTGAAAACTTGCTTATTTCAAGATTATCTTAACGAGCTAAGTATCATAAATTGATTTAGATATTGTAATAACCTATGCAATCTAAGATAGACAACAAAATTTTAACTGACGATATTTCATCATCCTCCTAGCGTTATCCCAGTTTCAACCCGGGGTCCACTTTCTAGTCTAACCGGATTTGACTGAACATTAGGTTTTCCACGGAGCGACTGTCTGTCGGACCTCCGCAACCCGAAGGGATAGCGATATTCCATGGTTTAGACTAGTGCTAGTTTGTTTTAGAGGTACTGACGCCCTATAACGACTGTCAAAGATTTTCATGACAGCCGGGACCGAGGGCTTAACGTGCTCTCCCAGGCATGGGACAAGCGATAATGAACAATTCAATACGCACATAACTCCGAAAAGTCAGTGGTGTGCGCCGTGGATTCGAACCCGATACCCTCTGCATGGCAGTCCGTTGGTATTTCCACTACGCTATCGCTGCCTTAACCGACGATATATATTTTCCTTTAATTACATTAAAGTTCACGTTAATGCGTGATACTGAGGTCTTCGGGTGAAACTATGTAAACAAACTTAGATTCAGAACAAGTAGTTTTAACAACATTTATATTTATTATCCGTTAAATTCATATAATAATAAATAAATAGATGATAAAATAAATTTGGATGAACAAGTAAATTCCTAATCGAAAACTTAAAAAAAAAAAAAAAAAGTAGCGACTACACAAAAATTACATAGGTACCTAGTTATTATTGGCAATTTGCGTAGCCATTAACCCTTTGTTCTATGCCACCGGTACAGCCATGAATCTCTCTCCTCAATAATCAGAGGCTATGTCTGTCGGTATCGGCGTACATCTCTATCAAAACCAAAGATTTACCGACGACCCTAGACTAAATTAAACGCTGTCATTGGCTACATTAGCCGACCAAACTTCCTACCGTTCCTACCGTATTACGTCTTGACAGTTATCGACATAAGTTTGCCAGTACGGCCCTTTGATTTCAACGAAAGCCTTCATGTCGATATAAAGCTGCCACTCAGCAGGAATGTTACCCTCTCGCTCTTTTACTAAAAGTAAGAAAAAGACAAAAGATTGTGGTGACAACACATGAGTATATGTTATCCTAATTTACTTGGAGTCCTGCAAACATGGTGTGAAAAGTATAATATAGCCCAAAACTCATTTAAACGCTTTTAATCTTTCACGGTTTGTATACATCTTACAATCTAATAAACGAGTCTTACTCGCGATATTAAACTAATTAAACTAAGCTGTAAGCCGGTCGAAACGTCGAAGAAAAGCAAAGGTATTTATACCTTAAATTAGTTTAATATCGCGAGTAAACTCATTCAACGACTGACTCGTTGGGTCGATTCCCGGGTTGGGCAAATTGTTATTGGGTTTTTCCGTCAGGAAATTCTCAGTAGCAGCACGGAGTCTGGTAATGTGCCCGGTACGAAATAGGCTCGCCCCCTATTACGTGGGACCTAAAAATTCATGGCGAAATGTGGTGTAACGTATGTCCGGTACTTACCGCGTTTGCGTCACAGTACCGCCCATACGCTCGGCCAATCAGAGAAGGCCATCGTCCGCGCTCGCGAAGCTTGACCAAATATGGTCATGAACGGACTCCAACGTTGATGGAGGGCCCAGTATATAAAGGGGCCGACAGAGAGGCCGGCACCGCTACTCTACACTAACCTACTACCGCTACTCTATTCTATACCGCTATATCTATAATAGGCTAGTTGACCAAATTTCAAAAACTAGTTAAGTCGTTACCTTTTCGTCTACTTTGACCGAAAATGAGTTTATTTTAATATAAAAAGGCGATCTACATTGTTTATTTCGCATTTCTAAATACCAATTTAAATTAAGCTCGTAAACGCTCCAAACTGTCATGGCGTCTAGATGACGTCACGCCGTGGTAAACAACTAAACGATACGGTAGTGCTTACTGCTTAGTGCTTACATACTCGCTGTCGTTGGTAAAGTAAACTTAGTAAACAAAGTGAAACATGTGGTGTTGGTTGTAAACACAAACAGATCTCAAATTAATAATGGATTCTTCACATTACAACTATTATAAGCACTGTATAGTGCCACAATGTAAAAGCACATCAGTAAAAACGCCAAACAAGCTATTTATTTATGTTCCAAACAATAAGAAAGTGCGCCAAAAGTGGCTGGAACTTGCTGGGAGGAATGATGCTCATAGTTTGTCTACAGATACAAGGATGTATTTCTGTGAAGATCATTTTGATGTAAGTAATCTTTTACGCAATTTACTTCTAAATCTAATGTAAAACTGATAAAATTACGGAATCATTACTAGTCAAGTGTTTAGGTTCAAAGATATATAATACGTCATTGTTTAGGTTAGCTTTTCTATACATCCGAACATAAAATAGTAATATTTCAGTTTACCTGTTGTAAATTTAATCTCATAAACGCTTTTTTATTATTTCAGTTGCCAAGTGATATGGTGAATCATATGGAATATAAAATTATGGGCAAAGTTTCACAAGTGCGAATGAAACAAGGTTGTATGCCAAGTAAATTTGAATGCCAAGAAGACAGGATAAAACGGACGTGCAGTAGTATAGAACAGCCCAGCATGTTAAAAAAACAAAGACTGATGACACTCACAGAGAGTTTAAATATTGAAAGTGAATTTAATGAATGTCCTTCATCAAGTTTATCAGTAAGATATACATCTGATAGAAGTTCAAGTAAGTAACAAACAACACAATAGTTTTAACTTTCAAGCACTAAGTATCAAGTTATCACCATTATTAAAACTGTTTTATTGTTTTAGATTCCCAGGTTAATGAAAATGAGCCAAATAAATCATGTGGGAGGACTGCAGACAAATCCATTCAAGTATACATAACCCACAAATTCAGGAGTAAAGCCGTACAGACAAAAGTATTATATAAAGATCAGACCTTATCACCTTTTAAGGCATTACAGGTATCCAGTTCCACATCTCCATTTAAAGCTGAGACTATACTGAAATCAATGCCTTCTGTCTCTGGCCAGAGAAAAATAAATAAAAAAATATTTATCGAAGAGGAACACTCAGACAGTGATATTTCAGTTTATATGCCACCGAGCAGTACCATCAGCCGCTCACCATCTTCACTCTCATTACAAGTGAAATCATCTTCTAACTGTAGTGAGTTTATTGAAGAAGACAAAAAAATTTTAGCTAAACAAACTTTAATTAATATGATTGCAAAAATTGAGAAGAAACCTCGTTTATATATTGGTGTTCCAAATAGTTGTTACTACTTGATTAATTTAATAAAAGATGAATTAAATATTCCCAAACATTATTTATTGGTGTGTTTAGAAAAAATAAGATTAGATACTAAGTTCAATCAATTATCAGATGATTTTGGGATGTCTCCATCACTTTTAAGTAAGATATTCCTCAAAAATATACCTTTGATTGCTAGTGTGATGCAACCTTTCATTGTGACACTAGACAGTAAATTGATTAAGAAAACCTTACCAATGCCTTTTAGGCATAAATATCACAATGTCAGTTGCATCATAGACTGCCTTGAAATTGAAATACAAAAGCCATCAAAGGCCATTAATCAAGCTTTGACATGGTCAGATTACAAGAAAGCCAACACCATTAAATATCTCATATCTTGCACACCAAATGGCTTGATAAATTATATTTCTCCAGGGTTTGGAGGCCGCACAACTGACACATGTTTGGTTGAATCTTGTGATTTTATACAGGGATTAAAGAGTGGTATGTGTGTTATGGCGGACAGGGGATTTAAACATGTGGAACAATACTTACAAAAGTATGGTGTTACACTAGTAAGACCACCAAGTGTTCAAACAGGAGAAAAATTGAGTAAAAGTGAGGCAAAACTAACAAAACAGATAGCCAGTCTAAGAATACACGTAGAAAGGGTTATTCGGCGCCTACGTGAATTTTATATGCTTAGGCCACATTCATGTATTAATTTAAAGTTTCTGAAAATACTAGATGACATATTAATAATAGCATGTGCTTTAGTTAATTTACAAGATTCATTAATTCAATAAAACAAGTTAAAATGTTTATATGTTTTTTATTTACAATCACACTTGTACACTCTGATATAATAGTGGATACACATTTATTTTCCAAAAGTTGACTAAATTATTTATCAGATTCTGAACATAATCCATATTAAAGGGCACACTTAAAATTTCAACTTTTTGATTTGTCCTAAAATCTGGGTCAGCAACACAATAAAAACACATTTTCTTTCCAGAAAGGTACATTTGTAGTTGCATTTGAGCATTATACTTGGGAGTAGCTTGTCCATTTTTTATGTAACTTGCATATGTCTTTGCTTGACTAGGACATTTAATTTCGATTATCCCATCTTCAAAAATTCCATCTGGTGAACCAGCGATCATGGGATATTTTGAGCTCAAAAACAGGCCACACTTATTAATAGTTTTTTTAATATGTTTCTCCACTGTCTTTCTGACTTTTTCTTCAAGTACTCTGCCACTTTTCATTGGTGCAGTGTCTGGTATTTTACCTCCTAGGATCATGGATATAAGCGTTCCATCATTAGTTTTACATCGGCTAACTTCAAATGCTCTTGAGGCAGTTATGCGCCCATACCTGAGTTCAAACCAAAGGCTGCTGTTGCTTTGTTCTCTAGTTTCTTTTTCAACTTTCTCTATTAAAGAAGGTGTAATTAGTATTTTATTAAAAAATGCATCAACACTTGGTTCTTGGAAGCTGTATACAAGCTGGTGCATTGAGATAGCTTGTGTTTCACTTAAATAATAATTGGGTTGAAATTTAATGAGTTCACAGTCATAAATTTTTCTTTTTCTTCCTTCTTCCAAAAACTTAGTAAATACAGATGAATTTTGTGGTAGTAACGGACTGCCCCTAGATAAATCCTTAGCCGTCATATATTTAAGGCTAATACCCACTCTAGATAGTTGGGACTTCTTCCAATAGCATTCCACTGAAGTGCATGATGGTTCTTCACTTCGACGGTGAACCCACATTAAAAAAGCTATGGCGTGCTTACAACCACCTTCCGAAGCAACGCAATCATTACACTGAACCGATATTATAACATCTGCTACTTCGTCAACAGTTAGTGTGCACCCATATAGTTTAGCATGAACTTTGTGTTCCGGGCATATCTTGCACTTCACGGTACACAAATTATTTTCTCGCTTAAGCTGTACATAACTTATAGCGTCGTCTCCATATGAAGCACGCGAAGACCTGAAATAAAAGTTCAACTATTAGCACTTGTTTATATCTCGCAAGTCTAACCTATAGAGAAATCAATAACAATCACAATAGATAAGGTGTATATTATATACAAAATGATGGTAGTGAGGTTTATTCTTGAAATATCTAACGTTCGATGCATATTTACTTACATTGAAGTTTTAATGTTGCGGAATTCCGAAGAACAAAAGTCTTTGTTTGAAGCGAAAAATACGCCAAGCATAACAGCGTCAATTTTGGGCAAATTACCACTGTTGGCTTTGGTAAATCCTGGTTCCATAGTGCAATACTAGTACAGTTCAATGCAATAATAGTTACAATAGATCGTATGTATATCAACTTGTTCTCTTCTAAACGAAAATCACGGAAACGTCAACAACAAACAACCCTTTGACAACAATGAATGACTGCTGTACGTCCTCTACGAATGAATGCAGTATTGAACGGAGTTGCCATGGTAATAAAAATAAACTACCTAGACATACGTGGTTGCAATTAATGTCCTGACAATATATAAGTATTTGTATAAGTACGTAATCTGGCAAAATTTATATAGGTAGTTATTTATTTCTAGCGAGAACAGATAACTGGCTACATTCAAGTACATATTTTGCTGGAATGTTTGGTATATTTATATACCTAATTGGAACATTGCGGAAATCCTTTGGTTTGCCGCAGCATTTTTATTTTTTAGACTCAACCTATCGCAATCTTTTAGTAAAACCAGCAATTTCTAGAAAAGCAGCTAGATTTGTTTTTATTTCATTAATGATAAAGTATGTCCTTAAATACTACTAAATTCCCCTACATCTAGCGACAAAATTCGTAAAACGGCAACACTGGTACGAATGAATGGCGCCGTACCACGTTGTGACGTGGCGCTTTCTGATAGGCGTTCAATGTCACGTGACATATCGCAATAATTTACATATTTTATTTTCTAAAAATATTATTATTATGCGTGTTTTATTAAAAATGACATGCATTTTCGTTATCTCCATGTCATAATTATTCATTATAGATAGGCATCCATTCAATTCATTCTTAGTGGAAACTAGCCTATTATACATTCTACGTGTATCCTGATCCCAGCAGCTGGGTAAGTCACTACATTTACTGCGATAGCGTACTGCCCATCTCTCTACCTTCTAGCTGAGGCCGGCTGACGCCGCCTGCCTGACTCTATTGGTTGTGGCTTTCCTAATGCTGTTTCCCTTCAGGTTCCAGGTTCACCTTAAGACTCCGGCTACGCTCCTAGACCGCTACACTTTCCTGCATCGCCTTCGGCGTGACCTCTGCCGAAGAGTCTGGCCTGCCCTGCTCATCGTACTCGCACCGCCGGCGTCTGTCAGCGCAACCAACGGCCTGCGAGGATCTACCGCTACGCACAGCCTTCGAGCAGCCTGCCTACACACTACCGGAGGGAACAGCGTGGGAGACTGCAGCCCTTAGTGTTCAGGCCAGTGTCGTGTTGTTGGTCGGTCATACTCGTGCAAGGGAAGTGAGACAATACTCGGCAATAAACGCATCTAGAACCTCTTTTCTGCGTTTTAATACCAGAACCCGTTACAGTGGTTGTAATATTACACCTCTGCCTAGCCCTTCGGGGATACAGGCGTGAGTCTATAAACAAGTAAACTCGACTGGCGTCTACACGTCACGATTTCATCAAGTGATTTAGTCAAGTTGGACGTAAAATTGTGCCGTGTGGCAAGGCCTTTACTCACACGTTTACCGTATGAATACTTACACAGTGTATAACGTCTGTATATGAGTTATACAGGGGTTAACACAAAATCGCTACTAATAAACGCAAAGGCAAGCTTGTGTAACTACTCACGCTGTGTACGGCAAATATGTTGGCAACCTTTTACGAAGTACGTTAAAAAACTTCTGCTCTAACTTCGTTTTAATACTTTAATTGAAGTGAAGATAACCTAAGTATAATATTAAACGGAGAAAGAATAGTTCTTGTAAATACAGTAAAATTTCTAGGTGTGCAAATACATAGATTGTTTACTTAATTGGAAAGAAGAAATGAATGCAATTGACGCAACTATCTCTTCGGCTTGCTATGCCATACGAAGCTTAAGGCGGTGTACCTAGTCAAAATAGGCTTCACAAAACAGTTTTTTAGCCAAATGTATACATTTTAGAGCAGCTAAAAAAATATATGTTAATCTTGATCATATTTATGGGGTACCATTGTGTTCAAAACACGTTTTCGGTAAATTTTCTCGATAAAAAAAACATAAAATAACCATTAAAATTGAAATTGTAGCAATTGTAACTGTATTATTTATAAACAAATCTTGATAATATTAATAACAGTGATGTAATATATAATAATAAAGGGAACTGTTGTTTTTATTTATCGATTGGAATAAGATATTTGTAAGGATTAATGTATTTAATGATAAATAACTCGTTCTGAACGTCCCGTCGTCATCGCGCTTCTCTTTCTTATGTATACAATCCGACAGTGACAGCAACAGCTGAACTCAGTGTACTGTACACAGCGCCTTAAGAGATGAAGTTAATATAGATACTTTAAAAACTGTATATCACGCTTTAGTGGAGTCAAGATTAAGATACAGTATACAACTTTGGGGAAATAGTTTCAGATACAATAGGGACAGAGCATTTATACTACAAAAAAGGGCAATCAGAACTATGATCCGAATTTCCCGAAGAGAATCGTGTAGGCAACACTTTCAAAGTCTTTCTTTACTAACAGTGCCTTGTTTATATATATGAACAAGTTTGAGCTACTTGTCAAAATACATCAATGACTATGAAACCGAGGACGAAAGGTTAGTGAGAGAAAGCACAAGAAGAAAACATTTAAAACAAACAATAAAACCTAATTTAAACATTGTGCAACATTGTGTTCAATATCAAATGATAAAACTATTTAACTGTTTACCAACAGAATTAAAGACCCTCATTTATAATACTAGTACCTTTAAAAGAAAACTTAAGGCCTTCTTGTTAGAACACGGCTACTACTCGGTAACAGAATTCATAGACTGCAACATAAGTAATTAAATTGTAATGTTATTTATTGTATTATTATGATGTTATCTATTTTCAATTATTATTATTGTGATCATTTTCAAAACTACTTGACTTGAAATTTAATTGTGTTGTTGTGCTGTTTTTTTTTTTCCTTTTGATAAATTTATTGCAATTTTTTTTTATTGATAATATTGTGTTGACTTCTTTTAATGACATTGATGTTTTTTTTTTTGACAGTAATTAACTTTTTGACATTTTATTTTTATTGTGTTCCTTTTAATGTATATTTTATGTGTATTTATATTAATTCAAACACAATTGTATTATTTTTTGTGAATAAATAAGTGAATGAAATGAAAATTGTATTTTATAATAGCATTTTACGAGCTTAATTATATATTAAATGGGGTTTCTTCTTAAAAATATCCCTAATCTATAAATCTTATGTACAGAAACTAAAAACTAATGGTTGTTATTTTCTGAAGGATAAATATGTTTTGATTTGTACTCATAGCTTCCGAACGCCTCCACCGGCAATAACATTCATTTCATAGTTTGCGCGTGTCAGATTCAGGAAAGCAGTTTTGATAAATAAAAGAGAAAACTATCAAATCATACTTTCATTTATTCAGTTTGGCACAAGGATATATCTTTTGATTACCTCGTGATTGTATATTTACATTTAGAGCCCAGTCCACAAGGCAAAGGCATAGAACCAAGAGAAAGAACGGGCAATAAAACTCTTGATCATTCTTTTCAATAACTAATAATTAACATACAGTGGTACAGCAAATTTATATCAAATATCAATGTTGTGGGTAGTTTTATATTACTAGAAAGGTCTGTCTTACAACAGAACATAATAAGCATTATTTAGCATCAACACAATTTACTAAATGTTAACCACTGGTATATACCGAATCTCATTGATACAACTTGATCCACAGTATATTATTCTATCCTATATTAAAATCTTTAATATCTCACAAACAATCAAACTACCCAAAATATCAATAAGATAATGATTACACTATCTTACATTGTTTCCTAGATGATGAAACAAAAGAACAAGCAACACAGAATATTGAAACACAGTGACAGTTAAATAGTCAGAACTATATCGTACCTGAGCCGTCGTCGAAGGAGAATAGGACGAACTAGCCGAGCTTGTCGACTTATATAGCTAGCTTAAACCAATGAATACAGATGATTTACATTAAAGAAGCTTATTTCTTAAGGATGTCATGTGCCGATTAAAGTTGGCGTATTGACGGTTGTCATTAGTGTAGTTCGTAGTTGGCGCCGTTGGCGGCGCTAGCGTCTTTCGCCATCTGTCTTGCATTGCTTTGGCGTAAGAAATAGACAGCTGTTGCACTGACACTCACGCGACTGTTACGCCGCCAAGCGGCAATTTGGGTCGCAGAAAGTTTGTCTTAAAAGCGGCAATAAGAAAAACATCTCTATAAATAAATATCTATGCTCTATGCTTAAACCTTATTTACTTGTCAGTGTCATTTAATTGCCACTATCCTCTTCAAGGTATAAATACTTGGATATCAGTAATTTAAGCCCACAGCCTAAATATCATTACATATCTCTCACGCGCATAACCTAATCTCGTGTGAAAGAATTCATAGTTAAAATAAATATTTGATCATATAATTGATAAAGGTAAAAAAAATGGAGCTTACTCGGCGACATAATTAGTAACAGATTGTTGACTACTGCCATGTAAGTCAGCTGCGTCATCTTGTATTTCCTGACAAGCCCAACTTCTTAGAGCCGTTAAAATTTGTAATTCAGGTGAAATTGCACCCTCTCTTTTATCCTTTTTGATGTCGTCTTTCATCAAATCGATTATTTTCCTTGCATAGGCTTTCGTTAATTTATATTTAGATTTAAAACTTTTATCATCCAGATCAAATGGATCAAATTTATTTTTGTAGGATTTTGTCTTTCTTTGATTTCCTTGTCTGTCCTCACTATCAACTACCGTAACGTAATGTCCATCTTAATATATCAAATCCTTCCGTTACTTACTGACTGACAGACACGCTACAGCCGAAACTATTGGGCGCAGGAAGCTGAAATTTGGTATGTATGTTCCTTGGGGACCGTAAGGGTACACTAAGAAGGGAAGGGAAATCCCTTCTTAGTGCACCCTAATCGGGTGTAAAATCCCTTCTTCTTCGGGTAAAACGGGTAAATTAAAAAAAAATGCAGACGTAGCTGCTGGCGTCCGCTAGTCACTAAATAAAAATTAAACTCGCACAAATACCTTCACAAATAAACTACTGCTTATCCTAACAAGGGACGTGACCACCTCAGCGTCCTCAGCTCCCCCCGTGGGATCTCCACCTTGTCGTGGCTTGGGGGCTCAGTAACCGTGGCTTGGACACCCGCGGTGAAGCTAAGAGGGATCCCGGGAGTGGACGCTCCACGTTAGCTTGGGTGAAGCCTGCGTAGGATGCGTCAATAGGTGCGGGATCGGGGGATAGTTCTGTCTGTCCCTCGAAGTCGGGCGCGGTCGAGGGAGGAGAGGCGTGTCGGTGTTGCGTTGCTGCGCGCCCTATCTCCCGCGACCAAATGGGGGCGCACGATTTGATGCGTTGCGCTGTGGCCGCAGAGGAAGAAGAGATTCGGTGTTGTCAGGTTTCCGTCCTCCCTATCCTCTGCGGCCGTTTTAGTGCCTGCGGACGGCGAGCGCTGGGTCTGCACCCCGTCCGCTAAAAGGCAAGAAGGCGGCGTAGTGTCCGCACCGCCTCCCAAGTAGCTTTCAAAGATGACGACGGGGCCCGCCAAGACCAACGGTGAACCAATCCCGGGCGGGGTCACGGAAAAGTATGCTATCCGCGAATCGCGTGACCCCCCCATTACACGGGACACCTCCTCCGCCAGTCCCAAGCCCGGTCGATCACACTCTGGCTGGGTTGGCGTCGAGTTGAGATGGCTCATAAGGAGAGTTTCCACCGTAGTGAACAAAAAAAAGCGTCCTCAGCTGGCCAAATAGCCGCCATTTTGCACTTACGCACTCCTAATACAAGTGTGCAAGCGTGTATAGAGCTTGTGTCAGTCTAAATAGATATTTCGATCTCTTATAACGCATGTATACACGCCATCTGCCAAAAATTTTTTTTATTAGTTGCGTTTTTGTTACGCAATGCTTATAGTACTTGTATACACTGTGTCGTAATTTTTATTAGTAAGACAGATAGAATATAGATGGAAGATAGATAATCTGTGGTAGTCATAGATGATAAATGGTAATATAATGCATGGCTGACAGTATACTGATTGGTTCAGTCAGGGTACTTCGGCATCTCGCACATAGCGCATTTATCTTATTTGCTAGGTTTCTTCTAAGTTTTATTGCGTAGCGGCAAAATATTTGAAAACTTTTTCATTATGAATGTCGTATGTCCCTTGTAACTACTACCTTTTTTTTTTTTTTTTTTTTTTTTTGGTATCGGGTTGGAAAATCCTCATGGAGTCCCTCCGCCCCGGGGGAAGGACGAAGGGGACTGTCAGACTCTTACTGACTAAAAACCAACCCGTATTCCTCATGTACCCGTGTGTCGGAGGGTGGGGATTCGCATAAGCATTCGTCGCTACCCCCCGACGGGTATTGGCCCGCCAGATGGTCAGGCGGGCCCCGAACAAAACCCCCTTGGCGGCGGATGAAGGTGTTGGGCTCCGCCGCCAAAACACTCAGCGGCCGCAGAGGATAGGGAGGACGGCAACGCAACACCGCATCTCCTCTTCCTCTGCGGCCCCACCGCGACGCAACGATGGTGCGCCTCCATTTGGTCGCGGGAGATAGGGCGCGCGGCAACGCAACACCGACACGCCTCTCCTCCCGCGACCGCACCCGACTGCGAGGGACAGAAGAACTGTCCCTCGCACCCGCCCCTTTGGACGCATCCAGCGCAGGCCTCCGTCAAGCCCACGCGGAGCGTCCCCTCCTGGATCCCTCTTAGCTTCACCGCGGGTCACCAATCCACGGTTACTAAGCCCCCCCACCACGACAAGGTGGAGATCCCACGGGGGGGTTGTAACTACTACCTACCTACCTGTCTGTATTTCATATGTGCCAAAGTTTTTTTTTATGGCGAAGAACTGGTATGATAGGCAAGTACAAAAGAAAATTATCATCAGGGCCACAGTTCCAAGGATGTGTAGAGGAAGATATGTGCTCTACAGTGTAATGTCAAATATTTTAGATAATAGAGGTTTGCTGATTTCAGCATCAGTAGGCCGCCTTGACTGGGGCAGTACTACTTATAAATTGATTATTTTACCTTCTTTTTGAAGGCGGCTATTAATAGATTTTGTAACCACAGGCTTAAGCAGTAAATAAAATTTCAAATTTCGATATTATTATATCGAATAATTACTATAAATTTTTTTTAAGACAGTGATAATTAATTTACATATTGTTTTATTTCTGCTCCCTAAAAGTAAGAATATTATATTATTAATAATAATAGTGAATAATCTTAAAAAAATATGTTACTTGAATAAGTAAGAACGCATTATTTTCCAGGTAAGTCAAAACATGAAAGTTGATACAATAGATGTAATTATTACGTTCCAAGTCAATGTTTACATTTGCCACAAATGTACGTAATTGTCTCCGCTAAGTGTTGAGGGTTTAATATCAACTTACCTTTTCATTAAAATGGCATTTTCCTCAATTTTGAACCGAAATAAATCTACTTAGGATTACAACATTTAAATGAGCTTGACTTAATAATGTATTTTTGCATTCGGGGTAATATTTTTGCGAAAACGTTTATTATGGGAGAAGGAAATTTAAAAGAGGAGTGTGCGAAGGGTTGAATGGGAGTGAGGATGAGGAATTATAATTGGCCGAGGCAGTTAGGTGAAACAAAGGTCCGCAAAGGGCGAGCGCGCTTCCGGGTGCTTCGTGCGAGTATCGAGTACTCCCGCCCGCTCGCTGGGGCGGCGAACACAGATTATGTTTGCGGGCAGACGCGAAAATTCGCTCAAATAGAAACAATGAGGCTCCACAGTTCGGCAATTGAACATGACTATTGCTGAAGTTAGAAGAAGTTAAAATGCATTTAAGTTGGTACCATAAACTAAAAATCTAAATTATCATTAAGCATTTTTTATGAAAAGGTGATATTTATGTGTATCTATCTTATTTAACATTATGCAGGCTATGTGACTATTTCATAAACGTGTTTTAGGAACTCTATCTTAGGTGCATGAATTTACAGAAGTGTTAGAGGAAGTCTAAGTTAGTTCTGGTATCTCGTTTCAAAACCTGCCCTACAAAATAAACCTTGTAAAATGCCCAGTTAGCATAAAATAACTTAAAACATTATATAAACTGACAAAGTTACCAATAAGTAGTTTATTAGTCAGCGTAATCTAAGTTACAAAGCCCAGAATTCCTTGAACTTGACGAATTTCACCGAATCCATTAGTCATTACTTACCTATTCACTATCAAAGAAACAAACAACCCCTATTGTGCCTGTCGTCGCGTCTGCGCTGTCTAGTCGTTCAGGTTTCGCGCGTAGTGCGAGCGGCGCGGCGCAATCGTTGGTCAGTGCCCCGCGCGCCGCGTACCGAACGATACGCGCCCGAGACAATACGCCATCGACATCTCACACACCATCTGATTATATCAAAATAATTCCATAATCTTTTACATATTTTTCAATACATTTATAATAAAAAGTGAACTTGGAATGTTGAAGCTAGGTTGACGCAGAATTCAAGGTAAGTTTATTTTTATTAAATTGGCGTACCGGCACGTGTTTGCGCGTTTTGCGTCGGCGAAGCTGTGACTACACGGCGTTTCGCCTGCAACATTCAGCAATAAAATCCTTGTAGCTGTATAATATAATAAAATATTTGTCGTAGCTTACATATTCTAGCAAGCAAAAATATGATAGTGATTGTGTAAAAATATATTGTTGAAAACAAACACCATTGTTTTGTTGAGGCTAAAAACGTTGTTCCGAATTATTTATTTAATTTAATGGCAAGGGTTAATGACTCTGTTCTGTGTTGTGCGATACTCTTTCGCTTAAGGCTGTATAAGCTATAACTTGCCGTGCGTGGAATAATAAAAAGTAACGTCTATGCCCAGTTTTATTATTTTATCGCTTAGGGTTTCTTGTTACTTCTTTTTAACCCTACGGGCTTAGTCAGAAGGCCTTGTTTCACGGCCAAATACAGATGTGAATATTTTGTGCGGTTTCACAATTACATGTTTTCAAAACAGGTTGGTTTATTTCATACCCTTGAAAGTAAACAAGACAAAAAAAGGTACCATTTATTGCTTATCTAAATACTATATACGTACTTTATTACATTAATTGTATTTTTATTATATTATTCGTGAAGTGCTTCTTCGTATAAAATATTTTCATAAATGGTGTGCGATAGTATTCGCACGTAGGTCTACCTATTTAAAATTGACTATATAAAAGGTAACTTTGTATAAAATAGAATCTAAATATTTAAACGTAGGTACATAAAAATTATCGACCTCTTTGTTCTTTATTATACGACTGACTGTCGCGTTATAAGTCTTTTTTAATTAGTAGCATAGACAAGTGATAAAATTAAATGAGCGTATATACTAAAGTTTAGATTGTTTTATAAAATATTTATTAACGACCACAAAATTAAATTAATTTTAACATAAAACAATTATAACTACTTATTTACTACTTACTACTAAAATTAAATTAAAATATAGGTACAATACAAAAAAAAAGAAAAAAGAAAAATAAATAGTTAATTGTTAATAGTTTAGATTTAGTATGTATAAAGTGATACAACAGACAAAGGCTTTCAATAAGTAGAAATAAAATTGGTAAAAGACTTATGTCTCAGTAACGTATTTTAGTAGAGGCTTAAGTCAAGAACCGCTATGCCGCGTACGTTTAATAAGTTAACTAAATAATTTCTTATCATCGGGAAACCGTGGGTTCAAATCCCAATAATTAAATTGAGAATTGTATCTGATACAATGGGTAAAAAAATTGCAATGAAAGTCATATTTACGCTTTTTATCGCGGTTTATTTTTGTCTTGCTCACAGTTATAGGTACCATTTCAACTGAATGATCTAGAATATCTTATTTCTATGTCGCCGGCACTCACTTTAATACTTTTCATTAAAATTATAGAAATGTTGGTCTAATATAATCTGGTAGATTGCAAATAAATCTGTACTACTATAGACAAAGAATTAATTTAGAATCTCCACGTCTCCAGAGAACACAATTTAATAGAGGTCAATGCCCGTATGTGTTACACTAAGTACAATGGATGTGACTTTTAGACATTTTGTCTTTTTTATTAGTCTGAGAGGGAAAGAGATGTTTTATTAACTCGTGCCTCTTTTATCCCTTTTTTACCAGCTGTGGGGCATAAGGGTAAATCTATACTTATACTAACTGTTTCCCGCGGTTTCACCCGCGTCCTGAGGGAACTACTTCGCGTACCCGGTTAATTTATAGCCTAAGTTACTCTTTGGTACATCAGTTATCCGCCAGTAAAAGTCCCGTCAAAATCGGTCCAGTCGTTCACAGAGATTAGCGAGAACAAACAGACAGACAGATAGACAAAAATTGTAAGAAAATTCATTTCGGTATAATATATACCGTGTATACATCCATATGCATTAAGTAAAAAGTAGTTGTTTTAATATTACAGACAGACACTCCAATTTTATTTATGTGTATAGATTCTAATATTATAAAGCTGAAGAGTTTGTTTGTTTGTTTAAACGCGCTGATAACAGGAAGTACTGGTCCGATTCGTATGATTATTTTAGTGTTAGATAGCCTATTTATTGAGGTAGGTTTATATGATATAACATCACGCTGTGAGGCACAGGTGCGGTGCAGTAGCCCCGAATAACGCGAGTGTATCTGCGGGCTCAGCTAGACCAATATAAAAGTATTGTAAAAATTTCACTAGTGGCATAAAAAACCAAGAGAAAAAAACACTTTTTGGATTACAGAAAGTGTCGCCTTGCGTCGGGATTGAACTGGGTACACTCAGTGCAGTGGTAGGCGTCGAGGTGGTTGTTTAAACACTCGCCTCTCATGTAAACAATGAAATTGACTTCGAACGTTTTGCTAATCAGACGCATTTGCTACTATCCTAATCGTATATGAGATTGAGAAAATTTGCTATCCTAGTACATCTTCTTGGTTCTTCTAATTTGAACTTTCTTTGTCTCATAGATACTTAATTAATTCATGCTCGCCGAGATGTGTCCCAATTAACAGTTTCCTCACAACTATATGTGTTGCCTTAGGAAACGGTGTTGACTTTAAAATAATATAAGTGATTGCCTCTGAGGTCCAGTGGGATCCGGGGCGGGTCCCGGTTCCCGGTTCGGTTAAAAGTGTTACTGAGAGATTTCCAAATTTTCAGTAGCAGCACGGAGTCTGGCAATGTGCCCGGTAACGGCAATAGGCTCCCTTACGTGGGATCTAAAATTCATGAAGTAAAATCTGGGTGTAATATTACACCTCTGCCTAACCCTTCGGGGATACATAAGAAAAAAACCATTAATATTCATTATTATTATTACAAATTCATGTTGTGTCACATATTTACACTGCTGTAAAGTAGGTATACTGTCTGTGATAAGATAAGGAAACATGACCCAATCGACATTACACAAATACGAAATTCAAGGATGAATACTACACGTAGCTGCTACGCTTTCTACGACTCCGTAGCAGCCAGCCCGTAGCAAGTATGGGAACAATTCGACATTCTCTTTGTATTGGAGATTTGTAAAAAAACTGGAAGTGACCCGTGGCATCGCCCGCACAAAATATTCAACCTTTTATTTTACTCCCTTGGGTCATAATGTCCGTGTGGTGACGGATTAAGAATACAAAATGTCACCACCCCATATCATCCTATGGGTGTTGTAAGACCCGACAGAGGGAGCATATTATGCAAAGAACAGCACCGTAAGAGAAGGAAAACTTGATACAAACCCTATACCAAACCGTTTGGCCAGCGTGGTATAGTAGGCCAATTCCTCCTTTCAAAGGAGAGGCCTAGTCCAGCAGTGGACTGTTAAAGGCTGATCTACGGTACGTCATAAAAGGTACCCACTGCCCAACATGTTTCTTAGCTTCAGTAGTCTGGGCTTTGTAATGATATGTCAGTAGGACAAGTAATTCTAAATCTGAGAACGGAGTCAGTGGCAAAATAGTGACTTCATGTATTGATCGGTTAGAGAGTAAAGCGGGTGCGTCATTGTCTGGTTTATTAGATGGGTGACTAGTCATAAAAGTTACACTATTCACAGCCTTGCAATGGTTGGTTTAGACTGTCATTGGATAAAATTCTTAAAGTTAAATAAAAGCTTCTAAAGACGGATCTCAGATTGTTTGGAAAGCCAAGTCCGAGGTTTATCCGCTACTTCAACAAATTTCAACAAAATCGGGCACGTAGAAGTACTACGGGCCGATTATGATTATTTCACCTATATCATATTCAACATGGGTTTCCGATTTTGTCTGTACATATATGTATAGTATATATACGCCTTTTCGGTCACGTATGACACAGATGTTACGGATTTGGTTGCTTTTATTCGGGTTTATTTGAAGAACGGATGTCACATTTTGGGTCGAACTTACATAGTTCGACCCAAAATGTGTTTTTGATTTGTTAATAATAGCAAATCTTTTCTGAATACTTTTAAACTTTCGCGACTTGTATACATAGTAATATTTATGCAACGTGTCTATATCGCGTTATTATTTGTCACCTTTATTTTTGAATAATATTTATTATATTAATACTAGAGGACGCCAGCAAATACGCCTGCATTTTTTTTTAATTTACCCGTTTTGGCCGATCCCGTTTGAATTTCGGGAAATCCCTTCTTAGTGCACCCTTACGGTGCCCACGGAACATACATGCCAAATTTCAGCTTCCTGTGCCCAATATTTTCGGCTGTAGCGTGTCTGTCAGTCAGTCAGTAACGCAAGGATTTTATATATTAAGATTTGATTTTTACCGATTTTAAACTTTCGCGATTTGTATACGTCATTCAAAATTATTTAACTGTTCTTAATCGCGTAAATTTTCGCATTTATGGTATTATGTCTTATACATATGTTGTCATTACCTGACTAAAAGTGAAATATCCCAATTCCATAATAAAAATGTGTATATACTCTTCTTCTTTTGCCTGCCCTTTTCTCATATTACTTGGGGTCGGCGCAGAGTGTCTTTCGCTTCCATTCTCTCCTATCGTACGTCACCTGATCATTCACTCCCTTTTCATTCATGTCATCCTCACACAATCCATCCATCTTTTCTTTGGTCTTCCTGTTGCCTTATATCCTTCAACTCTTATATTCATCACCTTTCTAGTCACATGCTTTTCATCCCTCCTCATTACATGCCAATACCACGCTAGACGATTTCCTCTCAGCTTTTCTTGCACCGGTGCAACTTTCAAACTTCACCTAAATACAACCTCCTGATATTTAAAACTGCTTAAAAATTTGACCATTGTTCCAAAAATTCGCACCTCAGTGAACCAAATATTATCACAATGCGAAAGCTGACTTAAAAAACAAACTTTGTGTTTGTTCCGCGTCAAGTAAATAACAACTTAAGTATTTTCCCTATAACAATAATTTCGATATAATGTAAGTATTTTTTAATGGTTATAATTTGTTGGGGGTGCTGGATCTCGGGCTTTTACTGCGTAGCTTAACAACTCGTAAAATGGTGGAGGTAGTGCCTCTGTTCACGATTTAATGAATTTGCGAGGCGAGATGTTCGGGAGCTAGTCTATAGTATAAAAAAATACAAAAGGAGCCACGCCCTGTCTGTTCCGAGAAAAAGATAGTGGTATTTTACACCCATATTTTTGAAAAAAAAACGGAAATGTCCGAAGCACCCATAACCAGCGAGCGTATGAAAAGAGTAATGAATGTAGAGGAAGCGCGTGAGGTTTGCAAGGAGAGAAGCAAGTGGCGTTCTGTTGTCTCTGCCTACCCCGACGGGAAAATGGCGTGAGCATATGTATGTATGTATTTTTGGAGCTGAAATGAAAACATAATAACGTGAGCCTTATATAAATGTTAGTTCTATACCCAAATTTATTTACAATCATGGACATGCGTGGTTCCGATAGAAACCTGCAGTCAAGACAATTTCGATAGCATTTGTCTGCAAAGAGTCACCAATAGTGTCCAAAAATACACGCAGTAGTGAGAATGAACATTATGTTTGATGTTACTGATTATGCTGACATAATGATGCTTAATTATAATTCATAAATAAGTTTGAGTATACAATAAGCTAGCCCCCTATTACGTGGGCCTAAAATAAATCCGGCAAAAGTGGGTGTAGCAATATACCTCTGCCAACCTCTTCGGGGATATAGGCAAAGTCAAAGTCAAATTTAAAAATCATTTATTCACCTAGGCCACAAAGTGACGCTTATGAACGTCTAAATTTAAATTAATTACTTAATGATTCTACATTTACATTTACTGCCACGTTTGCAATGCAATATGTAGAACCAAGAGAAAGAACGGGCAATAAAACTCATGGAAGGCGTGAGACTATGTATGTATGTATGTATATAACAGCAAAACACGCTGGCAAATCTGTGACACAATCACTATTAAAACGCTAATCATCCCGACGGAAAGACTACGTAATTACGATACTCGTTGTAATTATATCCTATTCACTTCCATACACTTCTCAACAAATATTTTATACAAACACGGGTAACGAACAAACTGACAAAACCATTGATGATTATAGATATCTCATCAGCATAATATGATTACATCGCTAACAACGCTTGATTTTTATCACTAATTGAAAATTAAGGC
Organism: Euclidia mi; assembly: GCA_944739405.2. Lineage (NCBI taxonomy): Eukaryota > Metazoa > Arthropoda > Insecta > Lepidoptera > Erebidae > Euclidia > Euclidia mi. The sequence goes on along the minus strand of OX123182.2, from coordinate 124,831,755 downwards.
AGCGGGTCGGGGACGGCGACCTTTCATTATCATCTTTCAATTTATGGAAACACTGATTTGAGATATTGATTTAAAATAAAAAAGAAATATAGAGCTGTGGATAAAACATTTCATAATAATAGCTTCCCTGTTTTTTTTAAGTTATAGAATGCTGCAAAACTACAGGAGCCTTACTTACCAATTCATGAATGAGCACGCTCTGAAATAGAAGGATATAATAAACAAACAATTTTTCACATTCTGAAACTTCCATGAAATGTATTTTTATAAAGCCACATGTCTACACACATGTCGCAAATGTCATCCGCAAAATGGCTGCTCAGTGCGCATTATTTTATCTGTATATATAAAATCCTTGCGTTACTGACTGACTGACAGACAAGCTACAGCCTAAACTATAAGGTGCAGGAAGCTGAAATTTGGCATATATGTTCCTTGGAGACCGTAGGGGTGCACTAAGAAGGGATGTCCCGAAACTTTCACGGGATCAGGCAGAAAATACGGGCGTTGTTAAAGACATCTTCTAGTGTGTAAATAAATAAGTCTTTGAAAGTAGAAAATGCTGATGATTTAGTTGCGACTGACTTTAGAAAACTTAGGCTATTGGTATGCTGTTCTCTTTGATAAAACTAGAATCAGACAAATACGAAACGTCTAGTACCACTTTTACTGCGTAGTTTGAGGTGAGACGTCGAGACGTGCCGAATAAAAGGCACCACAAATGGCGTCGAATCAGGATGAAAATTACTTTGAATTCTTACTTTTTCTGTAAAGTGAGGGCTACCGGCTGGCTAGAAAACATGGTAACTTAACTGGCAGCATAATGTCCTCTGATTAGTCTAAAGAAACCAGGAAAGAAACTATGAGCTGAATAAGTCTATTATCGAAACACAAAAATATACTGTCAGCTAATTTAGAATTAAAGAAAAACAAAAAACCCGACTGCGTAAAAAAAATATACGTGAAAAAAATAACTTAAATAAAAACTAAAAAGAAAGAAACAAGGCCAGTAGTTTAGAATTCTATTGCAGAACAGAACGACTCTCAGTCGGGGCCCATTCAAATTTTACAAATCAAATGTTCCCAAGGGGCCCCGACTGTGAGTCGTTCTGTTCTGCATTAGAATTCTAAACTACTGGCCTTGTTTCTTTCTTTTTAGTTTTTATTTAAGTTATTTTTTTCACGTATATTTTTTTTACGCAGTCGGGTTTTTTGTTTTTCTTTAAATATTTTTTTTTATTTTTTACTTTTTAGTTATTCACTGTTTTTTTTTGTTGCCTTATCGTTTTTACTTGAAGTAAAAACTTAAGTCAATAAGTAACAACATTAGCGAGAATGATTGTTTTGTTAAACAACTTTAAATCGTTATATATCCTAAACTATATTTAAAATGAAAAATGATAAAAGGAACCTAAAGATGATTTTAAAATACCTATTCAACGACACCCCACTTGACATAGTTCATCGACATATTTTTTTTTCATTTTGACAATATGGCGTCTGGTTGCCGCTGTGGTGAACTTTGATTACTGTCATGTCTTTAGTGACACTCGCAAGGTTAAGACGAATCGATTGACGTAAGAATCATCAAAATTGGCCTACGCATTTGGTCTCTAGAACGCCACATAGAAACAAACATACATACATACATACATACATAGACTGATAAACACATTACCCTCCTTTGCGTCGCGCAGTCGGGTAAAAAGACATTAGACCTTAGTATGTCAGAAAGACAACCAAAGCGCAAAGAAATACAAAGAAAAAGAACAAGATTTTGCGTAAATAAAAAAAAAAACCTTGTAACATAATTAAGTATAATTCTGTACGCCCTTGGAGAAATAGTAGGTACAGATTCTAGAGAGAGATTTGATGCGGCAAGATTAGATTCTGAATTGCTCTACTTGTGATCACATTCAAGTTTTTGCTCGCCTTACACCAATAAATCTTGGAACTACTAAGCTCCGTAACGCCTAAGAGATGAATTACAGTAATTCACACCGAACCCAAACTTAGCAAGTTCAACGACAACCTAACTTAGATGAGAGATGGGGATTTAAAGCCTGTTCCTTAGACGTTAGGTACATTGAACATATTCGCGGTAACGTTAGTAAGAAGTTTACGTAGCTACGGACGTGTTTAAATAAATATAACCAACTGTGATGGCCTCCTTGATTTTATGTTGTCACATCATCTTCATCCCTCTCCCATGGTCCAATGCTTTATATTGGCCTCTATAAGGAGAGGCCTCGGAGAGATCTTATGTTATAAGTTCGCGTTAGTGTTGGCTACATGGAAGCGCTATGATTATGAGGCCACAGCTTCTATGCCTGAATAAGGCAATGCTTAATATCAAGATTACTTGGGTATTGGTAATAACATCTTATATTAATAATTATATAAAGCTGAAAAGTTTGTTTGTTTGTTTAGTTGAACACGCTAATCTCAGGAACTACTGGTCCGATTAAAAAAAATCGTTCAGTGTTAGATAGCCCAAGTATCGAGGAAGGCCATACGCTATATAACATCACGCCATGAGCCACGAGATCGGAGCAGTAACCTTAAACAACGCGGGTGTAACCGCGGGCTCATCTAGTATAATATAAAATACTCGTGCTATATAAATCTGCAGATAACCTTTAACGTTCAACATACATGTTATTTTGCGCGAGAAAAACACACAGAATCACGCCCTCAGTTACTCCGTACACCCAGCAGCTTAAACCCACACTAACGAGCCGGCAAATCCACAAACACCGGCGCCTCCGCTTCATTATAAAATAAAAACCCGTCGAGCCTTGATAGTTCGCATTACAGAAACATCCACAACATGTTTCCCTTTAAAGGCCGAGGTTTAAATCATAAAAGGCAGTCCTCCCTCCCCTCTCCCCCTCACTAATTGGCCACCGTCGCTCCCGCTAATTCTGTTAATCCTAATGGCTGCCTCGGTCTGTGTACTAACAATTAAGCTGAATTACAGACTCTAACGTCATATCTGCTGTGTCTCGGCACTTTAATATCTTATATTAAAGTTTTTATATTACTGTTTGATATTGCTTTCTTTATGAGATCGTATTATTGTGTTGTATACCGCCCGCGCCATGGTGGAAGCGGTTTATGAAGTTCTTTTTGTAATTTTTATGTGTTACTTAAATTATGTACTCGTAGGTTATTAATATTTGGGACACAGAGAAGAATATTTTTGAAATTTATTATTTTGCTAAATATGGAGTAGACTGTTGAAGAACGCCATCACATTAAAACAGATGAGTGTGGAAATTAAACGTCACGCAATGCTTCTGTCTTCTATTAACAGGTGTTTCCATGAAGAATATTGTTATTCGGGAATTCTTGTGATTTTTGTCTGTAAAACCAGACAGGCTGAGTATAAAAAAACTTTTCAAACCTCTAAAAATGTTTAATCAGCAATCAAAGTATAAAAAGTGAACCCCAGTATCTCACATTCGATAACTTCTCGAAGCTCGAATATTAGCCCACTGTCGTAAAGGACATTAAAATAAAACTAAGAAGAGCTCTCGTCATTACTCGTTTAAAATAAAAAGTTTAACTTTTTACGTTGTTGCTATTTTCACAGTAGCAACACGCAACATTTGTGTATGTGTTTCTATTTACATTTCGTATTTGCGGAGCTCGCCACTCACGGTAATTGTCAGAAAACGTTACATAACAGTCGCTACGGGTTGTTTGGTTAAGTTTTCTAATAAATTGTTCCCCTCGAAACATAATAAAAGTGTTATTTAGTAAAAGAGTCATTAACGTAACTATCGAATTACTGACAAAGTCTCCTTTTCAAATTACCCCCACTGAATACCTATTTGATGGCACCATGTTTGTATAACCGGCTCATATTTTGTGTAGCAGTTAAAAGGTTTTCCCTGTAACGTATACTTCTGACGTGTATTGAAGGGTTTGTATAAAAAAACAGACCGCGTTCAGTTATTTTTGGGATTATTTCGGTGCGTATCTTGTCACATGAAAATGTGAAAGTTTTGTTTATACATATAAGCATGAGCCTAGCTTTGACAATATTATTTGTAGAGAAGAAGTAGAAAGTTGCGTAAACAAGTACCTTGTTGTTACTTGTAGCTAGATATATAGTATATATACAAAAGCTTAGAAGGGAGATACATATATCGACCGAATTAGACGTTTCAAATATATGATATCGAGTTTCAAATATATAGGGTGTCCCAGAAGTCGAACTTTCTGTCTTTCTTTCTACCTAATGTTAGGTGTAGTCTACTAAGTGAAGTGCAATTATAGAATCCAAACTAAATGCGCCATCTTTTAAAGCCACTTGCCAATTATGCATAGTACATTTTTTTCCAAGACAGTGACATAAAGATTGATGATGTAATCTTTTTAGCGCAATAAAATGATGTTTTTCTAAAACTAAGGCATTTTTGTATCGAGTTTAGATAATAAAATGGTTATTTAGAGACCCGTTACATAAAAAAAATCAAAGCATGGTCAATATTCGTGGTCACAAAGCTTAAAAGACTGTCACAGAGTGTCAATGTCACAATCGAAAAAAAAAACAATGTGTTCTAAAATTATATACCTTGGTATAAATTTTCCTTCTCTTTTCTTCCGTGTGGTGACGGATTAAGAATACGGAATGTCACCACCCCATATCATCCCATGGGTGTCGTAAGAGCCGACAGAGGGAGCATATTATGCAGAGAACAGCACTGTAAGAGAAGGAAAACTTGATACAAACCCTATACCAACCCGCTTGGCCAGCGTGGTATAGTAGGCCAATTCCTCCTTTCAAAGGAGAGGCCTAGTCCAGCAGTGGACTGCTAAAGGCTGATTATGATGATAAATAATTATGTTTTTTCTTATTTTACTGATAACCACCATTTTTTGGCCTATCGCCCATTGCCGGCTTGACGTTGATTTCTGTGACACCCTGTATTTACGAGAAACTAAATAATTGTTTTACACATTCGATTTAAAGGGAGTGACGACAGTTATAACTTACACACAAAACTTTTAATCGCTTTGAGAAACGTAGTAGATCTATACCGTTATAGATCTACTAACGCTCAAATACAGTATTGCCTTTGATAAGCCGTGTGTAGACATAATTGGCTGCAGCTGTGAGAGTTAAAGACGAAACCAACGGAGCGTTTGACGTGGGATCAAAGAACAATTGGTAGTCAAACACATGGTACCTAATCAAAAATAACAACCCCAAAGTTCGAGTAATGCTGTACACCCTTTGGACTCAGGTAAACTATTACATCGGGTAAGGACTCCTTTCCACTATGTGGTGACGGTTGTTTGCGTTGGACCACTGTAGTCCCTGGCTGTTCCGATAATATCGAATCTGTCGTTACTACATGTCGTGGACAATTCCCTTAGTTAATCGTGGCGTCCAGTATATAAACACGTCTATTTAAATAGGTACACAAGGCAAGCAATAGTGCGCACTCACCCAAACAAAATCCTCTTAATCCCTTTTGGCTGAATATTATTCTATATCGAATCATTCACTCTCTTACTTCTTTCAAATAAAAAAATAGGTACAAAATGCAACGCCGGGCGACGAGGTTTAATTTTTTTTATAGACTCACGCCCGTATCCGCGTAGGGGTAGGCAGAGGTGTAATATTACACCCAATCGTCTTGAATTTTTAGGTCCCACGTAATAGGGGGCGAGCCTATTGCCGTACCAGGCACATTACCAGATGCCGTGTTGCTACTGAGAATTTCCTAACGGAAAAACCCAATAACACTTTGGCCGACCCGGGAATTGAACCCTAGACCTCCGAAACCCACGCGCACATTTATGCCGCGAGACCAAGGAGGAGGCAGGCCGTTGAATATCTGATTCATATATGTATAGGTATCATCCCCCTAACGTTATCCCAGTTGCACCTCGGGGTCCGCCTGCTAATCTAACCGGATTTGACTGAATATCTGTTTTTCCACAGAGCGACTGCCTGTTGGACTGCCGCAACCCAAAGGGATAGTGGTTAGCCTGCATGAAACTGCAAAATAACCAAACACAGCTCTGGGTTGAAATTGTAGGTGACACTGTAGATATAATAATATTCTAACACATTCACACAACACCATCTAGTCCCTAACTAAGCAGAAGCTTGTACTATGGGTTCTAGATAATGGATAAACATACTTATATACTTTATAGATTATATATAGATGTAAATAAAAATGTAGCCGTGTGGTTGACGGCATAGAATACAAGTGTCACCACCCCCTATCTTCCCGTGGGTGTTGTAAGAGGCGACTAAGGGATAACACGATGCAAATACCATCTTTGCGTAGAGACGGAAAACTCGACATCAAACCCTATACGACTGCCTCGTTGGTCTCGCGGTATAGATGTGCGCGTGGGATCGGGAGGTCCCGGGTTCGATTCCTGGATCGGGCAGTGTTATTGGGTTTTTCTGTCACGAAATTCTCAGTAGCAGCACGGAGTCTGGAAATGTGCCCGGTACGGCAATAGGCTCGCCCCTTATTACGTGGGACTAAAGTATATCTGGCGAAAAGTGGGTGTAGAAATACACCTCTGCCTACCCCTTCGGGGATAAAAGGCGTGACGTTATGTATGTATGTAAATAAAAATGTGAATGATAAAAGAGGGAAAAACTAGACCCTTTTACAGCTAGTAAAAGAGGACCCTTTATTACTTTTTATATTCGTTCACCAAATCTCTATTATTCATCAATAGCAACGGTAGCTTAGTGCAGAGATTTGCTTTATAATATTACGTAGAGAAGCTTGAGTTTAAACTCACGCTTAGTTGCCTCTAACGGCACCCACGGCATGAAATGAGGTGATTGACATAGCGGCGATAGCCTAATGGAGAGACCGACGGACTCGGTCACGGTCACGGGTTCGAATCCATGGCGTACACCAATGACATTTCAAAGTTATGTGCGTATTAAATTGTTATTTGTCGCTTGCTAAACGATCAAGGAATACATTGTGAGGAAACCTGCATGTCTGAGAGTTCTCCATAATGTTCTCGAAAGACATTTGAAGTCTGCCAACCCGCACCTGGCCAGCGTGGTGGACTATGGCATTACCCTTCTCATAGTGAGAAGAGGCCCGTACCCGGAAGTGGGACAGTTTAAAGGGCTGATAGACTCACGCCTGTATCCCCGAAGGAGTAGGCACAGGCCTAATATTACACCCACATTTCGCCATGAATTTTTAGGTCCCACGTAATAGGGGGCGAGCCTTTTGCCGTACCGGGCACATTACCAGACTCCATGCTGCTACTAAGAATTTCCTAACGGAAAAACCCAATTATGCCCGACCCGGGAATCGAACCCGAGACCTCTCAATCCCACGCGCACATTTTTGCCGCGAGACCAACGAGGCAGTCAATCAGTAAAAGGCAAATCAAAGCAGTCAATTATTAATTCCGAAAAATCGTGTTAGTTTAGGTAATTCATAGAAATGTCATCGAAAACACATTTCATGTTTTATTGAGCACTAATGAACAATATCCCCTATATTATTGTCCCGTAATCCTTTGTATCGTGGGAGGGTGTTCGAAAGCCCCTTACTGTCGTTCCTGCCTATTGAAGCCTATTGTAACTATGAAATGAGTTTAATTCGGTATTTCATCTAATTATTTAATTATGATTATACTGATGGCGCAGTGCCTCGTGTAAATAGCTGCGTTGCTACTAACGTTTTTGAGAATTTGATCTACAGCATTTTTATTTTCAAATTCTTTCCTCATTCTCTCCCAGATTGTATTCGGTTCATAGGACTGGTATGATAATTGTATGATGACCTTCTCCTGCAATTTCAATTCCTTTAAAGATTTATTTATTTTCCGTTTACTACATCCAAAATTATATTCATAGTCAGGCTCTTACTTTCTAAGGCTTTAATATAAAGCCTATTAATATGATTCAAAATTTTCTATCGGTTTCTCTATTTTTATATCCATTCATGTGTGTGAAACACGGTACTTTTTACGATATTTCGAGGTTTTATTTCTATTAGCTGTAGATAGGTATGTCAGTGTGAGGGAGGTGGACGGTGTTGACAGTTGTCAGTTTGTATTCTCCCCGGCCGACAGTCGATGGGGGCGACGTATAGCTCGCTGTCACATACTATTTCTGATTTACTGATGTTTGGAAATGGATGTAATACCAAACATTTTACCGATAATCTATAGGTGGACAGATGTAAAATAAAAAAATATTGAATTACTTAGGAATGAGTATACCTAATAAAACCCTAGCACTGCCTAACAATGTACAGCACATGAATCAATAAGTTCAACATTTTAGTAAGTTATATAGCCCTTTAAAACTTTAAAATCCATTTTTCTTGAATACTAAGAATAAGAGTGTTAAATAAAGTTTAATTTTAATTAAGACAGACCATAAATAGGTTACCTACTGCAACTAAAGCTTTCGCTTAAGGGCCTTTTGACATTTCATTTGAATACCTGAAAAGGCAGGTTGATAATCGTTCCATATTGACTTTACCATATTTATAACTCTTAAAATTATAGCAATTAGAAATTAACATCAAATGAACTGAATTAATATTCAATCTGTCAGTAGGCACTCAGGCATAATTAGGGCTAGAAACTAAATTACTTGATACCTATAAAATGCCATTCCGCCACGACTTCAAAACAAAAATCTCAAATGTCAGCTTCCAAGAACTCCAAATCGGAACAAAAACATGACATGTGTTGCCAGCCTGGTCTTCCCATTTTTCTCCACCGATTTTAGTAGAATTGAAATGGCAGCCGCAATTTCGTAGTCAGAAATGTCGTGAATGCAGCAAGTGAACGAGCCAAGTCAAGGGCTCTTCGGGCCCTTTCAAGCTCTTTCATTTCGAACGATCCTAGTCCGATGTTTCGCCACTTGACCCCTCTCGCAAATTAAGAATTCCGTGCTGTAATTAATGTAACAATAGTGCTGTGGTAATTATTTGTGAAAGAGAGGATTTCCATACTCTGATAAATGTATACCGATGTGGATTGTTGCTGCTAAGTATAGGCTTTGCAGGGCTGTTAGTTTCGGTGCTTGTTCAGTGTTAATTTTTTAAAGACTACTCCTGCATTAGGATCAGAATCCTGTGTCCCAGGGACTTACCACATATTCAATCAATGGCCATAAATACCACCCAACTCGAAGCAAGAATTTGTGACGTATTGCCAAGTAGAGATGATTATGAATGAATGTTAAATGATCTGTAGTAACTCTTAAGTTTTTGTATGCGGAGCCATTTACCAAAGCAGTACTTTTAACCAGATACTGAAGTTGTGGAGTACCTACCTAACTTGCAGTCTCAGATACTCCACGACATGTCATTTCTCATCTATTAAAACCTCAAGGCGGCTCAGGATCAGTCTGTGTGGAGAACCTTGGGAGTGGTCTATGTCCAACAGTGGGCGTCCCTAGGCTGACATGATGAAAAATTCAAATTCAAAAACCTCAAAAATTAATTATTGTTTGAGGCTCAAATAATAATTTAGGTCAGACGGAGAGCAATCATATCGGTAATCTGTAGCTGGAATTTCTATACACCCTTAGAAAAATAAATACATCTGAATGTACCGAATCAGTTCTTTACAAAAGAAATGAAAAGTATATAAGTAAACACAAACTCCGATATATTTATGTTACCAAGAAAGCGTAAACAAATTGACACATAGACAGATCAGTATACATAAAAAGCTGTGTATACTACAAATTGATTTAGTCGACACCATTCTACGAAACTGGATACTTTGTGAACAGAAATAAGTAATATTTACGAAGAGATACAAAGGAAAAGTCAAAAGAGACGTATATTTCGGACGGTCGCAAGTTACTGAGTTATATCGGTAACTATCCCCGTTTTTATGCGGCGCGAAACGTTAGCATCCCTAAAGTTGTGGAACTAGTGAAAGCTGAAATATATTGGCAACTACGCTGTAGATAACATATTTGTTAGGAAATCATCCTTTTTTGCTTTTATATATTGTGTCCATTGTGTTTTGAAGTAAGTTTAAGTATTGAACGTGTAAGTTGTACTATAAATTAGGTTGTCTTCAAGCACGCGAAGGGAAGACATACCAACATACATTTTATTAAAATTGATTGATAAATATATTTCTTTATAAATGTATAAATCTTCAAATAATGTCTTAAAATATATTTGTGCCATTGCACAAATATATTCGACAAAATCTGAAGATTACAGTTTATAAATGTTCGTGTGTCGACTAAACGTAGTATCGTTACCGACAAACATACGTTGAAAGTACAATTTGAGCAATCATGAGACAATTCCTCTAAAATGTTTAATTTTTTTATTTCGGCGATAACTGAGGCATTTTTATCCTCTTTAGACGTCACGAAGATTTATACGAGTATATCTCACGAACTACTCCAGAACGTTTTATTCCTAACAAGTGCTTAGAATTTCGAGTAACACAACTCTGCAGCGATCCAGCTAAATTGATTAGTTTTCCTACGAACAGTTTTTAGAATTCAGCGCAAGCTCGCCGGCGGCAAAACCTATTTTGCGATAAACAATTGGTGTACACAGTTTGCACACAAATGACACCAGCTGTTAAGTTAGTTACGACGGGCGACGGTGCTGCCAGTAATCAGGTTACGCGCTCCGAGCAACGTCACCATCTATTTCTACCCTCGCTTCAAAATCGAACACAATTATTAAAAGCATTTTGATAGAAGCCATTTTATCGGCCCCTCGAGACTTTGTGAACAAGAAGCGAAATTACTTTTCGCTTAATTCGCGCTGGCAAGACTTCTGTGCGTTTGCGGGGAACGCTAAAACAACGTTGCTATTTTTAGAAGGGTCTCGGTGTGTCCTTGTCCGCAATTTGACAAATAGCAACACCAAGTTATTTGATGTGAGTTAACTAAACGCCCGGAAATAGTACAGAGGTCAGCGTTATTAATATCATTATGAATATTTAATGGTAACTTTGTAATATGTTAGTAAAAAATGCTTATGAATGTTTTGTAAAACAAAAGATAACGTCTTCATACGAAAAATTTGTATTTCAATAATATTCAATAATAACGAAGCATTTTTTTTGTATTCAAATACTTTTTATACACAAAACGTATATTTTACCAGTCAACTGTATAGTGGTGCAGTATAAAAGTAGGTGTGTGTTAAAATTACCTACTTTTCTTTATTTATATTTACGTACTACGTATAGTGGGCGCTAGCTACCGTTCTAATATTTTCTTACATAAGTACTGTATAAGGCAACATGATTTTAACCTTGTTTTGGTTTAAACATTAGTTATACAGTTATATTGTGAGAGATAGGATGGGAGGAGTGCCTAAGCTAGATTCAAGGTTGAGTAGGTTTAGAGAGATACGTTAATAGTAATCAATTTTATTTATTTATTTATAGTCTCGAGCATGTATCCCCGAAGGGGTAGGCAGGGGTAGAGGTGTAAATATTACACCCACATTTCGCCATGAATTTTTAGGCCCCACGTAATAGGGGGCGAGCCTATTGCCGTTACCGGGGACATCACCAGACTCCGGGCTGCTACTGAGTATTCGGAAAAACCCAGTAAGACTTTTGCCCGACCCGGGAATCGAACCCGGGACCTCCGATCAGCAGACGCATACGCTATCTACTGGACCACGGAGGTAATCGGAGGTAATAGTAATCAACATACATAATAAAGCGGGTTAAAATCGTAATCCTCCAAAGCTGGGCAATAAAAAAGGAATAACCTTTATTTGTAACCAGCTCCAATATTAATCAATCTCCAATAGTTATTTATGAGCAATTAAAATACGATTTCATTAGCGAAACTGAAGTACAATAAGATTGTGCCCATTGTTCTTTTCAAAGAGTGGTTCTAAATGAATTAGCCACTACTGTTTCTTTTGATTGGGAGGTCTGTATTTGATAGATAACTAGGTATTGTCCTTTAAGCAATAGAAATTAATACGCTGTTGTCCACTTAATTTACCAACTGTAAATGAATTTTATGAGCATTTTTTTATCTTTTATTAATGAAGAGGTTGCGGGTGAGGTTTGTAAGGATAGAAGCAAGTGGCGTTCTGTTTTCTCTGCCTACCCCTACGGGAAAAAGGCGTGAGTACATGTATTGTATGTTTATTTGTATAAGTTTATTAAACGTGTCTTAATCGCGTTAAGATACCTCAAACTTCTATTTTCTTTGAAGTTCCGAATAGAGTCTCAATATCTTAGCTTACGCCAGTAAATTACTTTAAATAAACTTATATTTTAAGTAGCTATACGTATGTATACGAGTTTAATCTATCAAGTGCAAAATCCATTCAGCCAAATTAAAAGCAAAAATAATTGACCAATTTCACCTCAAGAGCTATTGCCGAGTGCATTGCGCTCGAGGCTCGCACGTAGCGCAGCGTAGTGCTGTGACGTGGAGGGCTCTTACGTCACAATTGTGTTGTGCCCTTCCAGCCCTCATAGCGCAATGGTTATCGATTGTGCTACACTCAATAGAGTGCGTTGTTTGTTTGGGAAACCGTTTCTTTGTTCGGGACTTTGAGAGGCCTTTCTTTGTTATTTTTGTAATCAAGTTATTATTCAATAGAATGAATGGCTTCTACTGCGTGGTCTAGCGTTGTTGATTGATTTCCACATGAGACAAAGGCCTTTACAGAATTTTATTATAATCTCCAGTAGTCGAAACCCAAGATAGATCAAATGAGTTAGTGAGAGATTATTTTTGAGTTTTGTATGAAAAGCTACTAAAAATGTTGATAATATTATTGATATATATGACTGCCTTGTTGGTCTCGCGGCATAAATGTGCGCGTGGGATTGGGAGGTCTCGGGTTCGATTCCCGGGTCGGGCAAAGTCTTATTGGGTTTTTCCATTAGGAAATTCTCAGTAGCAGCACGGAGTCTGGTAATGTAATAGGCTCGCCCCCTATTACGTGGGACCTGAAAATTCATGCCGAAATGTGGGTGTAATATTACACCTCTGCCTACCCCTTCGGGGATACAGGCGTTAGTCTATATTATTGATATATATTTTCCTTTTCTTCTCTTAAGAGTATTTTGCAAATACCTGGATCTGTCTTCAGAAAGTTTCGAGGGAATCTTGAAGCGAATCATTGAAGTTAAAATGAACAGTCTGGTACAAAGAATTCCCAAAATATGAACATTAAAAGCGGCCTTCCACGAATCGAACATGAAAACTGGAATTTATTTCGTTGAATTAGTATTATGTAATGAGGCTGTCAATTTATTACGTTTGAGGCGCTTTAAATCCGGCGAAGCGAGGCGCGGATGCGACGACCGTGAATTAAAATCATGCTGATATTTATTCGCAAGTAAGTAGGTACGAGTATATAGTTATGAACATGGATTTCTTGTGCCACGTCGCTGTGTACTAATCATGACACTTAAAATACAAACAAAAATCTTACTATAATAAAGGAGAAAGTTGTTATGGGTGGATGGATGTCTAGATGTATGTTAGTCTTTCATGGAAAAAGAATAAGACGAATTTTCATAATTTTTTGCAGTAAAATAGCTTATACATTAGAAAAGCACATGAGCTAACCAATTGTTCCCAAGGCCACGGGCAAATAAAATTAAAAAAGACTGTGGCTACAGTAATCCACACAATCATCATCAGCCATTTATTCTGTCCCACTGCTGGGCACGGGCTTCATTTCACTTTGCGAAGGGTAAGGCCATAGTCCACTACGCTAGCCAAGTGCGGGTTGGCAGACTTCACATGTCTTTCGAGAACATTATGGAGAACTCTCAGACATGCAGGTTTCCTCACGATGTTTTCCTTCACCGATTAGCAAGCGATAATTTACAATTTAATACGCACATAACTCCGAAAAGTCATTGATGCGTGCCATGGATTCGAACCCGAGACCCTCTGCGTAGCAGTCTGTCGGTCTCTCCACTCAGCTATCGCTGCTTTAATTTATATATTTTATAATATTAATCCACGCAAAAAGCTTCCAAATACGTGACCTTTTAAATAATTATAATAATTACAGACAGATACGGACCGCTACGATTCATTTATATAACTTTATATTGTTCCCAAACGTGGCTTTGATGTAACCGTAACTTAAATTAATGGTTTCATGGCACAACTTATTACCGTTGTTGGAGTAAATCGATAATGAAATGGAGCGGTAAATAAAAGCGATCGTTCTCGATAATCTGGGCTTATTATTGTTATTTAGTAAACGTACAATCTGCGGGAATACGCTCGTTTATATTAATCTTTTATGTATTTGTTTGGGCAAGGGTGTGGTTGGAGTAAAGAGGGTGTGCTGGTTGGTTAGTGGACATCGTTAATTATAATCATATCGCGTTATCTTTATCACATAACTTTAACCTGAAATATTCTATATTCTACCACTCTATGCTACGAGATACACACAACACCATCTAGTCCCAAAGCAGAGCTTGTACTATGGGTTCTAGACCATGGATAAATATGTATACTGTTTACATACATACATAATCTGACGCCTATAACCCCGAAGAGGTAGGCAGAGGTGTATTTCTACACCCACTTTTCGCCAGATATAAGGGATCCCACGTAATAAGGGGCGAGCCTTTTGCCGTACCGGGCACATTTCCAGACTTCGTGCTGCGTCTGAGAATTTCGTGACAGAAAAACCCAATAACACTGCCCGACCCAGGAATCGAACCCTGGACCTCCCGATCCCACGCGCACATTTATGCCGCGAGACCAACGAGGCAGTCGTATAGGGTTTGATGTCGAGTTTTCCGTCTCTACGCAAAGATGGTATTTGAATCGTGTTATCCCTTAGTCGCCTCTAACGACACCCACGGGAAGATAGGGGGTGGTGACACTTGTATTCTATGCCGTCAACCACACGGCTGTTTATGTTTTTTAAATTATGTATTTATTTTACAACCAAAATCCATGTTCATGCACACAAATAATTAAATAGGGCGGAAATTGAACCCGCGACCTTTTAAAATTAATCATTGGGCGTTCAAAACTTTTGGTAAAAATCTTTCATTTTTTTAACCTGACAATCTTTACGTAGCTATTCGTTGGTCTCTCTACTATGGTACCGTTGCAGTTCGTGTACAACCGTTCTAACTAAACAACATTCAAGAATCCACAATCTCCTTGTAAATAAGTAGATAAGCCTTAGCTTTCTAAACAACAAGAGCCCGCGATACAGAGTGTAAGCTCGAGGGCCGACTATCGCGTGACACAAACTGTTAGCTGCTGATTGACTGCTATTTGTCGTTGAGAGCACTTCGCTGCTAGAACATGGCTCTTTTTACTTACTATGTACTAAAAAACTTAAAGTTCTTTGTTACAGAACACTAAACATAGTGTAAAATCTTCAAGTATCTAGGTCAGGCGAACTTACAAATCAAGGTTTTTTACAAATACTGCTTTGTTTGCTTCGCTGAAACTGGAATGGATTAGATTGGACACTAAAAAGCTGGTGTTTCTTACATTTGTAGAATTGTAGACTGTTGATATCTGAAGTAATAAGTTGCCATACAAGATGGATAACTGTCGTAATTGATCCGAATTATGAAACAATTTGGATGACATTTATTGTTTTAGTTTGCCTAGAGTACACCTCTTTCTCGGCCGTAAGTCTTGTTTGCAACCCGGTTAACGCTTACATGAAGAAAGCCATTCTCTCTTTGTGTAAGCGTAAGATTCACTCCAATCTTAACTTAGTGCCACAATTTTGCAGCTTTGTCTCTTAATTTTAAAATATAATAATCACAGTGTAGATAAATAAAAACATATCATCAGTCATTAAGTTCTCAAACAGGAGGAAATCGCAACAAGAAGGAAAGATCGCGTGACGGCAGCAGTTAGCCTCCCTTTTTCAACGAACTACCAGCGGATCACTTAACTGAACAGGCGCCTCACTCATTGTGCGGAAATTCATGATTGTTTAACATTCGATGTAAAAATACAAACACGGGACTTGCATCTTCAGGAAATCACCAAAAATAAAGAAAATTACGTGATGATATGAAAAAGAAGCTTCTTTTTTAACAGCTTTTCGCATAGGACTCGAATGGTCTTCACCCTCCTTCATCGTATGGATAACACACAGACAGGATATTAGTTTCCTACAGAGCAGGTGCCTTCGAAACGCCTCAACTCGTACTCGGTAGTATAGCCAAGTTCTAGGAAATATGAATAAGACTAAGGAGAATATTTGAGGGTTTTGACTCCCCGTAACAACAAACTGTCATATACCTTTGTGACAGACGAGACTGATGGGTCTCCATGTAGACTTTCCTCACTCGTACCATTGTAGGTAAAATAAAATGCTAGCTTTCTTTATTTTTGCTTTCCGTTTAATAGGCTTTAGTAAACAGAACCTCTCATCTGTATATATAAAATCCTTGCGTTACTGACTGACTGACAGACAAGCTACAGCCAAAACTATTAGGCGTAGGAAGCTGAAATTTGGCATGTATGTTCCTTGGGGACCGTATGGGTGCACTAAGGGGATTTCCCGAAATTCCCACGGGAACGGGCAGAAACGGTTAAATTTGAAAAATGTGCGGGCGTAGCTGCGGGCGTCATCTAGTACATCATAAAATATATTTTGATCATTCCACAGACCTATTTATGAATACACAAACATTTTTCAACGAAATCAAGGATGTCTCGGGACCGGGTAAGGTTAAGCATACTTGAATCCGATATGAATTCTTTCTTTTATATAAAATTGGCTTACAATTTAACTACGGAAGGATTTTATTGGCTAAAGCCGAGAAGGACACCACTTGAAGATATTTTTAACTTGGACGGATATGGAATTCTATCTAATTGAACAGTCCGTTTTCTCGCCCACCATTCTTGTCGGCAAATATATTTTTGATGTTAAATTGTACAAAGAAAGGAAAAGATTTCATTTTCACCATACATGCTTTTCACTCTTTGAAATTATGATACGTAACATCTGGTTGGCGTTTTCATTATGCCATCTATCCATGAGTTTTACTACTAGAGTGACACATTTGGACGTATTTGGCATATTTTGTATGAAGAAAGCGGCGATAGCCCAGTGGTGTACGTAACGGACTGCCGAGACGATGGTCTCGGGTTCGATCCCCAGTTACCCCGGGCATACACCTCTGACTTTTCGAAGTTATGTGTGTATTAAAATGTTAATTATCGCTCACTTAACAATGTGCCCGGTAGATGGCAATAGGCCCACCCCCATAGGTATTCCATTGGCACCGAACATAACTGGCGAAGTGTGGGTGTAATACACCTCTGCCTACCCCTTCGGGGATAAAAGGCGTGAAGTTATGTTATGTTATGTTGTATGAAGCTTATGTCAAATATGCATCTCTAATCTCCAAATCTGTGCATAGATCGGCTATTAAATCCGGCGGTAAGTCTATCGATCGTTCGTTTATTACACATTGTTTTAACACGATGCTAAACAAAGAGCCACAAATGCAATATTAAACGATACTCCGTAAATACAACAATGTAAACAGTGGACGTACTCGCGTGTAGCGTTCAGTCCGCTCTTTGTCATGTGGTCGCTCCTGACGTCTGACCTCGTAACGCTGGCTATGACACTTTTATGTGAAAATAAATATCATTTGCCGACGTTATTCTACTCTATTATACTTACTGTAACTGCTTTATTATTGTCATATATGGATATGTTCGTTGCTTCTATGCTAGTTACATAGTAAAGCATCTTTAAAGTTTAATATGTATATGGAATTATACCAAATCGTCCTGTACTGCATCATTAAACTATACTGTATTGCTCTCTTTGATAATACTGAAAAGGCAGGAAACAAATTCTATTAAAAACTTTACTGCCCAGCTAAGCTAAGCTCAGCTTAGAATTGACCGAGCGCACCGTTGGCGTTGTGTTTTAAGGCGAGGACATATGTGAATTGGGCGTCATTAGGGGTAAATTAAAACCGTTTTTCTCCGTAATTGTTATAGAAAAAAATCCAAAAAAATATGTCTTAATCTACATCATATAAAGCATTTTCTCTTTGGTACCAAATCCTAAAAAAGTATTTTAAATATCTGAATAAAATATGCAAAGTAACCTCTGTTTTTGTAGTTATTACCTTTTTTTCTCCTAATCTATCAATCATAAGATTGTTTAAATTGAATCAGCCTCTTATATATTAGAACACCAAGGGAACCTTCGGCTTATTTTTGCAAATAACTTTACTTATTATTTTCTAAGGATTTTTTTACGTCACCGATACTCGCAAATCTCGCGTGGACAACTAACCAGTAGTACGAGCAAGGTCAACGGCGTATATCCACCTCTTAAGCGGTCGCCTTGCCGCTTGACACGCGCCAGATGTCGTGGGTTCGATTCCCACACGAGACAAAACTTTGTGTGATCCATAAATTGTTGTGTGTTGGGTGTTCATTGTGTCCGTTAGTTGTATGTTTGTAAAGTCCCCCGCGACACAGGATTTATTCTCAATGCGGGAGTTGTCTTAAAAAAAAACGAGAATCAATGATACGTCCGTCCATTGAAACGTAAGTACCTACTTACATACTAAGGTCCGGTTTTTAAACTAATATAGTTAGTAGTGCTTCAAAATTTGTATGGACATGGAATGCCAGCTATACACGTATAGACTACCACAGCGGTGGTAATGAAGGGTAAACGTTAGTTGTTACTGAACATAATCTTATTTTTACGAACTCGCCAAAACAGCAAAAATATTACCTTCCGACCACAACGAGTAAAAGTAGGTATCTCTGCCATCTTATAATTAAGATATAACCGTAAAGCAAGAATTAAGGTTGTTGTTATTACAGAACTTACTTACTGGGCTGATTTATGTAATTAATTTCATCAAGAACAGTACGCACGTAGTTCTTTGTAAAGATTAAGACGTGAAGATAAGTTAATCATTATACTATTAGCTCTACCAGTGCAGTGGTGACTTTAGGTGTTTTGCAAAGATGGTGGGTAAAGCTATCTTATCAACGGAAACGGTCTTTGGTAGAAAATAGATATTTTTGGGGTTTCTTTACCCACAAGATTGACCTCGAAGCTCTGCTCAGGGTTGCTGTGCTGTCAGGGTCCGAGGTTAGTTAAAGCTGTGCTGCTGCACAAATATCTCCAAAACTCTCCACATAAATCGACCACTTGAACTACCCGCATCCAACCGCTTCCTGCAAATTTTTAATCTCGACTTGTTTAATCGGTATTAAATAAAAACGAAATATTTTTTGCATTTCGGCATAACTGAAATAATGCGAAAAGTGCTT
This sequence comes from Euclidia mi, assembly GCA_944739405.2. Taxonomy (NCBI): domain Eukaryota; kingdom Metazoa; phylum Arthropoda; class Insecta; order Lepidoptera; family Erebidae; genus Euclidia; species Euclidia mi. The sequence continues at coordinate 124,812,485 of OX123182.2, read as the reverse complement.
CGAAATGTTTCTTATGTGAAACTATACAAATACCTATATTGAATATTTTCAGAGATAAAAAGTGACATTTTTCATAGGACGCATACAACGGCATTGAAGACAAGTACATACTTAGGTATGCCAAATGATTAAAGTCAAGTACGCCAAAATATAAGTTTCTTCATAATTTCTTGTTAACTACAATAAAACCACCTTGAAAACTATTGTATCAATAAATTTCACGAACAGCACCAAGTTCAAGTTTAAATAGTTCCAAACAACACTGCAAGTACTGCGGTTCGCCACAAAATTATATAAAGTTACACGTCGCGGCTGTGCCGACACGATTGCCAATTAAATTAGCCATGAACACACGATAATGCTTGGAAAAAGACAAAACTGCCTTGAAAACTTTACCGCGAATGGATAAAAATAAAAAGTTTGCTAAAGACATGTTATAGTTTTTTATTTTTATTTATAGACTCACGCCTGTATCCCCGAAGGGGTAGGCAGAGGTGTAATATTACACCCACATTTCACCATGAATTTTTAGGTCCCACGTAATAGGGGGCGAGCCTATTGCCGTACCGGGCACATTACCAGACTCCCTGCTGCTGAGAATTTCCTAACGGAAAAACCCAGTAATACTTTGCCCGACCCAGGAATCGAACTCGAGACCTCCCAATCCCACGCGCATATTTATGCTGCGAGACCAACGAGGCAGTTTTCAACTGCTGTATCGTGGGGTAATACAAATATGAAACCTGCGGATACAGAAGACCTATATTGGAACCAACTCTCAGCGCAGTGTCAATCCAGTGACTACTTCGCCAACCGACCAGTCGAAATGAATAAATTGATCATATGACTCTACCTTGTTATATTCATCTTAATTACTGTAGGTATTGGAATTCTAATACAGTCATTAAGATGTTTAGCGACACAAATTTTAATAGACACATAATTATATTCTACAACACAATTGTTGCAGTGATATTATGTTAAGAGCAGGCTTTCGAATCCACCGAAGCTATGACAGATTAGTTTGGTCAACGTTGGCAATAGTTTACTCCGAGCTCTACGGCCATTTGTTTTTGAGCAGACCAATCAACGTAGCTCAAGGACGAGCAGGATACACTCATACAAAATAATTTCATCATCAGCCTTTAACAGTACACTGCTGGACTAGGCCTCTCCTTTGAAAGGAGGAATTGGCCTACTATACCACGCTGGCCAAACGGGTTGGTATAGAGTTTGTATCACGTTTTCCTTCTCTTACAGTGCTGTTCTCTGCATAATATGCTCCCTCTGTCGGCTCTTACGACACCATGGGATGATATGGGGTGGTGACATTCCGTATTCTTAATCCTTCACCACACGGACAAAATAATTTAACGGGTCTTAATCGCGTAAACTTAACTTATTTAAGGTATAAATACCTATTTTTCGTCTTGTGGAAATTACGGTTTCGGCACCCACCCTCACTTGGTTTTTATTTAAGTTCGCAATTTCGGTACTTCGACATACTACACTAATGACGTTTACACACTGTTGAATTTTGTCACTGCGGCGGTGTTTACATTGATTGTTGTTGGATACACTGTAAGACGAATTAACACAATGTGTCGCCATCCTGTTTCATTCCATAGATTACGTAAGAGATGAGTAAGGAAAATACACGAACCAAATAATACTTTTGCGAAGAGATGGCAAATTAGCCATCGATCTCCATACCAAGCCATATGGCCAGCGTGGTAGATCAAATCCTCGTATTGGAAGAATCCTTGCAAATTCGGAGAAGCATAAGTTCAGCACTGGCCTGTGGAGACTTTAGTGGGAGATATTTAAAAGAAAACCCTAGTAAGCGTTTTTTATTACAGTGTGCCCAATATTCTCTTTATTATTGACGTACTAACCTATTTACTATTTAAAAATCGAACGAAGTAACTGTTTATTTACATACATAAAAAGAAATATTTGTACAAAAAAGGGGGAAAATACAAAATTCATATTTACAAGACAGGTTTAGGTGTCGTAGAATTCCTCCGCATCGCTTTCTATTGGTAACGTGCCTAGAAGGTTGGCAGCATTGCCACGCTGGATGGCAATGTTGATACGCTGGCCGAAATACAGCTCAGTCTTCTGGTCACTTGAAGCGTCGATTAGTCGTTTGGCGATTTCTCTGTACAACGTACGAGCGGTCGGTAAGCTAATTTTATTTTCAACGAAATATTTCGTTCATTTGCAACCACCTAAACTAAATATCGTAATGTATTCTCTATACAGATCACATGCGAATAAAGATCAAGTCATTTTCTATTGCAAAGCTTTTAACTATTCCGTTTTCAACAGCCTTAAACAGCCTTGAAATAGTACCTAGATTAAAACTATCGACCACAATTGCCGTATAAAATTCTCGTACCCGTACAAAAAGTGCTTTAAAAGCTTACATTATAAGCCCTGTGTTGCCATTCTTTCGCTTGCAGTGGCAATTATTCGAACTGATAAAGATAAATAATGTATTTATATAGTACAAGTGGTGTTTAAGCGCCGCAACATTTGAATTTTGTAGACACTTCGTGGGCATAAACCGACGCTTAAAATTAATGTTCAATTGTGTTGCTGAGTTTTCGTTGTGTTTATAGTCTGTGGAAGTTGGAGCTACGTAAAGGTACTAGATGTAAATTAGGTTAATGGTTTGCTGAACTAGCATAAACGTTAACGGGGCGAGTTTTTGTTCATGTTTGACAAAATATATCAAAGTGGATTCAGTCTATGATTTTACCTGTAACAGGATAAGCATGGCATTACCTACATAGCCTAAAATATTAGACGATGATTTTTTATTCTCTTTTTCTACTTATTGTCGTTCTCGTCGACGTGTCACATCTCACTCGTTCGTTTTTCTCTTGTTGTCTTTCCTGACTATTGACGCCTTGATGATGCAGAACCCATATAAGTCTGGTAAGACACTTACTTTTTAAATGTATTATCCCTTGATCACTATCAATATATAGATAAAAAATGAAATAAAATCAAGTATCTGTACTCCAACTTTATTTATATTTTTTTTTTATAGACTCACGCCTGTATCCCCGAAGGGGTAGGCAGAGGTGTGATATAACACCCACATTTCACCATGAATTTTTAAGTCCCACGTAATAGGGGGCAAGCCTATTGCCGTACCGGGCACATTACCAGACTCCGAGCCGCTACTGAGAATTTCCTAACGGAAAAACCCAATAACACTTTGCCCGACCCGGGAATCGAACCCGAGACCTCCCAATCCCACGCGCACATTTATGCCGCGAGACCAACGAGGCAGTTAGACTCTTTATTTATACGTTTATAATAAATAGTCCGTGTGGTGACGGACTAAGAATACGGAATGTCACCACCCCATATTATCCCATGAGTGTCGTAAGAGCCAAAAGGGAGAATATTATGCAGAGAACAGCACTGTAAGAGAATGAAAACTTGATACAAACCCTATACCAACCCGTTTGGCCAGCGTTGTATGGTAGGCCAATTCCTCCTTTCAACGGAGCGGCCTAGTCTAGCAGTGGACTGTTAAAGGCTGATGATGAACAAATTGTTCGATGATAATATTTTAAACATTGTCAATGTTATTTGAATTGAAATAATGTGTGCTTTCGAAAAACTTATAAAGGCTTACCTACACATGAACTTATTTATAAAAATAACATATTACAGAAGACTTATACAAGCTGTTTATTTGAAAAGAACATTTTGTTACTAAATAACCTTATTAACGGCTGATTGTAGCAGGGTTTTATTGTTCTTTCTTTTCTTAATTGTTATAAATTTCCTTTTTATGGTTGGGGTTTCTGTTTTGTTATTTGTTCTTAGAACTGACGGGGCGGGTCAATGGGCTGGCAAGGTGAAGCTTCATGTAAACAGAGGTCATGTGGGCGGCAAAGTTGCCTAGATCGATGTTCGCACAAGCCTTTATGCTAATTAATAGACGTGACCTTTTCGCAAAGATTATCAATTATACTTGTTATAATTTATTTTTGGCAATACTTAAATTTGAATATTAGGAATGATTTGTATCAAGTTCTTTGTTTTATTTTACCAAAATTAAAACAAAGAGTATTGTTATGCCAGACTTAGTTTTGCTTAACTCTATTTTAAAATAAGGTAGGTAGTTCTTTGTGTATTATAATTCGCCGTTATTTGTAATTAATTCAGAGACAGGTTCTAGTTTATTGTAAAGCTTAAGAACGCTGACTATTTCAGACGTCTATATATTAGTCATTATCATCATAGCGTTATCCCGGTTACATCCAAGACCTTGGAGCCCGAGTTCCGCTTACTAGTCTAACCAGATAATAATATGACAGAATATTAGCTTATCCACGGAGCGACTGCTGTTTATGACATCCACAACCCAAAGGGATAACGCTATTCCAGTGTTTATACTAAGTAATATAAGTTTATTTGAGTGTACTAACCTCCCGTAACGAATACCAATTAGTGAACTACGACGCACTTATCCTCACTTATAAGTTTCCCTTGCCATATTAAAATTCAAACAAAAGACCTGGCAGCAATAAAAAGACTATAAAAAATAAAATTGCGAATCCACCAATAAAAGAAGAAATGCATTCCGTATTTGAATATTTTACAATATGGCGGCAGCGCGCGACCGCCATTGTTTCGCCAACACAGCACGGCCGTATCGGATCGAGAGCCATCGACTGTTCCGTTCATTATACGGAATTTTGCCTCCCGCACACAGTTCAAGAACACTTTAGCCTACCTTCATTCGAATAGGGCTCCACTGGATATGTCCTAGTTTACGAGTAAAATACTCGTACGAACGGATCTTAGCGAGTTCTTGGCGGGAGTTGAATGCGACTTTATGAGGTGGCAAGCCTTTTAAAGTGGGAAGTAAAGCACTTGAATTTTTTATAAGAAGTTCTAGGATAAAAGCTAGGTAAAGAAAGAATTATTAGAAACGTGCGCTAAATGATAGTTTGATGTATGTATGTGATTTTACTTGCATTAATAAAACATGTTATGAATATTTTGAGGCTTGGATAAGACCCATCGAGTAAGGGGTTAAGTACTTTAGAGCATTTATGTTTGGTTAGGGGCACTACAATGCCTTATTCAGGTCATAACGTTTATTTTGATGAGAAAAAAATGTATTTTATTGTTTTCTTTTCTTACAATAAATATCTTTGCGAAGTATTCACTAATATAGCTCCATTTCGATGTCAAGACCACAAGCTCAATGCCGACATACATTTATTTTGAATAAATACTTACATAAATTATTGAAACAAAACACACAGACTTAGTTACGTGCCAAGCAAATACAAATAAAAAGTGCGATTATAGCGTCCCTACCGATCATTTGATACTTACTCATAACCACCTTTCCTGAACAGGAAAATAGGTATACATTACCCCCTTTTAATGCTGCTGACAACCCTCAAGCGAAATCGATGCGACGTAGGATGAGCTATATTAAAATTTTGTATTGAGTGATATCGAGAGTTTGAATCGGCGAGGTATCGATTCGTTCACGGAATAGTCATACGGCGAATATATTGCATGAGTCTGAGAATCTGATGTTATAAGCTTTGCTTGTTGTTGGAATGTAACTTTGATAGATAGAATTTTTGCACAAAAACTGGGACCTTACTAATTCAAATCATATTCAAACGCATTTATACATTTACGTCACGAGTTGTTAACTTAATAATTCTCATCATCATCAGCCCTTTATACCGTCCCACTGCTAGACACGGGCCTCTTCTCATTATGAGAAGGGTAAGGCCATAGTACACCACGCTGGCTAAGTGCGGGTTGGCAGACTTCACATGTCTTTCGAGAACATTATGGAGAACTATCAGACATGCAGGTTTCCTCACGATGTTTTTCTTCACCGATTAGCAAGCGATAATTAACAATTTAATACGCACTTAACTCCGAAAAGTCATTGGTGCGTGCCGTGGATTCTAACCCCTCCACTTAGCTATCGCTGCTAATAATTCTATATTTAGTCAAAATAATAACCTGTTAAAGCGTTGATTGCGAACTAAGGGTAGAAATGGGTAGAAATCTAGGGTGTCGAGTTAAAATTATATTGCTTTTATGCATGGTGGCACACATGACAACTGAATACCACCTGCCCCTTTTACAGTTCCATTGCATCGAGCAATATCGAGAATTTGACTGTTAGAGCTATTGATTCGTGCGGTGATAGATTTTGAAGGTGCTTCGGAGGATTACAGCTATTACTGACATTCACTGTAATGGCCATTTTGTTCGATATAGTCTGTGGCACGCGATTCGTTGCCATTGTTTTATGTATTCATAGTTTGTTTTGGGGTTTTTGAAAGGTATAAGGTATTTAGTGTTACTGAAAAGTAGGTGTGTTACTGAAAAGTAGTAACTATTCACACCTGCATATTTATGAAGTTTCACTAAAATATATAAGAAAATTAGTCAACGCAAGCAGCTACGCCTTCACATTTTTAAATTTATCTGTTTTGACCGATCCCGTGGGTATTTCGGGAAATCCCTTCTTAGTGCACCCCTACGGTCCCCAAGGAACACACATGCCAAATTTCAGCTTCTGCGCCCAATAGTTTCGGCTGTAGCGTGTCTGTCAGTGAGTCAGTAACGCAAGGATTTTAAATTATAAGATATGATGACTGAAAATATATGAAGAATATATGATTTCGCTGGGTGGCACTAATTTGACTTCAAAACATAGAGACGTAATTTATTTTTTAAATGCTTTTAATAAGAGCTGGAGCATTTTTGTAATATTTGCTGCAAATATTGTGTTGTATCTGTATCTGAGTTGAATAAAACTTATCTTGGGTTTACGCAATTCAAATTTTCAATCAATCATAACTTATGGACTTGACAACCATCTCTGTTAGTAAAACCATTAGCAGGCAGACTATGGATCTGGTTTTAACTATTCCCTCAGAGAATACGGAAGCAACAAAGTAAAGCTCATAAATTGAAATTACATATTCCCAAAGTTTCTGACGATACCGTCAAAGTACCGGATGTTTAAACAACGACACTTGGCATAATATGCATTCTTATCTAGAAGCATATTAGTGCCAACAATTTGGCTCATGCCTCCTGCTCTAGAGTACTATGTACGGGTTGTGTCGGGAAGTTTGTCTAACAATTGTCTCACGACACAAAATGGAAAATGCTAATCGCACGCCGCGGGAAATGCGATGTACTCTGCATAAATTTGTACTATTTGTGAAAGGAGTTATAATTAAGAAGTTATTATTTCGCGCTTAAAGATTCTAGAATGTGAATTTAAATGGCTGTTATGAATGTAAGAGCTCTATAGGTTTTTATTTGTAAAAAACACGTTTAAGCTACGACTTACAATATCTTTAGATAATTACGTGAATTTTCCCTGTTACGTTACAAAAATATAGAGAAATAATATAGATAAGGTATTATTTTTCCACTTATGAGAGTATTTGTGTACCAATTATATGCCTATAAATTGGATAAACATACTGCTCAGCGACTTTTGCCTTGATTTAAGCTGTGCGTCCACCGGATCGGAATCGGAGCGTACGGAGCGGAAGGATTTGTTGCTTTGTATTAATTTCTATGAAACTGCGTGCACTGGATCGGCATTTCTGCGCCAGAGACCGGTATTTGTGCTGATGACGTCATCCGCAGTGAACGCATCATTCGGATTCCGAGCGTTTCAAGTTCTGACGTGTTTGCGGCATTAAACTGTAGGCAAAAATACTTATTCACGATGAACGACGATGTTTTAATTACTTTAGTAGAGTCATATGAATGTACCCAAAAATCTATGATATTAATAATTTTTATTGATATTCATCAAATCTATAATATTCTCCGAAAATTAATCTACAACAATATCCTCGTCACTATCCTCCTGCTTTAAAAATACCTAAATTGCCGATGCTGAATCCGAATGCAGTGGACGGGGTGCGTCCACGGCATTTTATAAATGACGACGCTCCGTCCGCTCCGTACGCTCCGATTCCGATCCGGTGGACGCGCAGCTTTAGATGGAACCCAATCAACTTACCTACTACGTATGTAGGGACGTATAATAATAATAATAATAATAATATTCTACCACATTCACACAACACCATCTAGTCCCAAACTAAGCAGAGCTTGTACTATGGGTACTAGATAATGGATAAACATACATATATACTTTTTTTTTTTTTGTAAATACATACATATTATACATAGAAACACCCTGACCAAGACAAACATCCATGTTCACGCACACAAATGTTTGACTTGAGCGGGAATCGAACCCGCGACCTTCGGCGTGGCAGTCGCTTACACTCCCGCTGCGCCAACCGGCCGTCAAATTACTTTTATGGTTATTAATTACAAATAACTTTAGAGTAGATAAACAACAATTTATGGGTCCGTTGTCTACACTAAACAAAAGCAACACCTAAAGGTCTACATTCAAACATAATTAACTTTGGAGAACTACGAGCAAACAATATCGTCTAAATCTAACACTGGGCCTGTAATTTATTAGATTTGTTTCACATGTAACGTAATTAAAAAGTTTTATAGGCTATGGAACCATTAATTTGCTAAAATTGGACCTTTTCTCTATGGAACCTGTTGTTTGGTTAATGGATAAAGTCAATTTTGAAACCTATTTTGAAATTAATTTTGGAGTGACGTGTGGAAAAGCAAAAGCGTAGTTTTTTGTTGTAAGCCACAAGTTTCACGTACATTTTGAAATACATCTAAACATTATAAAATGAAGTCCACTTTCATTCCTGTCTGTCTCTATGAACGTGACAAAGTCAAAACTATCGTATTTTTGTGCGGTTTTCACCAATAGGTACCTACTTAAACATTCCTGGGGAAGGTATAGGTTGTAACTATTTAATAATCTGTGGGTTAAGTTAGTTGTTTTCCACGCAGGCGAAGCTGCGCTCAAAGTCAGTCAGTTAAAGTCTAGCTATTATATCTTTATAATATTACTAAAGACCAAACTATAGACCGGATCGGAATGCAGACTCTAGCAAAATTGCAGCAACCCTAACAATGTAACCACAGCGATTTTCTCACAACCGCAACAAGAGCGACCGGTTGTTTTTACAAACAAACAAACAAGACCCTTTTCCTCTTTTTATAACATAAGTATGACGAATGGTCTTTTCGTCGCCGCGTGACGGAGAGGGTTGTTTCACGCGATGCTTGTCACACTCTTTATTTGTTAAGTATCGGGATGTGATGACGGTATTTTGGGTACTCATTCATCTTATTCTGGCATTTGATGGTGACATTTCTGTCAGATATACCGTATCAAAATAATTATTTATCTTTGTAACTTGCTCAGTTTTGAGGCTAAAAATAAAGTTAAGTTGTAAGAAAAACTTTACAGAGAAAGATTTTTACAGAAATTCAAAATATAGTAAGAATGTTTCTCGGAATTATACATCTACCAAGTACGTACCGAAGTTATTATTTTGGCACTGTTGCAAATGCCATCATTACTGGAATTATTTTTGCGGTTTGTACTAGAAAGTTTTAGAGAAAACAGCAAACATTTATTTCATACAAATTATTTAGGAAAACAATAAACCGTGAAATAAGGCTTACTGGCTGAGCACAAATACGACCCATTACACCACCACACCATCCGTCTCATTACATTATACTTCCTATTCCGTAACGAACAATTTCCTACCAAGAAATCAAACTTTATTAAACACGTTAATACAGCGCAAATAATTACATAACTTTGTGAAAACCAGTGACGAACGGAAGAGCTTACAGAATCGCTAAGCCGTCGACTTTCAAACTTTGACTGTATATTAAGAGACGCCGGCTTTATATACGCTTCAAAAACTCATGTATTTCTGATTCGAGTTGAGCGCATCTGGCCGATTTATACGACTCAATTTGTTATAGAAAATACAATAATGTTGAATTGAGGTTGGATTTTCTCCTTTAGGTGTGTGTTGTATTGCTTTTTCTAGGTTGTGAATAATATTGCCTTTGGAAAATTACTTTCTTACGAAAGATTTTTATTGATTTATAGGTACAGTTGTTAGTAATAATGTGTTGATCTTCATTGCAAATTGAAGTCCCAGGTTACTGTTATTAATTTTAATACATTATCGCTTCTTTTAAATAGGGTTGTTTCCAACTAGTCAAATCAAGCACTTTTCATTAAATGTCAAAAACGACCTTTGCTACGGCGTTTGTATGAAATAAGACCTAGTGACGTCATAGTTTTTTGCTGTCAAATAGAATACTTATTACCAGTAAATTTTCGATAAAAAAAATTAAATAAAGTTTTAACATTAATTAATGAATGAAACTATTATTGTTTTGACATATTTCATAAGATCAAAATACTTGTATAATTTATTTCACTAGCAGGAAACTTCCCTATTCTAGCTGTTGATTTTTGCGAAATTGTTACACAAAATATATGCAGTATAATGTAAACTAATACAGAGATCCGCAAGCAAATTGTAAACAACCGCTAATCCTATTAAAACACAGGAAAATACGCCATAAAATATTTTTCCTTGACTATCTTCAAGGCTCTTACATGCTTTAAATAAGTAAACAGCGTTCTCTCCGCGACGTCTTTCTCTTGTCCAACTACCTAAATATTTAAGGATGTACTTTATTTAACTAACAAAGTCTCGACGAAGTTCTTAACCTGCTGCCATTAGGTTGGCTATAAATTAGTTTGGTGGCAATGCCGTTGTACTAGCTCTAATGTCCATGCAAGCCTTGTCTTGTATGATTTTAAGGCTTTATACCGTAATCATTCGACGAACTTCGTACAATACAGCCTCTGAAATAGGTGCCCATATTTAAGGGTGCTATGTACGCTTAAGTTTGGGACCTATCGCTTACACTTTAGTAGGTATATAAAAAGATGGCGCCTGGCTATCCAATTCAGATTTCGAGATTTCAAAAAAGGAAGGTGCACGGTTTTAAGACTAGCAGTGGTTGATTGATTTGCTAGTTTATAACTGGCGGATGAAGATAGTAACGTGGCAGCTAGGCATGGTTGGTTTATAAGTCCTTACTGTTCTATCATGTCTTTCTGTCTTACCGCTGTGCATTTAAGAGAATATGGGTACTAAAGGGGTTAGATTTGTTTGGCTAAAGTGCAAAGTTTTGCTGACGGGTTATTTCCGTTCACGTAAATGAGAAAGTTACGTTTTTTTGTCTCAGATGATGGCATCTGAGACGAAAATCTTAATGATATTATTTGTATTTATCTTATCATACTCATGGATGAATATAAGAGAATAAATATAATATCATTAAGATTTTCTAAGTGAAATTGCGGAACCCTCCATTGAGCGTGGATCGCTCGACACAGCCCAATGCCCAATTTAAAATAAGTATTTGAAAGGAACGGCATTCAAATATTTGAAATAACAAATACATTCTTTTTACATAATAACGGCAAATTTTTAGGTATACCTAATTGAAATATAGGCATGAACTTGACACCGGCACACATATAAAATTTTGCCGGCATGTCATTTTCGACAATTTTGTATTTTAAATTAGCAATACCGGCTTGCTATATTCCAATTTCAAGCTTGAAATGATAAGAAATTGACGATGTTACATTCAATTATTCACGGAGAAATTTATTTGGAACCCGGCGAAAATTGATCGTAATCCGTTTTAAGCGATTTTTTATATTATGTTAAAATGTTTTTTAAGTAAATACAGCGAGCAAATTTGCGTTACCTTTTTAAGTGGTATTAGGTCGCCTTACAATCCCACCACTGTATAATTCGTTTAGCTAGGATACATTAGTGGTATCTTAGTGTCAGTGACCTACTAACTCGAAGTTTAGAACTCTTGAAATATTTTTTTTATAGACCCACGCCTATATCCCCGAAAAGCTAGGCAGAGGTGGAATATTACACCCACATTTCGCACTGATTTTTTAGGTCCCACGTAATAGGGGGCGAGCCTATTGCCGTACTGGGCACATCACCAGACTCCGTGCCGCTACTGAGAATTTCCAACGGAAAAACTCAATAACACTTTGCCCGACCCGGGAATCGAACCCGAGACCTCCCAATTCCACGCGCACATTTATGCCGCGAGACCAACGAGGCAGTCTTGAAATATCGAGGAATATAAAACTGCCTTGCAACCAGCTTGTAAAATACGAGTCGCCATGTGTCCAAACTGCTGATGATGGTGTATGTAGGTAACTACAAAAAAGTCCTGATAAACACAACCTACATAACATACCAATATTAATGTACCTAAAAATGGTAATTATCGCTCGCTTAACAATGTGCCCGGTAGATGGCAATAGGCTCGCCCTCTATTACATTGCGATCGAAACATCACAGGCGAAGTGTGGGCGTGCAATACACCTATGCCTACCCCTTCGGGGATAAAAGGCGTGAAGTTATGTTATGTTATTAATATACATAAAATTCTTGCTGTACTGACTGACTGATAGACAGCGCATAGACAAAACTGTTGAAATTTGGCTTTGGGAACGAACAAAGAAGAGATTGCTCGAAATTCCCATGGGATCGTCAGAGAATGTGAAACTAAAAATATATACTTTATATGTGCGAGCGTAACAGGCATTCTCTAGGCTATACATACATACAAATAAATAAAATTGGAGTGTCTATTTGTACCTAATATTAAAATAACCGCTTTTTACTAAATGCATATGGATTTATACAGGGTACATAACGAAATGACATTTTTAACAATTTTTGGCTGTCTGTCTGTCTGTTGTTCTCGCTAATCTCTGAAACGGCTGGACCGATTTTGAAGGGACTTTCACTAGCTGATGCAGCAAGGAGTAAATTAGGCTATAAATTAACCGGGTACGCGAAGTAGTTCCCTCAGGACGCGGGTGAAACCGCGGGAAACAGTTTGTAATAAAAATGCAAGTCCATTACTTTTTCTACACATTTTCTATTTCGTAAACATTTAAGTATCTTTAAATTAAATCACATCGATGAGTTTCTTTGTATAAAACCGACAGAACCTTTTAAAATGTCTACCTACTCATCGTTCTTCTGTATCTATTCAATTTAATCTGTTTGTCCATCCATCCATTTATCCATTAAGTGTACGTTGTCGTCCTAAGCTTTTTAATCACAGCGTCTTTTTAATTAAAAAAGATCCTTTCTTTCGCGCCCGACAGCTTTTAAATAAAGAGACACCGTTTAACGCGGAATAATGTCAATTTCCCTGCGTACCTATTGTGATATTGTGTGTCAAGGAAAACCTACAAAATGCTTTCTTATATTCAATGTATGGCCGAACTTTGGCCTTTGTGAGAACAAAGCACTGCGCTCGGCAGCTAAAAATAGTTTTTGAATAGATATGATTATTTTCTGGTGATTAAAAGAACATAATGACCTCTTTTTTTCAAAGTCAAAATCTTTTATTAAAAATTGGCTGGTAAACAGCTCTTACTGAACGTTAAATTTTACAATAGACAGTCTCCCCCTTCACCGCTTCCTATGTGTTTTCGCTAGGAAGAAGAAGCAGCCCAACAAACTCCCCAGCAACACAGTAGGTACTGTCTGCATAGTTAAATATGAAATTATACCTTATAACAAAAAATTATAATATCTCATTTAAATTAACATGATAGCTCTATCACACAATCTATTGCCATTTATTTAGTTACGTACCTACCTACTTAAGACTTGAAAGTTGTTTGAAGCCGATTGCAAAAGTTTCATGTCATCTATTTATAGGCAGGCTTGTCTAGGTACGAATAAGTGTATCATTGGGAACATAATAAGTAGATTCTGGATCAATTTTTAATTTAAAGCAGTTTTTTTGTACTTCCTGAAACACAAATGCCCGACTAACCAACATAACATAAACTCACAAGACAGTTCAAATAAAACCAGAAAACACAACTACTATCAATAACCTAGCATTTAGCACACGAGTACGCAAAACATACACAATCAAGAACATAAATAGTCCTGAACAAACAATAAGTAATCATAACCAGTGTCCTTCCATAGTCCAAAGTTTCATTAATTACGGCTCGCCCGACCATGGACAAAACAGGGTTTTAATTAAAAGCAAACAGTTCCAGAGACAATGGTCTGTGTCACACACAACGTTGGTCTCGCGAGATTTTTTGCGATTCAATTATTCGGGGAGGCGTTTTTATTGCAGACTTTGAGTTTAGTTCAGCAAGGATATTTAGATGGCTACGTAATTAAATAGCTTGTATTACAAGGTACGTTTTGGACGACACATTCCAGAAAGAATTTGTAGTCGAAATTGTGCTGATTTTGCTTCTTTTAACGCTAACATTTTTGACCAGTAAAAACCGATTTAAAACTGTCTCATTATTGTGTTGGGCAACTGAGAAGTAGGTATATCCTCCCAAACAAAAAAGGAATGCAAATCGATTATGACCGAGTTCTGAAGTACCCAAAATCCTTAAAAATGTTCGGCGTCTTTTTAATTCAAAACGTGTCACATTATTTGTTACAACCAAAGAAATATAACCTTAAAACCTAGTTCAACCTCTCTGGTTAGAACCATACATGCTTCGTTAGTCATGACTGCCTCGTTGGTCTCGCGGCATAAATGTGCGCGGGGGAGTGGGAGGTCTCGGGTTCGATTCCCGGGTAGGCCAAAGTGTTAATAGGTTTTTCTGTTAGGAAATTCTCAGTAGCAGCACGGAGTCTGGTAATGTGGCCGGTACGTCAATAGGCTCGCCCCCTATTACGTGGGACCTTAAAATTCATGGCGAAATGTGGGTGTAATATTACACCTCTGCCTACCCCTTCGGGGATACAGGCGTGAGTCTATAAATAAAGTAAATAAACCATACATGTGACATGTCTGTCCGATAAGAGAATAATCAGAGAAAGAAAAATTATGTATCTAAAATATTTATGAAACATACCTATTACAAAACTGTCTAAGAAATATACAGACAATTACAAAATAGACAAGTTGCTGCTTTCATTTACTTAAAAGCAATCATAAGTATTCAAATATATATCAGTATCGTCGCTAACTAAACAAAAACAGATACTATTACGCTGATTGCATACGTGCCTGTATTTCATACGTGAGTACATTACATCTGCAGTTTGTAGTACTTCAGTACATCTACATTATAAATATATGTCCGTAATTTACTTAAATCGCACACAAACACGTAAGACTTGATATGAAAAATAATATTATAACTATTAATGTCCTTAATTTAAACTGTCATTGTAGATATTTATTTATCTCTTACTCTGAATATAAAGATGACAAAATAATAAGTCCAGTAAAACTAATTCATACCTAACACAAGTGCATACGTTCTACAATAAAACGCAAAATATACCTAATTGTCTCAGAAATGTATCACTTATAAAACATCATAAATAAATGCTTTGAGTTTATTATGATAAAGAATTTATTTAGCTACCAAATTCCAGTCTCAAAGAACATTATCGTTAACAAGCATTCTACAATAATATGTATAAAATGTAGCAAAATAAAGTTTGCCAGATACAATGTATAAAAATGCGCGCTAGAATTTCATAACAAAATGGCGCCCGGTACTCTGTAACGTACAAAATGTCTGTTGACTGCACCTGTGACATTTCCACTTTACGTAAAGGTATGTTTATGTGTTTGCGCAAGTATTTGCAACGCTTGCTACATTCCAGCTTTGTGCAATACAAGCAAAATATTGCTATACAAATATATAACTGAAATTTAAACGCATACATATTACAAGCTTGTGTAAAATTTATTTTAGGCGACATTGCTGGATTATATGTGCAGATATTTTATGAAATGGATATGTAGATATTGTGGCCTATCTATGCTCTGTTCCTAAATATAACAAATAATATTCATAGGATTGCAGCGGTTCCTTTCACAGAGTCAAATATTACATAAAATATAACAAAATTATATCGGTCAGATTACTTTTAAACTAAAATAAATAAAAGGAACTTTAGAGTAAATTCGTAATACATACAAACATCGTATTATTTGAGACAGGACAAACATAATTTAATGCCTAAAAAGACTGCACTGGGTACGCTTGCTTTTAATGATTTTTATGATGTAAAAACTTTGCGCTACGGGAGGCTGCATTTAATAGCTGTGTGCAGCTGTTATTGTGCTTTCAAATATGGCGTTTTGTGTTCAAATACAGAGAGTATTCAAACATTTACTCACATGGGATCAATATAATACTCATAACGACGCAGCGTGCAAGTTCTACAGTAAACCATGAACAATCACAGAATCATAAAAGAGATCAATACTTTATTCTGGACCGAAAACTCGTGATTAAAATATATCGAGAGCATACCTACATATTGCCGCCATATTTAAAGTACAAAACTTTACAAGCAGCTTTCTAACCACCCAAACTGCTACAACCTGTAAATAAATAAGTACATAAATCACATTAATTAGTGCGCGAGGCACATTGGTAGCGGGCAGAGCCAGGCTTATCTCGAATAGGAAGCTCGCTAATGTTAGTTTAATTCAAGTTGTTCAGGGTTGAGAGCGTACCAAATTATTATCAGAACGTTTTGAGCAGCTCTCGCTTCCGACTCATTTGCTAGGGCCCTTGCAGACTTGTGATAATTAGTGCCACCGATGGAACCAGAAAGATGAACAGTTTTGGAATCAGGAAGGAGATATTTGATGAATCTACTGCATCAATTTGGGTTTAAAAGTTTACGACGTGGTTTTTAATCAATTTTGGTTGTTATGGATGTGTAAGTGTAGCAAATAAATTAAATTATTTGATGTCACTCGCAGTGTTTTTTATAGCAATAGGCAGCAAACGAGCAGACGAAACACCACAGGAGTCAGAACGACGTTGCCACCCCTTGGGTTCGAGAAAAGGGATAGGATGAGGAGTGGGATGAGGGAGAAGGAATAGGGGATAGGGCCTTTGGCATTCTCATTCACCGAACGAAACGCAACAGTAGGTATAAGTACTGTTACTTTATGTCGATTTTCTGTGAGAGGGTAGTACTTCCCCGGTCGAGCTGGCCCATTCATGCTGAAATCGGCAAGGCTCTACTACCTGTTAGTGTAATTTGGATTGAAAGATGTATTTTACAAGTATACTTATTAACTCAATCCGTACTTCGTTATGCCCGGCTGTGTTCCAAAAATAGCATAACTGACAGTGAACTCAATAAAAATATATTGTATTACCGACGGCAAAATCAGGCTCGAACATCCGATTCGTCGACAAACAATCGCAAATTAAAGCACAAGCTAGCGAAGAAGACAATCATTCACATTTGTAATCAGTGATTGTACATAACTATAACTATCGTCTGGCACATCTTATGTCTTCCACACTCAGTGTGCCCGCGACTATTACAATAAATCTTAATAATCCGCTCAGATTTGGCACATAATGTTCAGCAGCTCCTAATCCTGGCTATATGGCGATATAATGACAACGTGTGGGTCGTGATAACACAAGGTGCTCTAAGAACTAAGGTTATTTCAGGTAGTAAAGATCTTTAGAGGTAGAATCAAACAAAACCATTTTAAGGACAAATCCCGTATTAGGAATAATTCTTGTGTTGCGTGGGACTTCACATACATTCACTCAAAGGCTACACAGTACACCCAGACTTAGACAACAATTTGTTGTCCCATGTGGAAATCGAACCACAGTACCTGGTGCAGTGATAAGCGGCGAAGCAACCGCTTAAACTCAACCTTCTCAAAACTCCACCATCCATGCAGCCATTTTGAATAATACGTTTCCTTGCGTAGCTGCGTAGTATGTATAGTATGCGTAGTGATACCGCACTTGTGCTGTCTTAATTTGATTGTTTGTTTGTTTAGTTTTTCGTGTGAGTGTGTCGAAGTTTTCAGACCGCCCGAAAGCCTCCGAAATGGTCTAACGACCCTTATCCTTAGACAAGAACCGGGACCGACAGCTTTACGTGCCCCGCGAAGCACGGTAGCGCTCTGATGTAAATGCCACACACGGTCACCCATCCAAGTGGCGACTTGTGCAAACGTTCCTTAACTTTGCCGATCTGTTATGAATGACAAGCCAAGTCTCGCTATGAGCGCTACTGTCACTCTGACTGCTCTGATTAGAAATATTCGAAACAAACTTTAAAACTTTAAGGATATAGCCTCGTTTAAAGACCTAATACTAGTAACGAACAAATGAAATCGGCGTACCATTTGTCATCTAAAGATCTCAGCATTTTTTCCGGCGCAAAAAATCACTTTTAATAACAACAGGCAGTAACACGCATACAAATATTAGAGACTGCCACCAATTTTAATGGCATGCCTCTTTAATTATTAATGTTTCGACATATTATTATGCTCGCATTCTATTGTCGTAGATATAATGTGCGATCCTGTCCGGTACTTTACGATTGTACGTACTAACTGATGTCACGAACGTGCCACATCTGAATGTAGTCTAACGGTACTACGCCAAGTAGGTCGGGCTTCTAAAAATTGGCACAAGTGCAACGTTGAGAGGGAGCAAATGAGGCAGCAGCCAGCCGGACCACTACAGCTTTGTTCTTGACACTGACGAGCTACTGGGACATGTCACACGTCAGAACATGATATACTACTGTGTATAAATAGTTTTAGGCAATATGCTGTAAGGTTAGTCTGAGCCAAAACCAACAGACTTTAGGTATGGATTGTTTCGTGGATGCGTTTCGTTTCGCATCAAATTGAATGATCGATAAATACTCTCGTATTACCAGTCGCTCATTTAACAGCTTTTTATAAGCAAGGAGGACATTTTAGTTAAACACAAGCTGAAAAATTGTAATATAAGTAACAGAAGAGCCAATAAATGGATTTCTACTTAAAAATTAGACGATTTTCGCCACAAGAAAGTCGCAAAATCACACATTATATTGCAATCCACTGACGTAGCTTCTCTCTACAAATATATGATGACGCTATGTCCGATGCTGCCACAAAATTACCAATGCAAAAGATAAAATAAACCCAAAGCTATAATATCATATATGCTCAGCAGTATCGCAGCATCCCAAAATATTAAAACATGATATATCAAAAGTAAACAAACAAAAAACAAAGTTAGAAAGTCATTATGATTACCGTACGGACGATATATCGCACACTGCGCATTAGACCGGGACAAACGCTCCTCCGTCCAACCCTTGTCAAACGGTTAATAATTGCCTCCCGGCTCCGGTCGGATAACAATTTACGCTATAAATAATAATAATAGTAACAATAAATGAACTGTTGGGTTAGAAAATTGTGGGCAAATCGATTGTTCTATATTTATTTGGAGTTAAAGCTAAATAAATCCATAAATCTAATATTATGTGGCAGTTTTAGTATTATACAGATGAAAATGCGAGTTATAATAATGAAAAGCTCTCAATTATGAAAAGAATCTAATAATGAAAAGAAAAAATCTAATAATGAAAAGCATTCAATAAATATTGGTCTTTTAGAATGAGCAATTCAAAATTATTATCTAAAAATTACATGGCGATTAAAATTTGTAATTTGCCTGATGATGCATGTAGGTATTTTTATGTGTAGATTTTGCCAAAATTACTAATTATGATAAGGATGTTACGATATGCGAAGATACTATCCCTATAAACATAGGACTAAGGACGCCTCAGCGCAGTGAAATCAAAGCCGGTAATCGGCCAAGTGGCAAAGCTACATATGACGTACGAGTACGTCGCACTAACCACATCAAAGCTCTCCACGATTGCTCAACCATTCGAGCACTCTATTGCCTTTAAAACACAGCCTTTCTTACCCCACTGCACTGCACAAATAAAAGAGAATTCCTTACCACTGAACTTGGGAATTTTATTTAAAAATACTTCTAAAGAACTTCCCTTGAGGTAGAAGTTTCCTTCGTTTGTTCTTTAAGAAACTATTGGAACGCGGCGAAACCAAGCGCTCTTTGATAATCTAGACTCAAGTGTAATACTTTGCAAATTACTTAAACGTTTTTTTGTTACAAATTAACCATTTGAAGAATTTTCTGGAAGGAATTTCTGAGATTTATCGTGAAACGTATTTAGTGGCATTATTCTCGTGCAGTGATAGAACTTTAAAATCTATTTGCTTTCATAAGGTTTTTCTGTTACATTCATTGTCTGGATTTAAATCAACTCTCGTGGCATACGCTAATATGTTAGCGTGACTAGGAAAGAAGTTACTTTACTGGTTAACCACCGACAACATACATAGGAATACAGACTAAAGTGTGCAACTAGATATTATAATAGACTGTGGAATACCATAAACATATAAACCACATGGTTGAATCAGTCAAACCTCATACATAAAACCAATACACATTTCAAGGCATAAACAAAACCACTACACACCCCGTCGACAGGGCAAACGAATAACAGCTACAACACATTTTTCTTACATTTTCTCCGTACGAAATGTATTGCACCGCCATAAAAAAAACTACAAAAAACGTCAGCACGTGAAGCAGACCCAGCCGAGACCCTTGCGCGCACCTGTATGTGTCACTATGGTTCTTTCATAAAAGACCTTAGGGATGGTACCGTTAAAACTTTTATGAGCAATTACCTTTTGGACACTCAGGTAGCGGGGAAAGTGTTACATTACAAGACAAGCGCAAAAAATCTATGGGGAAGGAAAATGTACTGATGTCTTTCACGTAAGTCTCCCAGTTCCGGAGCTCTTTACGAAGGGTCCTTTAGTAGGCAAAGCTCTTGCAATTTTAATGGAAACGCCCGAGGGAGAAAAGACTGTACTTAGCTTGAAGTGTTCCCTAAATGTTGTAGCGACAACGCTCCGCTTGCGATTAGCGACTGAGTTTACCCTTCCAAGTATTTATAAATTCATTTTGGTTGACGTCGTGTGTTACGGATTTAACAACTTTCCAGAGTAACTGCCACATAAACTGAGTAGATCGATACTCAAAAGTTTGGTTGCTTTCGACGTCTATGATAAATGATTAAGATTGTATTTCATATTATAATCTATATTAATCTATATTTGAAACCTGAAGACATTTTGAAATTATTTATACCAGAGCTGTTTACAAGATAAAGATAATATCTACAGTATTTATTTCGTAACGTTTGCTCAAACTAACGAAATAAAGGTCACTTTATTTTCAAAGGTTTCATTTAAATATATTAGCATTTAGAGCGTTAAAACGAACGAATATCGATAAATCAGCGTCTAAAGCAATGAAACAGATAAACTCTAAGGCCAGGACACCGTGAAAGTACATTTTATAGCGCCCATACTCTGATTGTGTAAGAGCAAGTCATGATCTCGCTTTATTCGTATATAAGGCGAAACCATCTTGATTTAATGAAGGCAGAAAAACTGTTGAATTGAAAATTTCGTCGAGTCAGTGAGCTGGTATATTCGCTGAGTTGGTCTGGCCGGCTCTTGCCGTCACTCAGCCGCGTTGACATAAAGACATAAAGACATAAAGACATATTTATTTCTGCATTTTGGTTGTTTACAACACTTATACATGTCAAAACCCTATTCTAGATGATGCCGGCTTTTCCTAGCTAAATGACTTCTTGAGAAGAAAGGCCGAAACAAACTCAGAGTCATTTTTTTTTTGTCACTTCATTTTGTTTAGTATTTTCTTCATCTTTTAAAGTCCAGACAAAAAAAAAGGGTTTAGTATGCAAGTACAATGCAGGAAATCATCTGACGCTTTTGACTGACTCGGCCAACTGATGGCCCGCATTCAACAGCAATCGTACGGCTCAACCTTGATTGAGGGAGCCAGCACGATCTGTATCACTATGCCTCCACGCCATCAGAAGGTGTATGCATAAGCATGTCAGCCTAAGCCATCAGACAGGTTGCCACAACTATTTGTTTATATGTTTAATAATGCCCACATCATACTCACAACTTTACAAGCGAATACATAGTAAAATACATGTTGCAAACAATATGTAAAAATAATAAAATTTTAACAATAAAATGTCATATTATATTTAAAATGTCAAAAAATATTATTGAATGTCAATTCAGGAATAATAATATATTACTTAAGTAATTTTAAAAATAGTAAAAATTTAAACAATAAAATGTCATATATTTAAAATATGCGTTGCTTTTTGCTATAAAATACGTTTAATATTTTGCATTTTACTTCACAGTGTAACTAGCTTGGTGAACTTTTGATTTATATGCTAGTTCAGCTGCCCCGGTTCGTTTGCATGAACTTTGGATGTTACAAGCCGGAAATAGTTTTCAGCGAGGAATTTAAACAGACTTTTATGGATCAGCGTGCAATCGGAAGTAAAATGTATACTTTAGATGTAAATTATAACCTGTAAGTACAACGGAGATTTCAATGTACATACCTACACTTCCTAAACGTATAATACTATAATTAATTAATATTACAGCCGAAACAGAAACAATAGGCTTGTTTCCAACTAGTCAAATCAAGGACTTTTAACTGAAATGTCAAAAACTTTTTGCTACAGCTTTTGTACAAAATAAGACCTAATGACGTCATAGCTTTTTGCTGTCAAGTAGAATACTTATTATCAAAAAAAATACGATAAAAAATGTTAAATAAACTTTTAATATTAATTGATGAATAAAACAACTATTATTTTCACATGTTTCACTAGATAAAAATACTTATATATAATTTTTTTCACTTGCAGGAAACTTCCCTATTATCAAACAAAGATAAATAGATCCAATATAGGGTGATGATTAATTTCAGAAGAATATATATTATGACCGCTAGCAAAACAGTTTCACAGTTTTATTACTTTTATAATTATACGTAGGTTGTGATAGTGATAGTTATTAATTTCAGATTACTCGTATATTATTTATATTAGTTTATTTACGGGCGACGTTTACACAAACATGTTTGATGTTATTGAAGAGTCCCTAGGTAACTACGTAGTTTGTAGCTTATAATTTCTAATATTTGATCTGTCTGTATGTCCGACCTTAAGATAATACATTTTGTGCTTAAATAATAGAAACTGTAACAAATAGAACACTACCAAATTTTGTGTCAACTTACCTTGTAAAATCTTGTGTTGCAGAGAATTAAACACTTACAACGAAAAATTAAGCCATTACAATCCTGAAGCACACCCAGATTTAAGCCTGTTATTAAAGCCTTTAGCTTACAGAGTAACGCTTATGAACAAATATTTTTTTGCATCCGGGATTGAACAGATAGTAGGGCTATGAGAAAAACATGGAAGAGACGTATGCAACCCTTTTATATATTCATTGACTTCCACCACACATCACGTAGCAACAAATTATTCATTCTTGTAGCGACACTCTAAGAAATAAACCTAAGACGAAACAAATCACCTTTTCCCCGGAGAATTAACAAGTTAACGTGATAATATCGAAACATTGTCGTGTGTGGGGAGGCGGATAGAAGCTTCACCCGAGGACAAAGGGTGAGCCCGCTTTGAGCGTGTTGGCACAATGCGAGCTCAAAGTAGGCTAACGTAAAAGAGTTACGTACTCCACGCTACCTTATCTGAGGCAAACGTGAGAGTTGCTTGAGAGATATCGTGTTAAACAAGCAGCTATAACTAATAGCTCGTTGGTTGTAGGGTTGTAGAAAACGTTATAAAATAGAGACAATAGTAAATGGTAGACGGTAGAAATGAGTCTTATTACTGATCAATTCATGGACTTATGTACCTACCATAATATTGGCGATTAAAAAGAGTGGCCACGAGTTTTATTGCCCGTTCTTTCTCGAGTTTACTATTGCTTTACGAACGAGGCATTAAATGTAAATGTAGAAGCATTAAGTAATTAGAGCTCAAAATTGACATTCATAAGCGTCACCTTGTGACCTAGATGAATAAACGAATTTGACTTTGACTTAGAAATGGCAGATGTCCTGTCTATATCTCCTATGTGAAGTTACTCTTAACACTTTGCTCAACTAATACAGTACACGTATGCCATTACAAGTTATATTCAAATCTTAATTCCGCCAATTTATAATAGTCAACGTGATAGAAAAACTGTTATCGCCAGACTGCTTACATAGAAATTTTAACTACCATAGTCATGTACAATTAAACAAGTTGGCGCTGGACCAGTTTGAAATAAAAGCCCTTGGCTCGCTCATAGAGTCGAGGCACACTAGAATTTGTTTTTGTATACGAGTGTCAATGTGTGTGTAAAGTAGCACATGAAGCGACGATGTCTTGCTGAGCGATTCTCGCCCTTATAGTGGTCTAGCGGGAAGTTGTTCGACTGCACCTACATATTGTAATAAAGCAAAATGTACCTTACATGGTACATTTTTCGGCTCGTTTAGGTTTTCCACAATTATTAAGTACTTTTATTTATTTATTTTTGTTTGAATTTTTGAGAATTTTCTTATAATCTTATCAACTGTATCATTTTTGTTTGTTTCCTTTTATTCCTGTGTATAATTGCAATTTTTATTAATTTAATTTATATATTTTTGTTTCATCTTTACTATAGACATTTTATGAATTTATGTAATTAGTCAAAGGAGAATGCCGAAACCTGTACCAAGTGCTTTAAAAAAAATGATATACCGTAAATACTTTGACACATTTTGAATGCCATTACTAAATTATTAAACATTATTAAATCCGCGTTTACGAAATATTATTAAAAAGTAGAACTAAGATCAACAACTTCCGAATGCATATATTGCCAGCACAAAAAAAGTCGATTTCGAGCGACAAACAATCGAGTGTAATAATATTCTCAACATTAACGATTGCTTACACGATTAAATGATTTTGTATTCAATTGAAGGTACTATGATAGTGAATTAAAAAAACTGTGTTCTGTGTGATTTTATTAAATAGAAATACATATTTGGCTACTTAACTTGATTTCAGTCTTTGGTTGAGCAATTTTTTCATTAATCGATTGTTTTTAGGTGATATCGATTTAAGATATAATTGAATCGAGATAGCAACACTTGCAGGGTAACATTTGATAACTCGAGCAACTATCAAAAGTGTCAAATGTCAACCCTACACAACGTCGCCTACACATCGATCGTGTTTCTTTGTGTTACTATTTTGTTTTTATCCGTTGAGTTGAAGTTTGTTCCTCTGGGTCGAAACTACGTTTCTTTTAACTTGTAACATCATTAACTTATTGAAATCGTTATAAACAATTAGAAATCAAGGACAAATTCCTTTTTTTGCAATATTTGTGGCGGATTTTTTAAAATATGGTTATGTGAAAATCTCAGAACTGCGGATTCGAAAACAAAAACGCTTCATGCCTACGGTAATATTAAACAATAAGCTGGCTAAAAATTTTCATTTCATGAAAAAGCAAACGGTAGCTTCCATACAAAAATCGGCATTCTCCTTTAATTTAATAACATTGATTTCGTTTTAAAGATAAAATATTTGTACACCTGCTTTGGTAGAACATGTTGATTCTCATGCAAATAATTCACCACCTATGATAGCACCTACCATGTATATTGTATTTACACATGTTTTCACAAATAAAAACATATTTATATTTATCTTTATCTTAGAAAAGTAACGACTAAGCTTAAAAAAGTCATATGTGTATGAGATTTTTTCATCACCCGCAAAAATAAATCCTATAACGCAGGAGACTACAAACATTCAGCCAACGGATACAAAAACATGCGGACTCAATAATTAATGTAGGTATCACACAAAGTGTCTGGAGTGGAAATTAAACCCCCAACACTTTTCATAGTGTTAAGCGAAGACGTCAAAATCATTTATTCATCTAGGTCACAAAGTGACGCTTATGAACGTCAATTTTAAAAATAAATTACTTAATGCTTACAAACGTTTCATTTACTGTCTCGTTTGCAAAGGAATAGGTAAAACCATAAAAAAAAAAATTGTCTATATTTTGGTACATATTTTTATTTTTGTAAGGAGCTGCAACTGTTTCACATTCTACTGAATTACTTGTAAAAAGTAATTAGTTACAGACATAATACTTGAGCAATTAATGCAGTTACTAACTTAAGTGCTTTAGTTAGCCTTCCAATGTGAATATTGTGTTACAGCATCCACTTACGTCTTATAATGTGTATAAAATCTTAATAAAACGTATAAAAAACGCTATCACTTATCCACAAACCTAGTGACTCGCGTACCTATTAACGTACAACTTTGTTACTACAGTAACAGTTCCTGTTGTCGTTAAAGTTGCAGAGCGGTAATGGACGAGATTACTATACAAAAAAATGTATATACCTATGTATGTTTATCCATTGTCTAGTACCCATAGTACAAGTTATGTGGTTAAAAAACAGCAACAGCAGAATATATTGTTAATGTAGTACTTAGTCGATACTGTAATTAATGAAACCGCTCTGTGTGTCATGCCCCACAAAGGCAAATTGGCAGCGGTTTAAATATTGTGAATATTTCTAGCAAACTCCGTGCACGACACGAGGCATTTTTATTACGATTTTCTTTTTACAAACTCACGCATGTATCCCCGAAGAGGTAGGCAGAGGTGTAATATTACACCCACATTTCGCCGTGAATTTTTATGTCCCACGTAATAGGGGGCGGGCCCTTTGCCGTTACCGGGCACATCACCAGACTCCGTGCTGCTATTTATTTAATACTTTATTGTACACTTTAAAGAACATTTATAGAAACTGCTACTGAGAATTCAGAAAATCTCACTCACCCTTTCGCCCGACCCGGGAATCGAACCCGGGACCTCCGATCAGCAGACGCATACGCTATCCACTGGACCACGGAGGCAGTGGAATTTTATATTTCTTCATATTGATTGTATTTGAAACGGTAACAAAATATGTTTAAAAACGTCTTACGAGAAAAATAATGAAGTCTTTGAAAGTTGCCATGACAATCAAAGTTAGCCAAGTAAAGGCCTGTTCAGACCTAAGCGGTATTCGCTACCGTCTGCGGCAGAGAAAACCCAGTGGGTATGGGGTAATATTACTGTTCAGACCTAAGCGGTATTCGCTATCCTTGTGGGTAGAATAACGCGCGGTAGTCGAGTTTCGCTCAGAGAGGTAAGAAATTTAGGTCGCTCTAGCCGCGGTACTTGATACCAAATACCCGAGCGAAACCCGCGCGGTATGTACCTCTACCCACAGCGGCAGCGAATATCGCTCAGGTGGCTCTAGCCGCGGTACTTGATACTAAATACCTGAGCGAAACCCGCGCGGTATGTACCTCTACCCACAGCGGCAGCGAATATCGCTCAGGTTTGAATAGGCCTTTACAGTGCACGCCCTCTCATATACTTTCCCAAGCCAATCCATTAGCTGCCACTCCATAAGACCAGAAACAAAATCAATAATTTAACCCTCCCTTGAAGAAAACAACAAGCGCGATTAACCGAGTTAAAATTCAACTTGCTGTCGCTATCGCCGCGAAACTTTGACTTTGCCCGGCGTTTCAGACCAAACTGAAAGTTGCATTGTTTGATTAAGTCATGGCGGCTTACATACAGCGAACTCCCAGTGAGCGGGTATTCACGGAGTAGAGGCGAAAGTTTCGCAGACAATGGGTAAATGACGTCAACAGACTTATACTTTTTTAGGATGTTATGATGGTAAATGAGAGAGCGTGAAGTCTGCCAGTGGTGGACCCTGGAACTAAGGCAGCGATAGCCTAGTGGAGAAACCAACAGACTGCCTTGCAGAGGGTATCGGGTTCGAATCTACGGCGCGCACCAATGACTTTTCGGAGTTATGTGCGTATTGAATTGTTAACTATCGCTTGTCCCGTGCCTCGCAGAGCACGTTAAGCCGTCGGTCCTGGTTGCTATCAAGATCTTTGACAATCGTTACAGGGCGTCAGTGCCTTCTAATAAACTGACATTAGTCTAAACCTTGGAATATCGCTATCCCTTCGGGTTGCGGAGGTCAGACAGGCAGTCGCTCCGTGGAAAAGCTAATATTCAGCTAAATCCAGTTAGACTAGTAAGCGGACCCCAGATTGAAACTGGGATAACGCTAAGTGGATGGTGGACCCTGGAACTACGTTTC
Organism: Euclidia mi; assembly: GCA_944739405.2. Classification (NCBI taxonomy): domain Eukaryota; kingdom Metazoa; phylum Arthropoda; class Insecta; order Lepidoptera; family Erebidae; genus Euclidia; species Euclidia mi. Next base: position 124,784,452 of record OX123182.2, on the reverse strand, counting down.
TCATAGTGAGACGAGGCCCGTGCCCAGCAGTGGCACAGCGTAAGTATACACAGGGCTAGTGAAGAAATGAGAGACAATACACTTGTGTTGTGTGTGAGCGCAAAACACTTATGCACAATTTTTCACCCCGTTGAGACTGGCCGTCTTGACCGTGATTCAGTCACAGCACATCATTATTGGCATGCCCAGCATTCAATGCCTCGGTTTCATAATTCTGCTATTGAAATTCTATACTGCCGTCATAACGTAAAAGGGCACAACTAACATTTTTTTCGAAATTGAGTTATATACATATTTGGAATCAGGAGAAAAAGACCTATCTGCTAATATTTTTTGTATAATTTTATAACCACAATAAATAAAAGTACCATAACCCGAAAGGGCACAACTTAGAATTATTTTTGTGATAGCACTAGAAAAGGGCATATCTAGTTTAGATTACATAAAGAGGCCACATACAAGTGGATAGATGTGTTTCAATAAATATGGCTTTTCATTGTAATATTTATTTTAACCTTTCCCCCCAAAATGTTAGAATGGAAAGTCACATTTGGTTAATTATGCCTTTTATAATTAATATTAATGATTTTACAATATTTTGTAAATTAGGTTTAAATGGAAAAAGTAGATTATTGTACATACATTATAAATACAGCGAAAAAAAATAAGTAAATGATCTTATAGAATTCATGTAGACGCTACTATTTCCATTCATACATTTTCTATAACTACATACATACATACATATATAGACTCACGCCTGTTTCCCCTAAGGGGTAGGCAGAGGCATATTAAACGCCCACTTTTCGCCAGTGTTTTGATCCCACGTAATAAGTGGCGAGCCTATTGCCGCTTATGGGGACATTTTGTTTGCCAGAGCCTCGTCTGTTGATCGGCAGGTGCACCACTTGCAGGTGAGGTTGGCTTGGGACCCTAAGTTCTTGGTGGGAACCCTATATAACTACAATACTGTAATTTATTTTTGACAAAAACTAAGATATATTTTAAACTCGATTTTCTCCTGATTTACAAAATGTTAGTTGTGCCCTTTTACGTTATAAAGGGTGCAACTAGATATTAAAATAGATTGTGCATAGGGTTCCCACCAAGAACTTAGGGTCCCAAGCCAACCTCACCTGCAAGTGGTGCACCTGCCGATCAACGGACGAGGCTCTGGCAAATAAAATATACCGATAAGCGGCAATAGGCTCGCCACCTATTACGTGGGATCAAAACACTGGCGACAAGTGGGCGTTTAATATGCCTCTGCCTACCCCTTCGGGGAAAAAGGCGTGAGTCTATGTATGTATGTAGAAATCCATAAACATATAAACCACTGGTTGAATCAGTCTAACCTCATACATAAAACCAATACATATTTCAAGTTGTAAACAAAACCACTTCACACTCCGTCGACAGGGCAAACGAATAACAGCTACAACACATTTTTATTACATTTTCTCCGTATGAAATGTATTGCACCGCCATAAAAAAAACTACAAAAAACGTCAGCACGTGAAGCGGACCCAGCCGAGACCCTTGCGCGCACCTGTATGTGTCACTATGGCTTTTTCATAAAAGACCTTAGGGATGGTACCGTTAAAACTTTTATGAGCAATTATTTTTGGACACTCAGGTAGCGGGGAAAGTGTTGCATTACAAGACAAGCGCAAAAAAATCTATGGAGAAGGAAAATGTACCGATGTCTTTCACGTAAGTCACCCAGTTCCAGAGCTCTTTACGGAGGGTCCTTTAGTAGGCAAAGCTCTTGCAATTTTAATGGAAACGCCCGAGGGAGAAAAGACTGTACTTAGCTTGAAGTGTTCCCTAAATGTTGTAGCGACAACGCTCCGCTTGCGATTAGCGACGGAGTTTACCCTTCCAAGTATTTGTAAATTCATTTTGGTTGACGTCGGGTGTTACGGATTTAACAACTTTCCAGAGTAACTGCCACATAAGCTGAGTAGATCGATACTCAAAAGTTTGGTTGCTTTTGACGTCTAAGATAAACGTTAAAGAGTAGGTACCTATTTCATATAATATTCTATATTAAATCTCTTTTTGAAACCTGAAGACATTTTGAAATTATTTATTTCAGAGCTGTTTAGGTACAAGATAAAGATAAGAACTAGGCACAGGATGTATTTCGTAACGTTAGCTCAAAGTAACGAAATAAAGATCACTTTATTTCCAAAGGTTTCGTAAGCAAGTAATTTAAATACATTAGCATTTAGAGCGTTAAAACGAACGAATATCGATAAATCAGCGTCTAAAGCAATGAAACAGATAAAACTCAGATCCTCTCAGGGCAGGAAACCATGAAAGTACATTTTACAGAGCCCCACACTCTGATTGTGTAAGGGCAAGTCACTATCTCGCTTTATTCGTATATAAGGCGAAATCATCTTGATTAAATGAAGGCAGAAAAACTGTTGAATTGAAAATTTCGTCGAGTCAGTGAGCTGGTATATTCGCTGAGTTGGTCTGGCCGGCTCTTGCCGTCACTCAGCCGCGTTGCTTTTTGCTATAAAATACGTTTAATATTTTGCATTTTACTTCACAGTGTAAGCAGCTTGGTGAACTTTTGATTTATATGCTAGTTCAGCTGCCCCGTTTGCGTGAACTTTGGATGTTACAAGCCGGAAATAGTCTTCAGCGTGGAATTTAAACTGTTATGGATCAGCGTGAAATCGGAAGTAAAATATATTTCAAAAATAAATAATTATAACTCGTGTTCAAAGACAGGTCGTGTTCCGTATTCCATGAATTTTACTGTAGTCGTATATACAGGGTGTAACAAGACCCTTAACGAAAACTAAAATCCCATGTTGTACCAATCATTACGAACATTTTTTACTTCGGCACCATACCTGCGAAATTACTGGTTCAGGAGATATTGAGGCTCAAAGTTGGTATGGAATTTTTCTAATTAGGTAAAAAATCGATGCATTTACCCCGCCAATATGTTCTCTAGATGCCCTATAACCCCATGGATAAGTAGGTATTTTGAGCATCGCACGCGCGCGCTTTTAATTGCGGTTTAAAAATTTGTGAAAACTCAAAAAAAAATCGTTTCCCAGGTATTATTTTCGGTTAGTATGACTTGGCATGATGTCCACAACGAGTAGACTTCGGCTTCGTGATGGGTCTTGTGACAACCTGTATAATCTTTAAAAAAAGACAAATAGATCGAATATAGGGTACTTAATTTCAGTAAAACACATCACCGCTAGCAAAACAATTTCACGTTTTTATTACCTTTATAATTATACGTAGGTTTTGATAGTGATAGTAATTAATCTCAGAGTACTTATAATGTTTATTTACCAGGCGGTATTTACATACGTCACATTTTATTGAAGAGTCCCCCGTAACTACGTACTTTGTAGTTTATTATTTCTAATATTTATCCAGTGTGGCCGACTGATAAATGATATGTTTTTATGAAATCATTGGAACAGAGCACGTAAAAAAAATACCAAAATAAGTAGGTACATAGCTCCAAAATTACTTCATGTTTACCTATAAATAAAAATAATTGACCTGACGGACACGACGGACGAAAATATCATGGCAGAGACAAAACTGAAGCTAAGAATGCAATACTGGAGGTATATAGGAATTGCACTTCTTTGAAGCTAGCACTGCGTAAAAGTGGGCAGTATTTTATAAATCTGCCCAAAATTTGAGAATTTGAAGGCATGAAGACAAAGAACACCCGGATTTAGGTTAGTTATACATGGATAGCAAATTTTTTGTTTAAACTTCCACCACAATTCGCGACGCAGGCACACTGTGATCCATCCTTGTAGCCAGTGATTCCCTTAGAAATAAACCTAAGACGAAACAAATCACCTCTTCCCTGGAGAATTAACAAGTTAACGAGATAATATCGAAACATTGTCGTGTGTGGGGAGGCGGATAGAAGCTTCACTCGAGGACAAAGGGTGACCCCGCTTTGAGCGTGTTGGCACAATGCGAGCTCAAAGTAGGCTAACGTAAAAGAGTTACGTACTCCACGCTGCCTTATCTGAGGCAAACGTGAGAGTTGTTTGAGGGATATCGTGTTAGACAAGCAGCTATAAATAATATTTTTATTACATACATACATACATAGCCTCACACCTGTTTCCCCGAAGGGGTAGGCAGAGGCATATTAAACGCCTACTTTTCGCCAGTGTTTTGATCCCACGTAATAGGTGGCGGTGCCTTTATCGGGATATTTTGTTTGCCAGAGCCTCGTCCGTTGATCGGCAGGTGCACCACTTGCAGGTGAGGTTGGCTTGGGACCCTAAGTTCTTGGTGGGAACCCTATGCACCCGCAGTATTATTATTATTACCCTTTTTTTTAATAAATAAAATAAAAATAAACTGTTAATAATAGCTCCTTGGTTGTAGAGTTGTAGAAATCGTTATAAAATAGAAACAAAGATTAACGGTAGTAATAGTAAACGGTAGACGGTAGAAATGAGTCTTATTACTGATCAATTTGTTGACTTATGTACCATAATATTGGCGATGCAAAAGAGTGGCCACGAGTTTTATTGCCCGTTCTTTCTCGTGGTTCTACTTATTGCTTTGCGAACGAGGCAGTAAATGTAAATGTAGACCCATTTAGTAATTAGAGTTAAAAAATTAACATTCATAAGCGTCACCTTGTGACCTAGATGAATAAAAGAATTTGACTTTGACTTGATTTTGACTTGAAATGGCAGATGTCCTGTCTATATCTCCTATGTGAAGTTATTCTTAAGACTGCTCGACTAATACCTACAGTACACGTATGCCATTACAAGTTCTATGTAGAGCTATATTCAAATCTAAATTCCACTAATTTATAAGAGTCAACGTGATAGAAAATGTGATATCGCCAGACTGCGGTTACATAGGGATTTTAATTACCATAGTCATGTAGAATCAAACAAGTCGGCGCTGGACCAGTTTGAAATAAAATCCCTTGGCTCGCTCATAGAGTCGAGGCACAACAACTCCTATACAACAGAAACTGGTTTTGTATACGAGTGTCAATTTGCGTGTAAAATAGCACTGGAAGCGATGATGTCTTGCTGAGCGATTCTCGCCCTTATGGTGGTCTAGCGGAAAGTTGTTTGACTCTACCTACATATAATAAAGCAAAATATACCTTATATGATACATTTTTTGGCTCGTTTAGGTTTGACCGCCTCGTTGGTCTCGCGGCACAAATGTGCGCGTGGGATTGGGAGGTCTCGGGTTCAGTTCCCGGGTTGGGCAAAGTGTTATAGGGTTTTTCTCTTGGAGTCTGGTCATGTGCCCGGTACGGCAATAGGGTCGCCCCCGTTTACATGGGACCTAAAAATTCCTGGCGAAATGTGGGTGTAATATTACACCTCCGCCTACCCCTTCGGGGATACAGGCGTGAGTCTATAAATAAAATAAAAATGAATAAAGTTTAGGTTTTCCACAATTATCAAGGATACACGACTAAGCTTAAAAAAGTCATATGTGTATGAGATTTTTTCATCACCCGCAAAAACAAATCCTGTAACGCTGGGGATTTTACAGACATTCAGGTAACGGACACAAAAACATGCGGACTCGGGACAATAATTTGTGTATCACACAAAGTGTCTGGAATGGAAATTGAACCCCAACACTTTTCATAGTGTTAAGCGGAGACGTCAAAGTCAAAGTCAAAATCATTTATTCATCTAGCTCACAAGTTGACGCTTGTGAACGTCAATTTTAAAATTAAACTAGGTACTAAAGCTTACAAACATTTACATTTACTGCCTCGTTCGCAAAGCAATAGATAGAACCAAGAGAAAGAAAAATTAAATCGTCAATATTATGGTACATATTTTTATTTTTGTAAAGAGCTGCAACTTTTTTACATTGTACTTAATTATTTCTAAAAAGTAATTAATTACAGACACAATACTTAAGCAATTAATGCAGTTACTTACTAAATTAAGTGCTTTAGTTAGCCTTTCAATGTGAATATTGTGTAACAGCAGCATCCACTTACATACGTCTTATAATGTGTATAAAATCTTAATAAAACGTCGTATCTATTAAAATACGCGATCACTTATCCACAAAGCTAGAGATTCGCGTACCGATTAACGTACAACTTTGTTACTACACCAACGGTTCCTGTTGTCGTTAAAGTTGCAGAGCGGTAATGGACGAGATTAATACAGGGCAGGGAATAGGGGAACAAGAACACTGATACACAGGAAGTATAAACACATTCTCAAGGTAGTAGAGCCTTGCTGATTTCAGCATGAATGGGCCGGCTCGACCGGGGAAGTACTACCCTCTCACAGAAAATCGACGTAAAGTAACAGTACCTAAACTGCTGCGTTTCGTTCGGTGAGTGAGAGTACCGGAGGCCCTATGCCCTATCCCTTCTCCCTGATCCCACTCCTCATCCTATCCCTTTTCCCAACCCCAAGGGGCGGCAACGCACTTGTGACTCCTGTGGTGTTGCTTGTGTCTATGGCCGGCGGTAATTGCTTACCATCAGGCAAACCGTCTGCTCGTTTGCCGCCTATTACCATAAAAAAAACATGAGTAAAGTAGATATAAATAAGCTGATTATATATACGATCTATAAAGTGCTTGTTGCTTTATAGGGTACGGAAGATATGTGTTTAGGATTCTGTCATAGTTTGCATCTCGTTCTTTTGCCATGTTTTATCGGTCATGTCATGAATCATGTCATCAATCATATTGTCGTACTTACTATACAATAAAAGAAGAATATACCTATGTATGTTAATCCATTGTCTAGTACCCATAGTACAAGCTATGTGGTAGAAAAACAGCAACATCAGAATAAATTGTTAATGTATTTGTCGGTACTATAATTGTGATAGCCGTCATGTAATGAAACCGCTCTGCGTGTCATGCCCCATAAAGGCAAATTGGCAGTGGTTGAAATATTGTTAATATTTTTACAAACGACACGAGCCATTTCTTTATTATCCTTGGAATTCTATATTTCTTCACATTGATCACATTTGAAACGGTAACAAAACACGTCCAATTACGTGATAGTACGAAAAAATAATAAAGAAGTCTTTAAAAGTTGCCATGACAATCAAAGTTACCCAAGTTAGAGTGCACGCCCTCTCATTTACTTTCCCATGCCAATCCATTAGCTGCCACTCCATAAGACCAGAAACAAAATCAATAACTCAACCCTCCCTTGGAGGAAACAACAAGCGCGATTAACTGAGTTAAAATTCAACTTGCTGTCGCTATCGCGCGAAACTTTGACTTTGCCCGGCGTTTCAGACCAAACTGAAAGTTGCATTGTTTGATTAAGTCATGGCGGCTTACGTACAGTGAACTACCAGTGAGCGGGTATTCACGGAGTGAAGGCGAAAGTTTCGCAGACAGTGGGTAAATGACGTCAACGGGGTTATACTTTTTTAAGGATGTTATGATGGTAAATGAGAGAGCATGAAGTCTGCCAAACCGCATTCGGCCAGAGTGGTGGACCCTGGAACTAAGGCAGCGATAGCCTAGTGGAGATACCAACAGATTGCCTTGCAGAGGGTATCGGGTTCGAATCTACGGCGCGCACCAATGACTTTTCGGAGTTATAGTTATAGTCCCGTGTCTCGCAGAGCGCGTTAAGCCGTCGGTCCTGGTTGTTATGAAGATCTTTGACAATCGTCACAGGGCGTCAGTACCTTTAATAAACTGACATTAGTCTAAACCTTGGAATATCGCTATCCCTTCGGGTTGCGGAGGTCAGACAGGCAGTCGCTCTGCGGAAAAGCTAATATTCAGCCAAATCCGGTTAGACTAGTAAGCGGACCCCAGATTGAAACTGAGATAACGCTAAGTGGATGGTGGACCCTGGAACTACGTTTCTCATTGTGAGACGAGGCCCGTGCCCAGCAGTGGCACAGCGTATACACAGGGCTAGTGAAGAAAAGACAGACAATATACTTGTGTTGTGTGTGAGCGCAAAACAGTTATGCACAATTTTTCACCCCGTTGACACTAGCCGCCGTGACCGTAATTCAGTCTGAAGGACATCATTATTAGCATGCCTTGCATTCAATGCCTCGGTTTCATAATTCTGCTATTGAAATTCTATACCATTCGATAGCCATTCTATTTAACCTGCCCGTCGATTCTGTAAAATTCAAACAACAACTCGCATTTTACGTCACTATTCGCTCTCACTTCGCATAAGGTTCAAAATGACCTTGATTTTGAGTGCGAAGTGAGCGTCGAACTGACGGAAGAATTACCTTATAGAATGCCACTTTTTACGTCATCTCATACTTTATCTGTCAAAACCTCGAGGTAATTTTAGTTCAACTCGCAAACACGCTCGCAAGAGTAGCGCTAGTGTCGATTCGAATTATCAACCGAGTTTTTAGAATGCCAATCAAGAAACTCACAGCGGATTCAGATTCGAAGTTCACAATGAAGTCTTACAGAATCACACTGCTTATTCGAACGCTTGACTAAATTCAACAAATTTCGTTTTACGACTGGTACACTGGATGAGTACTTAAATACTGTTTTTATGTTTACAGGTACAATGAGTGCGTTGTGGTGGTTATGCGTGGCGGCCGTGCTCGGGCTTGCCGCCGCCGACGAAGCCTCCGACCCTGAGGGACTTCTAGAACCTGTCGCACGTAAGTACTTATACACTAACGTAGAGTAAGCTAAACCACTGACGTGAGAACTCAGAGGGGGGCTTGAGTATGTTTACCTCTCTCCCGGGGTAAAGTTATATCGACCCAAATGAGAATATGTGCGACTACGGTGTATCACTACAGAAAATGAGCCATATGCTGACGTACCCCACTAGCCCAGAATCGTGCACACTTGACGACGTATAGCAATGTAGTAGACTGGGCGAACACCGTATGGCAAGTGTTGCCGGGAAGAAGAAGAATCCCTCTTCCCTCCCCAGGTTTAAAATATTCAAAGGCAAAATAAACAGCGAAACGTTGTATTTATTTTCGAAACCGCATACTGCAAATCAAGTTACATCGGAGCGTGTGTTCCATCATATTGTCTTTTTTCCATAGTGACTGTCGTGTTGGTTACTTTGTAATCGCATGATGGGCGCCTCTCTGCTGCCATTTTATTTTCTTTTTTGTAAAAGGCCTAAAAGCCCGTTGTGAATACGCGCTTCGATTTTGTCAGGTGTCCGGTTTACTGTGAAAAATGTTGGTTATTGAAAAACAACTGCGTCGATGTAACGTGAACAAAATGGCGAGATTTGAGATTTTTATTTAGAACTTGTATAAATATTTAACTTGACATTGGCAGAAATTGCTGAAAATATCGGCAGATTGCCACAAAAAAAGAAGAACAACTGCGTCATAATAAAATCCTTCGACAAATATATTTAAGTTAAACCCATCTTGCCGTTATTACAATATTACCGGCAAAATTTCGAAGCTTTATTCCACGGGCTTGCCATTTTGTAATATTAATATCAGAAACGAAACGAGAAATGGTAAGAACATACCAAAAGATTATTACTTCCATAAAACATAGTTAATTACATAGGGTAGCGTCGGTACCCTCGGTGCGACATATTTTTTCCAGTACGCACCCATTATCCGCTATTATACAACTGATAAACCACTCCAACCAATGAGAACAACGTCTTAAAAATATAAAAAAGTATCACAAGATGGTGAGGTCTTGTTTAGAGCTCTTTGTTTTGGGTGTGCTTCTGCAGCATAATAGGGAAGTTTCCTGCAAGTGAAATAAATTATACAAGTATTTTTATCTAGTGAAATACGTCAAAATAATGGTAGTTTCATTCATCAATTAATGTTAAAACTTTATTTAACATTTTTTATCGACAATGTATTGATAATAAGTATTTTATTTAACAGCTAAAAACTATGACGTCACTAGGTCTTATTTCATACAAACGCCGTAGCAAAGGTCGTTTTTGACATTTCATTCAAAGTGCTTGATTTGACTAGTTGGAAACAACCCTATTTCACGTTGATATTGATGATTATGAGTCAACTGGGTAAGCTGAACGGAAACGGAATGTGACCTGCTCTCATCAGCCTTGTGTAAAATATGTCCCAATGCTGAGCATGGGCCTCTTCTCACCATGGGTAGGGTAAGACATAATTAGAGAGAAGCATCGAAAACCTTATGGAAACACATATGTATTACGCCTCTTGGAGATCTTCATGATAGACAGCCAGGACCAACAGCTTCTCTCTGAGGCTCGGCGAAAATTAACATCATAATATGCATATAACTTTGAAATAGGCTCGCCCCCTATTACGTGGGACCTAAAAATACATGGCGAAATGTGGGTGTAATATAACACCTTTGCCTACCCCTTTGGGGATACAGACGTGAGTCTATAAAAAAAAAAGTCAGTGGGTAGGCCATGAGTTTGGATCCGATATCCCTTTGCATGGCTATCCGTTAGTACCTCCATTAAATTATTCTACTACCTAAAGTAACAAGTAACTTAAATATGCTATAATATTATTATCTAGTTTAAATAGATTCACCCCCAGTGTTGTGTAGTAGATAAACAAGCAAGAAGTGACCCAGAGGGATAAGGGGTAACCGTTGAACTATTATGTTAAAGGTCGTAAATTCGAAACCTCGACACGCACGTGTGAGTTAACAAAGTTACGTGTGTATGTACTTATTAATTATCTACCTTTTTAGCTATGTAAGCTATTAAGTCCTTAACTATTAATAATTAACGTTCGTCCAGCAAGAAAATCTGCATAGCATAAGACACAGTTACCTACGTATCCAAAATTCTGTCAAATTAATAAGGGAGAGCTGTTGTTTAGATATTACGATCCTGGGATTTCGTTGTCTCCCTTGATTGAATGATTGCGATCGTCTGCCAGGATACTTGATTTGTTATTGTATGGGACCGTTAGTCTGAGAGTATTGCCTTTTTACCCGACTGCGCGACACAAAGGAGGGTAATGTGTTTATCAGTCTATGTATGTATGTATGTTTGTTTCTATGTGGCGTTCTAGAGACCAAATGCGTAGGCCGATTTTGATGATTCTAACGTCAATCAATTAGTCTTAACCTTGCGAGTGTCACTAAAGACATGACAGTAATCAAAATTCACCACAGCGACAACCAGACGCCATATTGTCAAAATGAAAAAAATAAAGTCGATGTACTATGTCAAGTGGGGTGTCGTTGAATAGGTATTTTAAAATCATCTTTAGGTTCCTTTTATCATTTTTCATTTTAAATAATAGTTTAGGATATATGACGATTTAAAGTTGTTTAACAAAACAATCATTCTTACTAATTTTCTTACATATTGATTTAAGTTTTTATTTCATATTATATTTTTTTATATACAAACAAAAAAAAAACAGTGAATAACTAAAAAGTATAAAATAAAATAAAAATTATAGAAAAACAAAAAACCCGACTGTGTAGAAACTAATTTAAAAAAATACGTGAAGAAATTAACTTAAATAAAAACTAAAAAGAAAGGAACAAGCCCAGTAGTTTAGAATTCTATTAAGTAATACTAAATAACTACACAATTGAAATAGTTTTATAATCGCTTGTATTAGAATTTATGATTTGTTTTATATGTGTATCGATTATAAAATTATTTCATTTGTATAGTCATTTAGTATTACTTATTTTTAGTATTTTTTATTTAGGTAAATTTTTTCACGTATTTTTTAAAATTAGTTTTCACGCAGTCGGGTTTTTTGTTTTTCTATATTGTTTTTTTATAAGGGTACAAAAAAACAAACTTTTCCACTTGTCAATTGCATAACATATCATTCTGACGCTTCGCCTACTAGCGTAGTAGGTAAGTAAATACTCCTGACCTTATGACATTATAACCCATATTTATATTTAAATTATAATAATATAATTATTATGGCAATGCGCAATAAAACGGGGCCGATTGCAATCTCGCAGACGCAATAAAACTCTGGTTAATACGATTAATATTTTACATTAGTAACAGAAAAAGCTTATAAATAAAATTGTATTTCTCGCTAAGCGTTGTTTTTGCTCAATTCGTAGAAGGACGGTAGATTATTTATATCTTTAGCGAAACGTAACAATGCTATTATTTTATATAAATAAATTTGTTATTTCTGTGAAGCCCCACTCCGCATTCATTTCCGAGAGCTTTCCCTTAGACTCGTTTACAATAGTCAAATAAATTATAAACGTTGTTTACATGATATTTATGTAACAAATCTCAATCGAGTAGTTACTAAATATTCGAAATTAAATTATTTGTGTGTAAAATTTGTTCACAAAATAAAGTCTAATTTCTTGGTCATGGTCGCAAATCAGTCATCTCGTGACCACGGCTGGCGTAACCTACGACGAAACGTCGGAATCGGAATCGGAATCTGGGAATTGGACCCGAGATCATCGTCTCGGCAATTCGTTACGTACACCCCTGGGCTATCGCCGCTTTCCACTGTCATTTTCAAATAGGTAATTCGTGATTGAACATAATTTCATAAAAATATGGACCTATGTGTACAATTTGGGCAAGTTTAAAAGTATTCAGAAACATATTATTTGATATGAATGTAATCTATAAAAGAGAAAATTGAGCAAGCTGTAAGAAGTAGTAAGAACTGTTAATAGATGACTTGGCGAAAATTGGAACCGCAACATTCATCGCAATGTTAATACCGTATTTAAATCAAGTGCTGAAGACTTCAACAGAAAATACTAAATTTACGACCCCGATCTTTTGAATAAAACATTTAATTACAGACACAGACATTCGTTACAGAAACTACTGCAATAGCCTACTGCGTAAGTTGAAGAATGAGTATGAAAACAAAACAATAACTAGCAATACAAATAACCCAAAAAAAATGTGGAAGGCCATTAAAAGTGTTTGCCACCTCTCCCAAAACAAAAAAGAACCTACAGAACTTTTAACACTTCGCGGTAGTTCAGGTCCAACACACTCATTAGACATTTGCAATACCTATTTCTCAACAGCAGGTCAAAAACTGGCTAACACTATATTACAGAATTTACACCAGAGTGAAGAAACCCTCGCAGCTAGTGTTACGAATAATCTATTAACACACTCTTTCTTTCTGGAGCCTACTGATGTGTCTGAGGTGGAGAGTCTTATACTTTCCTTAAGAAATGATAAAGCCCCAGGTGTTGACGGTTTGACAAATATTCTTCTGAAACAAATCAAAGACAGCATTATACCACCGCTCACTGAAATATTTAACCGGAGTCTAGCTTTAGGTATCTTTCCTAAAGAATGGAAACGAGCCTCTGTTACTCCTATATATAAGGGTAGCGGTCCTACCGACTCAATTAATAGTTATCGCCCCATCTCTCTTCTGTCAACTTTTTCGAAACTGCTAGAGAAGATAGTTAACAACAGGCTGATAAAATATATTGAAAGTAAAAACCTCATCTCCGATAGGCAGTTTGGGTTTAGAAAAGGAAAATCCACAGACGAAGCTGTCCATTTACTTACCTCCACAGTCGCAGGATATCTTGATAGAAACAGGTGCAGTATTGATGTATTCTTGGATTTAGCGAAAGCTTTTGACACCGTGTCGATTCCCATACTATTGCAAAAGCTAGATAAGCAATTTGGTATCAGGGGCACAGCATTGGAATGGTTCAAAGGCTACCTCTTGGAAAGAACACAATCTGTTAGATTAAATAACTATGATAGCGGACTATGTACAATAACTTTTGGCGTCCCGCAAGGCAGTATCCTTGGGCCGACTTTATTTATCATTTACATGAATGACATGCATGTTGGCATTCATAAAGATATAATTTGTTATGCAGACGACACAGTTATAATCTACAATGGTGCGTCATGGAAGGAGGCCTTTCACAATGCTGAACTAGGGATGAAGCAAATAGCGAACTGGCTTCAGATTAACTTGCTGACTCTGAATGCTGACAAAACACATTATATCTGTTTCCATAAGACTGCTGCCTCAGCTCCAAACGCCACGCTCAGTATTAAGCTACATAAGTGCCTGCCAGGAAATTTCTGCGACTGTCAAAACTTAAATAAAACCCAAACGATTAAGTATCTAGGTATAATGATAGACCAACATCTCAACTTTAGGGCACATATTTCCTTCTTGTCAAATCGAGTTCGTAAAACGGCTAATATCATAAGACTACTGCGACCTTCAACCCCAGTAAATATTTTAAAACTAGTGTATTTTGCATTATGTCAGTCATTGATTACATACTGTATCAGTTCATGGGGAAATGCTGGAAAATCTTTCATGATACAGATAGAAGTAGCACAAAGATCTGTCCTTAAAACTATGCTCAAAAAGCCATTTAGATACGCCACGCAAGATCTTTATAACGATTGTAAGGTACTTAACGTGCGCCAATTATTTATATTAAAATCATGCATATATCTACATCCAATAGTTGTGAAATCTGTAACGTATCCAAAATTTCTAAAACGACGGGTATTTCGAATTGATGTACCTTCAGTCAAGACGACGTTCGCAAGACGCTTTAGTCCCTTTATAGAGCGCTACTTATATAATAAAGTAGTAAGCTACTGCGACATTAAACGTTGCTCGACTACGGAAGCAAAGCTCAAAATCATGAGGTGGTTACTATCATTGTCATATGATGCAACTGAAAGACTTTTGGTTCATCTGTGCTGATATTTATATAATATATAAACACTACATATATGTATATAAATATATATAAGCATATTAATATATATGAATAAAATTATAATATACACACACACACAAATACGTACTCATATAAATTAGTTACATATATATATTCATGGCGTATAAAGTATTTATTGTAGGTAATATTAGTGTCGTACTTAATCCCTAAACACTTATTATAAATAAGATAGTAATTTCACCGAAGCTTATTTATTTTTGTATCCTTTTTCTCAATTTTATTTTTGTCTAACGAGTAAATCCTTTAGTTACCATAATCTTTTGTTTTTGTATAATATGAAATGTTATTCAAAAATGTAAAATGTGCTATTGAATTAATCGTAATGTCGACCGAGCTACATTTATAATAAACTGGGAATTGTGAACCGCAACAGGCACCCATAGGACAGGCTTTGCCTAGTGTGGGGCCGATGGATATAAACAAATTGTATTGCTCTTTTGGTAATAAATTATTTTTATATTATTTATTAATACATAATGTTTGTATTCATAAGTTTTCCTTCAAGGCGCTGCGTCGAATGCCAGCGCGATATCCAAGCTTCAGCGCGATAAAACTATTTTTAATTATCAAACTGTTTAATATTCCTAGAGAAGAGTAAAAACTTCGTGCTTTACCTCCCAAGTAATAACAAGTAAACATTCTTGGAGCTTGATTAATTTTGAGGCAGACGCTTAAAAAACAAGACAGCTTAGAAGTGACTCAAGTGGATTGCTTTAGTAAAGTCACAGCAATTTCACTCAGTTAAAGACCTTGCGTAAATGTAAATTTAAAAGGTTGCGCTTTCATTTAAGTGTTTTACATTTATAAGACAGGCAGTAAAGCTTTCTCTCGTAAATCTTGGGCTTTCAAATTAGTCGTCGCTTAACATTAATCCTTGCACAGATATTATAAAAGTAATATTTTAATAAATAATAATAAATAGATACGTCTAGGCGTTGTACGATTCACGTCTAGTTATAATTTCCTATACAGGTGGTGTTCATGAGAATAGTGTGACACATGTCTAGATCTCTAGGATTTACACCACACTGGCAAAGAGCTCAGATATTTACATAGAGGCGCATTTCCTATGGGCGCTCTGAAGACAAACTTTCTGTGACCCAAATTTCCGCTTGGCGGCGTGGCAGTTGCGCTGTGACAGCTGGCACTACGAGAGCAAAAGCGACCGAGAATCCGGCACCAACTGTCTAATTGACAACTGGTTGGCGCAGCGGGAGTGTAAGCGACTGCTAAACCGAAGGTCGCGGGTTCGATTCCCGCTCAAGTCAAAAATTTGTGTGCATGAACATGGATGTTTGTCTTGGTCTGGGTGTTTCTATGTATAATAAGTATGTATTTACAAATAAAAAGTAAATATGTATGTTTATCCATTATCTAGTACCCATAACACAAGCTCTGCTTAGCTTGGGACTAGATGGTGATGTGTGTATGTGGTAGAATAGAATATTAGGTATTACTAATTTCAAACTTACCTACAACATGAGCTAAAGAAATAATTCGCAGCCAGATCTACGATTACTCGCTAACATGACCTTATATAAGTATACAGGATAGGAAATTACATCCAAAATTAAATAATATAGTTACTTAGTGCAATAAGTATTTCTGTTATTCTGTCTCAACTTAATTATATAGGTTTATCGATGACTATGTATTGGTAAAAGAAGGAGAGACTATTCCCTCGAGGCATCATAAACTTTATCCCCAAAGCCTTAACTTCACCTAGTACTCTGTAGGCATCCTAGATAGGATATAAGTTGGTAATTTTCTAAAGTAATTTATTGTAAACATCGTTGGTATGCCTAAGATTAATTTTGTTACAAACATAATTTAAGTTTGAGCACAGTTTTAATCAACGCAAGTGAGCTCCTCTTCCTTTAAAAGATTATTACAAAACAATGACAAGAATTTCATTTTAGTTTATATACTGTATTTTGGTAGGAAAATAAGTGTTCTTTGTCTTTTAAGCAAACTATATTAAACTAGAGGACGCCAGCAGCTACGCCTGCATTTTTTTTAATTTACCCGTTTTGGCCGATCCCGTGGGAATTTCGGGAAATCCCTTCTTAGTGCACCCCTACGGTCCCCAAGGAACATACATGCCAAATTTCAGCTTCCTGCGCCCAATAGTTTCGGCTGTAGCGTGTCTGTCAGTCAGTCAGTAACGCAAGGATTTTATATATTAAGATTATAAACTAACTGACAAATCCTGCTCATATGAAAGGAAAGCAAATTGGATTTACGGTGAAGATTAAATCCATTCGACTTTCGACTTTATTCTATAATTCTAGGCTAGCACTTGTGCGTCTTAGCTCTAATGCGAGGACAAAAATACACAATATGATATTTTATACATCCACACTTACGTGGGAATACCAGTTTAAAAGAATAATAAAATATGCCTGTCGTATGACAGCCTCCGTGGTCCAGTGGATAGCGTATGTGACTGCTGATCGGAAGTCCCGGGTTCGATTCCCGGGTCGGGCAAGTCTTACTGGGTTTTTTCGAATTCTCAGTAGCAACACGGAGTCTGGTGATGTGCCCGGTAACGGCAATAGGCTCGCCCCCTATTACGTGGGACCTAAAAATTCATAGCGAAATGTGGGTGTAATATTACACCTCTGTCTACCCCTTCAGGGATACAGGCGTGAGACTATAAATAAATTTAAAAAAATAAGTGCTAAGTAGATGAAATTTTGAGTAACGAATAAGGAAGAGTAAGTAGTAGTATTAATAGATCGTTCCAATTTCTTATCGCCAAATTCCTGTAATTCAATATATTTTTATTCATACATATATACTTTGAGTAAATTCTACTATATTACTCCATACAAGACATCAATACACAAATAGAATGCTTTTTTATTAAAAAAATAACACTCACGCCTGTATCCCCGAAGGGGTAGGCAGAGGTGTCATATTACACCCACATTTCGCCGCTACTGGGAATTTCCTAACGGAAAAACCCGAGACCTCCCAATCCCACGTGCACATTTATGCCACGAGACCAAAGAGGCAGTCTCAAGAGAATACTATTCAAAGATATCATAATCCTTTAAACAACACTACTGCTACTTTTATTTACTCAATAAATTAATTATAAAACAACACTGTCTATGAAAAGAAATATATGCGAAAGTGTTTTAGTTTGTTAGTTAGTCCTTTTCTATGTTAAAACTTCTGGACAGGTATGGATAAAACTTTGCAGTAATATAGATTACATGACAAAATAACACAAGGTCTTCTTTTACCGCTATAGCCAACAGCCATACCTATCTCGAATCTTTATTGAAAACTGATAACATTTTAAACGTTCTACAATCACTCTTACTATCACAACCACTTTATTTATACCCGTAACCATTCAAAAACATTCGATCCTTGGTCGGTCTCAGAGTAAGTTAACTTGGAAACCGTAAACAAATTTGATCAAAATTATATTGAAGAAGTTGGGAAAGGTAAACACTTCTGCCTTCGTTAGCAAAGAGCGGGAGGAAAATAAATAAAACTCTTTACAGAAATAATTAATATGTCAAGAGGCGCAACGGCTAATATGAAAAACATCTATTTCTGGATCGTACAAAATATTTTTCCGGTAGAGAATATATTTGGTCAACACCTTTTTGGTCCGAATGGTTGAATCCGCGTTGTGAAGCTTAACTTCTTTTGAACACAATATTTTGGTGTCAGAATTTTCAGACTGCCCGATGTCGTCCAACATGGCCTAGCTCTTAAGTCATCATCATCAGCCATGTATATTAGTAAACTGTCCCACAGCTGGGCACGGGCCTCTTCTCGCTATGAGAAGGTCAAGGCCATAGTCTACCACGCTGGCCTAGTGCGTGTTGGCAGACTTCACATGTCTTTCGAGAACATTATGGAGAACTCTCAGACAGGCAGGTTTCCTCACGATGTTTTCCTTCACCGTTTAGCAAGCGATAATTAACAATTTAATATGCACATAACTCCGAAAAGTCAGTGCGCGTTGTGGATTCGAACCCGGACCCTCTGCGTGGCAGTCTGTCAGTCTCTCCACTAGGCTATCGCTGCCTATCGAGGCTAGCTCTTAAGTACTGAGACGATAACCGGGATCGACAGCTTTACGTGCCCTCTGAAGCCTGGCAGAGTTATGTTGTAAATGCCATCCAAGAGATGGTCTGTACAAGCGTTGCTCAACCTTGCAGACTTATCACGAATGGCAAGCCAAGTCATGCTACGAGCATTACACCTACAATAAGCGCGTGCTCAACATTATAGGCCCATTTGAGTAAATTTCACTAACGGGAATTCTTCTTCATATGCACTACTCCACCTACATACTAATCTATAACATAATGCCGATCGATGGATGTCCCATGTATCATTCGTCGGGATACATCAAAGGAAAATCCGGCAAAGGCTGCGAGAGATTTGTACATTTTAACGAATATCTGAAAATGTACGCCTAAAATACGCCCTATGCAGAAAGTTGAGTCAGTATTGAAGCGCGACTCGAAATACTATGAAAAAGCTCTTCAATAGGCTGTATGGTTAAAAACTCATGGTCTATTAAAGAAGTGAGAATAATTTATTTACTTGGAGGATAAACATACCATATTATCATACCAGTCGCATAATAATAATGTATACATGGTATGTAATGGACAATAGCAAAGAACTCAGATATTTACATAGAGGTGCATTTCCTATGGGCACTCTAAAGACAAACTTTCTGTGACCCAAATTGCCGCTTGGCAGCGTGGCAGTCGCGCTGTAACAGCTGTCTCTACGAGAGCAAGAGAGACGAACGTTCCTCCTGTGTACCTTAACCAGGGATGTTACGGATATGGAATTTCGGATATGGATACGGATACGGATATTGGAAAAAAATTGTATCGGTTTCGGTTTCGGATACGGATATGAAATTATTTCGGATTATCCGGTAGTTTCGGATAGTTTCGGTTACGGATATTAGATTTTTAAGGAATATCAACAGTAATAAATAAATCTTTCACAACACTTATTTTTCAGTTTATCGAACTAAGGCTCTTCTCTCACGAAGCGACTCTCAAGCGATGTGTGATTCGTACGCGTACCCTACGCGTCGCTTGGGAGTAGCCACTAGCCACCATACATATTCAGCTAGTTTTGCACACGACAAGACGCGTCAACGACGCGTTTCATATCAGTCGTTCGCTACCGTCTTGCTGGTCGCACGCTACCCGAGTCGTATACGCGTTGCATTACAAAATGGCGGCCGAACAAACTTTTAATATTAATTTTGTCCAGAAGATGGAAAATTATCCATGTTTGTATAATTATAAGCTGCCTGAGTACGTAAGAAAAATTGTTACAGAAAAGGCGTGGATTACGATTGAAAAAAAATCAGTATGATAGGAATAACATTTTTGTATTTATAGGTATACATTAAATGTATCCATATAAATAATAATTAGATTGCCAAGGAAGCAAAGCATGTGGGGTTATTAGATAGTTGGCAAGATAATTTCTCAGATGTTGTGGTGATGAAAGCGAGTATATCTGAAGATGCTCAGGTGGTAAACCTTCTCTTTTACGAACTTAATTGTGCAAAACACAAACAGCCTTCTTATGAACATCTTTCTTAAGAATATTCGGCGTTAACAACTGCATCAAATAATAATGATTCTTTGGAAATTCTATAAAAATGACGAAATTTCTCGTCATCCTTCTTATGCAGTTCTCTAGCAGCGAAGAATGCTCTACAATTGATATTTTTTCGATGTACGGATGCACCTAGAATCTTCTTTTATATTTGCGTTTATTCTTGTAATATAAATACAGAAGAACATAGTCTTCATCGCTAGAGTCACTAGACATCGTCGTACGAATGTTGTTCTTCAAATGTTAAAAAATTGTCTTATTTGCATAGCATCGTGTGCGGAAACGAGTAGCATAGCAGTAGGTGAGCATAGTTTGCATCTCAGTCCCGTAGCATTTGAATAGCCTCGTGAGAGAAGGGCCTAAGTATTCGTAATTTCGTAATGTAATTAAATTGCTGAATAGTTATGACTTGAACAACAAAAGAAAACAATCAATCTAAAGGACGCGCGCGGCGTGTCACTGGGCCGATCAAAAACAAGTTATCGTAACGTGTCTCCTTTATACCCCGCCCCTATCCGAAATTATCCGAATTATTTATTTCGGATTCGGTTACGGATACGGATATTTTTTTATTTCGGATATCCGATAGTTTCGGATACGGATATGGATATCCTTAACATCCCTAACCTTAACTACGAAAGCAATAGAGACGGAGAACGACGCCAGTGCCGCTAACGGCGCCAACTACGAACTACACTGGTGACAGTCGCCACTTGTAATCGGCACACGAAATCCTTAAGAAATGCGCTTCTATGTAAATCTGTATTCAGTGCTTAAAGTAAGGATACTCTGATGACATCTGACGGATTCCGACGGATCTTCGAAGACACGTTAGAAGATCCTAAATCGCATTATTAAAAGTTTCCCTCGTACGAGTAATTGCCATACAATACAAGTTCTGAACAATATTCTACAAAAGTCACCTAGCCTGGACAAAGGGTTCTCCCTCTTATTGGAGAAACACGCATTCCGTTTAGTAAGACTACTACAGCATACAAGGATTCAATAAAAAATAACAAAACGAAAATATATATCTGAAACAAGCCCATCAATTAATGTTCGTAGCGCTGTCAGAAATGCCATTTATCTTGTAACAATTTATCACAGCTGGTAAACATTCATGTCGAATATTATTAATTTTGCTTTGATCTCTTTTATAAAATATTTCTTTATTTTTTATACCTTGTCTCTTAGTCAGACTAGGAATCTTAGGTATACTAATATATAAAGCTGAAGAGTTTGTTTGTTTGTTTGGTTGAACGCGCTTATCTCAGGAACTACTGGACCGATTTCAAAAATTCTTTCAGTGTTAGATAGCCCATTTATCGAGGCAGGCTATAAGCTATATAACATTACGTTATGTGTCACGGGAACGGAACAGTAGCCTTAAGTAACGCGGGTGTAACCGCGGGCTCATCTAGTACTAATATATGTATAAAGCTGAAGAGTTTGTTTGTTTGTTTGGTTGGTTGAACGCGCTAATCTCAGGAACTACTGGTCCGATTTGAAAAATTATTTCAGTGTAAGATAGCCCATTTATCGAGGAATGTTACAAGCTATAACATCACACTATACGCGACGGGAGCAGAGCAGGAGCCTTAAATAACGCGGGTGTAACCGCCGGCATCTTCTAGTGTTTTATAATCAGGTTGGCTTTTAGTTTGAGTAAAGATTTTAAGAGTAGAAACTTTTGTAATATTTTGTAATTCTGTTTACTCACAAGTTCAGTTAACGACCTATATTGTTTTTTTTTTATTAATTAATTGACATGCGTTTCATCCGGTTAACACCGGTCATAGGTGATGGGACTGGTACTCAGTACTCAGAAATGTTCCAACAAAACAGTGACAAAGGGCACAGAATTTTATGCAATGCACCCCTGGTGGTACGTAGCTATAACATACATGTACCTACCTAGTATAACATTATAATATCAGGTTCCATAGCGCCCCATAGCCCTCGACGTAACATAACATAACAAAACTTCACGTGTATTACCACCCACATTTCGCCAGTTATGTTTAGGTCCCAATGTAATAGGGGGCGAGCCTTTTGCCATCTACCGGGCATATTATTTAGCCCTCGACACTAGATTCATCATCATCCTCTTAGCGTTATCCCAGTTTTCAATCTGGGGTCCGCTTTCTAGTCTAACCGGATTTAGCTGAATATTAGCTTTTCCACGGAGCGACTGCCTGTCTGACCTCCGCAACCCGAAGGGATAGCGATATTCCATGGTTTAGACTAGTGTCAGTTTATTTAGAAGGTACTGATGCCCTGTAACGACTGTCAAAGATCTTCATGACAACCGGGACCGACGGCTTAACGTGCTCTCCGAGGCACGGGACAAGCGATAATTAATAATTCAATACGCACATAACTCCGAAAAGACATTGGTGCGCGCCGTGGATTCGAACCCGATACCCTCTGCATGGCAGTCTGTTGGTATATCCACTCGGCTATCGTTGGTCCCTCGACACTAGATTATTATGACAAAATCTGTGATTTTTAGGCGCAATGAATAATAAAATTACTCAAATGCTACGTAAAAATGACAAAGTTTTCCTAAGTAAGCAACTGAGCAATAATGGGCTTAATACGACTATTATACTAATAAAAACATGTTTGGTTCTCACTATATCAATCCAAAAACTATTATCTTATGCCTTGGAACATAATATCAATTTAGGTATATATGACTAGATGATGCCCGCGGTTACACCCGCGTTATTCAAGGGCTGCTGCTCCGCTCCCGTCGCTCATAGCGCAATGTTATATAGCCTATAGCCTTCCTCGATAAATGGGCTATCTAACAATAAAAGAATTTATCAAATCGGACCAGTAGTTCCTGAGATTAGTGCGTTTAACCAAACAAACAAACTCTTCAGCTTTATATTTTAGTATAAGTATACAAAAATTATTACCCAATATCTAGTAAATTCAATATGTTTCAATTTAAATTCTAGACCGAGTCACTTAAGTTATCAGTATTCTATCTCAAAAAATATTGGAATATCAATAAAAGACAGCATGTAAGGATACGCACATGATTGTCTATAAAAGTAATACAGAAAGCATCCACGAGTAAATTCAATCTTGTCTGATCCAGAGGCAGAATGCGTAACACCCTTGCCTCAAATATGGCGCCCTAACGTCATGTTTATGTTACGAGCAAAATAAAAATAAAATCTGGTGTATTCTGCGCATTACTATATTGGGGGTGTGTGTAATATAATCTATTATATAGCATATGTATATAAAATACAATTCGTAGTAAAGAATTTCATTTTTGCTTGTGCTTTTCCTCTGCCCCAGACGGTACGTAGGTACGCGCGTTTATAAAAAATGAGTCAGATAACAACTTAATAAATATGAGATACCTACAATGTTAATACAGGCAATGCGCAATATTTTGAAAGGTTTATATAATCCTATATTTTATTGCAACAGCCCTCAATTTTAATTCACTTAAAATTTTACTTCAATGATAAAAGCTCTTGAAATAGCTCGGATAAAACATCTTTGATTTTAAATTTTATATCCAGATGCTATATTTAATTTATCAAAAATAAATTTAATATCGTATCAGATTTGTATCTAACCGAACACCGTAGGTATTCTATAATTATGTGATTTGCATGATTTTTTTATTATGGAGTAAATCAGAGTGTGAGTTTGAATCCCTTGACGCAACAAGAGGTATACCTATTATTTAACTTTGTTTATTTTCATTATTTCTGTAGGCAACATTATACTTACGTTATTCTTTTATTAAGTTAACCTAGCAGCTTTGTAAACAAAGTTACAAAGACATTGGTATTCCAAACACCTCGGTAAAACTTATAATCAAATAGCAGCACATATTCGTATGTAGTTCGCAGAACAACTGGCGCGTGTCGGTACATAAACAGCATAGTAAACACGAACCATAGACAAACAAACTTACTAGTGT
The DNA here is from genome assembly GCA_944739405.2 of Euclidia mi. NCBI lineage: Eukaryota > Metazoa > Arthropoda > Insecta > Lepidoptera > Erebidae > Euclidia > Euclidia mi. The sequence goes on along the minus strand of OX123182.2, from coordinate 124,760,187 downwards.
ACCACAGACTATACGCGACTATACCGACTAGTGATGTGCAGTGCCAAAGGGTACCTAACATCGATCGTTTTAGTCTCAGCATATAGCTCGTTTTTTTAAACCTATGTTGAACCTAAGTATTAAAGCACAGCGTTCGGATTTTCTGAAAAGATGTAATTTCATTATGATTGCTATCGGTAAGTAGTAAACAAAAAGAGATAGAATAAGTATATGAACCTAGACATCTTTTATGACTGCGAAGATTCAGCTCAACTTATTTTTTTGACTGAAGGCTTGAAACTACAGAAGATTGAGATCCGTATGATGAATTTTCTTCCATTTAGCAGGAATTAGGAAATTAATAAGGATTCATAATTTCAGAATAATTATGTAGGCCCTGTACCAGAGAGGTCTATATCATGATTGCTGCTTGCTTTAAGACCGTGACAAAAATGTAATATGTCCATCGTTTTAAAGTCGAAATTATAGACAAAAGCACATACACACCTTGGTAATTCCGGTATTTTGTGCAAGAAGTTTACAAAAAATACATATTCAAACCGAATAAACTATGAAATATTATTTTATCATTTAACCAGTTTATAGTTGATTGAACTGAAAATCCAGTGAGCCAACATTATCGAGATATAACGTGATCGTCCATCGCTAGCGGCGTAGCGGAAGGGTTTAACTTCGTTAAATCAATATTAACACGTACACCACGCTACATGTACCACGGACCTAAGCAGCATAACATGGTGCCGATTTTGTAGTACTAAGTGTTCAGTAATGTAAATATTATGCAAACTGCTTGTGCTTGGACAGACCGCCATGTAGGTTTAATGTCAAAGTCAAAGTCATTTAGGCCACAAAGTGACGCTTATGAACGTCAAAAATTAAAGTTAATTACTAGATGATTCTACAATTACATTTACTGCCACGTTCGCAATGCAATAGGTAGAACCACGAGAAAGAACGGGCAATAAAACTCGTGGCCACTCTTTTTAACTGCCAGTATATTGGTTTTACATGTTATCTTTGTAAGGAGCTGCAACTGTTTCACAATGTGAGTTATCTACTATTGCAAAAGTTGATAGTTATTGATATCATACTCAATCAATAAATTATGTTCATTTGGTAATAGTAAACCCGTTGGTCTAATAGTGAAACATTGTGCCTACTGTTTACATAAATTACTTTTTCACCACAGCAGCTCAAACATGCCGCTTTTGCTGCGAGACAACAGTGAACAAAACGCTATTTTGATTCGAGCGTGAGGCAAAGTAACTTTTTAATTTTTTAATCTTCAGTGCGACGAATTGACATTGTTCAGCCATAAATTTGAAACATTCGAATTTTACTGTGCTCTGTCTCTTTCACATGCATATAAAAAGAGAGTGAAAAAACAAACCCCTTCGAATTCGAAATTCGATTTTGGAATTCGACCTCAAAGAAAATACCTACGGCAACGCAAAATTAAAAACCGGCCAAGTGCGTGTCGGGCCACGCGCAATGTAGGGTTCCGTAGTTGCCCATAATGACTTGCTGCAAAGGGTATTAATATACAACAAATCCGACTGTTTATTTTGCTGAAAAAATAATTTTAATAACACTATTATTAGAACCTAAGTTTTGTTTAGAAAAATACTAGGTATGTATCCAGTTATGTATTGTAAACATAAAATGTGATTTCCAAGATATACTACTACTAAACATACGTAGTACCGTAGTACATTACATACCAAAGTACGTATATCTTTAAGATTAAGCCAGCGCGCCCAATGTAAACTCACAGAAATAGGTATTTATATGTTAACCGACGATTACTCGTAAACTAGTGATATCTACTTAGCCGTGATAGTTTTCCTTTTAAATTCGTTATATGTACTACATTTGTGATTTTTTTCACCTCTTCCAAATTAATAGTTTAGCCGGCAGAGGGGGGGGACACTGGCGTCTAACAATTTTTTTCACTTCAAAGCTTGATATTTGACAAACCAATCACTTGATCGAAAAATGATTTGAGCAAACTAATAATATTTTTTTAAAACCTATCCAATGATACCCCACATGATGGGGTACTCAACCAAAAAAAAATTCAACCCCACTATATATGTAGGGGAGATACTCTTAAAAAAATTATTTTCCTATATTTTATTCTACAGTTTTGTTGCAATATCTTATGTCTATATTCATGTCAAATATCAGCTTTCTAGCACCAGGTGTCTTTGAGCTAGGCTGCGGACGGACAGACGGACGGACATGACGAAACTATAAGGGTTCCTTGTGGACTACGGAACCCTAAAAAAGATATTTGTAATAAAGAAATTACTTATTTTTATATGTTATTGTTTACATGTTTAATTTATTATTGGATTTTAATAAAAATAAGTCTAATTAATAGTATAAAATTAGTATTTAACCAATAAATTTTTATTTATAATTACAACAATGATACATTTGAAAAATAAACATCAGGGACGCGTTATTAAAACGCGATTTAAAAAAGTAGTGGGAATAAAAATTTCGCTGATGCTGATACAGTAGGTATAGCGTAACGTGTTAAATTATATTAATATATAAAATAATCTAAAAAGATGAGTGAAACTAGCGATGATGTATGTACTTTAACACCAGAAGAGTTAAATCAACAAGTGATTATGCAGAATTCAATCTATTCCTGTTCATTTCTATGTGTCCTAAGTAATATGTGTTCTCACTGCTGTGGTGAAAAGTTATGTGTGCTACACGAGAGCAAAGTTTTTTGTATCTCGTGCTGTTGAGTCCCTCACCACGCTCAGGATTCTAAGTTTGATTCACTCGCTACGCTCGTGAATCAATCATAGAATCCTTCGCTTGCTCGGGACTCAAAATCAGCACTCGAAACAAAAAACAACTTTGCACTCTTGTTGCACAAATAACTATTATACTCTGCTATTGCTCGCATTTTCAGACGTAATCGTCCTAGCGTTATCCCGGTTTCATTCAACTTTCATGTTTAAACACAGAGTACCACGAATAATAACGACACATAATGAGTGTCTTTTACACCAAAAACTGAGCCAATGCATAAGCCAAGACAATAAGCCAATAAAAAGTATCGTCTAATTCAGTGCTTTTCAACCTTTTTAGCGATGAACCCTTTTGGGTAACCAAATATTTGGCGGAGCCCTAAAATAAAACAAATCCGAGTCCTGTGTGCACCTTAAAACCATTTATTTTACTGGCATAGATCTTCGTGGAGCCCCTAGAGATGCTTGGTGGAGCCCTGGAGCTCCGCGGAGCAGACTTTGAGTATGGCTGGTCTAATTTGACGATGATCCGCTGCATTGGATAGTCCTCATGACAGTGATCTTGGCTTGGCTTACTGGATTGTCTTAGTTATTGGTTTAATGTAAAAGGTCCACGACAGGATATTAACTTTTCCGCAGAACGACTCTGTCTGTCTGTCTGAGATCTGTAACCGACAGCGATAGCAATTTTCAGACAAACTTTCAGACCAAAATTGATGGGATTTCGCCAAACACAAAAACCATAGAACCGTAGTAGATAGACAGACTATAGATACATGCAGAGAAGCAATAATTTAATATTGATACTTTATGAACATTACATACGATAGATTGAAATTAGGGATTTGAATAATAAATACATAGACCCGATCAATCTAACATTTGGAATTAAACCATTAACGTATCGATAAATGAATGACAGCTCAATGTAAACACGGTAACTGAACAAATATATTATTTAGAGCAAGCCGAGCAAATGATGAATGAGGGATCCGACCGGCAATGGCGGCCACTCCGACTTTTAGGAACACTTTTTACCAACCAGCGTATACTGAGAGTCATTGAGCGCATTTTTTCAATACAATATACCTAACGCGCTGATGTGTAAGCGCGGCGCGGAAGTCGTCTCCACACTCCCCTACAGTTAGGACGTAGCTTTGTAGTATATTTATATTTAACAACTGGTACCAGTCAAATATATAGTTCAGTATCTTGGAATCTTTCTTTTATCTCTTCTCACATCATCTTCACATACTCTCATCCCTACATTGGTGACCACGACGTAATGCGAGCGGTGCTGACGCTACAAATTATATACAAGGTGCACTATTGTGTAAGCAAAGCTCAGCAGTCGTCTCCCTTCACGCAAACAGATAGGTGGTACATAGTTATATAGTTTATTTATAAGTATATTTGTGGTACCACAGTAAAGTATATAGGCATTTAGTTTCCTGGATCTTTAATTTATCTCCACATTTCACATCATGACCCTACAAGTATATTTCAAACGGTCGTAGCCGCGGCTGAAATCTAATATACTATAAACTGTGAAACTGCATATGATAGTGGGTTATTTTTTTTCTACATGCACTATGACTGTTTCTCCATCTTGACAAATGTTTTAAAAAAATTTTTCAAGATAGAGAAACATTAAAATTACCGGGACAGACATGATATCATAACCAATTGTGAGAAACCCTGGCTAGAGGTAGATAAGTAGTCTATCATCGAAGAGCACAGAAGCTATAAATATGACATTTCTTCTTCTTCTTTCTTCTTTAAAACGACAACGCCAGCAGTAGGACTAAATCCTGTGTCGCGGGGGAGTTTACAAACATACAAACTAACGGACACAATGAACACCCAGAATCGCAACAACAATTTATGAATCACACAAAGTGTTGTGTCGTATGGGATCGAACCCACAACACTCGGCGCAGTGTCAAGCGGCGAGGCGGCCGCTTAAACCACTACGCTAACCGTGCAGTGAAAGTTTGTTTAAATCTGGTGATACTGAAGCAAGTACCAAGAGAATACGTGCAAAGGCTTGTATAATATAAAACATACCAAAAAGTAGACAAAAGTGTAATACATCACAAAAGAAGATAGAAGTGGAATACTTACTTACATTTTTATACAAAATATTGGGCAAGTGCGAGTCGGACTCGCGCACGAAGGGTTCCGGTACCATCATCTATAAAAGAAAATCACGTTCGTTGTATGTATACTTAAATGCTTTTTATCTTTTTAAGTTTCTACCTGTTTATTAAGATCGAGTAACAAAGTGCTTAAAAATTACGTTTGTTGTATGGGAGCCCCTCTTTATTATTAACTTTTTTATTTTTTTTCATTTATTTTGAAAGGTAATATACAACTACATATTCTGTGAAAATTTAGCGTCTACCTATTACAGTTAGTAATTTAGAGCAAAATATACGAAAAAAAACACGTTTTTTGTATTGGATTAATTATTTATTTATTTTTATTTTTAGTATTTGTTGTTATAGCGGCAACCGAAATACATAATTTGTGAAAATTTCAGCTTTCTAGCTATCACGGTTTATGAGATACAGCCTGGTGACAGACAGACAGACAGCGGAGGCTTAGTAATAGGGTCCCGTTTTTTACCTTTTAGGTACGGAACCCTAAAAATCAGATAAGTAGGTTTGTAACTCTGCACGTGCGAATCTCAATAAATCGTAACCTAAAGATAAGTTGGAACTTTCAGATATAAATTATAGACCGATTTACCCCTGAGTTTCTATCTCCAATAAAACTATTTTATATATGGCTATAATTTATCACTTTTTTCGATTCTTAAAGAACTGTTATTCGGCACATATGGCGCAATGCTGATGTCTGCCACATTACTACCATTTTTCATGTAAAGAAATGGACCATGTGTTACCTATGCTACATACTTATATGTTACATACATGTCCGTAATGTAAGACCCAGTTTCACAGCCCTTTGTATAACATTACATAACACAAACATAACATATCTTCACGCCTTTTATCCCCGAAGGGGTAGGCAGAGGTGTATCACACACCCACACTTCGCCAGATATGTTTCGGTCCCAATGTAATAGAGGGCGGGCCTATTGCCATCTACCGGGCACATTGTTAAGCAAGCGATAATTAATATTTGTAAAACACACATTACTTCGAAAAGTCATGTGTGTGTCCGGGGTAACTGGGGATCGGACCCGAGACCATCGTCTCGGCAGTCATCGTCACGTACACCACTGGCCTATCGCGGCTCTGTATAGGTTCCATTTAAATTATTTACAGATAGATAATATACGTTTTGATATTTTTTTATTTATCTCTATAATAAAACCCATAAACTTCCAGCCCCAGCTTATCATCGTTAAGCCATATTGTAATTTTTTTACGTATGCAGAAAGTGTATGTTACTTTAAAATAGAATCTCCTTAATTTTGAACTCTGTTTTGGTGTATTACCTTATAGTTTTAGAACAATACATACTATAACGATACACAATACAATCACAGAATCTTGCATTTTCCACGAACTACTCGTCATATGTTATCCCACAAGATTAATTTATTATATTTTTTTTATAGACTCACGCCTGTATCCCCGCAGGGGTAGGCAGAGGTGTAATATTACACCCACATTTCGCGATGAATTTTTAGGTCCCGCGTAATAGGGAGCGAGCCTATTGCCGTACCGGGCACATTACCAGACTCCGTGCTGTTACTGAGAATTTCCTAAAGGAAAAACCCAATAATACTTTGCCCGACCCGGGAATCTAACCCGAGACCCGCCAATCGCGCATTTAAAAAACGCACATTTATGCCGCGAGACCAACGAGGCAGCAAGATTAATAACATCCATAATACATAGTTACTCAGCATCTATAAATAATCGAAAGGCTAAGCCCAATCCGTGAATACCTCCGTGTAAGTGAAGCCACGCGACTAATAGAACTTCGTCCCCCGGGTATCTTCAGACCAACAAACGCAAACATACATTAGTTTCAGTTTACGCTACGAATGGTATTCTATCGGATATATATTGGATGTAATATTATTGTAACTAATCTGTTAATAGGTTTTTGATTGAACGTAGGAATGCTGCAGTAGTTTGGGATTTGTTTACTTATGGAGACTGATCACTAATGTACACTCTAACTTGTCACTCACTGTCAGTATTTACAAAGTGTATAGCATTCTAGAAGACCTCATGAGGAAGAACCTCCTATGAACTGTGACATTATACCTACAAGACGTCAACATAAGAATGGGCACCTATCACTCAATTTGTGTTTTGGATTGCTTACAGATATAACATCACGACATGGTAAACAATAACGCCAAATAATTTTAAAGAGATAAATACACTATCAATTTCAGCCAACACTGCATACACTGTCCAGTGACCTAAGTGCCTCATATCTATAGGTCGTGTAGCTAGAGATGTAAAGAACTCGAGTCTTTTGAGTCCTAAATTTTAGGCTCAGCTGACAAATTGCACAGCTCGACTCGTTACAACAAGACTCCCAGACTAGAACACTTAAGTTTACATAGAGACTCGACCGCAACATGGCGCTCGGGTCTTGATTCGAGCTCAAGTCGCTTTACGCGACGAGTCGCGCTCAAGTTCTTTTCCATTAGGAGTTTCTTTATAAATAAACAGGGAATAAATTATAAGTCGGAATAAAAATAATATAGGAATATAATATCGGAAGAATATAATATAGAATAATAATATTTAATATAGAAGTCAAAATATAACACAGAAGCATTTTTTTTAATAAATCAACCTTAATACGCTCAAGACTCGATACACTCGAGCTCTTTTTAAGACTCGAGTTCTTTTTGAGACGTGAGCTTCTTTTTAAGACTCGAGCTCTTTTTGAAATACGAGTTCTATTTTGGCGCTCGAGTTTTCGAGAAAGGATTGGAGCTCGGCTCGACTCAAGGCTCTGAGTTTTGTTAGTACACCGAGTCTTGTAAAATTGAGCCGAGTCTATGGAGTTAAGCGTCAAAGACTCGAGTTCTTTACATCTCTACGTGTAGCAGACCCCCTTGCCTTAGTCACATTAGATCACAACTTTTAACTATGGGTACCTGTGTAAAGTTCGCGAACGCCATGACTTTTGCCACGGGTAAGCTTTCAGTCTTTTTAATACAATATCACTTTTCGAGCACCTATCGCAACAGACTTACCTCCTCATGTTTTCATACTCACAATTTGAACGTTTCTTAAAATTCATAAAACATTTCTCAATATCGATGCCTCAATATCCCGCCTGAAGGCAGGTAAACTAATACAAGAGAACACGAGATATGAAAGCGAAAATTTCCCCAAAGAATATGACTAGAAAATATTCTTCATAACAAGGCTTCTGTGAAAATGGCTCCGACATTCGATAACAAAACGTGGGCACCCACGGGACGCCTGACCTAAATAAACATTGCCTATACACAATTCATAAAATATAAGTTTTATCTGCCGATAGCGATATTGCGAACGGGGAAGAACAAATGATCGGGTCTGTCTGAGATTAGAGGAAGATTGGATAAGGATTTAAAAAATATTACCTATGATAGATCAATAGGTAATTATGGCATGGCATGGCATTACTTTACGGAGACTAAAGAATAAATAAAATAAAAATGTGCAATTTTTTTTTATTGCTAGCCTGGTAGTTTAACCATGATCTTCCATGATAACAACTTGATGATGAGAAAACGCATGGATGGTTGTAATTCACTCCTGACTTGAAAGTACTCTTATTGTTATGTACTCATCAGGAAACATAGTCATGGGTAAAACTCTAACAGTAGCGGTGCTTAGATATAATAATTATTCGCCACATGACGATTACGCTCTTTATTCATAAGTCTGGTCATTCAAAGGTAGAAGGACGATATAAACGAAATCTGTGGGATAGTTATACCAATATTAATCTCCATTAAATGCCATATAAAGAGTATAAGAGTATAATTACTACACCGCTATGAGTAATGTCCAATTGGTTATCAAGTCATTTTCAGTGCATAGATCAATAATATATTTATTAATCACAATCATAAATAGGATTCCAGTACAGCATATTAACATTAACAATTATGACCGAGTATTTCTGTTTATATACGTATGCATATTTTTATTCTGCATCTAAAATGCCCGGAATGAACAATGGCTCAAATGGCTGCCAATTTCGAACAGTTAGCCTTTATGCTGGAGGTTAAAACTTTCCGGACTATGATTAATCCCGACATGCAATACTGTGATACTTCCATATAGTAAGTAAAAAGTATGACTAGTTTGCAAGTAAACGTATTTTGATAAAATTTGGTACGTTTAACTACACTAAAGCTTTTTTAATCCTTCTAAAGCGTTAAAGTTTGATGCGTTAGTTTTTGTGCTTCTAAATAGTGCACTTTAGTTTATTATATTTTTTGTTTAAAAAGACAAAGAGGTCTTTCTTCTGCCTCCGTGGTCCAGTGGACAGCGTATACGACTGCTGATCAGAGGTCCCTGGTTCGATTCCCGGGTCGGGCAAGTGTTACTTACTGGGTTTTTCCGAATTCTCAGTAGCAGCACGGAGTCTGGTAATGTGGCCGGTAACGGCAATAGGCTCGCCCCCTATTACGTGGGACTTCAAAATTCATGGTGAAATGTGGGTGTAATATTACACCTCTGCCTACCCCTTCGGAGATACAGGCGTGAGTCTATAAAAAAAATATTAGGGGACTTTATGAACATACCTACAACCAACGGACACAAGGTACACCGAGACGTGAAACAACAACTTATGGAACACACAGTGTTGGTCATGTGGGGATTGAACCCCACACACAAGCGCTAACTGAACCACTACGCCAACCACGCAGAGAAATTTAGTCAAGTCAAAGTTAAAGTCAAAGTCAAATTATTTATTTGTGAACATAGGTAGGTAATACAAGTTGTTATAACATAATAATAAGATGGTTCCTCTATGTTTTGCTTTAGAAAGCATACAAATATTAACATAAACTTAAGTATATTGAAAAAGAAATTCATAATCAAAATCATAAATATAATAACGATTGTCAAAATATATGAATAAATTATTAAAATAGGCATAAATCGGAGATAATAATAAATCTAGAATTGTTATATTGTAATACATTTGTCATTTAAAAATTCTGTGACTGTATAATAAGGTTTTTAAATAAAATATTATATAATGTCTTTTTAGTTGAGAAGTTGATAAATGATTATAAATTTTTGAGGCCATACCCAAAAAGTTGGCACTATAAATGGCGCTTATAAATGGCCTTGACGAGTTAAAGTCAGTGTGTTAAACAATTGAAGGTTCTTTTTGATAAAAATTGCGACCTCATAAATATAGAGAGAACTTAGTTACGGCATAGTCGTATAAAAGACATAGTCATAGACAATGTCCTACGTTTTCCCATACTTTTCGTGCGACCATAGATTTTCACTTAACATCCACATCCAGCGTGAAAAGACTCTTACTAGAATATATAGCTCTCGAACATCTGCTTTTAACTACATGTGTACTCTACACATACACTAGCCAACTTGTTTGTATTACGAAGTCGGAGCGAACAGGAAAATGGATTGGAAGTGCGACGAACGCTGCACTCAGAGCCGGCGGTGTAATCGATGTAATCCTTCACTATACAAATATAGACAGCTATTTGTCTGTATGTATGGTTGTCGCTATTTGTTTAGTTTGTAGTGGCTTTAAATATTTTGATACTAGTACATATACAGGGTGTAAAAAGACCCTTAACGAAAACTGAAATCTCATGTTGTACCAATCACTACGAACATTTTTTACTTTGGCACCATACCTGGGAAATTACTGGTTCAGTAGATATTGGGGCTCCAAGTTAGTATGGAATTTTTCTAATTAGGTACAAAATCGATGCATTTACCCCACCAATATGTTCTTTAGATGCCCTATGACCCCATGGATAAGTAGGTATTTCGAGCATTGCACGCGTGTGCTTTAAATTGCGGTTTAGAAAATGTGAATAATTAAAAAAAATCGTTTCCCAGGTATTATTTTTGGTTAGTATGACTTGGCATGATGTCCACAACGAGTAGACTTCGGCTTGGTGATGGGTCTTGTGACACCCTGTAGGTACTATTAATACAGAGATTATCATCTATGAGACTTTTACCGACGTAAATGGCAGATTGAAATAGGCATTGGTACCAATACCAGTCCCCTATAAATTGGGTTGACTATTATTGCCCTTTGTGTATGTTTTATGCATTAAAACAGACATAGCTTTTAAAATGTCATTGCTTTAATAGAGAAATGAGCTCTCTCCGCCACATAAGCCGAGATACTAAGTTTATCAAATTGTACAGAAGAAAGAAACGAAGTTTGTTGTTGTAGAAGTACCTAACATTCTGTAACTGTACCTCAACATTGCTGTACAGTAACTTCATTTACAATTTCATTATATTATTTACTAGCTGTTTCCCGCGGATTCACCCGCGTCCTGAGGGAACTACCTCGCGTACCCAGTTAATTTATAGCCTGACTACTCCTTGGTACATCAGCTATCCGCCAGTGAACGTCCCGTCAAAATTGGTCCAGCCGTTCCAGAGATAAGCGAATACAAACAGACAGACAGATAGACAACAATAAAAAAAATACATTTTGGTAAGTATATGTACCGTGTATACATCCATATGCATTTAGTAAAAAGCGGTTATTTTAATATTACAAGCAGACACTCTAATTTTATTTATATGTATAGATGTATACCTACTTAGATTGATTTACAGTAATTATATTATCTGTGACAGTAGTAACTTTGTTTCGGGCAACATTAGGTCACATACGAAACGCCACTGGCGACCAGTTCAAAATGTGTTTAGAAAACGAAATAACACAACCCCATACACCTTGAAATAAGTATTTTAGCAGAGCAGAAGTATCATATTTCAGGATTATATCCTCATACAAAATGTTAACAGATCACGTATACCTACAGTTTATATACCGCGTGCTTCGTCATGATAAGCGCACGAAGGCTGGCAACACCGCACTTGGGCCGTCATTATTGCCAGCCGCAAATATTCTCCCCACATCATTGTACACGAACGTGAATGAGCGCGCATTGTAGGTAATAACCTTGTTCTGACATAAAGATAAATCGAGTTATGTAACGTGCATTTTATTAATAATTATGACGCTCTGTGTAATTCTGTTCGAAGAAAATACTTAAATAATGTCTCAAATGCTTAAGAATCTACAGGTCGTAAAATTATGAAGTCAGACAAGCAGTTCTGGTTTTCAGCAGTTATTTTGGTTACTTTAGATATTTCTGACTTGAAAAGTTGTAAGTGAGTTGCTGTGCATTAGAATCTCAATTAAGTCATATGATTTCCTAACTATAATAACACTAGCTATGCCTGAGATTACAACTACTTCTTCTCAGTCGTGCACTGTTGTCAGAGTGGTCGTGGTTATGCGTCGGTCGGTTCTTGTGCCGTTGCTGTTCTTGTGCCATGTAGGTCTATTCGCTTCGTCGATTTAATGAGGTCTGTCCATCGCGTCGGAGAGTGCCCACGTTATCGCACAACTACTTAAGGCTACTTTAATTTGACTGTTATAAATAAACCATGACATTAAAGCCGCATAGGTACGTAGGTATAGATTTATTATGTGTTGCAAAAAAAATTAATAAATAAATAACTATTTACGCCTACTGCGCCGCACACCGTGGCTCATAGCGTAATGTTATATAGCGTCTCTCACAAAAATAACTTTTGAAGTCGAACTCAAAGTTCCTGAGATTAGCGCGTTCAGCCAAACAAACAATCAAACTCTTGAGATTTCTAATATTAAGTATGTATAGATTTATATGATGCATGCATGCTAATTAACCCAGACATTACACTTAGTTACAACGGATATCAAGAATATTAGCAATCACAGTAGTAGAGCCTTGCTGATTTCAGCATGAATGGGCTGGCTCGACTGGGGAAGTACTACCCTCTCACAGAAAATCGACGTAAAGTAACAGTACTTAAACTATTGCGTTTCGTTCGGTGAGTGAGAGTGCCGGAGGCCCAATCCCTTATTCCTTCTCCCTCATCCCTCTCCTTATCCTATCCCTTTTCCCAACCCCGGGGGGCGGCAACGCACTTGTGACTCCTGTGGTGTTGCTTGTGTCCATGGACGGCGGTAATTGTTTACCATCAGGCGATCCGTCTGCTCGTTTGCCGCCTATTAATATAAAAAAAATCCTTGCAATAATAACTAAAAGTACATGCTCCATTCCAACATATACTCGACATTTATCTGACGACCGGTTGGCGCAGCGGGAGTGTAAGCGACTGCCACGCCGAAAGTTGCAGGTTCGATTCCCGCTCAAGTCAAACATTTGTGTGCGTGAACATGGATGTTTGTCTTGGTGTGGTTGTTTCTATGTATAATATGTATGTATTTACAAAAAAAAGTATATATGTATGTTTATCCATTATCTAGTACCCATAGTACAAGCTCTGCTTAGTTTGGGACTAGATGGTGTTGTGTGAATGTAGTAGAATATTATTATTATATTATTTATTAGTACCTACTAGGATTTACAGAGGCTACGTAATCGTGCCTACATATTTTTTCCCGTAACACAGTTTTAACTAGCACGGGAGGCAGAATTATTGTAAATCTGTGTATAATATCTTATGTCAATAAAAGTTTATATTTATATTATATCCGCTCAGCCTTCGGAGACGCTCGAACCACCTCGAACCCAGTAAACGTTGAGTATCTGACCTTGGCCCACTTGATCCCTAACTACACAGAGTTTGAAGGCTAAAGTTAACAGTGCCGAGTGAAAACTGAGAAATGGCTGCTCCAAATTTAATTGGAGTAGCTAGTTTTATTTTGTGTAATTTCTCTTTCATATGTGTGTTTAAGCATGTTTATGAACTGTCTGATTGCCATGGTACAGGATCGGTCTATTTTGGGATGCGATGACCTTGTCCCAGTATTCTTTACTTATAGACGGGCAAACAATTATAAAGCTTTGTATGATTTTCGTATTTGGTGAAGGACAAGAACATATAATAAATAGGTAGTCTTAAATTTCGCTTTAACTATGGATAAGCTGACAAAAATCTTCATTTCCGATAATGTCTTACTGTAAAAATGATCCGATCGCCCATCATGACTTTGCTGAAATTTTAACAAATTAAGACTTAAAGAATAATTAACTTAGCAGCTCTAAAAAACATGCCATAGCTGAGCATTTGTTGGAGTCTGGACCAAACCACTGGATCGAATTACATCAACCAAAGGTCTTATCTACCGATAGTCACTATTACTCCAGGATAGTACGTGAAGCGGTTGAAATCAAAAAGCATAAAAATTGCCATCGGGATGGCAAGATGCATACAGACTGTCTACAACTTGGAATCCAGTAATCAACAAATGTAAACCCCGCCGCAGTAACACAGCTCATCAGTGTGTAGACGTCATAAGTGTTGTGTGTCAACGTACTGACAGTTCGGATAAAAATAAAAAACAAGTGAAACCCGCGCTTCACAAGGACAACGCTGAGATGACATCAGTTTTCCAGTTATAATATACTAGCTGTCCCGGCGAACTTCGTATCGCTTTTTTTACGTATTTTTCTTTTTCATTTTCTTTTTTAACTCTTCTCCAACGAATTCAGAACAAAGTTACCAAGAAGATCAGTGTTTAATCTATTAATTGCCAGGCAAAGTTGTTTTGCCGTATAAATTATTTCTAGGATAGAAAAACTAACTTATCAGCTTAATGTAAGAAGATGCGGACGTGGTATATGAGTGATAGGGGCAGATAACTGATCTAGTGATATGATAAAATTACTCATTTGGCTATTAAATAATTAAATCATGTGCAAGTCTGACCCGCCCATGAAGGGTTCCGTAGTAGACGTATCCACTGAACATAGCCATTATCTGCATCGAACATCAAATACCTATTAATAATAATTTTTAATAATAATTTGCCATATTTCATCACGAAACAGATGTTATATACGAATGCCACATCCGTTATAACCGCGGAGCCGATACCCATATTAATTTAATAGAATTTTCCCATCCGCCACCTTTGATTTTCCATCCGCCATCTTCGATTTCCCATTTGCCATCTTTGATCACGAAATATATGTTGTATTTGCATTCCTCATAGCTTAAAACGTCGGAGAGGATACCCATATTGACTTAAAAATTTTTTTCATCCGCCATCTTTGATCACGAAATAGATGTTGTATTTGGATTCGCCATCCCTTAAAACATCGGAGACGATAACCATATTGATTTTTTAAAACTTTCCCATCTGCCATCTTTGATTTCCCATCCGCCATCTTTGATCACGAAATAAATGACGGATTTGGATTCCCCATCCCTTTAAACATCGGAGACGATACCCATATTGATTTAAAAAAAAAAACCCATCCGCCATCTTTGATCACGAAATAGATGGTGTTTTTGAATTCCCCATTCCTTAAAATATTGGAGACGATACCCATATCGACTTTAAAAAAAATCTCGTCCGCCATCTTTGATTTCCTATCCACCATCTTTGATCACGAAATAGATGTTGTATTTGGATTCACCATCCCTTAAATCATCAGAGACGATAACCATAATTATTGATTTTTTAAATTTTCCCATCCGCCATCTTTGATTTCCCATCCGCCATCTTGAATCACGAAAAAGATGTTGTATTTGGATTCCCCATCCCTTTAAACATCGGAGACGATACCAATATTGACTTTTTTAAATTTTCCCATCCGCCATCTTTGATTTCCCATCCGCCATCTTTGATCACGAAATAGATGTTGTATTTCGATTCCCCACCCCTTAAAATATCGAAGGCGATACCCATATTGATTTTAAAATGTTCTCATCCGCTATCTTTGATTGCCCGTCCGCCATCTTGGATCACTAAATAAATTTAATATATTAAGCGTCCCGAAAATCTCGAAAACGATACCCATATAGATTGTATCCTATTCGTTTAGCCTTTTTTTGCCTTTGACCCAACTCCCCCTTCTCGTTTGGCCATTTTATTATTTTTGACTGGCCCCTAAAAGTTGTGGCGTAATTTTATATAGCCTAACATAGGCAATAACAATTTTTAAAATCCGACTGCTAGTTCCTGAGATTAGCCGACATTATCTTTTAGCCTTTTTAGCCTTTTGCCCAGCCCCGAAGGGTCGAAGCGTTATGTTATATAGCCTATAGCCTGCCGGAATAACTGGGCTATCGTATACAAAAAGAATTTTTCAGATCCGACCGGTAGTTCCTGAGATTAGCGCGTTCAAACAAACAAACAAACAAACAAACAAACAAACAAACAAACAAACAAACAAACAAACAAACAAACAAACAAACAAACTCTTCCGCTTTATTATATTAGTATAGACTAGAGGACGCCAGCGGCTACGCCTGCATTTTTTTTTAATTTACCCGGTTTGGCCGATCCCGTGGGAATTTCGGGAAATCCCTTCTTAGTGCACCCCTACGGTCCCCAAGGAACATACATGCCAAATTTCAGCTTCCTGCGCCCAATAGTTTCGGCTGTAGCGTGTCTGTCAGTCAGTCAGTAACGCAAGGATTTTATATATTAAGGTTAGTCTATGACATCAGTCCTGCCGCGACCAAGGCTGTTGTAAGACGACCGAAACGTCCGTAAAAACATAGGTATTTATACCTTAAATTAATTAAATATCGCGAATAAGACCCGTTTTAATAAAATTGTATGAATAATTAACTTTTGAGTATTATATTAATATTTAAAATGTGCCATTTAAGCGGCCCATCTCGAGCAGTGGACTGTGGCAGGCTGAAAATGAATGATGTATGAATAATGTTGGAGATAAGAATCACAATTAATTCAGCCCAAGATTCACCGTCAAATTTTAATGAGAAACAACTCCCAAAAAACGAATAAACAAAGACGTAATCCACAAGGGGGAAGATCGCATGACGCAAGCAATATCTATCAAAAACCACTGCGGCAATAGATGGAGCTATTCCTGACACATTACGTAAGTTGAGCCGTGCCCACGGGAAATAATATGCAAGCCTACGGCAATATGTACGCCGCGTACAAAACGCCGCGTAATTTATTGTGCAATATCGTTGCGAAATAAGTTTTCTCGTACATTGTAACGTGCTTTTCTAAACGTTTTGTATGATTTTGAACGATGGAAGTAGCGAAACAACATAGTGTCTGCAACTTCGGCAAGGTTTTCGAGTAAGAAATGCGGTTAAATTTATTTATTTATTTAAAGACCCTATTAAGCAATGGAATTAAAAACTAAACTAGATTACCTGTGTTTACATACATCAATACATTAAGACCAGTAATAACGACTATGAAAAATTATAAAGAAAAATAATTACATAACATCAATTAAAGATATAAATTAAATAATTCCAATGAATTTAAGCAATGTGACGGGTACAGAGGCTCTAAAATATAGTAGGCGTTTTTTTTGTCGAAAAATTAACTCCATGGTACATACATACATAGACTTACGCTTGTTTCCCCAAAAGGGGGAGGCAGAGGCATATTAAACGCCCACTTTTCGCCAGTGTTTTGATCCCACGTAATAGGTGGCGAGCCTATTGCCGCTTATTGGGACATTTTGTTTGCCAGAGCCTCGTCCGTTGATCGGCAGGTGCACCACTTGTAGGTGAGGTTGGCTTGGGACCCTAAGTTCTTGGTAGGAACCCTATGCACCCTACCAACCAACTCCATGGTGCCTGATGTTAAACAGTCAGGACTTCACTGACTTCATGCTGGTTGCTGAGATGATTCCCAGCAACCAGCATGGTATTATGGCATGATGGCCTTCACCTTGACGGCCTTGAGAGTAGCTTTTTCACGCCCCGCTTAAAAGACCCAGGACCATAAGTACGCGTTTTAGCGCTACTTAGGTAATGTCGAAAAACAACATCCCTGTTGCTATCTGTTGCTGTACATTATGATGATTGCTGTGGTCTGATGCCTGAGCAACAAAGGATTTGTGTCTGAAATGTATTAGACATTAGTTTTGATACAGTAGAGCGCAGTCAACGCGCGGTAGCAGTCGGTTGTGAAGAAATAAAATAATTTTGTGCATGGGACATTCGGGTGAATCATCAAATCTTCTTTATGGGCAAACTATTATGGGCCCCACCCAAATACAGCACCCATTCACATCAACGCTCTTATTACACCACTTGACAACATTACATAAAATCCGAAAAATGAATTCGCCAAAATATACGTTTGTTAAAACTAGGTTGCGTGGTTAGACGTCCACTTCCGGTCGCCTCGTACCGGAAACAGCGGAAATGAAGACGTGCCAGCGACCACTGCGCCACCTACCATATCCGGCGGATATCAGCGCCGAACATGACATGTCCAACATAATAGAGAACTCGAACATATCACAATTATAGCAAACTTACATGTATAGAGGGCGCCACTGTCTACGCGCAGATGTTATCATTCCATCTGCCCCATACCTGTTTTACCACTTTTATAATATTGGTCATGTTACGACGAAAATATTTTTATCATGTAATCAAAATGATGGTTATCTAGCAAACTATAGAAATTAATGAACTACCTACTTAATTTGCTATCGTTACTATTTTTCTCTTGTGTATCTGGATATATGTATAGCCAGCAGTACAGAAACCAAGAACCCTATTCTATTCAATAATTTTATTGAAATGCTAAGTAAAATTAAATTAAATTCAAGCAACCTTTTTACATAACGTCGCTGAATTATTTATAAGCACACGAAAATTGAAATTCATTTTGCTTATAACGCCAAAAACACAGGCAAGCTGTCGACGAAAATCAGCGACATTTGATCCACACGTTTATCCAAAAACCGTTACACACGTGTTCGTTCAGAATTCACAACTCTCCACTGCGGAAAACAACAACAATAAAGTATTCTCTTTACGTTTAAAAACCTTTACGCGCCGCAGATTGCATCAAATGATCCGTTAACCGTTTCCAGACGCCAAATAATTATTCAAAAATACAAAATGGTGCGTTGAAAATTCGGGTTAATCCATCAAGCTGTATATTGTCGGTTGCTACGTATATTACGTTGTACGTAAATATTCAGGGCTGTGCGATTCTTTGTGACATTCGTGTCACATATTTTTAATTGCTGTGTATTTTTCACAGGGTAACAAAGGCCTTTCACGGCAATTTTTTTATGGATTGCCTGCATTGATATTTATATATTATATATTGCCAAATTGCGTTGTGAACACAACGCAATTTGGCTGCAACCCCTTTTCAGATAAAAATATACGAGGAATATCATTCGGTATTGGTTTGGTTGCAGTAAAATTGGGTTTTGCTCAATACTTTTTTCAGAAAAATGTATCAATTCTATTCACAGAATTGAATTATGTAATCTGTGATTCTATTATGTTTTCCCTTAAATATTTTAAATTAATTTAAGGCGGTAAAAGTGTGCTATAGGTCGGTTCACGAAAGTTGACCACAAATGCCGGCCGTCGCGCATATGTACATTTGTGCACCAATGGCGTGGCTCCATTCTTGACGCATTTCGGGAATGCGTCAAGAACGGAGCCACACCATTGGCATTCCACCCGCGCCTCACCCCGCACCTCCACGGGGACCTAAAAAATTATTTCTGCGCAGTGGTCATCTTTCGTGAACCGACCTATACCAATGCCGACTACTTTTACTCCTAATACCTTTATATGTGTAGAACAATTTTGCCAACTGACGCACAGAGTGACTAACATGTGTTTTCAGTATAGGTATGTAAAAAAAACCTACAGTAGATTATATCTCCACTCAGTTTAAATTATTGTGTTACAGTCCTAATTACGTAATTTAATTATTCGGAATTTAGAGCGGCAAGTTTATCAGGAATAAAGAAACACTTTCTGTAAACGCACACCAATTACCTACTATGTTACTTCCACGCATGGATCTACATACCTATTAACTAAGAGGCGTTTCTCGTCAATAGTTTCAAGGTCTGTACTAGACAATTAACCGGCTTAATTACAAGGCATGTCTTACCTGACAGGGCTTTGCCTAGCGAATAAATACTATCTTAAGTTTTAAGTTTGTTTCACGTTAAGTACTTTACTGGGATAAACGTGCTATTGGAGATGGCAGAATAACTTTCTAATTATTAAGACTTCGAATAACGTCGCTAAGAAGGGTTGTGTAGAGTAGAAAACCAGCCTTGTTCTTTTTTTCCATTAGAACCATCACCACCGTTTTGGCAAATCATTCCACATAATTATTTAACAACATACTATCCGTCTACTTACCTCATTAATATTCTAAATAAGTATATTCTCATCATACACAAAAGAAAGAAGAGGTTTTATCTACCACATCACGGCAACAACCAGTAACAATAATTCCTTTTGATTTTCTCGCCGAAAACAATGTGAGAAAAATACAAAATCTTTATTCCTCTCGTGTGAGATAATCGCTACGTGAATGATTAACACCCGTATATGCCTGCCAGCTGAAAAAGGGGTGAAAACTGGAGGTAATTTTATTACCACCCCTATGACCGAGTATATACGCTGAATAATCCGATCGAGCAGTAATCAGATTGGCTCCGCCCGTATACCTATTGTATATCGCAACACCTGCCAATTCCACTTAGCCGGGTTATATGCGAAGCGCCAATCCTACTTAGTCGGGTGTGCGCCGTATCGAATTTGGCAGGATACGGCCATTATTAACCTTGTATTGTTCTGGCAGGTTACGTCGAATTTATCGTGTTTTGGTAATGTGGAGATCGTTTTGGTAATGCTTCGTTAACAACTCGGTTTTGCCTGTGATTTTCGAGGAGCGATCCATAAGCACTGTTCATTATTTTTCCGACAAAAGTTCTTAGTTTGACTAATAGTAAATACTAATCATAGATAATGTTCCTTTACGAAGGAATTTCAGGATCTCGCAATTAAGCTTTATTAAGACAAATATTGAGAGCGTTCAACGTTTAAACAAAGAACTGTTTAAGAGCGGTTACGCATTACGGCTATTCATACAAACTTTCAAGTCCTTATTTTCGAAATGAATGAACTGATTTTAATGAAACTTCATACAAGCAGGATACAGAGTTAATTGAAAATATTTTCGAAAAAATGTGTTATAGCTAAATTAGGCCGATTTTAAATTTTCCATAGAAACAGATATTTCCAATTATCTTTTTTAAATAAGATATTTCGAAAATATTTTCAATTAACTTTTAAGAACTATGTATCCTGCTTATGTGTATGAAGTTTTATTAAAATCGGTTCATTCATTTCGAAAAATAAGGACTTGAACGTTTGTATGAAAAGCCGTAAGGTGTAAACGCTCTTAATCTTGACATTATTGATAACATTAAAATGTGGTGGACAATAGGCTATTATCAAAGTAACACAAAGTCAATCCTGCAAATACCTATCGTGTAACAGTAAAATATGACCAAGTGGCGAATCACAACACCGCGTCAAATGCTGGAGACTGCGTCACATCGGAGAAAAATGAGGCAAGCAGGCATTTTTCTGTAACTATTTATCTTTGTAATCTCCGAAACAAAACAAGGATTATCCTACTGAAATAGGCGTTCCTTAAGCGTAAGTAATGAACACGTTTTCGCTCAGGGAACGTTTAAACGCTGCTGAAGAATTTTCCTCCACAGACCTATTCCAGGACCCTCGCCCTTCAAATCATTAAACCAGTGGCTGTTATCAAGGTGTTACTATTCAAGAAGACCTCTATAAATTTTTACGAGTTTTATCTGCGAGGCACAAGCGTTCGCTACAAGGCTTTGTGTATCGGAGTGTATTTATGAGAAAATGTTATTTCATGCTCCTATGGACGTGTGGCTGGAAAGTTGAGAGATGTGGCAAATTGCTTATGAGATACGCATGTATTTTTTTAAGGTTTATAGATCTTATAGTAATATATGAAGCTGAAGAGTTTGTTTGTTTGGTTGAACGCGCTGATCTCAGGAACTACTGGTCCGATTTGAAAAATTCTTTCAGTGTTAGATAGCCCATTTATTGAGGAAGTCTATAGGCTGTATAACATCACGCCTTATATAACGCGGGTGTAACCGCGGGCATCCTCTAGTAGAAGTATAAAAAACCTGTAAATTTCGACAAATTATTTTTAAAGCAGGAGACGTACAATTTATTTTTCGGTTTTGAAGCTCTGGACTGGGGCGCGGGTCTCCTTTTTGTTTCCACGGGAGAAACACTAACTACGTGTTCATTACTGTCTCTGTCTGTGTCGGGGAGGCAAAGAGGATATATGTATAGATACACACGTCCTATAGTGGTGAGGTCACTATGCGCACCTACCGTAGAAAAAGTACATTCATATATGGCAAAGTATTTTATATCTAAATCTCTACAAATTGCCATAATTAAAGAAAGTTATAAACCAAAACACCGTTCCAAACAGTACACAGTCCGGCAACGGCAAATATCAGAACCTGGAAGTGAATCAGTTTTCGTATGCTTCAAAGAAGTAATAAAGACCATACGTTTGATTTCGTTGTGACAGTTATATTAAGGGTGAATTTCGCTTGGCTGCATCGCAATATAGTTACGGCGAGATCTGGTACAGTACTAATGAAATCGACGTCATCTCCACAGAGTTGTTTTGTCATTATTCCTTGGCTTGGGTTATTCGATGATACAGCGATTTCTTGGTCGAAGGTTTGATTACTTTGCTTTATCTTATTCGGAGTTTTATATTACAGGAGTTTGTCAATGTAGGTATTGTAACAATTTCGCAGTGAGCCTTTCTGGTATCCGCGCGTGGTACATATTCGTGTATTATTTAGGAGATTCATTTTTTGAAACTGTTCGAATCGGAAAATAATAGAACCACTGATCAAATGTGTTACCTTTTCAAAGAATTAGTTAATTGAAGAAGGTTTATCTCAAGATCTCGTCATTCTTCAGGTAGCTTTCAAATGTTAAAGTTACGC
This sequence comes from Euclidia mi, assembly GCA_944739405.2. Lineage (NCBI taxonomy): Eukaryota > Metazoa > Arthropoda > Insecta > Lepidoptera > Erebidae > Euclidia > Euclidia mi. The sequence continues at coordinate 124,737,411 of OX123182.2, read as the reverse complement.
ACTACTACGCACGCACATTTTATTGTATTTGAACTGTTTCTTACCGAACCCGTAGGAATTTCGGGAATTCCCTTCCTAATGCACCTTTATGGTCTTGAAGGAACATACATGCCAAATTTCAGCTTCCTGCGCCTAATAGTTTTGGCTGTAGCTTGTCTGTCAGTCAGTCAGTAGCGCGAGAATTTTATATATACAGAATAAGGTGCAAGAACGAACTCGTTATAACCTGTTCGTTATCCGTGGAGTCTATTTTCTATACGTGGATGATTTCTTTCCATATACAGGGTGTAAAAAGACCCTTAACTAAAACTGAAATGACATGTTGTACCAATCACTACGAACATTTTTAACTTCGACACCATACCTGGGAAATTACTGGTTTAGGAGATATTGAGGCTCAAAGTTAGTATGGATTTTTTCCAATTAGGTACAAAATCGATCATTTATTATTTTTGTTTAGTATGACTTGGCATGATGTCCACAACGAGTAGACTTCGGCTTGGTGATGGGGTGCTGTGACACCCTGTATGTATGATGTTGAATAATTACGGTGAAGGGTTATTTCGCGCTCCAGCGATCAGGAATCACGACACACAGTAATGTTGCGTATATGGTAATAGATAACAAGGTGGAGGAGTTACAGGTTATTATATTTTAAAATTTGAATTGATATTTATACCTTACAAGTCGTCAAAGCCTTTTTCAAAGTCATAGCTATGGCAGCTAAATACATTGATATTTCTTTTTCCTATATTCATTCACTAAATTAATTCAAAGTCTATCACTTAGGCAACGATGAACATCAAAACTAAATTACATTTAGTGCTACGTTCGCAATGCAAGGGCGTAGAACAATAAGAAGGAACGGGTTACAAAACATATGACCGCTCCTTTTCGTAACAAATTTACTGCTAACATAACATAGATTACGTAGTAACTATTTAGTAATCTGTGACATAGGTACATTTACATTGGCTCCAACGAGAATAGTCTGTGTTAGTGTTAGCACATCTAGAGCCTATCCTACGCCTACAAAAACTCACATAAGCCATTCGAAACTGAATATCTATAAAAATGTAATACTGTCTGGACTGAACCGACTACCTATATTCTATAACAATTCTATTCATTAAAATTGTTGTGATACGCAATGCAAAAAAAATGCAAAAAAGAAAAAAAAAATTGGTAAATATTTACAAACCGCGATCTACTATGGCTCTCTTTACAACATAAAACCACTCAGCGCTCATAATCTACTTGAGCAAAAACAGGGTATGCATTTCACGGCCGGAAATGGAGACAAACGAGCCACTTGCACAACATACACCGCAGCAAACAACTTGCCAAGCCTCCTTCACGGAAAACCTATTACGTCGGGTCCTTCACGCCGTGGGTACAGCCTTTCCTTCCCCCTTCTTACCCCCAGTTTGGGAAAACACGGCAAATTGGTTCCATTAGCGTGCATTAGACGACCGACGCAGACACAACTGCGGCCGACGCGGTTACTCTCTGGCTCAAAGGGAAAACATAGCAATAGCAAATATTTACAGGAATATTATAAAGGGGTAAGTGAATTTGTATGTACGAGGTAGTCTTGGGAACTACTGGTCCTATTTTGAAACTTCTTTTATTTGGAAGCTTTTGATTCAGGACTTACCTTTTATATGGAAAATAAGTTGTTGTTTTAAGTTATGAAGTTAGAAATCGTCAAAGTATGATAGTTTGTTTGTTAGAATCTCGTGAGGCATATTTCTATTTATTTAAAAATGAGGACCTCAGTTTTCGCCGACGTTTCTACACGGTCGTAGCAACTAGGTAATAGTCGCAGTAATGGACGGTCAAGTTCATCATCAACTAGTACTTATTTGATTTGGTTATTAAGCAGGTATAAGTTATTTGACTTTTTATACAATAATTATGTAGCAGGAGACAACAATTATTCATTACCTATTGATTCATTATCAGTCCTGTGTATCTTCATCATCATCAGCCTTTAACAGACCACTGCTGGACTAGGCCTCTCCTTTGAACGGAGGCATTGGCCTACTTTACCACGCTGGCCAAACGAATTTGTATCAAGTTTTCCTTCTCGTACAGTGCTGTTCTCTGCATAATATGCTCCCTCTGTCGGCTCTTACGACACCCATGGGATGATATAGGGTGGTGATATTCCGCATTCTTAATCCGTCACCACACGGACGTCCTGTATATATTCTCCCACTTATAGGCACGGGCCTCTTCTCTCTATGCCAAGAGTACCTAAGGCCATAGCTCACCTCTTTACGCGCTGGCCAAATGCGGGTTGGCAAAGACTATCTCATTAATTAGCCTTAAATGTAATTACCGATATATATGTTATCTAGCTCTGCTTACACGATAATGAATAAAGAGTCACAGTTTTATACATGAAGTTATGTTTACGTGGTCGTTTACCGCTAGATTAATTTTATGTTAACATAAATCTTATTTAACAAGATTGATGTGTTGGAAATCCATTAACGCGAGGCTGCGAGCGAGAAATATAAAAAGCAAAATATGTATACGTTTATTTTTTGGTGTACAAAAATCTTCGACAAGGTTGAATACAATTATTTTATACTAAAGAAGATTTTATAAAGTTCGTTTAAGTTAGAACACGGTGATGTTATCTGTATAGTATTTTGACTTTTACAAACGGTCGAAACAATTTGAAATCAAGCCAGTATATTTTCCTAGACCCATAAACATAGCTTTTCTTTTATCTCTGGCCCATACTCCCGTCATAAAATGTCTGTACAAATGTATTACCCTAAATAAAATTAAAATCTAGAAAGCTCACCTCTTGCCTTTCCACCCAGCCCCCACCTAACCACTTCAACTACTCTAACAACCCCAAATTTGCTTACTAACGTTTGTGTTGTTTGTTTTCTAGAAAGTCAGCCTCCAAAGAGAAACCACTGCTACTCCGATAGATCAATAGGCTGTTCTTACTTAAATTAAACTAATGTAACTATCTGAACTCTTCTTCCACCTTGACATTGGCAAAATCATCGATAAACGATGGAGCCATACTAAAAAAAAAAAAAAAAAACAGTATCTTATACTTATACTAGATGATGCCCGCGGTTACACCCGCGTTATTTAAGGCTACTGCTTCGCTACCGTGGCTCATAGCGTGATGTTATATAACCTATAGCCTTCCTCGATAAATTACGTATCTAACACTGAAAGAATTTTTGAAATCATACCGGTAGTTCCAGAGATTAGCGCGTTCAACCAAACAAACAAACAAACACTTCAGCTTTATATCTCACTAGAGGATGCCCGCGGTTACACCCGCGTTATTTAAGGCTACTGCTCTGCTCCCGTCACTCATAGCGTGATGTTATATAGCCTATAGCCTTCCTCGATAATTGGTACCTAATTGGTATATACTAATATATAAAGCTGAAGAGTTTGTTCGTTTGTTTGTTTGGTTGAACGCGCTAATCTCAGAAACTACTGGACCGATTTCAAAAAATCTTTCAGTGTTAGATAGGTCATTTATCGAGGAAGGCTATGGGTTATATAACATCACGCTATGAGCCACGGGAGCGGAGCAGTAGCCTTAAATAACACGGGTGTAACCGCGGGCTCATCTAGTGTAAAGATAAAAGACATAGTGGCGCAGTGGTCTGACGGTCACCGCTACTGCGCCAAATGATGTAGGTTCGATACCTACAATTAATTGGCTACCCTTTACGTCATAATCATGGAAATGATGTTTCGAGTCATCATCATCCCTTAGCGTTATCCCAGTTTCAATCTGGGGTCCGCTTACTAGTCTAACCGCTTTTGGCTGAATATTAGTCTGACCTCTGCCACCCGAAGGGATAGCGATATTCCATGGATTAGATTAGTGTCAGTTTATTTAGAAGGTACTGACGCCCTGTAACGACTGTCAAAGATCTTCATGACAATCGGAACCGACGGCTTAACGTGCTCTCCGATGCACCGTTCTTAATTAAACCGAAGTCCAGACACGGCAGTGTGGTCTCATCTAAGTTCAGTTTGGTTGAATGGCGCTCAGATTCCCATTGTTAATTAAATACTGGCGAGCAACGGCGGATCTCGCATAATTATAAAATACATTGCATTTCACAGGCCTTAGTTATGTGGTATTTGCAAGCGTTGTGACATTTTGTTTGAAACGAAATTTACTTTAGGTAAACTGATAATATAATTTAATATAATATACTACCACATTCACACAACATCATCTAGTCCCAAACTGCAGAAGAAAGCAGAAGCATGTACTAAGGGTACTAGGCAATGGATATACATACATATATATATATATATACGTTTTCGTAAATACATACATATTATACATAGACACACCCAGACCAAGACAAACACCGATTTTCACGCACAGAAATGTTTTGACTTAAGCGGGCATCGAAGCGTCGACCAGCGCCATTCTCGTAGTGATTTCAATTTTAGTAAGTTTCATGTCTTGGCTAAATATTATACAGCTTTATTATTTAAAATGGACTGAATTTACATCGATCTTTTTAAGATTGCGATGGACGCGACCGGTCCTAGATCTGCCTATCTTAAGAGCCTTGGGAGAGGCCAGTTCAGCAGCGGACTACTTTCAGTTTCATGTTAAAACTTTGCACAGATACCTTACAACAGTATTCGTACAAACATAAGAGCTGGTATGATAATAATCTCACCGAAGCAAACCCACGCGCTGTCAATAAATTCCTACAGAGATAATGAATACCAAACGTAGTGTTCCGGCGATATCAGCAGACATATTATGTATGTGGCACTGCTCCACGCCGTATCTACTAGTAACTCTTACGTAATAATAGTGGGAATGTCGCAGGAATATATTGGATCATTTCAGTATTCAAATGTACTATGTTTAAGATCTAAACGTAGGGATTCTGGTAACAAGCAAGAACAAGAAACAAGTTCGTGGTCGATCAGTTTAAAAAAGTTTCCTTTGGCTCGCTCATAGAGTCAAGGCACACGCACACTAATACAAAACCACTCCCCCATATAACGTTTGACTAGGGAACTGGACGCGGCCATGTGTTGCTGAGCGATTTTCGCCTTTATGGTGTACTAGCGTCAAGTTTGGCCATTGTACATTTATGATTGGGAGGGTGACACATAATGCGCTACAGGACTTCAATCATCTCCTGATTACGGCTGGTGTAACCAATGCCTTAACGTCGAGACAAATGTGAGTTATTTTACCTTTTATTGACAACAATTACGAGATATAGATCCATTAACATAAATATTTGAGTGCCTCGTTGGTCTCGCGGCATAAATGTGAGCGTGGGATTAGGAGGTCTCGGGTTCGATTCCCGGGTCGGGCAAATTGTTATTGGGTTTTTCCGTAAGAAAATTCTCAGTAGCAGCACGGAGTCTGGTAATGTGCTCGGTTGCCGTACCGGGCACATTACCATATTACATAGGCAAGCCCCCTACCACAATCAATTACTATCACAATTTAACGCAACTTTATCGATGCGCCGAGTACTTATTTACTTTGTTTTCGTTGAGGGCTCATGAGACTTTCTGATAAGTATATATAACTTGCTGGCCCCATCATGAAATAACATCAAATAATTTTGACTGACACAGATGACTTACCATGCACAAAAAATTATATACATACATACATACATACATACTTTCTGATAAGTATATATAACTTGCTGGCCCCGTCATGAAATAACATCAAATAATTTTGACTGACACAGATGACTTACCATGCACAAAAAATTATATATATATATACATGGTTTTAACGAAGAAATTCTTCATAAGTTACAATTAATTTTGCTATAATTCAAATGTTAAATATGGAAAAATAACATACTTCAGAAACCACCAATGGCTTCGTATGCGGTAAGGGGTTAAGTTTATTTTATTCTCCCATTAATTTAGGAGAAATAACAGGACACACATTTACACAAAGCGTGGCTAAACGTCTCATGCACAACACGGGAAAAGCTGGTAGTTTTCATGTCTGACTTTCGTGTAATACAACTGTTTACTTTTGAAGTGAATAGATGATTCACTAAATTGTTTTACGAGGGAGTACCTTGAGTAAATACATACATACACACATACATAGACTCACGCCTGTTTCCCCGAAGGGGTAGGCAGAGGCATATTGAACGCCCACTTTTCGCCAGTGTTTTCATCCCACGTAATAGGTGGCGAGCCTATTGCCGCTTATCGGGATATTTTGTTTGCTAGAGCCTCGTCCATTGATCGGCAGGTGCACCACTTGTAGGTAAGGTTGGCTTGGGACCCTAAGTTCTTGGTGGGAACCCTATGAGTAAATACTCGAAAATAAATCAGATATTGACTTTATTATGAGAATTCAGTTCGAAAAATTACAATGTAGAGCTCGCAAATTGTTATTTTATTTTAGCAAAAGCAGCAAAACAACTTTGCCACTGCTAGTTATTCACAAAAAATCGCTGTCTTTTATGCGACCACTGACTTGTCTCTCATGTAATAAACCTTTCCGTGATCAACGTATAGACAGCGTTTTAATCAAAGCTCCAAAGCGTACCAACTTTTATATACGCCATTTTTACAAACTTTTATTTTTCAAATAAAGCGAAGCAGCGAGCTGCTGCAAATAACAGTGTACAATAAAGCCCAATAACAAACTAGCGAGTGCTTCAACTAATGAAAGAATACAATACCACAGCAAGGTAAACTGAAAGCTCTTTTTAAAATCACGCTGTAATCAAGTTTAAGCGCCAGTGATGTACAACGGCCCTCAAGCTTCGCGCCGGACGTCTACAAATGCATCCGGATGTGGAAATGGGAGTGGATGCTCCCATATACGAGTACTGTTGGAGGATGAATATTTATTAAGTAAGAGAAATTGCGGCATTTTTCTTCTGGCTTTGTTCGCATGTGTGGGAAGGCAATGCAATTTTGTATAAGAGGGTGAGCCTTCCTTAGTGTGTAAGAATGAATGTATGTACTAAGCTGACGGTGACGTAGTCATTTTTATTTATATTTTCATAGTTCTTTCGCCACTGTATTAAATTTGTGAGTATTTTGAGTACTTTATTTAATAAATGGCATTTGAGCCAAGATGAAAGATGAAATAATAATAAATAACATCTTACATTGCGCTTTGCATTTTTCTATACTAATATTATAAAGAGGAAAAATTTGTATTTTTGTTTGTAATGGATAAACTCAAAAACTACTGGACCGATTTTAAAAATTCTTTCACCATTAGAAAGCTACATTACCTGCGAGTAACATAGGCTATATTTTATTTTAGAAAAAAATAGGGGTCCGTAAGATATTGGGGTCTTTTCGGGTACGCGAAGTAGTTCCCTCAGGACGCGGGTGAAACCGCGGGAAACGGCTAGTATGTACTAAAGGACAAAAACATGGTTCTGAGACTTTTTGTTTGTCATTTCTGAGCCGCAACAGGTGAACACGATTATCGCAGTTAAACTTTTTAAACGTTAATTTGAACCTTCTGTATTTGCAATTTAATACACCAATTGATTCGTTCTCAGAAGATGATACTGTCATCAATGGAGTATGCTTATCAAGAAGGTGGTTATTCACCCGCGACTTGCGTACACCCGGATTACGTTACGAGTACGTGCTGTATCTGCTTACCCACCTAACATGGCCGGGCAGGAGGTGGGGTAGGCGCCACAAGGTTGAAAACCCGTGACGTAGCAAGTTCACTCTAATTAATTAAGTGAGCGATATCGAATTAGCTTCGAGGAGCGATTTGTTTGCTCCGACCTCTAATGGCGCTTAAGTGAATGTTTGAGCGGCGTGTAATGTTCGAGTGGGTCGGCTAGGCTCCTACGTTGTCATGGACCGTTACTTTGCTTTATTATGAGATATATGTACCTACATGCATGTATATGTGTATGTATATTTTTTGCCGCCGTAAAACATGCAGCGTTTTTGCCATTGTGCGCATCTGTGTCTTGTTGAGTCATTTCAGTATAATGACGGTGAGAATCACATCCTAAGCTTAGTGAAAGAAAGAAAGAAGAAAGAAAATATATCTTTATTGCAAGCACGCTGTACAGTACTCCTTAATTTTACTTATTCTAAATAACAAAAATAAAAACCACACAAAAAAAGAAAATTGTGGCGAAGTCAATATACACTATCTACTATAACTCAAAAGACTAAGACGCTAATTGGCAGCTTTTTGCCATAATGACACTTGGCATGTCTTGTCAACTGTCATAAACGGAGTTGAGTTAGCTGACAATGTCCTGACACTTCTGACATTTAAGTGATACGTGTCACCACGTGACTCGCCACGTGTTACTACACCAGAGATTGAGCAATTTAAACATAAAATGATTACTTTTGTAAATACAATAATTACAATAATAACCGCATGAGCACTATTCACCGCGTGCCGCAATTCGGGCTGACACTCAGCAAACACTGTGATGGACGCCATAGTTCCAATCACAGTACTGATTTTCAGTGCCGCCACGTATTATGTCAAAAGGCCACTGAAACGTGATGGTCATCTTCCTAGAATCTACGAACCATTACATATGGAACATGTACAACTATTTATGATTACTTAAGTACCTACACCTTCAAAACATAAATGTTTTACAAGTAACAAGGGAATACACAAATAGCAGGTATGCCTGTTAACTAAGTTTCTAAATTTAATTTACTTATTGGCTCATAGAGGATAATATGACATTATTTTCGTAAAATGTTTAATATTTCAGGAGTTCCTGCAAGTACCCAACCAGACCTTGAAGCAGAGATACTAATATGCTGTCAGGAATCCAGACTAATGTTACTAGGGCTATATCCTCACAGGTAAGCAGTATCCTGTAGCTATAATTTCTGTTGAGAGAGTAAATAGCTCTTGAGGTTCTTTTTAAATGATGCTTTTGTTTTCAGGTCCCTTATCGGAGGAGGCAAATTGTTCCAGCATTTCGTACCTAAGTATCTAAAAGAGCCACGGAAAGCCATTGTACGGTGTTTAGTTTGGGAAAGAGTTCTGGCTGAGGGTCTGGTAGAGTATGAAAAGTGGTTTTGTCTCCACTCTAACTTTTCATATAAGTAGGTAGGCTTTTTACTAGTCACTACCCCAAAAAGTAATGTGGCAAAATGTAATTTTCTTCTAGATTCCATTTTAAGGATGTTATTATCATTAATATATGGTGTGACATGATGCCGTCTTGGAATCTTGAAACAGAATCGGGCACATGCATTTTGCACCCTTTGTATTAAATTCTTAGTTCTTGCCAGCAAACATGGGCCATAAACTACATCACAATAATTGAAACGGGATAAAATGAGACTGTCTACAAGCTGTTTTCTAAGGTTAATACTAAGATAGTTTTGAATGTTGTAAAGAATTTTTAACCTGTAAAAACAATTTCTTACTATTTTATTTACATGTCCTTCAAACCTTAGCTCAGAGTCAATTAATAAACCTAAGTTAGAGGCCTCTTTTATCCCTTCTAATTTCTGACCGCCCAGAAAGATAGCTGGGTTAACTTGCAATATAGACTCTACCTGTATTTTACTGCCCAGAATGATAAATTTTGATTTATGTGGATTTAATATTAATGAGTGTTTTTTTGACCATTCAATCACTCTGTCAAGGTCCTGATTTATCTTTGTAACAGCTGACAAGGTGTCCTCAGGCTTAAAAGAGAGATAAAGCTGAGTGTCATCTGCATACATATGAAAACTGCAATTTTTTAAAGAAGGGGTCATGTCAGCTGTGTATATGATGAAGAGAAGTGTTGAGAGTACTGAGCCTTGTGGGACGCCTCTGTTCACTGTGAGAGCAGATGAAGACATAACCATACCATCTTCCCTTTGCATTTCTACATGTTGGGACCTATTTGTGAGGTAACTACTAAACCACTTTATGGTGTTAGGTGAAAATCCATAGTAAGCTAATTTTGCCAATAATAGAGATGTATTTATAGAGTCAAATGCTCTGGAATAGTCTAGAAGAATGAGGGCAGTGCCCTCTCCACGATCCCTAGCTTCCAGTATGTTACCCACAACATCACATAAAGCAGTTGCAGTTCCTCGTCCTTTTCTGAACCCAGATTGTTTGTCCGGTAAGATGTTATTTTTTTCTAAATATTCTATTACTTGTAAATAAACAACTTTTTCCAGTACCTTTGACAAACAGGGCAGTAAACTAATAGGCCGTAGGTCTTTTGTAGAACTTGGTTGGCTCGTTTTGGGTATGGGTTTGACAATTGCATGTTTCCACAGCTCCGGGAATGTATGGGTTGTGATAGATTTGTTAACTATCTCTGTAATAGTATCTAACGAGTTAGGCAGAGTAAGTTTAAGCATCTCTAGGTTGATTAGATCTATACCTTGTGCATTAGTACTAATGGTTCTCAAGATTTTCAAAATAGTACCTTGGTCGACTGGCTGAAGCTTGAAATTTGTATCATCATCATACCTATGATATTCATAGTAGGTTAAACTAGATATGCTCACCCCGCCCCCTCCCGGCAACTTCAAAAAATCTCTATTGATGATGTCTGGGTTATCAAAGTAATCTGGTAAGCAGGTGTTTTTGGGAGATGGCAGGACTTGATTCTTTAAGTTACGCCACAAGGTTTTTGGGTTATTTATATTGTCGTTAATATGTTGTGCAAAGTATGCTGATTTTTCATTATGTAATGCAACAACTGCTTGGTGTTTTAGTTCCAGATAGTATTGCTTTTTTATTTCTGATTTATTCTCTTTATATTTAGTCCTAGCTTTGTTTCTCAACCTAAAGATCAACTTTACATTATCTGTTATCCATGGTGTATATTTAGTTTTGAAAAGCTTTTGCTTTAAGGGTGCATGGATATCAAATAGTGCCATTATATAAGCTGTGAACATTTCCACCATATTGTTAACATCACTTTGTGAACTTATAAGATTCCATGGTAAAGTTTCTAAGTCTGAATTAAAAATATCAAGTAAAATATCCTTATAAGGTCTGTATGTAACCCATCTTGGCTTAGGTTTTTGCTTTTGAAATTGAGTCTCGCAAGTCACAAATGAGTGTTGGCCGAGTTCAGGCACATGATCTACCAAGACAGTCTGTAAATTCAAGTCCGTGCATATTAAGTCTATCAAGGTACTACTTTGACCAGCAAAATGAGTGGGCGTACTGACTTTTTGAGACATATTTGTGTAATCTAGAAACTGTTGTACTTTTTTGGTGTTAGAATTTTCTAGATTTAGCATATTCACATTCCAATCTCCCAATAATATTATGTGATCATAAGGCCCCAATGCACAAATACTATCAGTTAAGCCTTCAAGAAATGTTTCAACGCATAACCAAGGCGGTCTATAAGCAGTCCCAACTAAGATCCTTTTATTCATGATTGTTAATAACAACCAATATTCCTCTACCTCTTGATGTACCGGGTGGGATCGAGTCTTAAAACTAATATTTGATTTTATATAAAATCCCACTCCACCTCCTCTACCGCCTCGAATATTTTTGGGTCTTGGGCTATGTTTCAATTTATAGCCTGGAAGTATGGGAGCCTTTCCCTCCTCACCTGCCCTCAGCCATGTCTCGTTTATGGCCATTATGTCCACTGAGTGCGTGTCCATGGCCACTAGGAACTCGTCATGCCTAGTCCCTAACGACCCTGCGTTAAATAGTCCAACCTTCAGACGTTTTCCATTAACCATAATGGTAATGTAAAAATATACTGTCAATGAGTAAAACCAAAACCTGCATATTCAATTTAAAAGTATAGTTATGGGATATTTCTATTTTGAACAGAGCAAGATATGTACCATGTATTAGTTGTGAATGTGTCCATTTAGTTGTGCATTTAAAATTATTATTATTATAAAAAGAAACACGGGAGGTGTCCCGTAGATAATCTAAACATTTAACTTTGCAGTTACACCAATACAAAGTATTTAGCAAGTATTTACTCACTGATTTATAAAATTTTGTCATGTATGTGAAGTCCCTATTGCAAAAACATACATATACCTTACGCAGACATCCTAGCCCTTTAACACTGCAGCCATACCTATATAGAGTATGTATCAAGTAATCTCTTACTGAATTATTTAAATATGTAACTAGTGACTTGCTGTAAATTAATGTGATAAACGTAAATTGATTTGTCATTCTTGTACATAAATTATAGGTTAGGTGTATTTTGACATTGTTGACATACGGGTGAAAGTGACACTTACTGACATTCATATATGATGTTGCCATATATCCATACTTACAAAATATCACATTGGTACAAATAGGTATGTTTTTGAAAATTGGTACAAATTGTGTTGCTGTTAAACTTATTATTTGATCTTTACTACGGCCTAAGATATAGCAATGAAAAGTGATCTTATCTATGAGAATGCATGGCAAAATGTCCTTAACACTTCTTTTCCTCCAACGCTTCTCGCCCAAAAACCCTCTCTAGATCATGATCGGTACGAATGGTGTGTGTCGGCTTCCCATCGCCCTGTCTGGCCAGAACTCGTCCTCGTTTTGTCCATGTGTACTTCCACTCGAGCTTAGCAGCGGCCTGCCTGGCACGGTAAAATAATATTCTATTTGTTTTAGTGAGCCTCTCATTGACATAAAATCGTCGAGGCGGCGCCGCAAAGCCCAGATCAGCCGATGTAGCGCCTCGCCTCACCCTTGCCGCCCGTAGCAAATCATCTCGCACGGCCCGACGCGCTAATCGCACTACTATGCGGCGACCGCGACTTCCCACTGCTGCTGAGTCTGTACGCCTTAACTCTGCCGATCCTGCCGCAACTGCTTTTTGCTAGTGTTCTTATGTTAAACTAGAGGACGCCAGCAGCTACGCCTGCATTTTTTTTTAATTTACCCGTTTTGGCCGTTCCCGTGGGAATTTCGGGAAATCCTTTCTTAGTGCACCCCTCCGGTCTCCAAGGAACATACATGCCAAATTTCAGCTTCCTGCGACCAATAGTTTCGGCTGTAGCGTGTCTGTCAGTCAGTCAGTAACGCAAGGATTTTATATATTAAGAAGATATTGACATCATAGAGGGTGTAAAAAGACCCTTAACGAAAACTGAAACCCCATATTATACCAATCATTACAAACATTTTTTACTTAGGCACCGTACCTGGGAAATTACTAGTTCAGGAGATATTGAGGCTCAAAGTTAGTATGGAATTTTTGTAATTAGGTACAAAATCGATGCAATTACCATGCCAACCTGTTCTATGGATGTCCTATGCACCCATGGATAAGTAGGTATTTCGAAAATTATACGCGCACAATTTTAATTGCGGCTTAAAATGGCATTTCCTAAGTTTTATTTTTGCTTAGTATGACTTGGCATGATGTCCAGAACGAGTAGACTTCGGCTTGGTGATGGGTCTTATGACAGCCTGTATAATTCAACCGTTGAATAATCCGAGCATCGTTTGCTAAGGCGACTTAAATCACTATTATTGTTACACAAGACACTGGTTTTCAATCGTTTCTACTGTATTTGACATTTATATTTGGCGAAGGTAGACAGAACCAATAAACATGTATACTTACAATGAACGGTAACATACTGATGGTATGTAATCTTGGTGTGTGTGTATTGCAATCTGGTTTCGTAACATATTCTGGCCTTCAACAAATCTATCATGCTTATTCATTAGGTTAAGAGCTTAGGGTTCATTCGTGAAAGTACCGACAGTGGACTCAGAGACGAGCATATTAATTTACTAAAAGCGTTTAGAGCAATCCATCCAATATCGATGAATGATAAGCTGGATAATCCTGCAGAGCCTCATGCCCAATAGTTAGCTTATTTCAGTTCATATGAGAGGAAATATTTTTGTCACAGCTCTAACTTGATTTCTATTTCCTATATCTTCATATATAAAATCCTTGCGTTACTGACTGACTGACAGACACGCTACAGCCGAAACTATTGGGCGCAGGAAGCTGAAATTTGGCATGTATGTTCCTTGGGGACCGTAGGGGTGCACTAAGAAGGGATTTCCCGAAATTCCCACGGGATCAGCCAAAACGGGTAAATTTAAAAAAAATGCAGGCGTAGCTGCTGGCGTCCTCTAGTTTCTTATACTTTTTGACATCAGTCCAACACTACCACCAACTTGGATTATCCATCGATACTCGTCCATGGGTGGCGGTAATTGCTTACCATCAAGCGATCCGTCACCTCGTCTGCCATATATCATGCAAAAAAACTTTCGATCCGCTTGCCGTCTAAAACTCGTTTATACTTTACTAGAAGATGCCAGCGGTTACATCCGCGTTATTTAAGGCTGATGCTCTGCTCCCGTCGCTTATAGTCTGATGTTATATAGCTCATAGTCTTCCTCAATACATGGGCTATCTAACATTGAAAGCATCTTTCAAATCGGACCAGTAGTTCCTGAGATTAGCGCGTTCAACCAAACAAACAAACTATTCAGCTTTATATATTAGTATAAGATTCTTTCATTGGATTTAAACGCACTCAGAAATACATCTTATGTGTCTTTATATTGGATGATAGTTTAACTAAAATCGAAATCAAGCTTGTGCACTTAAAGGCTGCACATTTACAAGTAGATAAAGCTAAGGCACAATTTAAATATGTAACGTTACATTTAAATGTAATCACCTCGAAGTTTATTTCGCTGGTGGATGTGTCGGCTCTGATTACATTGGTCGCAACTAGATTGATGTCAAGTAAGTTCAAGACAGGTATATCTCTATCTTAAGATCGCAACCATTTTTAGTGACCTACTTTTTCACGATATTTGTATTCAGAAGCCGCGCTAGGGGCGATGGTATCTACTTATGCAGCCTTGTTAACTTTATCGTTTCTACATTGACACAAGAGTGCTTGTATTGCCATATGCTTGTTATTTTTTATATTATTTCTTCGAGAATCCGGAGCGTATGCGATTGGGATGGCTTTTTGTTTACGATCAAGCGGATTTTCTGGATGGTTATGTTGTAATTGTTGGTCTATGTTTTACGAGCATCATTGTCAAGGGAAATATAATAGTTTATGAAAATATAAGAATCATAACTCTAACCTCTTTAGAGGGGTATTCTAAGATTACGGAATTTTGTTTGATACTCTGCTCTCGCAACCCTCCTCTCAATGGATTACACTGCGCTCACTTCTTAAAAAATATTTCGCCGCAAAAGTATGCTTATAATAAAAAGTTGCGCATTCTTTTTTAAAAACAACTTTGTTTCTTACCCCGCTCGACTTGAAAATATTCTGAAAGGCTGTCTCGGCGAGTGAAAAATTTACTTTGTGTTGTTAAAGATAACTTGGAGTTAGATAACTCGTTTGAAAGTTTTTGTTGAGCGAACACCCTGAGTCGTAGTTCGGCGCAAAATTAAATTATTCGTGAGTTAGCAAACTGATTGTAATAGCTATTGTCACCGGGATTACACAAACTTGTTTGAATTGAAATATTGGGAGAATTATTATTAGTGTGTCTAACTTTTTTATTGTTCTATATTGTGCCTTTGAATATAAGTGTTCAAGGTAAATGAGGAAGGGCACGGTGGGATAACTTCACAAAGTGGAAGTTGGGCGACTAGGGAAGTCTCTGATGCCTATCTAAGATAAAATACATGGATCGGAAAAGCTATCGCCGTATCATTAAACATTTTTCTGTAGGACAACGTAATTGAAAAAATAATATAAGTGGTAGTCGTGAAAGAGCCGAAAATTATAAATTAAATATTAAAAGAGCCCGGGGGGGGGGGGGGGGGGGTATCGAAGGAAATTAAGGAGTAAAGTCATTTGTTGAGCTCCGTTTGGGTTTCATCAAATTAATGCCGGCCGCCTGCGCTGCCGATAAAGTAATTTGTTTTAAGTGCTTGTTGATTGAAAACAGTCACTTTACGAATACATTTTGATTAATCTTATATTATGATTAAATTTAATTAAATTTCGAATAATATGTATCGGCGCATAGCAGAATTTTACGCCGTTCGCCGGATCAACTAAAATTTGGCTAAGCACCGATATATATCGTCGTTGTGTAAATAGATACAGACTGGTATGTCACATATTTGTTAAGCTTCACGTCCTTACTAATGTACACAAGATCCGACATACTACTGCAATGTGTCTATAGAAAGTTTTAAGGCAACCTAATCACCATGACTACAAAAACATTTATCTAAAAAATTTATCTCAGACTTGAGACGATTTATAAACCTACACAAAATATTTCTAGCATCAAAATGTCTTGTCTATAAAAGCCAACTTAAACTCCGACAGGCTTACGTCAAGCAATTTATAGTTAGTGCTTTGTAGAGCAAAATGTTCACAGTTTTCCGAAACTCGAGACAAATCGTCAAGTAAGCTGTAGACATTGATGGACTCGGCTCCACAAAGCTGTCCTGAAGAGTTATACTGGCGCCCAGACGTGTCTGCTTCTCCGAGACATAATCCTATGTTTCGAACCGTCCATTAAGCCGATATTTGCATATAAGGACCGGTTCAGACGTACGACACGACACGCCATCGCAAGGACTGTCTTTTAATAGTAAGGGCAAATTATCGTGATTAGTATTATTCAAAATGCTTTGTCGATGTATTTTACTATCACACATATGTCTAGTAAAATCTTTTTATGGGAGTTTAGTTTCTGATATAATTGCATTATGCCATGGTTATTAGCAAGGTGGTAAAACCATTGAACCACCTTAACCAAATGAACATCAAAAGTATTATGCTTGAGTATTATTATGTACAGTAAATATATATACAAGTGATATAGAAGGCGTAACAGTTGCAGCACCTTACAAAATGTAAATTATGTGTATTATGCTAAACCTGGCGATGAAAAAGAGTGACCGTGAGTTTTATTGCACGTTCTTTCTCATGGTTCTACCTATTGCTTTGCGAACGTGGCAGTAAATGTAAATGTAGAGTCTTTAAGTAATCTTAATATATAAAATCCTTGCGTTACTGACTGACTGACAAACATCCTACAACCGAAACTATAGGGCGCAGTAAGCTGAAATTTGGCACGTATGTTCGTTGAGGACCGTAGAGGTGCACTAAGAAGGGATTTCCCGAAATTCCCACGGGATCGGCCAAAACGGGTAAATTTAAAAAAAATGCAGGCGTAGCTGCTGGCGTCCTCTAGTTATTTTATAAATTTATTATTTTGACGTTCATAAGCGTCACATTGTGACCCAAATGAATGAAGGATTTTGAATTTGAACATATTGATGAGACAGTGATACAGAGTTTTATTGCATGTTTTTCCCTAGATATCTAGTGCCTTGCATTACGAACATGGTGTTAAATGTTAAGTGAACAAAGATTAAGTAATTAATCTTTAAACGTAGCGTATACTAAAGACCATATTATACCTACACAACAACAACAATATGTCATGTTCCTGTCATCTGTGAACGGGCCCTAACTCGGTTCTATTCCGTCGGGATACAAATTTCAACTCAAGATAGGATTCCGTATACGTGTGCAATATGTCGGATGTATTTGGAGGACGTTGTGTTGCAAATGCGGTTCTGAGAATGCCGACTTGCAGGTAATATAGTTGTATGTATGCAGAACACTATAGTATATGTGTTATAACATTCGACGTTGTATAACTTGGTATACAGAGAATATGAATAGGTCCTGGGTTCGATTCCTGGGTCGGGCAGTATTATTGGGTTTTTCTGTCACGAAATTCTCAGTAGCAGCATGGAGTCTGGAAATGTGCCCGGTACGGCAATAGGCTCGCCCCTTATTACGTGGGACCAAAGTATATATGGCGAAAAGTGGGTGTAGAAATACACCTCTGCCTACCCCTTCAGGGATAAAAGGCGTGACGTTATGAATGTATGTATGAATAGGATAACTGTTAATAGGTATATCATAATTCATAAATAATTTTAAAAGCTGTGACATACTGTAGGTTTGGGATGTTTAACAAATACTTTTACGTATAAGTTGTGCTTAGTTTGGTATCGAGTGTTTATGTAATGTGACGATACTCAAAAGAAAATGAATATCTATTATAAAATGGTGCTTTTACAAAATGTCTTAAAGAAATACCACAGAGCTATTCACAGGCAATAATTTAGATTTTGGACCTTAAGATCGCCAGTAAACATCGGTGCAAAATAAGATAGATAGACGATACTTAATTCTACAACATATATAACTTCATAGTACATTTTTCGCTAAGAATTGTACAATAGACGACTTTATTGCTAGAACCGATATAAACAGCAACTGTTACTCCGCAGTATCCATGGGGCAATCTTTAGTAACCAGCGCATAAAATCCATTAAAATTAATAACTAGGATAGCACTTAAATTCCCGTCTATCTAGTGATGTGTGTATAAATCTCATCACATAACCATAACTAACTCAATCGTACATGAACTTTCCTCCGAGTGTGTTATTTGATTGAATTTACCCGTCGCAGCTCGCTGTTGCGGTTTCCCTCGTTTCATGTCTTGCTCTGATCAATCTAATCCTTTATTTTCCGGTCTTATACCGAACATAAAATATAGTGTGAGTATATGTCAGACGTATGGGGGAAAGATTTCGATATGAAAAATGTATAAGAATATTCTTTTACTTCATCCAGAAGATTAAATATAATGTAGGAATTGGTGTTCAAACAACTGATTTTTAAACAATCATGGCGTATTAAATAGTAACCTATAGCATATCATGACCATACTTTACTAGATAATTATCAAAGGTCTTCTACACAAGGAGTATAAAAATGTATATTATAATACGTATGATTAAATACTATTTTGGTATAAAGTAAGTATAAACATGTCATAAAAGTTAGACAAACAACACACTTAAGGGACTTGTCAACTTGTCTGAAATGTAGAAGTAAACAAGTATGTTTTGAGAGTTCGCCACTTGCTTACTTATCCAGTAAACACGACAGTTTGAGTCCCACACCATTTTTTTTTTTTTTTTGGTTTCGGGTTGGAAAATTCTCATGGAGTCCCTTCGCCCTGGGGGATGGGCGAAGGGGACTGTCAGACTCTTACTGACTAAAAACCAACCCGTGTGCCTCATGTACCCGTGTGTCGGAGGGTCGGGTTTCGCTCAAGCATACGTCGCAACCCCCCGACGGGGAGTCCCGCACCCTCCTAACTTGGTGGTTCAAGTTATCTTGTGACCATGACTAGTGTTACTCATGCCGAAATGTCCAAGCAAGTAGGTATTTATTTATTTATTTATAGTCTCACGCCTGTATCCCCGAAGGGGTAGGCAGAAGTGTAAATATTACACCCACATTTCGCCATGAATTTTTAGGTCCCATGTAATAGGGGGCGAGTCTATTGCCGTTACCGGGCCCATCACCAGACTCCGGGCTGCTACTGAGTATTCGCAAAACCCCAGTAACACTTTTGCCCGACCGGGGAATCGAAACCGGGACCTCCGATCAGCAGTCGCATACGCTATCTACTGGACTACGGAGACAGTCAAGGAGGCAAGTAGGTATTAAATTTCTTTTTTGAACAATTATGCCATTTGGATCCGTTACATATCAGTATTCATCAATGACATACAGTTACAAGTTTATTATGCAAAAACTACAAAGCTAGTCGTCATATTAGTTTACCCGAGCAGTCACCGATATTGATCATAGTATTAACGACCTCATTGTGCCATACATACATTCGTACAACCATACATACACATGTATGTATGTATGTACGTTTGCACATAATTTATGATGGATTACACTGGTGCAATTTGCATGTAAAAGGGTCGCGGTCGGCCTACTGTGTTATTAATAATATTATGTGGAATAACGGACGCCCATATGTAGATCGATTGATTATACGTGAATACATGTTAGATATAATATGGATTAAATATTGGATTATATTTTGTAACTCATTGAATATGTAATAGTATATGAGGGTCATCACCTCGACGGAAGCCAGTGTTCGCTAGGCTGGTCTAAATAGCGAATCCGCTTCACTGCGCCTGCAGGAGTTGCAGCTTAACGATTCATATACTTCTGATTTGATCCGTTTGGGTTTCAGTTTAAACTTACCACGGGGCATCACAGGTGACAGAGCTCAGTGTCTTCTATATTCACTGCTGTTGAATCCGGCTACATAAATGATACTATAATATATTACTATATATTGAGGGGGAGAGTAGCATTAGAAAGATCATGAACGCTCTAGTGTTGGTATGAATGGAACTGTACCAGGTTAGTTGCATTTATTGTTTTATGTCCCGAAATAAAATAAGTAAAAGAAAAGTAGGAGCGTCTATACAAATATTCTTATAAATGCTGGCAAGCAAATTGGGCTCGCTTTGCTTGATATTGTTTAAATTAATTGAGTATCCCGTATGGTTCATCGCATTAATTATGTGTCACTACAAAGGAAGTGGATGAGTTTGTTGTAAGAGAGTTTAGTTTTAGCTTATGCAAGAGTATGATATCGGCTATGAAGCTAATAGGACTGCATAATAAATCTCATGAATCTTACATTTGCGAACTAAACACTAACCAAAATGTAGGTTTAATTTAAAGTTATGTTAAATACGGAATATATTCCGTTTCTTAATTATTTTGGACGGTATAATCTTTAATTTCAACCATAGATTGCTATGAACAATTATTGCAAACTCATTGAGTTTTACAATACTCATTTATATCAAACCTTTCCTAATATCTATCATCGCATGAACTGCGCACTTCAATAGTCATGGGTACTCTTCATTACCCTCAAATCACCCAAACACCATCAAAATTAGTTTATCAACCACACCAAACATGAAAAGCACAGCCAATTGTAAATTAAACTCGCAAGCCTATCTGAAGGATAATTTAAAAACCATTTGAGTGATTCACTGGGCATTGACTGAAGCCGATAACGTGGTTCATCGGAGTGGCTGGGTTTGTACAATCGTGTCCAATTGTGGCGGATTACGTCGGAGCTGCGCGAGTGTTAGACCCTCAAAGCCGCGGCTTAGTTGTCACGGCAACCGATAATGCAAGTTAAGTAACGTCGCCATTTAACTAACAGTTCTGACGAAAATGTCCGTCCGCGTGAACGAACTTTGGCGAATGAAAATCTTGGTTAATGATGGATGTAAATAGAGGTAACGTTTCAGACATAAATACATACTATATTATTCTTGCATTTTGGTGGTTTGTAACACTCATACAAGTCAAAACCCTATTCTAGATGATGCTGGTTTTTCATTCCTAAATAATCGCTTGAGAAAAAAAACCGACACCCGAAACCAATGATGAATCGACCTGCAAACGGTGATTGTTGCAATATATCAGCGACCACCACCAATGTTAAATTAATTGAGAACCGTTAAATAAAATTCTACGTTGTATACAAATCGTTGAACAAAAGTGATGTTTGATCACTCATTGTGACGCTGACGGAGGGTACTGTGAATCTACAACAGTCTGGCATTGCATACGCAGCGTCGCCGCGATTCGGTCCACAAAGCAGACCTTGTAAAATTATTACAGCAGAAACATATTTAGTCTTAACGGAACAAAACCCCCATATTCTACTCCCCAGTGACCAAAACCTTCACCTAGCTTCCAATCACAATTCCCACAAAATCTTGCAACAATTTTTACCTCAGATATATCGAACCGGCGGTCTCCAAGGCTCTCATGAGGCTGAGTGTCAGCGGCATACGATCACCACACTGACCGACGATCGACCGGCGAGTAATGCAATCACTCGCTCGCACCTGCGCTGCATTTAAGCAGCTTACCAGCTAGGGGAGGTAAATGTACAATGGAGAGAGTTATTGAAGTTGGCACTTCAATAATAATATAATAATATAAAATCCTTGCGTTACTGACTGACTGACAGACACGCTACAGCCGAAACTATTGGGCGCAGGAAGCTGAAATTTGGCACGTATGTTTCTTGGGGACCGTAGGGGTGCACTAAGAAGGGATTTCCCGAAATTCCCAGGGGATCGGCCACAACGGGTAAATAAAAAAAAATGCAGGTGTAGCTGCTGGCGTCCTCTAGTGCAAACATAAAACATTAAATACTGAGAAGCATCAAACACAAAATAATGAATACTAAAAATGTTCTGTGTCCTGCAGTAGCAAGAACGAAATTTGTTATAGAATACTTACTTATTACATAAATATAAAGTACATTTTAACTAAATAGCTCTTAAAGTTATATTCATAAGACTAATTAGTGTGTTAACATAATTAACTAGAATGTTTTTGTATATATTTTATGGCACCTCAGATAATAAAGTCGTATTTGGCTACAAACGGCTACGACCGTCATCTCGCGTAGACTGCTACGAGTTTCGTAGACGTGTCGTAACCCATAGATAAATACTATGTATTTATTTTGTTTCAAACACAAATAGGTACATACTGACTAATGCTTTGCTTTAATATTAGTGTATATTATAACTGATTATAAGGTAACGGATTTGATTCCTGGCTAAAACTGTTGCTATATATTCTAACTAGCCGTTTCCCGCGGTTTTACCCGCGCCCTGAGGAAACTGCTTCACGTACCCGAAAAATCCAAATATCTTACGGACCCCTATTTTTCTAAAACAAAATATAGCCTATGTTACCCGCAGATAATGTAGCTTTCTAATGGTGAAAGAATTTTTGAAATCGGTCTAGTAGTTTTTGAATTTATCCATTATAAACAAATAAAAATACAATTTTTTCCTCTTTATAATATTATTAGTGTAGATACCTGAAAAAAATCTGAATAACTGACAAGACAGATCGTAGATAATTATATTTCATTCTATAAATAGAAGGTGACCTAGATGAAGAGCAAAGTATATTGCCCCTTTTCGCCCGTATACTAATTAAACTCAGGGATTAGTAGAAGAGGATTAAACGTTAAAATGGAATGTAGGTAAGAATACAGAGTTTTTAATTAATTAATTAAATGTTGCTATATTTAGATTCCGGTTTCGTTGTACATCTAAGCTTGTAGGTATCTCTTGTTTTATTTTTAAATTTATCTAAATGAAATTAAAAGAGTGTGCATTTATTTTTTACTAGACGATGCCCGCGGTTACACCCGCGTTATTTAAGGCTACTGCTCAGCTTCCGTCGCTCATAGCGTGATGTTATATAGCCTATAGCCTTCCTCGATAAATGGGCTATCTAACAGTGAAATATTTTTTCTAATCGGACTAGTTCCTGAGATAAGCGCGTTCAACCAAACAAACAAACTCTTCAGCTTTAAATATTAGTATAAGATAAGATAGTTGTGTAATCTACCTCAACGAACAACCAACACCTAATGGGCCGATGTGGTGGACTATAGCATAGAGT
The DNA here is from genome assembly GCA_944739405.2 of Euclidia mi. Lineage (NCBI taxonomy): Eukaryota > Metazoa > Arthropoda > Insecta > Lepidoptera > Erebidae > Euclidia > Euclidia mi. The sequence goes on along the minus strand of OX123182.2, from coordinate 124,714,099 downwards.
GAAAAGGACCGTGCTCAACAGTGGGAGAGTTTATATACAGAACAAAAATGATGTTCTATACCAGAGAAAGCATTTGAAAATTGAGTAAAATCTGTATAAATACCTAAACAACAACAAAACCTCAATTATTATTTACGCTGGGATTTCTACTTGAATCGACCTCTAGGTGTCTATTTCCAATTTTTTAAAACTTTTCGCAGCATCTCTATGATTTCGCCCAGAGGCCAAAGGGCGTCCACTCGAGTGAAAACTTTTATAATTTGGGTTATGCCAGTACCCCAGTGTAGCCGACGATGCGGAGGTCAACGACCTCTGACTAACGTGTTTTTATTTACGGAGGCTCGAGTTGTTTAGGGCTTTGTATCTCGCTATCTGATGAGATTCATCTGTGAGATGTAAACAAGATTGAAAGTTAAGACAAAAATTACGAAGAAAACATAAAAATGTCACTTGGCAAGTCGGGCCGACTTCGCACGGATAGAACGAGGTGTAATTTAAATAATCTTTTACAAATTATGCATTTGAACCTTACTTATGAACCAATTTATCCATTATGGTGGCCGTTTAATCGTTTTATTTAGTAAATTATTTAGTTTATTTTGAATTGAAGAAGATTGCGTCTATCTATTTGTTCAAAATAAACATCGGACTTTGTTTCATATCTAGTGGAGATGTGAAAACTTAATCTAAGGAACGTGAGTTGAGCCTGGACCATTCCTATACAAAACTAGAGGACGCCAGCAGCTACGCCTGCATTTTTATTAAATTTACCCGTTTTGGCCGATCCCGTGGGAATTTCGGGAAATCCCTTCTTAGTGCACCCCTACGGTCCCCAAGGAACATATATGCCAAATTTCAGCTTCCTGCGCCCAATAGCATGTCTGTCAGTCAGTCAGTAACGCAAGGATTTTATATATTAAGATATAAATCTTTTATAAATAAATTGGCAGCAATATTTGCAAAAAAGATATGCCAATATCGTACCAAACGTCCGCTGTCACTGCCTACCCTTCGAGAAACAGGATTGGAATCTGGAGCAACTTTATACAACAGATAAGATTATTGGGCGGTCTTTGTGCTTCGATTGTGTTCGCTGTTATCAAACCAACCCAGTGAGCTCTGATACCATCTCTGAATACCACTACCGCCTTTGCTTTCCACTTTGTGGAAGCATTGAAGAAGGGTATACATATTTTCAGATAAATGAATAGGAGAAAATGATATTACACTACTGGAAAGATATGGCTTTGAAGATGAATTTTGAATTAATTTTGTTTGAGCATAAGGAATGACAAACTTTTGCTCTGAAGATCGAAGTGAGTTAATAGCACCTACAAGTTAAGACAAATAGAACGTTTGATTCTTATTCGTTGCTATGGTTTACTTTTCGTTTAAATGCCTAAAGATATATTATTGGCTACCTATTTTATTGTTATGTGGACCAGGAAACATCGAGCATTTCGCCTGACTTTTAAATCCTAAATAATAATTATTACTTTAATCTTTCTGCATTAGTATTATTATTAAATATTTTGTTCCTTTCACTATACTATTTGTTCGACTATATAATCTTTTATAGGTAGCGGCGTGCCTTTTTTGTTTTTAGTATCAATGTTCATAAATACTCAATATTTATATTGCTCACTTATTTGTGCAAGCAGTGTAAAAGGTTATGCAAGTGACTAATAATTTATTGTATTTTATTATTGTGAATGCATTCTTGTAATAACCACTGGTAGTCCTATAATAAATAAATAGAAAAAAAAAGATATGAGCAGTATCACCAGTGAAAATGATTGCATATCGTAACTTGGCATCTTCTCAAACAAAGATACTTCTGCTGAGTTCTGCTTCACATTATCATCCAAATCTTAGTGCTATTCGCTTTGCGATCTTAGAATTTCGCCCCAATACCCTGGACGCCGGGCACTAGACTCGATACAGATAAACTGACTTAATAGATTTCCAACATTAAACCCTTGAAAACAATTTGGAATGATTTTCAAACAAAAACGTTTTCATAACACAATGACATGAATGACCAGAGGGCTGGTTTATATCTCGCTGAGAGAATAAGCATTGCCATTTAACGTGGCAACGCTATCGCTCGACAGCGTTGCGGAGGAATTTTTTGACGCATCGTAGTTGGCAATTTGTTTTTTTATTATATTTTATTTACTTTTCTTTTCATACTTTCGCTTTTTTATAGTTTAGGATAGTTTAGTTATATAATTAGTTTTATTTTATTGTACATAATTATGTTAATCCTACGTATGTCAGTTAATGTAAATAAAAATTATTTATCCTATGACATGAATAAACAACCTCAATTCACAAACCATATCAAAAGGTAAAATCACGACGGTTTTACACCCACCCATCACAGTCTAACAGAGTGCACACGTAGTGCTCGGGTCATTAAACCTCCAGCCTCCGGGCTCACTGTGACCCCATCTTTACTCGGCACCGCGCTAAAAAATTGGCCACGCATCAGATTTATTGGGAGTGCTCCCATTTTAGTTTTCAACGAACAGGGAAGAGGAATTGCCGGAATATGTTTTGCGCGCTATTTGGCAATTGGGTTCACCGATGTGGGAAAAAAGGTGTTGTGGTTCATTATATTTGCAGGTTGTTTTATTGTGAGGATTTTTTATAATAAAGCTTAATTTGTAGGTATCTTGAGATTGAGGTTGTGTTTTATTTTTGTATTCTAGGGATGTGAACTTCATCTAGGTTCCAACTAAATCATTCACCTTGAACTCAATATCCATTTCCTACTTTAACCAGATTTGGCAGAATATTAGCTTATTCATACCCTTCAGTGCTGTTTGTGTAAGTGTTATTAGATTTTGTGTTTACTTTGGAGCAATAGCAAAAGGCCTGAGTCTGTAACCGCTAAACGTTAGCAGGCTGGCTTACTACACCTAACAAATTTAAAATACTTAAGACATATGTGAATTGGTCGTCATTAGGAGTAAAATAAACCCGTTTTTCTCCGTAATTGTTATAGAAAAAAATCCAAAAAAAATATGTCTTAATCTACATCATATAAAGCATTTTCTTTTCGGTACCAAATCCTAAAAAAAGTATTTTAAATATCTGAATAAAATATGCAAAGTAACCTCTGCTTTTGTAGTTATTACCTTTTTTCTCCTAATCTATCAATCATAAGATTGTTTTAATTGAATCAGCCTCTTATATATTAGATCACCAAGGGAACCTTCAGCTTATTTTTGCAAATAACTTTACTTATTATTTTCTAAGGAATTTTTTACGTCACCAATACTCGCAAATCGCGCGTGGACAACTAACCAGTAGTACGACCAAGGTCAACGGCGTATATCCACCTCTTAAGCTGGCAAATTATTACTAAAATAATGCACCTGTGACTGACCTGACCTTTTAAAGAAAAAACACGAGTCTATCAATTCATGCATTTTGAAAAAACATTTTTGGCGAAAGATTGCTTTTTGCTGTAATGTTAAAGTAGTTGATTTGATCGAAAAGTTCTCATAACTGAATTCTTGTAATATCATTATTTAAAACCCAAATACTGCTTAAATTGGAACAGCTAAACCAATTTCTCTTCTGTTCAACTGTCCCCCATATATTATTATGTTGAGTAAGCCACACATGGCAGGCACGGTGATCGACCTATTGTTCGAGCGTCCGACTGAAATTTTAAAGCTTGGCAGATATTATTCAAACGTGTCGTACGTCACGTTTTGTGAGCTATCAGAACGGTCATAAAATGCATAATTTTTTTTATAACACTTGCAGTTTCTGGAGGCTTCGCTCGCGTGGAAATTTTACCTCCATATTCACCATTTTAGGTGTTGAAGTTTGTAAAAGGCTGATGTTTGTTTACGAATAAATTCGTTTCTAACCATAAGCAAATTTAAGAAATTCCGTAATTCATACTTTGAAATATTAGGCTACCTAAATTAGTCCCTAGCTGCTGCTGCTGATGGGAATTCCATCGAGTACATGAAAAAGTAACTAGCTGTCTAAGGACTAAGGCACTTGCAATTTAGCTGAATGATCTATATTCTATAATGATATAATCCAAGTCGGTCTGGTCATGATCACTTCGGCCTAACCTACAAAAAACCTAAGCTTACGACACTGAGCTGAGATTTATCGACCGGCAATTTAGCTCAAGACCCATATAACGCGCATTTTTATCATCAAAAGCGAAAAAATTGAAACCTTTCCGATGTCCAGCGCTAGACGATTCAACATGATTTATTCATTTGTACATAAATTCAGCCATAAGCCGGACATATTTATTTTGTATGAAATATCGGTTTTACCCGGGGCCGGTAATGCGATATTTACGCCATTGTTATCCCGCCATTCGACTTGACCCTTGATATTTTTTGGCTCTTGTGTAACGTTGGATAGCGTTTAGACCGCGGCTCCTGTAGGGCTGCTGGTCGGAGTTTCCGGGTTCAAACGGTGCATCTCCAGGTTAATCATTTAAATGGATGCGGTTTCCCCGTTTATACCTCAAACGGCCGACTTACCTACCTGTTTCATACGCTGCAAAAAGCATAGATTATTTAATTTCATATATGTATGTGTTCAGCCGTACAGTCAATGTTGCCTATATAAATATTTGTCACGATATCGTTCAGTGCATGCGAATATTTGAATCAAAAGAAGAAGTGTTAACTAATACACTTTTTTGTTAGGATTTAACTTCATGTGGGATTATAAATACATAGGGATACTATGTATTTAGAATTCCACGCAATTTAGAAGTTCTTGTTTGATTCAGCTACCGATTCGGCCACGGTTGACCAATTTTTTAATAACACGGCGTCCATTTTTGGCAACCCTACGCAAAATCGTAGTGGTGCCCAGCAATCTCTGGAATTGTCTTTTTGTGCAAATTTATCCTCCCGATGTACATATATAGAGGAGAAAGCTTTTGTGCGTGAAGTCTTTTGAATGATTTCTAATCTAAGCGCCACTGGGGAGGCTGGCTTTAATCTAAAGATGGGTTCAACCAGCCGGGGTAGTTTTATTCAAGCGATCTGTAGATATAGCTGCGTACATGGTAGTAACACATTCACGGATAGACCTCATTTCACATTATTGGAACAATGGACCTGTAACCATTATTCATATCATGTTGCTGTCATAATATACGGTCTTAATATTAATTTTTAATTAAGGTTACCTTTTGTTAAAAATAGGATAGTTTCCAGGGTCAAAATAATTACATTTTATTTAGTCCGTATTTTAGGTTATAAAAAAATATTGGACACGTATTTTTTTCTTTTTTCGATTAAATAAAAAATAACAAAGATATAGCCCATTAAAGTTACGTGTGACGTCATCTAGTGCGAAAAAATGCAGCACGAAGTGACGTTATTCGTAACTTTAATGAGCTATATCTTGGTCATTTTTGGTTTAATTTACAAATAAAAAAATACGTATAGCTTATTTATGAATAATCTAAAGGACGGATTTATAAAATTTTTTTTTTCAACTAGCCTATTGTAAGACACTTCTATAAGCATTCGCTTCTATAAGGCATTATTGTAAAGACAGTCAATCGTTGTCGTATGTGTTATTTAATACTGTTACGATTATTGTTTGATTAGATGTTTTTATAGTGTGTTTTGTTCTTGCAGTTAATTTATTAAAATTAACGCAGTGTCTACTCACCCCTTTTTTATTAATGAGTTGTTGTATGGTTCAGGTCTATAGCTTCATTGCTGCCCATCACAGCATAAATAATTCTCGAAGGCAGTGCTCATCCGAAATAGAACCACGCAGCGAATTTACTGACAGCAAAACCCAATAGCATTTTGCCAGATACGTGTCGAAACAGCTACTTAAGTTACTCTATCTACACCTGACTTTAAAGCCGGACCCGATTGCAGAGACTTGCCAAATGAACTTGCTACTTATATCTATCACAGTATTTCCTCTTTACTAGAACTTTAGAACATATCTACAATCAGCACCATCGAGCCAAACTGTGAGCTTTCATTTTACGACGTGCTTTGCGATCGGCTGCCGGAATTTAGTGCACGAAGCGTTGCTTTTAGTGAAATGCATTTTACTGAGAACAATAAAACTATGGACGACGTTTAGCCTTTATGGCTTCTGGAATGTTCTGTCGCTTTTGTACGTACTTGTGTTTAGCTAGATTTGTGTAAGCGCGACAAAGAAGAACATTCTTGCGTCTATGTGAAAAAATATTATTACATTGTCCAATGCTATTGCAAGGTTCGGTCTATTTTAAATGTAGAATATTAGTAATTGATAGGGTAGTCAAAGTAATGAAAAATATTAAAGTTTGAATGCTTGCTTGCTTTGCAAAATTACAATATAATCCTTTAAATAAAAATACGTGAGCGGATTACACCGAGCTCTATAAATAACTTACATAACAGTCAAACACGACGTCACCTTCCTGTTTTCGGTATACCTACCTTTGACATTATCCATAGCATATTATTCGTTACATTAAGAATCGAACAAAGTATCACCTTCGAGGCCTAAAATAACAAGACTTACGTCAATCATTCGATCTTTTCCGCGAATATACGAGCTCATACCCGACAATAGAAAGCGCTACCCACACACAAACCCATAGAACCTTATGTTCATAGTGTTAAAGTTCAATTTTCCTTGGCAAAGAAAATGTTCGGTTAAATATGTATTTTTTCCAATTGAGCTAAGTGACGGCCTACACAATATGGTTTGGAGAGGGTTTCGTACACGTGTCAGCGGCTTACATTGGCCCCATTATCAATTTACATAAGATACTGATACCCGTAATTAGGTTGTTTGGATTTGCGTTATCGAATATGTTTACGGCAGTACTTGAACACTTGGAAGTGTGTATTACATAGAAGTAGATTAAAGTTTGAAGAGAAGAAATCTGTCTTATTTTTCTAGCTAGCTATAGAACCTGTGGCCTTGAGTTCTAATTCAGGCGTTAATTTTTACGGATTACGTATGTCTAATGGGTTTGATGCAGATACGAAAGTTATTTTTGGGCGGTTCACAAATAGTCATCTCGAGCTTACATAGATGTTTGTTTTTAAGAGAATTTCTAAATATATTTTTTAAGATTTATTCCTACTGTGTCATCATCTTTATTAAGAAGATAGACTTTAGCTAAGTAGAAGGACAATAGGAAATACCTACCGGGGGTGAAGGGGATGATGATGTCGCAGATAAAGCGAAGTGGAGGCGAAAAATAAAGAAAGCTGACGCACCTCAATGTCGGATATATAGCTTGGAACAGAGACAGGCTCATTAGTTTCTTTGTATGTTAAGTAAGTGCGAAGCGGGCCAAGAGCTAAATCTTAGGTCAAGACCAAATATTGGTCGGGTATTCATATTGACCTACATAAAGTTAGCACCCATTTCTCTGTGTTACAAGCACCCGGTGTCTGGAAAAGTTGGTCGTGGCACTAAATGGCGATGTTGATTTATGGACTTAAATTACTACACTTATTGATACTTCAGCTTTGTCGTCACTTTTCATCTTAGATTTACCGGTTTCATACTGCGATAGTAAATATTAATTCCTTCTCATGTCTTTAAGACTCATCTTCACTAAAAATTCCATCTGTTCTAATGTTTAAAATCGGCCAAGTAAAAAAGAATCACTACAGCCTCTTATACTATGAAAAACCTTATTTATTTTATAAGGAAGAGACTTATTTTATAAAAGAAAAGAGGGGTGATTGTCTCGTTACTGAGTTGAAAGGTATTACTGACAACAGGCCTCGTCAAATATATGGTATACACTCTGCTTACCTCTTTTAAAGAAAAAATGAGCCGTAATACTTTGTAGTATATTTTAATTTAGCGGAAATGGCTTCATTTAATTTATTTTTTACTTCGTAGTTTTTTTTTTTTAAATATAGCCTCTTGTTTATGCCCATGGGGTTTTAGAAGCGACTAAGAGATTAAGGCAAGGCTCAGGGGTACCGGTAGCTGAGTAGTGATTACAGTAGGTACAACGTCCTTGGTGACACCCTCGTCCAAAGTGCGTGGAGGGCTTATGGTTATGATAAATTGAGGTGAGATGTTGGTTCAACTATCAACTGAAAGGTGCTAAGAATATGGTTAAGTTTACTATGACACCAGTTGTGTATTTTGGTTGTAGTTCTTGACAAGTAAGAATGGACACAGATGGTCTTTTTTAATACGGTTGTGGAGATATATAAGTTCAGTTTGATCGATGTCTTTATTAGCTAGTGCTACAGGAACTATTACATGGTGTGACTTAGAATAGGTACTTATTTGAAGCCAGTAAAAAAAAGAAAACAAAACCTCTGACTTAAGCACTTAGTTCATAATCGTTATTTCGATGTTTGAAGAGTTTCACGATATGATTGTCTTAGTTCCTCAGATAATAATTTTATTAATAACAAGCATTCTCCCGCCGCTACGCCTGTTCTAGAAAACTCCATCTTTAGTCGATGCTTAGTCATATTATAAGGAACCCGCTGTATGTCCCTAGCTTCAGTAGATAAAGCTCTGCTGTGATAATTATGTCAGTAATCAAGTAATTTTATATTTATGATAAAAGACTGGACAAAATGCCTCATGAAAATCTCCAGTCTCCATCTTTTTCCACGAGTCTATATTTTCTTCCTGTCCTCATCGTTTCGAAGCCCACAAGACAGCGTAAGCGCGTCAGCCGTCTTATTCCATTACTTGCCCACCCTGGGTGTGTCTATAAATAGCCGCTGGATGTGCCGCTAAGTGGAAAATACTGTCTGGAGCCGTCACCGTGGAGATTACATCCATAAATCAGTTGCGGCGTCGCACTCATGCATACATCAGCGGTCGTCCGAACGTGACTCGACAACTAATGGAATAACAACATTTTTCTGGTTCTGCTTCGATAACAAAATGGCGGTGGAAAGTCGATAGAGTTCTTGAATATAAATGGGTGGGTTTGTGGTTTATTTTTAAGTTAACACTGAACTGAAATTTTCAAAATTAATTAATGAATGTGATTATGTCTTTGAAGTTAAGTGTTTTGTATCAATTTACACCCATCCATGATTCCACGATAAGCAGAGCCTATATCATGGCAACCGAAATTCATATTGCGTTATCTATTTTATTAAGAAACTAGAGGATGACCGCAGCTACGCCGGCACATTTATTTTGAAAAGAAACCGTTTCGTTTCGGAATTTCTTGAAATCCCTTCTTCATACATTTCGAATTTCAGCTTCCTGCGGCTAGTAGTTTTACTAGTGGCTGTGCGGTGTGTGTCAGTCAGTCAGTAACACAAGGATATTATATATATAGAAAATTCCACATTAAAAACATCTTATTTTAAAGTAATTTCAATCATTCTATTAATAACTGATGGGATAATTGCCAAAAATACGTCACCAAAACACGTTATATATGAAATCGATGAAAACTCGACTGATTGTGGCACTACCACTCGCAGCAAAGTGACGTACTTACAAGTATAGTAGGTATTTCTATTGCTGCGTTTCTTGCTCTGATTGGCAAGCCAGCGATAGCTTGCATGCGACTGTATGTCTGACCTCCGCAACCCAAAGGGATAGCGATATCCCATGGTTTAAACTAGGGTTAGTTTATTCAGAAGTACTGACTCCCTATAACGACTGTCAAAGATCTTCATGACAACCGGGACCGACGGTTTAACGTGCTCTTCGAGGCACGAGACAAGCGATAATTAACAGTTCAATACGCACATAACTCCGAAAAGTCAGTGGAGCGCGCCGTAGATTCAAACCCGATACTCTCTGCGTGGCAGTCTTTTGGCTACCGCTGTCTTATATAATGTATCTCTATTAGATACACCGAGCGTATCACCTTACAAAAAACCTCTTCATAACAGAGACGTGCACCGCTATCGGTCGCCTCGTACGTCCACTAATGGGAAAGGATCGTCGCGCGAAGGCACGTATCTATTTCATTTTCTATAGAGACAGTTCCGTACGTTTTATTATTTATTTGTGCGATCCCCTGAATAATGTAACAGAGATGGATGAGAGACAAGCGATGGCGCGTCTTTATCTCTTTGATGTGTTCTCGTTTACCACCTAACTACGTTTTATTTTCATTACTAAGGAATAGTTTATATTAATCGTAGAGGTAAGGTGAGAGAATAGATAATTCGGGATTAGACAGCGTTGGCGTGTAATATTGTTAAACACTATAAAGCTTCAGTTTTTCAGCGAAATGTTTAGTTTCGGGATAAAGGCGGTCATATACGGACGGACAGAAATACAGACACACATGGCGAACTAATAATATAGAATATTTGATATAATGTAATTATTTTATTATGGAATACACTAATTAATTCTATTAATAATGGAAATATGTATGAATTTGTATTAATGTAATGTTTTAATATGGGTGTTTACCTGAAATAAAAAAAAAGAAACATACATACATACATAGACTCACGCCTGTTTCCCCGAAGGGGTAGGCAGAGGAATGTTAAACGCCCACTTTTCGCCAGTGTTTTGATCCCACGTAATAGGTGGCGAGCCTATTGCCGCTTATCGGGATATTTTGTTTGCCAGAGCCTCGTCCGTTGATCTGCAGGTGCACCACTTGCAGCTGAGGTTGGCTTGGGACCCTAAGTTCTTGGTGGGAACCCTATGCACCCAAAAAAAAGAAACTTTTATTATAAGCGTTCGTTGTTACCCATTTTGCTACGGAACACTAAAAATACATTACAATGTTTATAGCAGCTGGCAAATATGAATGAAGAAGGAAATTTCTGAATTAAAAGATTGATTCCGATCTTACATAATTAAGCTAGAATGCTAAACTTACAACCAAATCTATCTAATAATGGTACGTCAATCATACATCGATACATTATTATAATAATAATAATAATATAGCCTTTTATTCAGAGCCTACAATTACATAAAAATAGAAATACATCAAATATTAATGCTATCCTTAATCTAGTCTTTTATTTGAATTTTCTTATTTTTTGAGGATCTGTTTGCCAATCGGCAAAGGCCTCCTCCAACCTTTTCCACTCACGTCTTTCTTGGGCCACTCTGTTCCATGTGACGCCTGCCACTTGCCTGATGTCATCGTCCCACCTTTTTTGTGGTCTCCCTCTTTTCCTTTTTCCCTCTCTTGGATACCATCGCGTCACATTTTTGCTCCATTTATCTCTTCCTCTTATCATGTGCCCCGCCCATCGCCACTTCAGTCTTCTAATTTTGTTTGTTATATCTGTAACCTTTGTTTTACTTCTTATTACACAGTTTCTCAGTCGGTCAGATTTTTTCGATACATTATTATCTAACCCATTAGTGTAGTAAGATGACTCAAATCCATTGTGAGGCGAGGTTATCTTCCCAGTAGCGAGTAGCAATGTAATGATCTGTGACGAGGTCCTTCCGCAGACTCCGTTGAATACAGATCTATCTAATGAATTCCGCCGATTCTCTCCGCCTCACAGAATTAATTTCATCTTTGCATTATCTTTTCTCTCTAACTGGCATTTATTTTACTGCGGATTTGAGATTTTTGAGAAATGTAAAGGGCCTTGATTAGGAGGCACTTTTGTGGTGGTTTGCGGACGGAATATTAAAATTAAATAACATTGGTCTTCTTTGTATCCGAAGGACAGAGTATATGTGTATTGTGTTTTCAGTTGGGTAGGTGTACACTGTAATTAGTTGAGAATTTAGTGGAAACATAGTCCATCTCCTTGTAAATGAATACTACACGGGAATGATGTGACTAATCTGTGTTTGACTCTCTCCAAGGTCCAGTGGATAGCCTAGGCGTCTGCTGATCGGGTTCGATTCCCGGATTGGGCAAAAAGTGTTACTGAGCAGCCCATGCCTTTCGTTGGACCTAAAATTCATATTGCGAAATGTAGGTGTAATATTACACCTCTGCCTACCCGTTCGGGGATGCAGGCGAAACGCTATGTGTATACGAAGTGCACCAAAATATACTCACTAAAATATTTCATAATGAACACCTGTTTATTCACCATTGCAAATCTCTAATAATTAAAATAATCCAGAAAGGATTTTTTTTTATCAAAGAAGTATTCTTATTTATCTTAGTTTTTGTCAACAACCAAAAACAAAATCAAATGCAATCAAATGTTAAATAAGCTAAGTTGACGGAGCCCTCCTTAGCAGGGCTCCTATTTTTGGATACAGGGTCACAAGAAAACCCCGAGCGCACGAGACTTTTCATAATAAATTATAGTTGGTAGAACGATCGGCATATTTGGTGTACAATTAGTATTTTAGTAATACACTTCAGTGCTACTTAAAATATTTGATGCACTGTTAAAAATATCATAAAATAGTAGGTACTGAAGGGATTTTGACGAAGCTTTCCAGTACGGCAGAAGCTTTTTCTTATAAAGGTCTTAAATTCAATTAAGTTTTGAATATAATTAGTCAAAATATAAAATTCAACGGGTCGTATGAGCCAGTTATATTTGCAAATATACGTACAGAATTTGAAGGCCCAAATTTGAAAGAAAAATTTTTTTTTTATTACTTATTATGTAAGTCCTAATCGAGTAATTATTCGAAAATAAAGCTGAAATACCATTCAATAACATATTTACGCCAGCGTTTTGGCGTAACCGCAGCCAAACATACAAGTATAACAAAAATCGCAAATATTCAAAAGTATTTATAGAATCTTCATTTACCTAAGCAATTCGGACCTTCATAAATAGTTCTTAAAACGTTTTGAAAGGTTGGGATGCCTAATATTGCCTATTCAAAGGTCACGCAAGGCATGCACTGATATCTAAGATACCAGACCTCGCGACCTTTCTATAGGCATCCTAAGCTTTCCAATAGCTTAGCATATTGAGAACCTAATATTTACCCTTTGGTGTCGGTAATAGAATGGATTTGGAAGGGTTTGCTGCATATTAGACAGAATATTTTGCTTTTAGGTTCTACGCGTTTGTTTTGTAAGCTAAATTGCTTGCCTGTTTTATTTTTATTTCCCAGTTCATTGGAATCTCTTTGCTCGTGTAGTCTGAACGAGTATAAGACTTTCTGAAAGGGATTCTAAGAACGGACGTAAGAAGAACGCTACACTAATCTTTTATCAAAGGCTAGAATATTCCAAGATTCCACTGTTCGTTCCTTTGTGTTTTATTTATAAACAGGTCCTGCGCTATATTCACTAAAATTTTTGTGAAGAGGGACTTCATAAAACACTACACCTCGTCCAAGACACCGGCGGCATGGGGCTATTTTACTTTTTTTATGTATAGACTCACGCCTGTATCCCCGCAGGTGTAGGCAGAGGTGTTATATTACACCCACATTTCGCCATGATTTTTTAGGTCCCACGTTATAGGGGGCGAGCCTATTGCCATTACCGGGCACATCACCAGACTCCGTGCTGCTACTGAGAATTCGGAAAAAACCTAGTAACACTTTTGCCCGACCCGGAAATCGAACCCGGGACCTCCGATCAGCAGTCGCCTACGCTATTGACTGGACCACTGAGGCAGTTTTACTGTTAGTCAATTATAGGACTTGTCCTACTGCACCACACTGGTCAGTCGGAGGGGTATAGAGTTTGATGTCGAGGGTTCCGTCTCTCCGCAAATATACTATTTAAACTATTTTTCATCGCGTATCTTCCCTAGTCGCCTAACGGCACCCACGGAGATACATTTTGAATTCTTTATCCGTCACTATACGAACATAAAAGAGTCACGCTAAGTCTTATACTATGTGTACAAACTTTGAAGTAGAAGTAACTGAAACTAAAAATAATATACATACATACATATCGTCACGCCTTTTATCCTCGAAGGGGTAGGCAGAGGTGTATTTCTACACCCACTTTTTGCCAGATATACTTTAGTCCCACGTAATAAGGGGCGAGCCTATTGCCGTACCGGGCACATTGCCAGACTCCGTGCTGCTACTGAGAATTTCGTGACAGAAAAACCCACTAACACTGCCCGACCTAGGAATCGAACCCGGGACCTCCCGATCCCACGCGCACATTTATGCCGCGAGACCAACGAGGCAGTCGTATAGGGTTTGATGTCGAGTTTTCCGTCTCTACGCAAAGATGGTATTTGCATCGTGTTATCCCTTAGTCGCCTCTTACGACACCCACGGGAAGATAGGGGGTGGTGACACTTGTATTCTATGCCGTCAACCACACGGCTTAAAGTGGAAGTAACTGAAACTAAAAATAATATATGCCTTCAAAATAAATACCTCAAACTTGGATGGTAAAAAAACTGGAAGAAGGAAGAAATCCAAATAGGTTAATAAATAAAGCAGTTTTGTTGACGCAAGCAAGAAAATACAACAGGATAGAGAAACTCCTCACATTTTGAAGTCTTTAATAAAGTCGATCGTTATAAATCGATATGTTTGACGCCAGTAACGACGCGACGTGGGATTCTGCTTGTTTGTCTACTGTGTAGTCTGATATCTTTGACTCAATGTCACTTTGCCACTGCACTGGGGAAAGGCGAACGTATGGATTGCTTACTGGTAACCATACTAGTAACAATTTACTGTGGCGAATAGACGCTTGCAAATATAATGGTATCAGCTGAATGTTGTCTACCTTAAAATAAAAAAAACATTAATTTGGTGGCTGTTAGAGACCTTTTTAAAATGGTGTTAATTAGTAGTGACAATGATTAGCGTAGGCGCCAATAGTCTTTAAATATTACAGAACTTGATCGTATAGAAATTAAATTAAGTACTGATTCTAAGAAATTATACATACATACATAGACTCACGCCTGTTTCCCGAAGGGGTAGGCAGAGACTACGGAACGCCATTTGCAACGATCCTGACATATCTCACTTGCTTCATTCACTCCCATCAGATTCCTCATGCATGCTCTTCTGTTCAGGGTCCTCCTCACCTGTCCTGTTTTTAGGATGTCTCCAATCTGGTCAGAGAACGTCCGCCTAGGTCTTCCCCTTCGTCCTGTTCCTTCCACACTTGCCTTATATATCTCCTTAGTCAGTCTTTCGTCATCCATCCTCTCCACGTGCCCAAACCATCTTAGCATACCTTTCTTGATGCTTGTCACTACATCTTCTTTTACCCCACAACACTCTCTTATCACACGATTCTTTACTCTGTCAGTCAGAGAGACACCATACATACTTCTCAGTGCTCTCATTTCTACAGCATTTATTCTACTTTCATGACTCTTCTGCCATACCCAACTATCACTACCACACATAAGAGTAGGTACTAACACCCCTCTATGCAAACGTGCCTTTTTGGACACGTTTGGCTATTCATAAACGCCTTCAGAGCTCCATTCACTCTATTACCTGCATTAACTATTCTTTCAATATCTTCTACATTCTTACCATCTCTTGTAAACAGCGTACCTAAATATACAAACTCATTCACTTGCTCCACTCACTGTCCATCGATCAAAACATTAAGAAGAAATTATATATTCACTTATATCATAAACCTGAAAGCATCATCCCTGTAATCTTCTTTTGCGTGTTAAAAATGATATACCTATTTAACCTGATACATCACTCTTTTAATGTTCACTGTGAGGTGAACATTAGAAGAGTGATTTTATAAATAAACATGGCGCGGTTAAATATCTTTCATCCATCTTCATTAAACCCATACAATACACGTATCTATTTTCAGATAACGTCTTTGTATGTTCGTCAGTTATTTGTATTCTAATAAGATTTCGCATGACACGACAATGGCAGGCGAAGACTCATGTTTCAGCCTTCATTCGTTAAGGAGTATACCACCATACATCATATTTTTTTAAACCCACCGTGAAAAAGCAAGAAAGAGTTTTATAAGTTTGACTATTCTCTGTATCTGTGTGTCTGTTTGTGGCATGCTCCTAAACGGATGGTTTTATTTTATTGATAGCCGACGTGATAGAGATGTTTTTTTAGCTACAATTTATGAAGATTACTGTTGGGTGTTGAGGGATACTTAAAAATATGTACGGTTTTAAGAAAGTTAATTAATGATAACGAATTTTGGACGTTTTAAGTGGTAAGTAGATGAAATTTTGAGTAACGAATAAGGAAGAGTAGTATTAATAGGATGATGGTCGTTCCAATTTCTTATCGCCATATTCCTGTAATTCATATATTATTTTTATTCATACATAATTATATACTTTGAGTAAATTGTACTATATTACTCCTCACAAGACATTAATACACGAATAGACCGCTATTCAAAAATATCATACCTAATCCTTTAAACAACACGACTGCTACTTTTATTTACTCAATAAATTAATTATACAACAACACTGTCTTATTCTAAAATTAGCAGCGTAAAATTTATCTTTCTATTATTTGCTAGAATAACGTTTTACTCATAATTATTTATAAGTATATTCGTCAAGTATTCCTATTCCGGGGCTAAGAGGCGAAGCAGGCGGTGGGAATGAAGATGGATTGACGAGTAACAACATACACCTGCTAACGCGAATACTTAAGTCAACAGTTTCTCGCAATCGGGGCTCCAATGTCCTTGGAATACATCTATGTATTTAGCTTAAGGGCATGAATAATTTAGTTTTGGCATAAAGCTTTCGATTTCAGCTTGCTTGGTTATGTAGAATGTTATGAAAAATATATTTAACTAGAGGACGCCAGCAGCTACGCCTGCAATTTTTTTTTTATTTACCCGTTTTGGCGGATCCCGTGGTAATTTTAGGAAATCCCTTCTTAGTGCACCCCTACGGTCCCCAAGGAACATGCATGCCAAATTTCAGCGTCCTGCGCCCAATAGTTTCGACTGTAGCGTGTCTGTCAGTCAGTCAGTAACTCAAGGATTTTATATATTAAGATTACTTGCTGGAGGATTACTGCTGGTCCTTCTCGCTTATTGTTAATTTTCCTTTTACTCTGCCTATAAGTTATTACATGGGCTGTCAAATGCAAGGCATTTTTTCGAATTTTACTGACCTAGTTTCCTCAGATTAGAACGCTCAATCGAATTCTGTCGCTTCATTTTTATTAGGTTCATAAAAATACAAATGTACAGACATGTAAAGTTTTGACATGACTTTTGTTTCAAAACTAAAGTAGCCTAACCGTAATAGGTGATACCTGCATAAACAGACAAACTAAATTTAAAATGTTGTACTCAGACAATACATATTATTTATTTGACTATATAATATTGAGTTAATTCGAATAAATTCGCTTAAACATCCCAAATGTACAAGTCTAACTTTGTAAAATTTTATTATGTACAGATTATATATGAATGAGTATAAAGCACATCTGGCCAAATGCTTTTAATACTAAATAGCTACTCTTCGAGTGGCGGCGATAGCCGAGTGGGTATACCAACAGACTGCCATGCAGAGGGTATCGGGTTCGAATCCACGGCGCGCACCAATGACTTTTCGGAGTTATGTGCGTATTGAATTGTTAATTATCGCTTGTCCCGTGCCTCGGAGAGCACGTTAAGCCGTCGGTCCCGGTTGTCATGAAGATCTTTGACAATCGTTACAGGGCGTCAGTACCTTCTAAATAAAACTGACACTAGTCTAAACCATGGAATATCGCTATCCCTTCGGGTTGCGGAGGTCAGACAGGCAGTCGCTCCGTGGAAAAGCTAATATTCAGTCAAATCCGGTTAGACTAGAAAGCGGACCCCAGATTGAAACTGGGATAACGCTAAGAGAAAGAAGAAGCTACTCTTCGAATGCTAAATCATTTATCTTTACATGTACCCGCATTAACACATCAATCAAGTATCTGGTGCTTATTTTAACCATTTCTAACCAAATTCAGCATTCGCCTTAATACAGTTTCCGACACGAGGGTCGATCGATTATACAGGGTGATATGGGGCCCTCAGACCTCTGGGAGGGTGTGGGGGTGTTGAGGGTATATTATTATATCTGGTGCTACAGACGTCCGCCGAACGATAAAATCCTACAGCCGGAGTCGCAAATAGTCGCTCGTACTTTGTGACCACGGTTTGGACGGTTTTATTTCGTTTTCCTTTTTGTTTGGTTGGATGTTTTATGTAAGTTATAACTTGTTTCGTTTGCTTGGATATGTAAGTGATTTTGAACAGGGTTTTTAGTTTAGTATAATGTTTGATGATAATGTTTAAAGCATTTGGGTACGAAATGTTGTGTAACGAAACTAATGTACACAAAGGAATTTTAGGATTAAGGGCCTATGCAAACCACATTTTTTAAACGCGCCGTCGACGCGCGTTTGTAGCGATACAGACGCGATACGCACGCAAAACAGACGCAGCCTATAGACCTTTGCACACCTGTATAAATTCAAACGCGCGTGTGTAGCGTTACAGACGCGATGCACACGCGCGTGTGTAGCGATACAGACGCTCTCAGATTATAGAACAAGAATCAGATGGAGCGCGCGGAACAGTTACGTGAGGCCACTAAAGCAAATACAAATTGAAAAGCGAATACAAATCCGGCTCAGTGCGAAACGAAGTATCGTACAGTTCACGCGCCCCGATCAACACAACTTTTAAATTCATAAAATGCCGTCATGCATTTTTAAACATTGTAAAATTTGTTTCCAAAAGCAAAAACAGAAAGATAGAATATCTTCTCACAGTTATCTATGGATTATTTGACTGTTTCAAAATTTAATTTCGATAAAATTCGTATTTCTGCAAAAAATGTGTGAGTGTTGCCAGTCTACGTCGACGCCGTTTTCCCTGTATTATGGAAAATGCACTTGTCAATTGATTTATGTAATAAGTATGTAATAATAATTGTCATGTTAATGAAAAATATATTAACATATTATAAAAGTATATTTTAGATAAATCTTTATTAGCAAATATTTTTATAGGCTTTCCAATATGTATACATTGTTTTGGGTTCGATCCCTATACGATCTAAATATTCATGTACTTAATGTGTAGAAACAAAAATAATTGATTGCAGGCATTCATTTTTTTGAATAGCTTACGTTGTCTCACTCCTGGGCAAAGGCTTTCCCCAAATCTTTCTAGGTATGCTTGTCGCACGTAATCTCAAGCCAGCTCTTGTGGTAGGCGTCTGGGTCATTTCGCCACCTGTTTCGTGGCCGGCCTCGGCGACGTCGTCAATTCTCTGGTACCCACAGTGTTGATACTCTTGTCCAACGAGCCTCGTACATACGGCTGACGCTGCTCGCCCAGTTCCATTTGAGACTGGCAGCCTTTCTTCCCACGTCTTTGATGCCTGTTCTAGAACGCAGCTCGTTGTTCCGTATCCTGTCTTTAAGTTTAAGATCCAGGATGCAGCGCTCTATGGCTCTTTGGCAGACCTCTAGGCGTGACCTGTGAAGCTGGGTAGGTGACCAAGTTTGAGAACCGTACGTTGGAATAGTCAGAATAAACAATCATATCCATGAGATTGCGCTTCTAATATTTACATTTTTTAATAGTAAAATTAGTGTTGTCTACAAATCATAATATTTATACTTTATTGTGTACTTGACAAAATTTTGCCGGTTTATAGAAGATACCTTTACAAGGGTGAGAGAATTGATCTATATTCACCTGTATAGTGTAAGTCGCTTTCATTAATGTTCACTGTCTCCGGTGCACGAATATTTTACGTAATGAAATCTATTACAGTTATACAGTAAATTATTTAAGACCGCAAACTAATGTCAGTATATAACTTCAGGGAGCATATTATGCAGAGAACAGCACTGTAAGAGAAGGAAAACTTGATACAAACCCCACACCAACCCGTTTGGCCAGCGTGGTATAGTAGGCTAATTCCTCCTTTCGAAGGAGAGTCTTGGTCCAGCCGTGAACTGTTAAAGTCTGATGATGATGAGTGGGAGATTACTCATAATCTGGCAACTTTACACGCACGTAGACGCTCGTGTCCGTATAGTGCAGTCGCCAAATGTCACGCACACATAGCTGTCAACGTGCCTCACTTTGATGAATGCGCTCCGTCTGCCTTTTTTTCTAATAATCGGAGCAAACGCTATACTAACGCGCGTGTGTATCGATACAGACGCGCCGGTGCGGCGCGTTTGTATCGATACAAACGACAACAAACTGCTCTGTAGGATAAAAGCGCGCCGTCGACGCGCGTTTTTTGAAACGCGCGTCGACGGCGCGTTTAAAAAACGTGGTTTGCACAGGGCCTTATGTGGGACCTAAAAATTCATGGCCAAATGTGGGTGTAATATTACACCTCTGCCCACCCCTTCGGGGATACAGACGTGTGTCAAAAAAAAAGCTCCATACCTACATACAACAAAACAATTACACTCTAACTAATATTTCCCGGCCGGTGAACAGGCGTATTCCATAACAGCTTGTTTTAGTCCATTATGCCCCTGTCAGCGACAGCCGGCGCCCGTTGAACAACAATACAAGTCACATTTGGACCACAGATATACCGACAATATCGCTTTCATTACAACGTGTTTTAATCATCTTGTCAGTTCACCCGCAGATATGAATATGTTTCTAATTTTAACCGACTGCGGTTAGTTGGCTATTGTGTACAAATATATTTGCGAGAAGTATAAAAAAGACAATTAAGAATGAAGTTTTATCTTGGTATCTTAAGTAACTTTTAATCAATGATCAAGATCGAAATTAAAAACATATCGGGGTCGAACCTTCAACATTCCTGAAACGACATGCAAACAATACAAACTCTGTAACTCTAATTACAAAACCTAGATTACATCAGCAATATCAGGTTTAGTCCTAGATTTAGAATTTTCAAATAAAATTTATAAACGTTGCAGTTTTGATATTTTAATATAACATATTTTGACCGTCAAGTACCGAAGGGTAGAACTCAACCTCCATTTATATTTCATTTATGTTTTTCAGTGGTATGATTGGCACTTACAATTCTACGACTAACATATAAATTGGCTACTCAGTCGCGTCTTCAGCACCGTAGCACTCATTCATCTTTCAAACTCCCTTTGTAATACCACAGCTATTTATTTAACATCAAACTGATCTTATAAAGCATACCACAGCTATTTATTTAACATCAAACTGATCTTATAAAGTCTCGCACTTTCTCAACCTTAGTCCAATGAACGAAATGAGATTATCTTGGGCTTCACAAAATTCAATTCTTTTTTAAGCCCACCCGTGTACAATGGCGTTATCAAGTGAAAGATTAATGTTTAACGTCTCCAAAGTGCTTTTTAAAGTGTTTGCGGAACCCTTTCTTAGTTTAAATGACCTTTTTCTATATTTTATTTCAAGTTTGTATCTTTAACCTTGAAGGTAAAGTCCTTGAAAATTGTACAAGAGTTGCGTCACAATTAATTATTCTGTAGAAATAATTTGCATTTTCTCTCAGACGTTTAATACAATCTTGTGTAATAGCTCCGTGAAAATTAATTATTTTACTAGCGACCCTGTTATTAAGTAGAGTTAATTGTGTGTTTCATGATTATTTAGTAACATTCGTGAATATTTTCGTATTACTGATCTAAGTGCCGATGTTTCTTAGAGCCTTTTACTTTTCTCTTATACAAGATGCGAACTTTATCATGCTTAAATTCCACATACGCAAAAACGTAACTACAGCATATTTTACAAAAATTACATTGTAGTCTAATGTCATATTCGTATAGTACATTAGGATTAACTGAAGCGATGAAAAAAAAGCTACAGTTCATTTCGTTTTTCTTTTCGGAGTAAATGATAAAAGACATTACAATTAGAAAGAAAGAAAGAAAAGAAAGAAAAAAACGTTTATTTTTATATCAGACGAAGGACATGATATAAACAATGTGGGAAAAAGATATCTATAACTGGGCAAAAATCGTACACGCCCGTCGTCTGTACAAACACCTTACAGCTCTTTGTCTTCTTTTTAACTGTAATTTGAAGCATTTTCTCTCAAGTTATGTATCACTAGGCAAGGAACAACCATTAAAGTTTCGCACAAATCTTGCCAGACCAGGAAACTGAGCTACATATCTCCCCGTATTCTGAAGTCACTACTAAAATTACATTCTGCGCAGACTGCGTGAAATATATGCGATATAAATAGTTTTAGAAAATCACCATCCTCTCCAGGAATTTGAATTCAGTCCAGATAGGATCTGTACGGAAGGGTTTGGACCTTTGGGGAGTCCCAGAGGACTTAGGTTGGTTATTTATTTATTATTTATTGTTACTTTAGAACCCTTGTTGCGCTTAAGTGTATTTGTATTAAGGAATTCATTTATATATATGGTACGGCCAGATAAGCACGATGAATAATGTAAACGAACTATTTTGCTATTCAAGGTCCACGCATTTGTAATTCTTTATAATAAATTATTCTCCATAAACACAACATCGACGCAAAATAATACAATTAAATTTAATTCGGCTGACGAAAATAATAATGAAAGCAATTACTATGGACCGCCATGTTTAAAAGCAAATATTAATACATGAATTGGAAACAGTATGAGAGTAAAATAAATAAACAATTCAAACAAAAGTAAAGCGAGCTTCATTAAACAGTATTATGTTTCAATGGTTGCAGTACTTCCAGTTAACTACGGATAAATATTACATAACAAACATAACATAACATATCTTCACGCCTTTTATCCCCGAAGGGGTAGGCAGAGGTGCATTACACACCCACACTTCGCCAGATATGTTTCGGTCAATGTAATAGGGGGCGAGCCTATTACCATCTACCGGGCACATTTTTAAGCGAGCGATAATTAATATTTTTATTTTAATACACACATAACTTCGAAAAGTCATAGGTGTGTGCCCGGGGTAACTGGGGATCGAACCCGAGACCATCGTCTCGGCAGTCCGTTACGTACACCACTGGGCTATCGCCGCCTTATATATTATAGTCGGATAAATATTATATTTCTAGTACCTAATTAAGTCGTGGAAATTGGAAATGACAAAATGGTTTCGAAATGGAATTAGTGCAGTGAAATCAGGAAAATTGCAACAATGTTAAGGCATGTGGAATTATTTTCTACTTTTACTATTCTTCTTTTTCGTTTGAGTGTGTGACAATCTCTGGCACAACACATCTTCCTTTGTTGTATAAACTCTGGTGCGGCATTTTATTAGACGACCCAAGCGTTCAAAGCTTATTGAGTCAGACAAGAAATAGGACTGTAAGATTAACGTACCCTCGGAGCACGGTACTCGTATGTGAATGCTGCAATAGGTCACCCATCCAGGTGGTTACTTGTGCGGGTTACTCAGCATCGCCGATGTTTTATGAAAGGCTCGCCATATCACGTTATGAGGGCTACAGAATATTCAATACGCCCTGTTGCCCTAAAGTATCAGTTGATACAAAGGTGCCGCTCAGAGCTTACGGACTTTTCTAATAGGATGGGGTCGTTTTAAAGCAATTAATGACGACCCCATACATACAAGTGTATATTTTGAATGGTCAGGTATAGAATTCTTTTTATAAAAGGCATTTTTAATCTTATCTTTGTATGGAAACTCTCGCATTAGGAATAAAGCCTGTGTCGCGGAAACAACACCCAGACTCGAAACAACAATTTTTTGATCACACAAAGTGTTGTCTCGTGTGGGAATCGAACCCAAACCTAGTGCTAAGCGACTAGACAATTGTATAAACCACTACGTCATCTGTGCAGTCAAATCAAAGCATTAACACTTAAGTACATGCCTGAATAAGTTTATATAAAATGGCAATGCTTAAAAGCAGTGCTTAAGCTCATTACTTCTAATTCGTTCTTTCGAGTAACAAAATTGTAATAAAAGGGTGAATACAATCCACTACACGATAATAAAATTGTACATGAAGGTACAATTGTAGTAATGTGCGTATTAATGTGAAGGTGATATGAAAGACGGTGTCACGACCTTAACGCTGGCAACACTGCGCAATAGGTCATCGGGTGAAAATAGACGTTGTGTAGGCGCTAACACCCAATAGGGCTCAAGCTGTGGATTATAGCTTTGTTTACCACAGCGTAGGAATG
Organism: Euclidia mi; assembly: GCA_944739405.2. Classification (NCBI taxonomy): domain Eukaryota; kingdom Metazoa; phylum Arthropoda; class Insecta; order Lepidoptera; family Erebidae; genus Euclidia; species Euclidia mi. Next base: position 124,690,144 of record OX123182.2, on the reverse strand, counting down.
TTTTTTTCTTTACAGACTCACGCCTGTATCCCCGAAGGGGTCGGTACAGACGCACCGGTGCGGCGCGTTTGTATCGATACAAACGACAACAAACTGCTCTGTAGGATAAAAGCGCGCCGTCGAGGTGCGTTTTTAAAACGCGTGTCGACGGCGCGTTTTAAACGCCGTTTTTAACGTGGTTTGCACAGGCCCTTACGTGGGACCTAAAAAAATATGGCCAAATGTGGGTGTAATATTACACCTCTGCCTACCCCATCGGGGATACAGACGTGAGTCTATAATAAAATTACATAAATATTACACGTCATTTACAAAAAAAAAATTGCGTCGCTGTTCTGTGCGATTGTACAAAAAATATTGTAATTCGTCTATCTTCTTGACTCCTATCGCATCATATTCTCTTCCATAAAATATAAACCTTTTCATAACTTACATTTTAAAATAAACGTATTAACGGCATGCTAGGCCTAGCAGCTTTTTGTTGATATATTTCATATGAATTGAACGCTTAATTTTGCTAAAATTACTTTGTAATAGATTTGTGAAATACGCAAATGAACTTTAGTATCCACATTGTATCGACCATGCAACCACAATTAACCGCATATTATATAAATCCTACCACAATAACTAATCTTTATATATTTTTTATAGACTCACGCCTGTAACCCCGAAGGGGTAGGCAGAGATGTAATATTACACCCACATTTCGCCATGATTTTTTTTTAGGTCTCACGTAATAGCGGGCGAGCCTATTGCCGTTGCCGGGCACATCCGTGCTGCTACTGAGAATTTCCTAACGGAAAAACCCAATAACACTTTGCCGGACCCTACAATCAAACCCGAGACCTCCCAATCCCACGCGCACATTTATGCTGCGGGACCAACGAGGCAGTCTAATCTAGTCTAGAATAATAAATCTAATAAACTAATCCAGGTGGCTTTTATGCGCTCTGGTCATTGTATAACAATAATTGTGGCTAACATTATGTTCAAATGTTGTTAATTTATTACCCAATAAAATGCTTGTTCATGTAGTTCATTGTGGTGTTATTTATGTTAGCTGATTCACACACTAATCCTTTCATAATTTAGAGAAAATACCACATCAATTTACAATACTATGTTCTTGTTTATCTTAAATAATGAAACGCAATTATAGTATATTAAATTCAATGAAATTAAAGGCACTGTTATATAATAACTGAATTTCTGAGTAAAGTGAAACGGAACTTATAACCATATACCTTCTATGTTTATCCGTCACTGTAGAATATATTTATAAACTACTTCAGTCTTGGACATAAGAACAGATAGGCCATAGTCCATCATGCTAGCCAAATGCGGGCTGGCAGACTTCACATGTCATCCGAGAACATTATACAGAATATTTAGATGTAGGTTTCTTCGTGATGTTTTCCTTCCTTCATGCGGCGAACAAGCGGTGTAATGCGCACGTATCTACAAAAAGTCAGTGTTCCGCACTGTTATGTTTAACCCGAGACTATGTATCTACAAAACAGTCTGATGATTTTTCTGCCTCCATGGTTCAGTGGATAGCGTATGCGACTGTTGATCGGAGGTCCCGTGTTCGATTCCCGGGTCGGGAATAGTGTTATTGGTTTTTTCCGTTAGGAAATTCTCAGTAACAGCACGGAGTCTGGTAATGTGCCCGGTACGGCAATAGGCTCGCCCCCTATCACATGGGACCTAAAAGTTCATGGCGAAATGTGGGTGTAATATTACCTCTGCCTACCCCTTCGGGGATACAGGCGTGAGTCTATACAGAAAAAAAACATTCCTACGCTGTGGTAAACAACGCTATAATTCACAGCTTGAGCCCTATTCAGTGTTAGCGCCTACACAACGTCTATTTTCACCCGATGACCTATTGCGCAGTGTTGCCAGCGTTAAGGTCGTGACAACGTGTCTTTCATATCACCTTCACATTAATACGCACATTACTACAATGGTCTTCATGTACAATTTTATTATCGTGTAATGGATGGTATTCACCCTTTTATTACAATAGTGTCACTCGAAAGAACGAATTAGAAGTAATGAGCTTAAGCACTGCTTTTAAGCATTGTGTTTTTAAAAGACTTTTTCAGGCATGTACTTTGGTATTAATGCTTTGATTTGACTGCACAGATGACGTAGTGGTTTATACAGTCGCCTCGTTTAGCACTAGGTTTGAGTTCGATTTCCACACGAGACAACACTTTGTGTGATCAAAAAATTGTTGTTTCGAGTCTAGGTGTTGTTTCCGCGACACAGGCTTTATTCCTAGTGCGAGAGTTTCCATACAAAGATAAGATTAAAAATGCCTTTTATAAAAATAATACTATAGCTGACCAATCAAAATATACACTTGTATGTATGGGGTCGTCATTAATTGCTTTAAAACGACCCCATCCTATTAGAAAAGTTCGTAAGCTCTGAGCAGCACCTTTGTATCAACTGATACTTTAGGCCTTTAGGGCAACAGGGCGTATTGAATATTCTACAGAATATTCAATACGCCCTGTTGCCCTAAAGGTTTGCCATTTCATAAAACATCGGCGATGTTAAGTAACCCGCACAAGTAACCACCTCGTTAGGTGACCTATTGCAGCATTTGCATACGAGTACCGTGCTCCGAGGGTACGTTAATCTTACAGTCCTAGTTCTTGTCTGACTCAATAAGCTTTGGACGCCTGGGTCGTCTTATAAAATGCCACACCAGAGTTTATACAACAAAGGAAGACGTGTTGTGCCAGAGATTGTCACACACTCACACAAATAAAAAGAAGAATAGTAAAAGTGATGATCCCGGTAACGGCAATAGGCTCGCCCCCTATTACGTTACCGGACCTAAAAATTCATAGGGGAATGTGGGTTAAATATTTACACCTCTGCCTACCACTTCGGGGATACAGGCGTGAGACTATAAATAAATAAAGTAAATAAAAATAGTAAAAGTAAACAATAATTCCACGTGCCTTAACATTGTTGCAATTTGCCTGATTTCACTGCTCTAATTCAATTTCGAAACCATTTTGTCATTTCCAATTTCCACGACTTAATTACTAGAAATATAATAATTATCCGTAGTTAACTGGAACCATTGAAACATAATACTGTTTAATGAAGCTCGCTTTACTTTTTTTTTAATTGTTTATTTATTTTACTCTGTTTACCAATTCATGTATTAATATTTGCTTTTAAACATGGCGGTCCATAGTAATTGCTTTCATTACAATTTTCATCATCCGAGTTAAATTTGACTGTATTATTTTGCGTCGATATTGTGTTTGCGGAGAAATTTTATTATAAAGTATTACAAATACGTGGACCTATTTTTGTAAAATAATATACATTTTAGTAAAATCTAGAATTAAGGTCTGTTCATCATCAGCCTTTAACAGTCCACTGCTGGACTAGGCCTCTCCTTTGAAAGGAAGAATTGGTATAGGGTTTGTATCAAGTTTTGGGGTCAAGGTCTTTTTGAATATAGTTAATGCCTGTCAGTAAAAAGAAATTATGTAGCAGAGAGAGTTCTTGGGACTAATTTTATAGACAGAGTCCCTTTCAGTGATTATTTTACTTCAAATAAATCAGTGAGACTCTTAGAGCTTAGGCCTCGCCGCTACATCGGGTGCTGTGAATTTGATTCTCACCAGGACAACACATAATTATTGTGATTTACAAGTTGTTGTTCTGGTTTATGTCCATCATTGAAATTGCAAAACCACCCTGACTTGCATTGATTAAACCTGGTGTTGATGTTTATAAAAATTGACAAAACTAAATAAAAGCTAGCAAAATAGTTCGTTTACATTATTCTCGTGCTTATCTGGCCGTACCACATTTAAATGAATTCCTTAATACAAATACACTTAAGCGCAACAAGGGTTCTAAAGTAACAATAAATAATAAATAAATAACCAACCTAAGTCTTCTGGGACTCCCCAAAGGTCCAAACCCTTCCGTTCAGATCCTATCTGGACTGAATTCAAATTCCCAGAGAGGATGGTGATTTTCTAAAACTATTTATATCGCATATATTTCACGCAGTCTGCGCAGAATGTAGTTTTAGAAGTCACTTGACAATACGGGGAGATATGTAGCTCAGTTTCCTGGTCTGACAAGGTTTGTACAGAACTTTAATGGTTGTTCCTTGCTCGGTGCTAAATAACTTGTGAGAAAATGCTTCAAATTACAGTTGAAAGGAAGACAAAGAGCTGTAGTTGTAATGTCTTTTATCATTTGCTTCGAAAAAAAAAACGAAATGAACTGTAGCTTTTTTATCGCTTTAGTTAATCCCAATGTACTGTACGAATATGACATTAGAATATAATGTATCTTTTGTAAAATATGCTGTAGTTACGTTTTTGCGTAGGTATGTGGAATTTAACGTAACTGTGATAAATTTCTCATCTTGTTTAAGAGAAAAGTAAAAAGCTCTAAGAAATATCAGAACTTACATCAATACGAAAATATTCACGAATGTTACCAAATAATCATGAAACACACAATTAACTCTACTTAATAACAGGGTCGCTAATAAAATAATTAATTTTCACGGAGCTATTACACAAGATTGTATTAAACGTCTGAGCTAAGAAAATGCAAATTATTTCTACAGTATAATTAATTGTTACGCAACTCTTGTACAGTTTTCAAGGACTCTACCTTCAAGGTTAAAGATAAAACTAGAAATAAAATGTAGAAAAAGGTCATTTAAACTAAGAAAGGGTTTCGCAAACACTTTTAAAAGCACTTTGGAGAAACATTAATCTTTCACTTGATAACGCCATTGTACACGGGTGGGCTTAAAAAAGAATTGAATCTTCTGAAGCTCAAGATAATCTCATTGCGTTCATTGGACTAAGGTTGAGAAAGTGCGAGACTTTATAAGATCAGTTTGATGTTAAATAAATAGCTGTGGTATTACAGAGGGAGTTGAAAAGATGAATGAGTGCTACGGTGCTGAAGATGCGACTGAGTAGCCAATTTATATGTTAGTCGTAGAATTGTAAGTGCCAATCATATTGAATAACATAAATTAAATATAAATGGAGGTTGAGTCCTAGCCTTAGGTACTTGTGGCAATAAAAATTGTTATACGTAGACTAGATATATAGGGTTCGAAGCCACGGCACGCACCAATGACTTTTCGGAGTTATGTCCGTATTAAATTGTTAATTATCGCTTGCTAAACGGTGAAGGAAAACATCGTGAGGAAACCTGCATGTCTGAGAGTTCTCCATAATGTTCTCGAAAGACATGTGAAGCCTGCCAACCCGCACTTGGCCAGCATGGTGGACTATGGCCATACCCTTCTCATAGTGAGAAGAGGCCCGTGCCCAGCAGTGGGACAGTATAAAGGGCTGATGATGATAAGACTAGACGGTCAAAATATATTAGGTATATTATAATATCAAAACTGCGGCGTTTAGAAATTTTATTTGAAAATTCTAAATCTAGGACCAAACCTGATATTACTGATGTAATCTTGGTTTTGTAATTAGAGCTACAGAGTTTGTATTGTTTGCATGTCATTTCAGGAATGTTAAATGTTCGGTCTCGATATTTTTTTAACCGATCTTGATCATTGATTAAATGTTAGTTAAGATACCAAGATAAAGAATAATTCCTTATTGTCTTTTTTACATCAATATAATACGGTTGTTTCCAACTAGTCAAATCAAGCACTTTTAATGAAATGTCAAAAACGACCTTTGCCAAGGGTTTTGTATGAAATATGACGTAGTGACGTCATAGTGTTTTGCTGTCAAGTAGAATACTTATTATCAATATATTGACGATAAACGTGTTCAGAGAAAATTTCTTAGAACTCTTAGCTATCGTCAAAACCCCGGTCGATCAATATTAAATTACCACGATAGACTCTGCAAGTTTAAAGTTCAGCCTCTAGTAAGCCGACGCATATATTTTGATTTAGCATACTTTTACAAAATTTTGCATTATATTATTGATACACCTGAACTACTCTCACAAATAAATTTTAATATTAAATATAGTGCTCGTAGAGCTAGTCGTACAAATCTATTTGCCTTACAAATTTATAAAAACAATATCTCTTATTTTAACCCATTAACTCGGATGGCCCGTCAATACAATGATATGGTAATAAACTATAAATCACTGGATATTATGGATCAAAACTTCAATACATATTTGAAAATTGTGAAAGACATCCTCCATAGCAGAATGGCCTTGGAAATTTCAGAGTAAAAACCGTCCAGAGAGTGTGTTATGTTTATATTATGTAGGCATAACATTTAGTTCGTACATTTACTCATTTTATGGATATTTTGTAACACAAATCTGTAATTAATTTATTAATTGTATTTTGTTGTGTGCACATGTGTTTGCGTTGCAATCCAGATCAATAACTTATTGTATTTGTGATAAGTGGTATTTTTTCGATTGTAATGTGTCTTGTGTAAATAAATAAATAAATAAATAAATAGATAAAAAAACGATAAACAAAGTTTTAACATTAATTGATGAATGAAACTACTATTATGTTGACATGTTTCACTAGATAAAAATACTTGTATAATTTATTTCACTTGCAGGAAACTTCCCAATTCTCGCAAAAATATTTGTACACAATAGCAAACAATAGCCAACTAACCGTAGTCGGTTAAAATTAGAAACATATTCATACCTGCGGGTGAACTGACAAGATGATTAAAAACACGTTGTAATGAAAGCGATATTGTCGGTATATCTGTGGTCCAAATGTGACTTGTATTGTTGTTCAGCGGGCGCCGGCTGTCGCTGACAGGGACATAATGGACTGAAACAAGCTGTTATGGAATACGCCTGTTCACCGCCGGGAAATATTAGGTAGATTGTAATTGTTTTGTTGTATGTAGGTATGGAGCTGGTTTTACTTTTATGGTGTTTTCTTCTTAAAGTATATGTACTTACTTACTACAGAAAATAATATACAATGTATATTTAAAATCCTTGCGTTACTGACTGACTGACAGACAAGCTACAGCCAAAACTATTATTCGCAGGAAGCTGAAATTAGGCATATATTTTCCTTGGGGTTTCCTGAAATTCTTAAGGGACCGGGCAATAACAGTAAAATAAATAGGTACAGTCGAACAACTTCCCACTAGAACCCCATAAGGGCGAGAATCACTCAGCAAGACATAGTCGCTTCCAGTGCTACTTTACACGCACATTGACTCTCGTATACAAAACATGTTTCTAGCGTGCTTCGACTCTATGCGCGAGCTAAGGGATTTCGCTCATAGCGATACTTGGCTTGCCATTCGTAACAGATCGGCAAAATTAAGCAACGCTTGCACAGGTCGCCACTTGGATGGGTGACCGTGTGTGGCATTTACATCTGAGCGCTACCGTGCTTCGGAGGGCACGCAAAGCTGTCGGTCCCGGTTATTGTCTAGGATAAGGATCGTTAGGCCATGTCGGAGCGTCCTTCGAGAGGCCTTCGGGCGGTTTGAAAACTCCGACACCAGAGTTGGCCACACACTCACACGAAAAACAAACAAACAACAAGGGTTTTCTTTTTCAAACTGTTCCACCGCGCCAATTTGTCTGATTGTACAAATGCGCGGGCATAGCTGAGGGCTATTAACTGAATAGCTTCGCATATTAGAGCATGATCAGCCCTTTATCTCAACTGTCCCACTGTTGAGCACGGGCCTTTTCTCACTTTGAGAACGGTTAGGTTATAGTACTCATAGTCCACCACGATGGCCAAGTGCGGGTTGGCAGACTTCACATGTCTTTCGAGAACACTATGGAGAACTGTCAGGTTTCCTCCTGATGTTTTCTTTTCCCGATTAGCATACCTACGATAATTAACAATTAAATACGCACTATGGAATCCACGGCTCGCATCACTGGTTTTTCGTAGTTATGAGCGTATTAATTTGTTCATTCCCAATATGAATGAAATTTGTTTGCAACAAATAATTGCTTTGAGGTATATATACCTTAAATTAATTAAATATCGCGTATAAGACCCGTTTCAATAAAATTGTATGATGTATACAAATCGCGAAAGTTTAAAATCGATAATTGCTTTGAGTTTAACAATCTTCAATACATATCTACCAACTGAACGCTTTTTACTCGTCGCTGAGCAGTTGCGGCGGTAGCCCAGTGGTGTACGTAACGGACTGCCGAGACGATGGTCTCGGGTTCGATCCCCAGGTACCCCGGGCACACACCTCTGACTTTTCGAAGTTATGTGTGTATTGAAAATTAAAAATGTTAATTATCGCTCGCTTAACAATGTGCCCGGTAGATGGCAATAGGCTCGCCCCCTATTACACTGGGACCGACACATAACTGGCGAAGTGTGGGTGTTTAATACACCTCTTTCTACCCCTTCAGGGATAAAAGGCGTGAAGTTATGTTATGTTTATGTTATGTTATGCTGAGCAGTTGATTGACCCGTTCCATCAATATAACAAACTCGATAAACCTACTTAATAATCCTACATTCAATAAATTACAATATAACTAAATTTTATCCAGTCCTTAAATAATTTTGATAAACCATTTTCTATCTCGTCATACAAGATCTGAAGACACAATCATTCAGCGCAAACAAAGGCCTCTCACAGACAGACTTCCCTGTACCACTCAATCCTCTCTTTATTAGGCTGGTTTCACAGCTGCCTCGGAGACCCGTATGGGCCATCCGTACGATTTACCCGTACGGGTAGCGCCCGCATCGCTGTGAAACGTTGCTCTAGAGTACATTTCCAGTTTCCTACAGCTAATATCTGTATATATAAAATTCTTGCGTTCCTGACTGACTGACAGACAACCTACAGCCAATATGATTGGGCGCAGGAAGCTGAGATTTGACATGCGTGTTTCTTGGACCCCATAGGCGTGCACTAAATAGTGATTTCCCAAAATTCCCTCAGGATCGGGCATTTTTTTTTAATTATAACATAATGTGCCAGCCTCCGTAGTCCAGTGGATAGCGTATGCGACTGCTCGTCCCGTGTTCGATTCCCGAGTCGGGCAAAAGTGTTACTGGGTTTTTCCGAATTCTCAGTAGCAGCACGGAGTCTGGTGATGTGCCCGGTTACGGCAATAGGCTCGCCCACTATTACGTGGGACTAAAAAGTCATGGCGAAATGTGGGTGTAATGTTACTAATGTTACACCTCAGTCTACACCTTCGGGGATACAGGCGTGAGTCTATAAATAAAAAAAATTAATAAATAATGTGCCAGCGTAGCTACGGGCAACCTCTAGTTAGATTATATATCCCGTAGGGAAAATGTAAAAGTAATATTAACGACCACGAAAGTATAAATGCCTATATGGCTCTAGTAGTCTAGCATCTCACGCGTCTCTCTTTTCCGAGAGACATACAGGCGGCCCGTACAGGCCCAGAGAACTGTGAACCCAGCTTTATTGAACAAATAGACGTCGGATGAAACTCGGACAATATCGCTGGTGTAGGGGCCCCACAGTAAGATAACATCGTTACATGACAGTACAAACTTCACCACTTATGAACTTACTTTCATAGAAATCTATAGACAACAAGTCTTTGGCGTGAGTTGTGTCCACGGCAGTTATTGCGGGAATGTTGCAGTGTTTTAGAGCCTTTAGTTTATCGACTTGTACACATTACTAGCTGTAATCCGCATTCTAAAACAAACTGTACACCTTTACTTTACCTATCTTATAGATAGAATGTTAAAAAACTTTCCTGAACGGAAGTTTATGTTATAAAAGAAATCTACTGTAAATGGTGACAGATCAAGAATACGGAATGTCACCACCCCATGTTGGTGCTATACCAACCAGTGTGGCCAGCAATAACAGATTTTAAACTTTCGCGATTTGTATACATCATACAATATTAATAAGCGGGTCTTAGGTCCCTCCACGACCACGACCGTTGCAAGCCGATAGAAACGTAGGAGAATAATAGAGATCTGCCTTTAAATAAATAAATTATCGCGACTAAGACCCGCTAATTAATGTTGCATGAAGTTTGGCCAGCGTTGTAAACTAATTCCTCCTTACAAAGGAGAGGCCTTGTCCAACAGTGGGCTGTTAGGGGCTGATGATATTTTTTATGAAATCCTACCTTAAAATCTGCCCTTGACTTATTTGGAATGCTTATGCACTAAAGTTTCTGACATACATAAATAGTAGTATGTAACAAATTAGGGTACGGTGGGACTAAAATATTACTCTGTAATAAAAGTCCCTAGAAAATGTTATAATGATGATAATATCAGGTTTTGTCCGGCATGTCGTACTCATCTATTATTAAACCCTTAGATGCCACAAAACGGGCTTCGTTTAGGGTTTTAAGGTTGTGTGCAATAATTAGAAACCACTTCATTTTGCTATATATATTGACTTAACTTGGCTGTGATATTTATTGAACTGATTTATACGTCTCCAACTTGTCGGCTAGCTTACGTCGCAATATCACGAGTGAATATGCCTTGTTTGCTACCTAAATTCCCAGTATATGGTCAAACAAAATTCCCAGTACATCGTCAAAAGAAATTCCCAATACTTCCTCCTTTATTCAGTACTAGTTTCCGCCCACGGCTCCTCCCGTGTGAGTATCAGCTATCCCAATAAAGGTAGCCTATCTGTTATTCTGATGTATAAGCTATATTACTGCAAAATTTCATCAATATCCAATCAATAAATTTAGGATAAAAGAAATATAAACCGACTAACAAATACACATTTGCATTTAAAAATTCAACTAATTACTACAAGTGTATTATGAATTTAGAGGAATCCTTTTGTTACATTCTATATCATCATCATCATCAGCCTTTATCAGTCCACTGCTGGACTAAGCCTCTCCTTTGAAACGAGGAATTGGCCTACTATACCACGCTGGCCATACGGGTTGGTATAGGGTTTGTATCAAGTTTTCCTTCTCTTACAGTGCTGTTCTCTGCATAACATGCTCCCTTTGTCGGCTCTTACGACACCCATGGGATGATATGGGGTGGTGACATTCCGTATTCTTAATCCGTCACCACACGGGTATTCTATATATTAGTAGGAAATACTGATTTTTTTCATGATACGACACCACTTTAAGGTTTTGTGTTAAAGTTTGGCATTTTTACAAATCACAAGGAAAATGCGTAACAAATAATTCCTCTGATCTGTATGCTAATAATAGTGATGGAGTAATTAGTGGCAGCGCACACGGGCCTCAGGCAACGATCACAAAACGCTGCTAGTGGGTTGCGGAGTGTAGTCTCATATCATCTTCTTTATATATAAAATCCTTGCGTTACTGACTGACTGACTGATAGACAAGCTACAGCCGAAACTACTGGGCGCAAGAAGCTGAAATTTAGCACGTATGTTCCTTGTGGACCGTAGAGGTGCACTAAGACGGGATTTCCCGAAAATCCCACGGCATCGGGCAAAACGGGAAATTCGAAAATATTTGCGTTGGCGATGACTAGTAAATTTCAACGGGATCGGCCAAAACGGGTAAATTATAAAAAAATGTAGGCGTAGCTGCTGGCGTCCTCTAGTATTTAATATAGACTCACCGCAAGCAACATCGACAATAGCCACAACACGCTATTGGATCGCCTGGACACTGTTGTTGTTACCGCTATCCACCACAAAACATCGACTCTAATGCCGACACTCGCATCTCTTTTTCGCTTCTGCTCTCATTTGCTATTTTGATTATTTAGTTTCATCCGTCTTCTACTATATTTATTAACTATCAGACATACAATTGTACTTTTTTTCTCAAAGTTGATTATGATACTCTATAGTTACAATATGTTGAAAATCGAAGCGGCTACTAGCTAATTATGTCGAAAACTGACAAGAAAACGCAGTTTCGCCTCTTTTAGCATTCGCTTCTAGTTTCAGATCGCAGAATTTAAAATATATTCATTACGAAGTACCTATTGTTGAAATAACGCTAGAACATTCATTTCAACGTTAAATGTATCGACTGGATTAAGGTTAAAGGTTCCCTGTAGTATACTGAATTACTGATTGCTAAAAAAAGAAAAAAACACCTGAGCATACCTTTTAAACATCCTTCAAGCAATTGCTCGCAGTGTGCCCGTACCTTACCTCTCGCCGTAGAACCCGCCGCACTTATTCCCTCCGAGGATTTGAGAGCCTCCTCGTTGTTATGGAAACAGTGAGCACTCCATTTACATCCATTATTGGACAAAATAGATTCATGTAACAATATTGTTTGTTATGGTAGCTGTCTGATTGGATTAAAGTGTTATCTATTTATAAATATTTCTTTCGTACGTCTATATGTCATTGACCTACGCCAAAATGGATGTGTTTTTGTTGAATGGCTTAGATTTACTGGTACCTACATACATACATCATATAGGTAAAGTTGTTGTTAGCACTCTAAACCGTTGGTTCCCAAAGATGTTTGAGCTGCGAAGCACGAATCAACAATGCCAATTTTGTAACCCACATCTTGGAAATAAAGGGGGGCTTTAAACAATTGTTTATAGTTAATCACAAACACAAATATTTAATTTACAGGTCTTTAGCGCCTATTTTTTGGTAATTAAATCTGAAATGCATTGTATTTGCCTCCAGTTTCAGCGTATAGTAGTCGTAGTCATAGGCGACGCTTTACTTGAGCAAATAATTACAACTCATAACATTAGGTTACTCAAACGCTTCATCTTACGTAATTAAACATAATAAATCTTAAGTCTAATGGGGCACCCCTAAAAGCACTACACATATGTGCACTCAAGATAATACTTTTGTAGATACGCTACACTATACGACAATCAAGATTATATGTATTTTTGTCTGTGGTTCTATAAAATATTTGGACAGGTATACGATTCCTACATTAAACCATTTAAGGTGCCTGTCATTCATTTTTACGCTCCTATAGACGAGGATTGGAAAAAGTTTCACGTATTTACCGTCCTAAAGGTCTCTATACTCGCTGAGGGGTAGGGTGGCTTACTCTTATACTATTGTTGGGAAACTTTTCTGCTATAATTTTCACAGTTATGACATATTTATTTCGCTAGCTCGGAAGTGGCTCTTATCTTATTTCACAAAGATTTGACTTGTAGAGAATGCCAAAGACATTATCAATTTGCTATAACTTTTTGCAGAAAATGATTTTACGTAGGCATGTAAAATCATTTTGGTCAAAAAGTAAAACCAAATTGGAACATTTTGAACAAAGGAGCCCCATTTCACGTTTTTGGACACATCAGGTAATTCAATGCTTAACGTCTTATGCAGGATTGGGAGGTGCATTTATCTAATACATTTCATGTTCATACCTATGCAATTTGAAATAAAAAGTAGGCTTTTTCTGTAACCTTTAGAACTACTTATTAAAAATACACAAATCCCCTTTGTTACTTACGTGAAATAAGTCATCATCCTCTTAGCGTTATCCCAGTTTCAATCTGGGGTCCGCTTACTAGTCTAACCAGCAGGCCGATTCAGAATGTCACGACAAGTAATCGTACGATATGTCAAATTATTGTCCTCGTCTTTTAGCCGCCTATCGGAGATATTTTGAACAAATATTCATTGAATTCGGTTTATTTATTAATTTACTTCATACTGAATACATAAAATCTATAGGAAATGCGATAGTTTTGACAAAAAATGAGGTAGCCCGTTTGACAATTAACGGAATCGAATGTCAAATGAGATATCGAAAGATTTTGAATCGCCCCCCAGATTTGGCTGAATATTAGCTTTTCCACAGAGCGCCTGCCTGTCTGACCTCCGCAACCCGAAGGGATAGCGATATGCCATGGTTTAGACTAGTGTCAGTTTATTTAGAAGGTACTGACGCTCTGTAACGACTGTCAAAGATCTTCATGACAACCGGGACCGACGGCTTAACGTGCTCTCCGAGGCACGGGACAAGCGATAATTAACAATTCAATACGCACATAACTCAGAAAAGTCATTGGTACGCACCGTGGATTAATTCGAATCCGATTCCTTCTGCATGGCAGTCTGTTGGTATCTCTTGCATCGCCTATCGCTGCCTACTTACGTTAAATAAGTAACTAAACTTAAATGTTAATCCTAAAATTCCTTTGTATACATTTGTTTAGTTACACAACATTTCGTACCCAAATGCTTTAAACATTATCATCACACATTATACTAAACTAAAAACCTTGTTCAAAGTCACTTACATATCCAAGCAAACGAAACAAGTTAAAACTTACATAAAGCATCCAACCAAATAAAAATGAAAACGAAATAAAACCGTCCAAACCGTGGTCACAAAGTACGAGCGACTATTTGCGACTCCGACTGTAGGATTTTATCGTTCGGCGGACGTCTGTAGCACCAGATATAATAATATACCCTCAACACCCCCACACCCACCCAGAGGTCTGGGGGCCCCATATCACCCTGTATAATCGATCGACCCTCGTGTCGGAAACTGTATTAAGGCGAATGCTGAATTTGGTTAGAAACGGTTAAAAGAAGCGCCGAATACTTGATTGATGTGTTAATGCTGGTATATGGGTAGATAAATGATTTAGCATTCGAAGTGTAGCGATTTAGTATCAAAAGCATTTGGCCAGATGTGTCTTATACTCATTTATATATCATAATATATGTACTAAATAAAATTTGAAAATGTATGCTTGTACATTTTAGGTGTTTAAGCGAAACTGGTTCGTATCAGCTCAATAGTCTAATACAGTGTTTCCCAAACATTGTTCTGCCATGGCCCGGTAATTTTCACATTGGCCCATCGTGATCCATTGAATACTTTTAAACCGAAGCTGGTTCCATTAAGGTTAAATAATACACATTGTAGTAGGTAAACAAATAATACACAGTAGAAATGTTTTTTATTAATACAATGTAAGTACATATAATATTTTGGTATCGCCTATTTAGTCACTAAACTATACGTCGATAATACTTAGGTAATCGATAGTACTTAGGTATAATTTTTAAAACAAGGCGGGAATGTTACGACCCGGTATTTTATTTTGTCGGCCCGGGACCGGGTTGCGACCCGGCAAATGGTAAACGCTGGTCTTATAAATAGTTTGTATTGTCTGAATTTAAACCTTGGACTTGTTTGTCTGTTTATTTATATAAACAAGCATCACCGATAACCGTTAGACTTACTTAAGGTTTGAAGACAAAAGCGAACTATAGTAAAACTGTCTATACATTTGTAAAATTAAATTAAATGAAGCGAGAGAGTCAGTTTGAGCGTTCTAATCTGAGAAAATTCTACCAATTGGATTCGAAACTTTCTTTCGCATTTACAGCCCAATAATTAGTTATAAGTAAGTTGATTAAGGGACTATGGCCTTACCCTTCTCATAAAGAGAGGCAGACCGTACCCAGCAGTGGGACAGTATTTATACGGGACTGATGATAAAACTGAGTAGAAAGAGAAAGAGATATTGAACGCTAAGCGAAAAGGATCGATGGGTGAAGCACAGCCCAGTTAGTAATAAAATAAATTTTCTTATATCGTAATTTTACTTACCCAAATATTTCAAAACCTAAAACATTCATGCCCTTAAGCCAAATAGATGTATTCCACAAACATTGGTGCCTGGATTGCGAGAAACTGTTGACTTTAGTATTCGCGTTAGCAGGTGTACCTATGTTGTTACTCGTCAATCCATCTTCATTCCCACCGCCGACTCGGCCCCTAGCCCCGAAATAGGAATACTTGACGAATCTGCTTATAAATAATTATAATTAAAACGTTGTTCTGGCAAATAATACAAAGATAAAACGCTGCTAATTTTAGAATAAGACAGTGTTGTTGTACAATTAATTTATTGAGTAAATAAAAGTAGCAGTCGTGTTGTTTAAAGGATTATGATATTTTTGAATAGCATTTTATTTGTGTATTGATGTCTTGTATGGAGAAATATAGTAGAATTTACTCAAAGTATACCTATATGTATAATTAAAAATTTATTGAATTACAGGAATTTGGCAATAAGAAATTGGAACGACCATCTTTCTCTTAGCGTTATCCCAGTTTCAATCCGGGGTCCGCTTTCTAGTCTAACCGGATTTGGCTGAATATTAGCTTTTCCACGGAGCGACTGCCTGTCTGACCTCCGCAACCCGAAGGGATAGCGATATTCCATGGTTTAGACTAGTGTCAGTTATTTAGAAGGTACTGACGACCTGTAACGACTGTCAAAGATCTTCATGACAACCGGGACCGACGGCTTAACGTGCTCTCCGAGGCACGGGGCAAGCGATAATTAACAATTCAATACGCACATAACTCCGAAAAGTCATTGGTGCGTGCCGTGGATTCGAACTCGATACCCTCTACATGGCAGTCTGTTGGTATATCCACTAGGCTATCGCTGCCTTTATTTATGGAACGACCATATCATCCTATTAATACTACTACTACTACTTACTCTTCCTTATTCGTTACTCAAAATTTCATCTCGCACTTAAAAACGTCCAAATTTCGTTAGCATTAATTAACTTTCTTAAAACCGTACATTTTTTAAGTATCCCTTAACACCTAACAGTGTTCTTCATAAATTGAAGCTAAAAAACATCTCGATCACGTCAGCTATCAATAAAATAAAACCATCCATTTAGGAGCATGCCACAAACAGACACACGGATACAGAGAATAGTCAAACTTATAAAACTCTTTCTTGCTTTTTCACGGTGGGTTTAAAAAAATATGATGTATGGTGGTATACTCCTTAACGAATGAAGGCTGAAACATGAGTCTTTCGCCCGCCATTGTCGTGTCATGCGAAATCTTATTAAAATACAAATAACCGACGTACATACAAAGACGTTATCTGAAAAAAGATACGTGTATTGTATGGGTTTAATGAAGATGGATAAAAGATATTTAACCGCGCCATTTTTATTTTTATCACTCTTTTAATGTTCACCTCAGAGTGAACATTAAAAGAGTGATGTATCAGGTTAAATATATCATTTTTACACGCAAAATAAGGTTTTTGGGATTATGCTTTCAGGGTTATCGTATAAATGAATATATTATTTCTTAGAATAAGTACTTAATTTAATTTCTATCAAGTAATATTTAAAGACTATTGGACCCTACGCTATTATTTTTGCACTACCAATTAAAACTCCTTTGACATTTTAAAAAGGTCTCTAGCATCCATCCAATTGATGATTTCCTTACTGCAAGTTAGACAACATGCAACTGATACCATTGTACTTACAAATGTCTGTTTGCCACGGTAAATGGTTACCAGCAAGCAATCCATATGTTTGCTTCTTCCCAGTGCAGTGCCAAAGTGTCATTAGTCAAAGATATCAGAATACACAGCACCACAATATGCAGAATCCCACACATAAACACATGTCGCGTCGTTACTGGCGTCAAACATATCGGATATCTCTTAACATTGATATTACTGTCACGGTTATAACCATCTACTTTTATAATCACTTAAAAAATAAATACGTTCTCTACTCTGTTGTGTTTTTTTATATTTGTTACTCCAGCTGCAACTGCTCCAACTCCAACTGCTTCATTTATTAATCGATACGGTGAGCAACTTTTGTCAAGGAAATACTTTCAGTTTGGTATCATTCAAGTTCGAGGACTTTGTTTTGGAGACGGTTATAATTTGTAAAATGAAATAGGTAATAGAAAAGCTGCCTGTTACTTCCTCCTCAAACTTTCGCGATTTGTACACATAATACCGAGAGTCTCTAATAAAATCATTTACATAAAATTAACCGACGTGAGTACCGAAGCTGGCGCTTCTCAGAGACATTCTCGCTGAGAGACATTCCGTAACTCCTTTATATATTTTATGTCCGTGTAGTAACGTATAAAGAATACAAAATATCACTACCCCATTCCATTCCGTAAGAGGCGGAAAAGGAATCAAACGTGTTTAGATGATCTTTGATATCTATGTATATCCGAATGCATGTCTGACTGCCTCTATGGGCCTGCGGGAGTGTAAGCGACTTCGGATCATGGGGTCTCGGGTTCGATTCCCGGGTCGAACAAAAAAGTGAGATTCTGTTAGGAATTATCCAATAGAAGTACGGAGTCAGAGAGTTGGCGGTGTCACACCCCTGTGCCTCGAAAATACGTTAAGCCGCTGGTCCTGCGCCCAATCTTTCTCCGATCGTGTCGCTTGTGGCGTCACAAGACAAAGACAAACCGCCGTGCCTGAAACCGGTCGAAGGACATTATTATTATATGAATGTTTAAAAGTTCCGTTTCGCTAAAATATTTGTGATTAAAGCCTGTTTAAAAATAAAACACAAAGAAAACGAACAGTGGAACCTTGGAATATTCTAGCCTTTGATAAAAGATTAGTGTAGCGTTCTTTGTGCGTCCGTTCTTAGAATCCCTTTCAGAAAGTCTTATACTCGTTCAGACTACACGAGCAAAGAGATTCCAATGAACTGGGAAATAAAAATAAAACAGGCAAGCAATTTAGCTAACAAAACAAACGCATAGAACGTAAAGGCAAAATTTTCCGTCTATTATGCAGCAAACCCTTCCAAATCCATTCTATTACCGACACCAAAGGGTAAATATTAGGTTATCAATATGCTAAGCTATTGGAAAGCTTAGGATGCCTATAGAAAGGTCGCGAGGTCTGGTATCTCAGTCAGTGCATGCCTTGCGTGACCTTTGAATAGGCAATATTAGGCATCCCGACCTTTCAAAACGTTTTAAGAACTATTTATGAAGGTCGGAATTTAACTAAATGAAAATTCTATAAGTAAATATTTTTTCACCACAGCAGCTCAAACATGCCGCTTTTGCTGCGAGACAACAGTGAACAAAATGGGATTTTGATTCGAGCGTGAGGCAAAGTAGCTTTTTAATTTTTCAATCTTCAGTGTCACGAATTGACATTGTTCAGCCTTAAATTTAAAAACATTCGAATTTTACTGTGCTCTGTCTCTTTCACATGCCTATAAAAAGTGAGTGAAAAACAAACCCCTTCGAATTCGAAATTCGATTTTGGAATTCGACCTCAAAGAAAACACCTTCGGAAACGCAAATAAAAAAAGATATTTACTTTTTTTATATATTATTGTTTATATGTTTAATTTATTATTGGATTTTAATACAAATAAGTCTAATTAATAGTATAAAATTAGTATTTAACCAATACATTTTTACTTGGAATTACAACAATGATACATTTGAAAAATAAACATCAGGGACGCGGTATTAAAAAGTATTTAAAAAAGTAGCGGGAATAAAAATTTCGCTGATGCTGGTACAGCATAGCGTAACGTGTTAAATTATATTAATATATAAAATGATCTGAAAAGATGAGTGAAACTAGCGATGATGACTGTACTTTAACACCAGAAGAGTTAAAACAACAAGTGATTAATGCAGAATTCAATCTATTCCTGTTTTCATTTCTATGTCTCCTAAGTAATATGTGTTCTCACTGCTGTGGTGAAAAGTAATGTGTGCTACACGAGAGCAAAGCTTTTTGTATCTCGTGCTGTTGAGTCCCTCACTAAGCTCAGGATTCTAACTTTGATTCACTCGCTACGCTCGTGAATCAATCATAGAATCCTTCGCTTGCTCGGGACTCAAAATCAGCACTCGAAACAAAAAACAACTTTGCTCTCTTGTTGCACAAATAACTATTGAATATTTGCGATTTTTATTATACTTGTATGTTTAGCTGCAGTTACGCAGAAACTTTGGCGTACCTAAATATGTTATTGTATGGTATTTCAGCTTTATTTCCGAACTAGCTGTGCCCGCGACTCCGTTCGCGCGGAATTTGTATTTTCATTGGGCTACAGAATTGATACCCAAAATGTTTTATGTTGCATACCTATATACATACATACATACATACTACCTATATTGAATAGTGTAGATGTCCTAAAAATAGCTCAAATGACTTTCACTTGTTCGTGCAAGTCCACACCGCGAAGTTACCAATCGCGAGTAAAAGATCAGAGAATTCCTGTGCATGTTCGTTGCCTCATAATCATGTTCGCATATTTAATGTCAAAATGCATAGCGATAATACAATCCCATAATTATGAACTCTTTAGACAGGCTATAATTTCATCATCTCTTGTCTCATGTTGTGTGGTGGTATAACAGACAGAGCCTAAGGAAAATCGCCACGAAGAATTACTGTTATACCGCCCATGGGTTCGTCATTTTGCATTCGAACAATCTTACTTTAGCTTCGTTCCTTTGCTGAAATCACCTAAGCACCTTGGTAGGAAAAGTCTTGCCGTTCCACCCGGAGCATCTACAAATAGTATTTTTCTCAAATCACTATTCACGCTATGACACACACGATCATAATTATAAACGTTCTTCTTCAGTAAGTCTCGAGAGATCATTTTTACACCAGCAAAAGTTGGTTCGTATCGGTCGTCGTGGTCGTTTATATTGAGTTACAGGATAGATATAACTATCTGCTGTCAAGCAATGTTTTATTAGATTGTTGTGGGAACCTAAAAATGTCCTCGGCCAATTTGTCTTCATATTAATTATGCCATAACTATGCAGCATCTCAAACCCATGGTGTCATCGATGAGAACTTTAACTTATACTTGCTTCAGACAATGCCATCCCAGTGTTTATCCCCATCCAGTAAAATAAAATGACTCGCCACTCTTCAACCTGTTTACATATACATGTGCGAATACGTCCAGCCTAAGCTGAACCCTATTTAATATAATTAATCATAGAGATTTAAGCTCAATTTAAATTGGAAGATCAAATGTTCGAAAATATCCTATTTATAGTCTTTCAACCCTCGTAATTTTACATTTGACTGATCATAATATAGGTATTAAGTTTCAACCAATTCAACTAAAGAGTTACTTTTATAGAACAAATTTTAACCGAACAAATGCATCGTAATGTTTACTTTGACACAACTTTTATATATGAACCGATTCGTATAAAACAAACATCAAATGTTAAGTGGGGCTTACTACAATACATCAGTGAAAACCGCATTCCATTTCTATTAGCCGTTTCTGAGATTAGCGTGCACAGACAGACAAAAATTTTAATAATTATATTTTTGCCTTTTCTTCTTTAATGTAGACCCCTTAAAAACGGACATCGATCACTTACAGATTTATTATATGTATAGACGGCCGTTTCGCGCGTTAAACAAAAATCAACCGTATAGCCGTACCCATACTGGCGCCGCGAGATTTGGAAGTTTTATTTCATCTATATCTTGTGTGTTTATAAACCGATTTCTATTTTTTTTTATATAAAATACATATTAAAGTGTACTTTTTGAATATGGCAGTTTGATAAAGATATATCTATGTGAAATACAATATATTGATGTATTTAATACACTTTGAAGAAATGCCTAACGATTAAACCCGTTATTGTGGCTAATTTATAAAAGATAGATAAATAATATCAAGGACTTTTTTGTAGATCTTTTAAAGACCATCATCTTTGTAATACATACTTTTGATGAATGATCAACGTATGCGAGGATAAAAGCTCGAAAGCGCATTTTCATCTGACTTGCTTCAAATTTATCGTCACTGCTCAGCTCCTATATGTCTTAGCGTTATGTTATATAGCCTATAACCTGCCCAGGGGTATGGACTACAATCGCATCAAGTTTGGTTAAAATCTCTTCAGTAGTTTTTGACCCATGCGTGCACATACAGACAGACAGACAGACAGACAGACAGACGGACAGACAGACAGACAGACAAAAAATTTACTGATTGCATTTTTGGCATCAGTATTGATCACCATTCATCCTCCAATATTAATTTTGAATATATATTCAATGTACAGAATTGACCTCTCTACAGTTTTATTATAAGTATAGATAATTACGAGATTAGGACTCGTTATATAATAAGTATTAAAATACTTTGTTTTCTCTCAAATTTGGATCTTCTAATTCTTTACGTATATTTGCAAATATAACTGGCTCATACGACCCGTTGCTTTTTTATATTTTGACTAATTATACTGAAAACTTAATTGAATTTAAAACCTTTATAAGAAAAAGCTTCTCAAAAAACTGGAAAGCTTCGTCAAAATCCCTACAGTACATTTTTATGATATTTTTAACAGTGCATCAAATATTTTAAGTAGCACTGAAGTGTATTACTAAAATACTAATTGTACACCAAATATGCCGATCGTTCTACAAAATATCATTTATTATAAAAAGTCTCGTGCGCTCGGGGAACTTATCCACTTAGAAAACTTAATAGGTTATGTTCGGTTTTCCTGCGACCCTGCACCCAAAAATAGCTCCGTCAAATTAACTTATTTATTTAACATTTGATTGCATTTGATTTTGTTTTTGGTTGTTGACAAAAACTAAAATATGAAATACTTCTTTGATAAAAAAATAATCCTTTCAGGATTTTTTTTATCATTAGAGATTTGCAACGGTCAATAAACAGGTTTATTATGAAGTATGTATTTTAGTGAGTATATTTTGGTGCACAATTTGTATTTTTGGTGGAAGTAAGTTTCATTATTTTAATAGCAGTCCACCACTCCACCCACAAACTTGTGAATTATTATTGGATATTACTATCTAGTAGATAGTTCTTAGAGACAATTGAGAACCTAGTCTGTTCAATAGACAGGCAAGGTCTAACTTCAAGTAAAATAGGTTAATCCATCAAAGCTTCCAATATGATTACATATCTATTATTATGAGAAGATTTTCTATGAAATGAACAAACATTTCTACGAGTTATTATGGATTTACCCGATTCACTGTGAATAGACTATTGAATATAACCACCCTCAATGTAACAGCTTGTATAAGAGTGAACACTGTATATCTTCCATTCAGTATAAGCTTCATAATATTTATATTAGTTACCAGTATTTTTATACAATTGTATAGATGTAGATAGGTATAACTGTTTACTTTTGCCCAAATGTAGAGCCGAATATCTCATTAATAATATCCAGACTATTTATTTAGCGAGTAAATAAAGTTATACCTATGTGTACTGTAATGAAACATAGTTCCCAAGAGCGTTGAGTATAAAAACAGTCAATGTATATTTATATTACAATATTATATACCTAATATGTTTCTTTTTCATAGCGCTTAGCCTACATCCCCGAACGGGTAGGCAGAGGTGTAATATTACACCTAAATTTCGCATTATGAATTTTAGGTCCAACGAAATAAGGCATGGGCTGCTCAGTAACACTTTTTGCCCAATCCGGGAATCGGACCTGATCAGCAGACGCTTAGGCCATCCACTGGACCTTGGAGACAGTCAAACACAGATTAGTCACATCCTTTGATTGATTGATTGATTATTTTTTATTGTGCACCTTACAATCCAAATCCTTTCTGTTTAGTATTCCTTTAAAGGAGATGGACTATGTTTCTACTAAATTCTCCACTATTTACAGTATACACCTACCTAACTGAAAACACAATACATATACTCTGTCCTTCGGATACAAAGAAGACCAATGTTATTTTTCATCTTAATATTCCGTCCGCAAACCACCACCAAAGTACCTCCTAATCAAGGGCTTTTACATTTCTCAAAAATCTCAAATCCGCAGTAAAATAAATGCCAGTTAGAGAGAAAAGATAATGCAAAGATGAAATTAATTCTGTGAGGCGGAGAAAATCGGCGGAATTCATTAGATAGATCTGTATTCAACGGAGTCTGCGGAAGGAGCTCGTCACAGATCATTACGTTGCTACTCGCTACTGAGAAGATAACCTCGCCTCACAATGGATTTGAGTCATCTCACTACACTTATGGGTTAGATGATAATGTATAACATCGGTGTACCTTTGACTACTGCACCGTAAAAAATATAATTGGTTTGACATACCGGCTGGATTCAAAATCAGAACCTGAAGATTTCTGGTTGATTTTATGCGATGGTTATAATTCTTGTATAGCAGAGTTTTTATAAACGTTTAAAAACGGATACACAGTACACCCAGATTTGGACCACTAATTTCTGTATTACAAAGGGCATCGTCCCATGTGACGATCTAGCCTACTCAACGTGGGGATGCGGAGGAACCGTTACAATTATTATTTGAACTTAAAAAGCAATAAGTACCTATATTAAAGTTTATCGACACCACAAGTTTACAAATCAAATTACAGAGTATGTTACCCAGGTCTACCATTATAAAAAATAATTGACAACCATTAATCAATGACTGCATCGTTGGTCTCGCGGCATAAATGTGCGCGTGGGATTGGGAGGCCTCGGGTTCGATTCCCGGGTCGGGCAAAGTGTTATTGGGTTTTTCCGTTAGGAAATTCTCAGTAGCGGCTCGGAGTCTGGTAATGTGCCCGGTACGGCAATAGGCTCGCCCCCTATTACGTGGGACCTAAAAATTCATAGCGAAATGAGGGTGTTATATCACACCTCTGCCTACCCCTTCGGGGATACAGGCGGGAGTCTATAAAAAAAAGTATAAATAATAAAATAATCAATGATTGATGGTTGCTTACGATTGATATATTATTGATAACATGTAGGCTACCTACCTATTATTATAATTCCAAATAATGTCATCAGAAAATTTCAACAACTCTATAACTGACTTGAGAGTTAATATTGTGATCTCATTGACCGATCATTAACAGTCAAATCCCGAATTAACTATTTTCATTTTACCTTTTCCATTTATATATGCCATTCCTTGGTATAATGAAAATAAAACGTAGTTGTAACGAAAACACATCAAAGAGATAAAGACGCGCCATCGCTTGTCTCCCATCCATCTCTGTTACATTATTCAGGGGATCGCACAAATAAATAATAAAACGTACGGAACTGTCTCTATAGAAAATGAAATAGATACGTGCCTTTGCGCGACGATCTTTTCCCATTAGTGGACGTACGAGGCAACCGATAACGGTGCACGACTCTGTTATGAAGAGGTTTTTTGTAAGGTGATACGCTAGATGTATCTAATAGAGAGATATTATATAAGATAGTCCGTCTGGTGACGGAATAAGAATACGGAATGTCACCACCCCATACCATCCCATGGGTAAGAGCCGACAGAGGGAGCATATTATGCAGAGAACAACACTGTAAGAGAAGAAAAACTTGATTCAAACCCTATACCAACCCGTTTGGCCAGCGTGGTATAGTAGGCCAATTCCTCCTTTCAAACGAAAGGCCTAGTCCAGCAGTGGACTGTTAAAGGCTGATGATGATGATGATGATATAAGACAGCGGTGGCCAAAAGACTGCCACGCAGCCGTATCGGGTTTGAATTTACGGCGCGCACCACTCACTTTTCGGAATTATGTGCGTATTGAACTCATAATTATCGCTTGTCTCGTGCCTCGAAGAGCACGTTAAACCGTCGGTCCCGGCTGTCATGAAGATCTTTGACAGTCGTTATAGGGAGTCAGTACCTCTGAATAAACCTAGTTTAAACCATGGGATATCGCTATCCCTTTGGGTTGCGGAGGTCAGACAGACAGTCGCATGCAGGCTATCGCTGGCTTGCCAATCAGAGCAAGAAACGCAGCAATGTAAATACCTACTATACCTGTAAGTACGTCACTTTGCTGCGAGTGGTAGTGCCACAATCAGTCGAGTTGTCATCGATTTCATATATAACGTGTTTTGGTGACGTATTTTTGGCAATTATCCCATCAGTTACATATCAGTTATGAATAGAATGATTGAAATTACTGTAAAATAAGATCTTTTAAATGTTACATTTTCTGTATATACATATAATATCCTTGCGTTACTGACTGACTGACACACACCGCATAACCAAAACTACTAGCCGCAGGAAGCTGAAATTCGAAATGTATGAAGAAGGGATTTCAAGAAATTCCGGAACGAAACGGTTTCTTTTCAAAAGAATTGTGCCGGCGTAGCTGCGGTCATCCTCTAGTTTCTTAATAAAATATTTAACGCAATACGAATTTCGGTTTCCATGATATAGGCTCTGCTTATCGTGGAATCATGGATGGGTGTGAATTGATACAAAATACTTAACTTCAAAGACATAATCACATTCATTAATGAATTTTGAAAATTTCAGTTCCGTGTTAACTTAAAAATAAACCACAAACCCATCCTCTTATATTCAAGAACACTTTCCTTCACCATTTTGTTATCAAAGCAGGACCAGAAAAACGTTGTTATTCCATTAGTTGTCGAGTCACGTTCGCACGACCGCTGATGTATGCATGAGTGCGACGCCGCAACTGATTTATGGATGTAATCTCCACGGTGACGGCTCCAGACAGTATTTTCCACTTAGCGGCACATCCAGCAGCTATTTATAGACACACCCAGGGTGGGCAAGTAATGGAATAAGACGGCTGACGCGCTTACTCTGTCTTGTGGGCTTCTAAACAATGAGGACGGGAAGAAAATATAGACTCGTGGAAAAATATGGTGACTGGAGATTTTCATGAGGCATTTTGTCCAGTCTTTTATCATAAATATAAGATTACTTGTCTACTGACATAATTATCACAGCAGAGCTTTATCAACTGAAGCTAGAGGCATACAGCGGGTTCCTTATAATATGACTAAGCATCGACTAAAGATGGAGTTTTCTAGAACAGGCGTAGCGGCGGGAGAATGCTTGTCATTAATAAAATTATTATCTGAGGAACTAAGACAATCATTTCGTGAAACTCTTCAAACATTGAAATAGCGTTTATGAACTAAGTGCTTAACTCAGAGGTTTTGTTTTCTTTTTTTTTACCGGCTTCAAATAATGGGTAGTAGTATTCTAAGTCACGTCATCTAATAGTTCCTGTAGCTCTAGCTGGCGACCGAACCTATACATGTCCACAATTGTATTAAAAAAGACCACCTGTGTCCAGTCTTACTTGCCAAGAACTACAACCAAAATACACAACTGGTGTCATAGTAAACTTAACCATATTCTTAGCACCTTTCAGTTGATAGAAGAACCAACATCTCGCTTCAATTTATCATAGCCATAATCCCTTCACGTTCCATCTGCACAATGGGGTTTCCAAGGAGGTTATACTGTAATCACTACTCAGCTACCGGTACCGCTGACCCTTGCCTTAATCTCTTAGTCGCTTTTAAAAACCCATGGGTATAAACAAGGGGCTATACAAAAAATATCTTAAAGAAAATTTATCTACGAGGTAAATAATAAATTAAATGAAGCTGATTGCCCAGAAGCCATTTCCGCTAAATTAAATTATACTACAAAGTATTACGGCTCATTTTTCCTTAAAGAGGTAAGTAGAGTGTGAATACCATATATTTGACGAGGCTTGTCGCCAGTAATACCTTTCAACTCAGTAACGAGGCAATCACCTCTTTTCCTTTATAAAGTAAGTCTCTTCCTTATAAAAGACTAAGGGATTTCATAGTATAAGAGACTGTAGTGATTCTTTTTTACTTGGTGGATTTTAAACATTAGAACAGATGGAATTTTTAGTGAGGATGAATCTTAGAGACATGAAAAGGAATTAATGTTTAGTATCGCAGTATGAAACCGGTCAATCTAAAATTAAAATTGACAAAGCTGAAATATCAAAAGGTAGGTATTAATTTAAGTCCATAAATCCACATCGTCATTTAGTGCCACGACCAACTTTTCCAGACACCGGGTGCTTGTAACACAGAGAAATGGGTGCTAACTTTATGTAGGTCAATATGAATACCTATCCGACCAACATTTGTTCTTGACCTATGATTTACCCTTTGGCCCGCTTATATTCGCACTCTGTACTTAACATACAAAGAAACTAATGAACATATCTGTCTCCGTTCCAAGCTATATATCGCAGATGGTGGTGGGTCAGCTTTCTTTATTTTTCGCCTCCACTTTGCTCTTTCTGCGACATATCATCCACTTCACCACCATTTCCTATTGCCTTTCTACTTAGCTCAAGACTGTTTTCTTTAAATAATAAAGATGACGACACAGTAGGAATAAAACTTGTAAAAATATATTTAGAAATTCTCTTAAAAAGAAACTTCTATGTAAGCTCGAGATGACTAATTGTGAACCGCCCAAAAATAACTCTCGTATCTGGATCAAACCCATTAGACATACGATATCCGTAAAAATTAACGCCTGAACAAGGCCACAGGTTTTATAGCTAAGCAGAAAAATAAGACAGATTTCTTCTCTTCAAACTTTAATCTATTTCTATGTAATACACACTTCCAAGTGTTCAAGTACTTCCGTAAACATATTCGATAACGCAAATCCAAACAACCTAATTACGGGTATCAGTATCTTATGTAAATTGATAATGGGGCCAATGTAAGCCGCTGACACGTGTACGAAACCCTCTCAAAACCATATTGTGTAGGACGTCACTTAGCACAATTGGAAAAAATACATATTTAACCGAACATTTTCCTTGCGAAGGGAAATTGAACTTTAAGAATATGAATATAAGGTTCTATGGGTTTGTGTTAGGGTAGCGCTTTCTATTGTCTGGTATGAGCTCGTATATTCGCGGAAAAGATCGAATGATTGACGTAAGTCTTGTTATTTTATTTTAGGTGATACTTTTTTCGATTCTTAATGTAACAAATATATGCCATGGATAATGTCAAAGGTAGGTATACCAAAAACAGAAAGGTGACGTGGTATTTGGCTGTTATGTAAGTTATTCATAGAGCTCGGTATAATCCGCTCACGTATTTTTATTTAAAGGATTATATTGTAATTTTGCAAAGTAAGCAAGCATTCAAAATAAAATTTTATTATTTTGACTAACCTACTAATGACAAATAATCTAAATCTTCCTATATATCTCTTTTTCATTTTGCTTTCTTTAATTCTACTTCCCAATTAACCCTGCAATAAAATTTTGTAAGTAATGTAATAATTCTTTGTTTGCTAGAATGTTCTTCTTTGTTGCGCTTACACAAATCTAGCTAAACACAAGTACGTACAAATGCAGCAGAACATTCAAGAAGCCATAAAGGCTAAACGTCGTCCATAGTTTTATTGTTCTCAGTAAAATGCATTTCACTAAAAGCAACGCTTCGTGCACTAAATTCCGCCAGCCGATCGCAAAGCACGTCGTAAAATGGAAACTCACAGTTTGGCTCGATGGTGCTGATTGTAGATATGTTCTAAAGTTCAAGTGAAGAGGAAATATCGTGATAGATATAGCTACCAAGTTGATTTGGCAAGTCTCTGCTTTACGTCCAGATTGGATCGACCGTCCGGTGTAGAAAGAGTAACTCACGTAGCTGTTTCGACACTTTAAATGTATCTCGAGAAATTATATGGATTTTGCTGTGAGAAAATTTGATGTGGCAGGAATGGGGGCTGGTTTAACGAATAATTGATGCGATGAAGCTTTGGAGCTAACCCATCTTACCTCACATAAATAAACAGATAGTGAGTAGATACTGCGGTAATTAATATTTTAAAGCTACAGCCAGAACCTAAAACACACTTTACAAACATCTAATGGTAACAATATTTTTTAATAGCTACATATGACGACGATCGACTACCTATACAAAAATGCCCGAGAAAGTAATGCTTATAGAAGCGTATTACAATATTTAACAATAGGTACCCAAAATTAAAATTAGTAATAAGACGATACATTATGAAGGTAATATATTTTTAGTAGTGGTAGAGCCTTGTTGATTTCGACATTCGCATGAATGGGCCGCCTCGACCGGGGAAGTACTACCCTCTCACAGAAATCGACGTAAAGTCAGTACCTAAACTGTTGCTTTGCGTTCGGTGAGTGAGAGTGCCGGAGGCCCTATCCCCTATTCCTTCTCCCTCATCCCACTCCTCATCCTATCCCTTTTCCCAACCCCAAGGAGCGGCAACGCACTTGTGACTCCTGTGCTGTTGCTAGTGTCCATGGGCGGCGGTAATTGCTTACCATCAGGCGATCCGCCTGCTCTTTTGCCGCCTAATACAATAAAAAAATAAAAAATGAATGATTACAGCTCCAGTATTCCAACAAGTAGTAATGAGGTCTATCCGTGAATGTATTACTACCGAGTAGACAGCTACATCTACAGATCGTTTGAATAAAACTACCCCGGCTGGTTGAACCCATCTTTAGATTAAGCCAGCCTCCCCAGCGCCGCTTAGATTAGAAATCATTCAAAAGACTCACGCACAAAAGCTTTCTCCTCTATATACATCGCGAGGATAAATTTGCACAAAAAGACAATTCCAGAGATTGCTGGGCATCACTACGATTGTGTGCAGGGTTGCCAACAATATAAATAAAAAAGTAAGAATGCAGTGATGTTAAAAAATTGGTCAACCGTAGCTGAATCAAACAAGAACTTCTAAATTGCGTGGGATTCTATATACATAGTATGCCTCTATATTAACAATCCCACATGAAGTGAAATCTTAACAAAGAAGTATATTATATAACGCTTCTTTTGATTCAAATATTCGCATGTATTGAACTATATTGTGTTAAATATTTATATAGGCAACATTGACTGTACCGTTGAACACATGTTTGAAATTAAAAAAATCTACGCTTTTTGCAGGGTTTGAAACAGGTAGGTAAGTCGACCGTTTGAGGTATAAGCGGGGAAACCGCATGCATTTAAATATTAACCGGGAGATGCACCGTATGTTCCCGGAAACTCTGAAGCAGCCATATAGGAGCCGCGGTCTATACGCTATCCAACGTTACACAAGAGCCAAAAAATATCAAGGGTCAAGTCGAATGCTGGGATAACAATGGTGTAAATATCGCATTACCGGCCCCGGGTAAAACCGATATTTCATACAAAATAAATATGTCCGGCTTATGGCTGATTTTATGTACAAATGAATAAATCATGTTGAATCGTCTAGCGCTGGACATCGGAAAGGTTTCATTTTTTTCGCTTTTGATGATAAAAATGCGCGTTACATGGGTCTTGAGCTAAATTGCCGGTCGATAAATCTCAGCTCGGTGTCGTAAGCTGAGGTTTTTTGTATGTCAGGCCGAGGTGATCATGACGAGACCGACTTGGATTATATCATTGTAGAATATAGACCATTCAGATAAATTGCAAGTGCCTTAGTCCTTAAATAGCTAGTAACTTTTTTATGTACTCGATGCAATTCCCATCAGCAGCAACAGCTAGGGACTATTTAGGTAGCCTAATATTTCAAAGTATAAAGTACGGAATTTCTTAAATTTGCTTATGGTTAGAAACAAATTTATTCGTAAACGAACAGCAGCCTTTTATAAACTTCTACACCTTAAATGGGGAATATAGACAGGCAGTCGCTGTGTGGAAAAGCTAATATTCAGCCAAATCCGGTTGGACTAGTAAGCGGATCCCAGATTGAAACTGGGATAACGCTAAGAGGATGATGACATAAATTTATTTGTTGAGCATGTCTCGAAGAAATTATTGATACGTAACATGAAGGCAAAAAGGACTCATTTACCAAAAAATATTCTTCAAAATACTTACTTCAAAATATTGATAGTGTCTTAAAAGGTCAACTTAATCACAGTGCATTATTTAATTACACTAACATATATTCTAACGATTAATTATAATTTACCAGCTAGCATAGAGTTTTAGAGGACAAGACAAGTAATAAGCAACCACGAATTCAACAACTCACAACCTTAGAACCACTTACACAAATCTAGAACTGTATAGACACACATACATACATACATAGACTCACGCCTGTTTCCCCGAAGGGGTAGGCAGAGGCATATTAAACGCCCACTTTTCGCCAGTGTTTTGATCCCACGTAATAGGTCTGTAACTGTATAGACCAAGTTCTATAATCGACTAGAAATTCAAACAATAGAAACAACGAGGCATGCTAGTTAATAAATCCTTACAATTAAAAGAACTCACAAATATTATCAACCACAACGCCTCTTCTCCCAGGTCGGTGAAACCAATAGCTATATCCCGCTCAAAACATATTCCGTCAATTCCTCTTCCCTGTTCGTTGAAAACTAAAATGGCAGCACTCCCAATAAATCTGATGCGTGGCCAATTTTTTAACGCGGCGTCGAGTAAAGACGGTGTTACAGTGATAGAGCCCGGAGGCTGTGGGTTTAATGACCCGAGGACTTCGTGTTCACTCTGTTAGACTGAGATGGGTGGGTGTAAAACCGGGGTAGGTTGTAGGTGAAGGTCTCGGACGCAACCAGGAAAGGTCTGTTATGATGACGTTGATCAGAAGTTTCTTTATTTTAACTCAAATAGGATGTCATACTGTATTAATTAAATTATTTCAGATGCACCATAATTTCATAATCAACTATTTTCTTAGTTATACTACTTTTGCCTTAATGCCTTCAAATAAAAAGCAAACTTTGACAACGTATGAGAATTATTGAACATTCGACATTTAGTATTATCACTACGATCTACAGAACAAATTTTGATCACTGCTCCTGCCTAAACAAATTTAAATCAAAATTCAAATTCTAAGCAATATCTTCCCAGTAGTGTAATATCATTTTCTCCAATTCATTTATCTGAAAATATGTATACCCTTTTTCAATGCTTCCACAAAGTGGAAAGCAAAGCGCGGTGGTTGTATTCAGAGATGGTATCAGAGCTCACTGGGTTGGTTTGATAACAGCGAACACAATTGGAGCACAAAGACCGCCCAATAACCTTATCTGTAGTATAAAGTTGCTCCAGATTCCAATCCTATTTCTCAAAGGGTAGGCAGGGACAACGGACGTTTGGTACGATATTGGCATATATTTTTTTGTAAAGATTGCTGCCAATTTATTTATAAACTACTACAAGATTTATATTTTGTGTACGAATGGGCCTTCTCATTGTGAGAAGAGGCCTGTGCCCAGCGGTAGGACAGTTTATATACAGGGCTGATGATGATGATAATATGAATGGAAGAGCAAGCATCAAACCCACGATACATATTTTAAAACAAAGTCTTTCACCGCGTCTGATAGCAAAAAACACAAAGAGTACTGATTGGTTTTTAACAAGTTTATTTAGCAAGTATTAATCGCGTAAAACAACTAATTTCTGGTATAAATATCTATGTGTTACAACCGTTAAGTAAACTTTTATGATGTATACAAATCGTGAAATTTAAAATCGAAGGTATAAAAAGTGTATAATTTGTATAATTTTTTTAAATTAGTCATCATTCTACCCGTGCGTCAGGCTCGGCAAATCAAGTGATACTTTAACGTTTTCTTCGTCCTGCCCGACTCAAATTTCAATCTTGTTTACATCTCACAGATGAATCTCATCAGATAACGAGATACAAAGCTATATACAACTATAGCCTCCGTAAACAAAGCCACGTTGGTCAGAGGTCGTTGACCTCTGCATCGTCGGCTACACTGGAGTTCTGGCATAACCCAAATTGGAAAAGTTTACACTCGAGTGGACGCCCCCTTTGGCCTCTGGGCGAAATCATAGAGATGCTGCGAAAAGTTTTAATAGATTCGAAATAGACACTAGAGGTCGAGTCAAGTCGAAATCTCGGCGTAAATAATAAATGAGCTTTTGTTTTTGTTTATTTATACAGATTTTACTCAATTTTAAAATGCTTTCTCTAGTATAGATCATCATTTTAGTTCTGTATATAAACTCTCCCACTGTTGAGCACCTGTGTCCTTTTCACTCTATGAGAAGGGTTAAGCTATAGTCCATCACATCGGCCATTTACGTGATGGTTGTTCGTTGAGGTAGTTTACATAACTATTAAAAAATAAATGCAAACTCTTTTAATTTCATTTAGATAAATTTAAAAATAAAACAAGAGATACAAGCTCAGATGTACAACGAAACGGGAATCTAAATATAACAACTTTTAATTCATTAAAAACTCTGGATTCTTACCTACATTCCCTTATAATGTTTAATCCTCTTCTACTAATCCCTGAGTTTAATTATTATACGGGCGAAAAGGGTCAGAATACTTTGCTCTTCATCTAGGTCAACTTCTATTTATAGAATGAAATATATCTACAATCTGTCTTGTCGGTTATTCAGAATTATTTTCAGTTATTAGGATTTTCATACTAGGAATCTATAGCAACAGTTTTAGATTCATTCATTCATTCGTGGTGGCGCAGCGACCCAAAGTGAGTCTTGGCCTCCGACTAGAGATCTTTCCACCTTTTCCTGTCGTGGATGCACTCCTTCCAGTCCAGTCTACGAAGTCCTGCTAGATCTTTTAGGACTTCATCATTCCAGCGATATCTAGGACGACCCACCGGGCGTCGACCGCTAGGTCGACCCAGATACGCCCTTTTTGCAGCACGATCCTCTTCCATCCTCATAACGTGACCAAACCAGCGAAGTCGTGACGCCTTAATCTCGCCGATAATATTTGGTTCGGCCACAAGGTCTTCTATCTCCTGGTTCTTTCGGATCCTCCAGCTCCCATCCTCTTTTCTAGTTGGCCCCAGAATCCGCCGCAAGATCTTCCTTTCCGCCACTAACAGCTTGTTCTCTTCTTTAAGTGTCAGTGTCCACGCCTCACAGCCGTACATCAGAATGGGTATAATGACTGTTTTGTATATTCTGACCTTCGTTTTCCTGCTTATGAGTTTGGACACTAAAACAGTTTTAGATCGTATACACTATTATTAAAGCAAAGCATTAGTCAGTATGTATTTGTTTTTGTAACAGAACAAAATAAATACGTTATTTTCCATGGGTTACGACACGTCTACGAAACTCGTAGCAGTCTACGCGAGATGTAGCGGTTGTAGCAGTTTGTAGCCAAATACGACTATATTATCTGAGGTGCAAATATAAACAGAAATATTCTACTTAAAATGTTTACACACTAATTGGTCTTATAACAATAACTTTTAAGAGCTACTTAGTTAAAATGTACTTTATATTTATGTAATAAGTATTCTATAACAAATTGCTTTTATATTCATTATTTTGTATTTTATGCTTTTCAGTCTCAGTATTTAATGTTTTATGTTTGTATTGCAGCCAGTTCTGAGCTAAGACTGTACTAATTTTTGTCGGTTGTGCCCCTACACGGAGGAAAATCTAATAATTAATCTTCTTTACTTCCGGTATTTAAATTTTTGTGCAATTTCTCGCAACACAGGTATTTATAGAGCGTGCGTTACCTAAAATAATTTGAAAATGTGAATACTTTGTAGTCACTAATTTTATTAAAACAAAAATATATCATCTATATTTAGTTATCTGTAGCTGTCTGAGACAATTAAATATATTGAATAACCAAACTTTTGTCCACTTTTTTGTCATAAATATAAAATTATTTGAAATTACCGAAACAATTATCTTCGCAGAGCCTATACTACTGAAGTTAGAAACATGAAATATCGCATGTTCCTTATATGACGTCAGCTACGTAACGATATAAGGCACCAACTAAGATAGGATTTTCTTACATACAGTGCCACGGATGACTGCTAGTCATTAATAAGATTATTATCTCTGGCATATTACTAGCAATGCTTTAAAGTCTTCAAACTTTGAAAGAACGGTTATGAAGTATATGTCCAAGAGGTAAAGTTTTCTTATTATTCTGGCTTCAGTTAGGTAC
Source organism: Euclidia mi (assembly GCA_944739405.2). Lineage (NCBI taxonomy): Eukaryota > Metazoa > Arthropoda > Insecta > Lepidoptera > Erebidae > Euclidia > Euclidia mi. The sequence continues at coordinate 124,654,635 of OX123182.2, read as the reverse complement.
TATTCTTAACTACGTCGTTCCTGTAGCAATACCTTATAAAGACTTCATAGCAACCATGCACCATTCTTACTTACAAAAACTACAATCAAAACAGACAACTTGTATCATACTAACCTTAATCTTATTCTTAACACCTTTCAGTTGATAGATGAACCAACATCTCGCTTCAATTTATCATATCCATAATCCCTTCACGTTCCATCTGCACAAGGGGGTCTTCAAGGACGTTGTTCTGTAATCACTACTCAGCTACCGGTACCCCTGAGCCTTGTCTTAATCTCTTAGTCGCCTTTATAAACCCATGGGTATAAACAAGAGGCTATAAAAAATATCTTAAAGAAAATTTATCTACCAGGTAAATAATAAATTAAATGAAGCCATTTTCGCTAAATTAAATTATACAACAAAGTATTACGGCTCAATTTTCCTTAAAGAGGTAAGTAGAGTGTATACCATATATTTGGCGAGGCCTGTTGTTAGTAATACCTTTCAACTCAGTAACGAGGCAATCACCTCTTTTTCTTTATAAAATAAGTCTCTTCCTTATAAAATGAATAAGGGATTTCATAGTATAAGAGACTGTAGTGATTCTTTTTTACTTGGCCTTTTTTAAATATTAGAACAGATGGAATGTTTAGTGAGGGTGAATATTAGAGACATGAAAACGAATTAATATTTACTATCGCAGTATGAAACCGGTAAATCTAAGATGAAACGTGAGAAAGCTAAAATATCAAAAAGTAGGTAGTAATTTAAGTCCATAAATCCACATCGTCATTTAGTGCCACGACCAACTTTTCCAGACACCGGGTGCTTGTAACACAGAGAAATGGGTGCTAATGCTAACTATATGTACGTCAATCTGAATACCCGACCAACATTTGTTTTTGACCTATCATTTTGTTCCCGGCATGCTAGTGTTCGCACTCTCTACTTAACATACATACATACACTTAACCTACTAACATAGACTCACGCCTGTTTCCCGTAGGTGTAGGCAAAGACTGCGGAACGCCATTTGCAATGATCTTGACATATCTCTCTTGCTTCATTCACTCCCATCAAATTCCTCATACATGCTCTTCTGTTCAGGGTCCTTCTAAACTGATTTAAGGATGTCTCCAATCTGATCAGAGAACGTTCTTCTTGGTCTTCCCCTTCGTGCTGTCCTATTCAAACTTGCCTTATATATATGCTTGGTCAGTCTTTCGTCATCCATCCTCTCCATGTGCCCAAACCACCTTAGCATTCCTTTCTCGATGCTTGTCACTACATCTTCTTTTACACCACAACACTCTCTTATCACACAATTCTTTACTCTGTCATTCAAAGACACACCACACATACTTCAGTTCAGTGCACTGTACTTAACAAAAGAAACTAATGAGCACGACTCTCTCTCTTTCTCTCTCTCTTTCTAGCTACACATATATCCCACATTATGGTGGGATCAGATTTATTTATTTGTATCCTCTACTTTGCTCTATCTGCGACACCGTCGTCATTAGGTATCCTTGCATGCCCTCTTGTCCCTTTACTTAGCTCAAGACTGTTGTCTTGAAATAACGAAGGTGACTTTTAAAGATAATATTTTTAAATTCTCTTCTAAAATCTCGTATCTGAATCAAACCCAAACTGGGCAATGCTACGACAAGCACATAAATTTCTACTTCATACAACTGTAATCTGACAAAACAGGAACACACGATTTTATAGCTCACCAGAAAATAAGACAGATATTTTCCTCTCAAACTTTAATCTATTTTTATGTAGTACTACACACTTCCAAGTGTTCAAGTACTTCCCTAAACATATTCGATAACGCAAATCCAAACAACCTAATTACGGGTATCAGTATCTTATGTAAGCTGATAATGGGGCCAATGTAAGCCGCTGACACGTGTACGAAACCCTCTCAAAACCATATTGTGTAGGCCGTCACTTAGCACAATTGGCAAAAATACATATTTAACCGAACATTTTCCTTGCGAAGGGAAATTGAACTTTAAAACTATGATTATAAGGTTCTATGAGTTTGTGTTAGGATAGCGCTTTCTATTGTCTGGTATGAGCTCGTATATTCGCGGAAAAGATCGAATGATTGACGTAAGTCTTGTTATTTTAGGCCCCGAAGGTGATACTTTGTTCGATTCTTAATGTAACGAATATATGCTATGGATAATGTCAAAGGTAGGTATACCGAAAACAGAAAGGTGACGTCGTGTTTGACTGTTATGTAAGTTATTTATAGAGCTCGGTATAATCCGCTCACGTATTTTTATTTAAAGGATTATATTGTAATTTTGCAAAGCAAGCAAGCATTCAAAATAAATACCTACTATTCATTACTTTGACTACCCTACTAATGACAAATAATCTACATTCTAAATACTTCCTCTATTTATTCTGTCTTTTTCATTTTGCTTCCTTTCATTCTACTTCCCGATTGACCTTCCAATAAAATTGTGTAAGTAATATAATAATTATTTGTTCGCATAGACGCAAGAATGTTCTTCTTTGTTGCGCTTACACAAATCTAGCCAAACACAAGTACGTACAAATGCGACAGAACATTCCAGAAGCCATAAAGGCTAAACGTCGTCCATAGTTTTATTGTTCTCAGTAAAATGCATTTCACTATAAGCAACGCTTCGTGCACTAAATTCCGGCAGCCGATCGCAAAGCACGTCGTAAAATGGAAGCTCACAGTTTGGCTCGATGGTGCTGATTGTAGATATTATGTTCTAAAGTTCTAGTAAAGAGAAAATACTGGGATATATATACCTACCAAGTTCATTTTGCAAGTCTCTGCTATACGTCCAGATTGAATCGAGGGTCCGGTGCAGAAAGAGTAACTTAAGTAGCTGTTTCGACACTTTAAACGTATCTCGAGAAATTATATGGATTTTGCTGTGAGAAAATTCGATGTGGCAGGAATGGGGGCTGGTTTAACGAATAATTGATGCGATGAAGCTTTGGAGTTAACCTATCTAACCTCACATAAATAAACAGATAGAGAGTAGATACTGCGGTAATTAATATTTTAAAACTACAGCCAGAACCTAAAACACACTTTACAAACATCTAATGGTAACAATATTTTTTAATAGCTACATATGACGACGATCGACTACCTATACAAAAATGCCCTAGAAAGTAATGCTTATAGAAGCGTATTACAATATTTGACAATAGGTACCCAAAATTAAAATTAGTAATAATACGATACATTATGAAGGTAATATATTTTTAGTAGTGGTAGAGCCTTGTTGATTTCAGCATGAATGGGCCGCCTCGACCGAGGAAGTACTACCCTTTCACAGAAATCGACGTAAAGTAACAGTACCTAAACTGTTGCTTTGCGTTCGGTGAGTGAGAGTGCCGGAGGCCCTTTCCCCTATTCCTTCTCCCTCATCCCACTCCTCATCCTATCCCTTTTCCCAACCCCAAGGAGCGGCAACGCACTTGTGACTCCTGTGCTGTTGCTAGTGTCCATGGGCGGCGGTAATTGCTTACCATCAGGCGATCCGCCTGCTCTTTTGCCGCCTAATACAATAAAAAAATAAAAAATGAATGATTACAGCTCCAGTATTCCAACAAGTAGTAATGAGGTCTATCCGTGAATGTATTACTACCGAGTAGACAGCTACATCTACAGATCGTTGGAATAAAACTACCCCGGCTGGTTGAACCCATCTTTAGATTAAGCCAGCCTCCCCAGCGCCGCTTAGATTAGAAATCATTCAAAAGACTCACGCACAAAAGCTTTCTCCTCTATATACATCGCGAGGATAAATTTGCACAAAAAGACAATTCCAGAGATTGCTGGGCATCACTACGATTGTGCGTAGGGTTGCCAACAATATAAATGAAAAATATTGACCTCGTGTTATTAAAAATTGGTCAACCGTAGCTGAATCAAACAAGAACTTCTAAATTGCATGGGATTCTAAATGCATAGTATCCCTCTGTATTTATAATCCCACTTGTAGTAAAATCCTAACAAAGAAGTATATTATATAACGCTTCTTTTGATTCAAATATTCGCTCGTATTGAACCATATTGTGTCAAATATTTATATAGGCAACATTGACTGTACGGCTGAACACATATGTGAAATTAAATATTCTATGCTTTTTGCAGGGTATGAAACAGGTAGGTAAGTCGACCCGTTAGAGGTACAAGCGGGGAAACCGCATCCATTTATATTATTAACCAGGAGATGCACCGTTTGAACCCGGAAACTCCAGCCAGCAGCCCTACAGGAGCCGCGGTCTGAACGCTATCCAACGTTACACTAGAGCCAAAAAATATCGAGGGTCAAGTGGAATGCCGGGATAACAATGGAGTAAATATTGCATTACCGGCCCCGGGTAAAACGATATTTCATACAAAATAAATATGTCCGGCTTATGGCTAAATTTATGTACAAATGAATAAATCATGTTGAATCGTCTAGCGCTGGACATCGGAAAGGTTTAAATTTTTTCGCTTTTAATGATAAAAATGCGCGTTGTATGGGTCCTGAGCTAAATTGCCGGTCCATAAAACTCAGCTCGGTGTCGTAAGCTGAGGTTTTTTGTATGTTAGGCCGAGGTGATCATGACGAGACCGACTTGGATTATATCATTATAGAAGACCATTCAAATATATTGCAAGTGCCTTAGTCCTTAAATAGCTAGTTACTTTTTCATGTACTCGATGCAATTCCCATCAGCAGCAGCAGCTAAGTATTAACTTAGGTAGCCTAATATTTCTAATACGAAGTGCGGAATTTCTTAAATTTGCTTATGGCTAGAAATTAATATTTATTCGTAAACGAACATCAGCCTTTTACAAAATTCGACACCTAAAATTGTGAATATGGAGATAAAATTTCCACGCGAGCGTAGCCTCCAGCAACTGCAAGTGTTATACAAAATTGATGCATTTTACGACCGCGCTGATAGCTCACAAAACGTGACGTACGACACGTTTGAATAATCTCTGCTAGTCTTTTAAATTTCAGACGCATCGGACGCTCGAACAATAGGTCGGTCACAGTGCCTACCACATGTAGGGTGGGGTTACTCAACATAATAATATATGGGGGACAGTTGAACAGAAGATTGATTTAGCTGTACCAATTTAAGCAGAATGTGGGTTTTTAATAATGATATTACAAGAATTCAATTAAGAGAACTTTTCGATCGAATTCTTGATACTTAAAATTAAGGCAAAAAAGCATCTTTCGCCAGAATTTCTTTTTTCAAAATACATGAATTGATAGACTCGTGTCTATCCTTAAAAGTTCAGGGTAGTCACAGGGGCATTATTTTAGTAATAATTTGCCAGCTTTAAATGTGTCAGGTGTAATAAGCCAGCCTGCTAACGTCTAGCGTTTAGACGTTAGCAGTTTTACATTTTCAGACCTTTTGCTATTGCTCCAAAGTCAACAGAAAACCTAATAACACACAAACAGCACAGCAGGGTATGAATAAGCTAATATTCTGTCAAATCTGGTTAAACTAGGAAGTGAATCCTGAGTTTAATGAATGGTGGATGATTTGACAGGTGAATGATTTAGATGCAACCTAGATGAAGATGACATCCCAGAATACAAAAATAAAACACAACCTGAATCTCAGGATACCTACAAATTAAGCTTTATTATATAAAATCCTCATAATAAAACAACCTGCAAATATTATGAACCACAACACCTTTTCTCCAACGGTGAACCCAATGGCCAAATCGCGCGCAAAACATATTCCGACAATTCCTCTTCCCTGTTCGTTGAAAACTAAAATGGGAGCACTCGCAATAAATCTGATGCGTGGCCAATTTTTTAGCGCGGCCGCGGCAGCGAGTAAAGACGGGGTCACAGTGAGAGAGCCCGGAGGCTGGAGGTTTAATGACCCGAGCACTACGTGTTCACTCTGTTAGACTAAGATGGGTGGGTGTAAAACCGAGGTGATTTTACCTTGGGATTGTGATTTGTGATAGTTCATTTATATAATTGTGATTGTCTCAATCTATTTTTTTTATAGACTCACGCCTGTATCCCCGAAGGGGTAGGCAGAGGTGTAATATTACACCCATATTATTGTTTGAATACTATTCCATTTTTTTTTAAATATTGGACATCAGAAGTATCATAATAAATTAATATGAATATTTGTTGACTCTGTAAAATTGCCTTAACAAAATAAATAAATCTTTATTTATCTATAGCAGACCTCTAGGTTGTAGGTGAAGGTCTCGGACGCAACCAGGAAAGGTCTAGTATGATGACGTTGATCAGAACTTTCTTTATTTTAACTCAAATAGGACGTCATAAAAAAAATAAAAAAAAAAATTCAGGTGCACCATAATTTCATAATCAACTATTTTACTAGTTATACTACTTTTGCCTTAATGTCTTCAAATAAAAGGCAAACCTTGACAACGTATGAGAATCATTGAACATTCGACGTTTAGTATTATCACTACGATCTACAGAACAAATTTTGATCACTACCTACTGCCTAAACAAATTTAAATCAAAATTCATCTTCAAAGCCATATCTTCCCAGTAGTGTAATATAATTTTCTCCAGTTGATTTATCTGAAAATATGTATACCCTTCTTCAATGCTTCCACAAAGTGGAAAGCAAAGCGCGGTGGTTGTATTCAGAGATGGTATCTGAGCTCATTGGGTTGGTTTGATAACAGCGAACACAATTGGAGCACAAATACCTCCCAATAATCTTATCTGTTGTATAAAGTTGCTCCAGATACCAATCCTGTTTCTCAAAGGGTAGGCAGGGACAACGGACGTTTGGTACGATATTGGCATATATTTTTTTGTAAAGATTGCTGCCAATTTATTTATAAACTACTACAAGATTTATATTTTGTGTACGAATGGGCCTTCTCATTGTGAGAAGAGGCCTGTGCCCAGCGGTAGGACAGTTTATATACAGGGCTGATGATGATGATAATATGAATGGAAGAGCAAGCATCAAACCCACGATACATATTTTAAAACAAAGTCTTTCACCGCGTCTGATAGCAAAAAACACAAAGAGTACTGATTGGTTTTTAACAAGTTTATTTAGCAAGTATTAATCGCGTAAAACAACTAATTTCTGGTATAAATATCTATGTGTTACAACCGTTAAGTAAACTTTTATGATGTATACAAATCGTGAAATTTAAAATCGAAGGTATAAAAAGTGTAAAATTTGTATAATTTTTTTAAATTAGTCATCATTCTACCCGTGCGTCAGGCTCGGCAAATCAAGTGATACTTTAACGTTTTCTTCGTCCTGCCCGACTCAAATTTCAATCTTGTTTACATCTCACAGATGAATCTCATCAGATAACGAGATACAAAGCTATATACAACTATAGCCTCCGTAAACAAAGCCACGTTGGTCAGAGGTCGTTGACCTCTGCATCGTCGGCTACACTGGAGTTCTGGCATAACCCAAATTGGAAAAGTTTACACTCGAGTGGACGCCCCCTTTGGCCTCTGGGCGAAATCATAGAGATGCTGCGAAAAGTTTTAATAGATTCGAAATAGACACTAGAGGTCGAGTCAAGTCGAAATCTCGGCGTAAATAATAAATGAGCTTTTGTTTTTGTTTATTTATACAGATTTTACTCAATTTTTAAATGCTTTCTCTGGTATAGATCATCATTTTAGTTCTGTATATAAACTCTCCCACTGTTGAGCACCTGTGTCCTTTTCACTCTATGAGAAGGGTTAAGCTATAGTCCATCACATCAGCCATTTACGTGATGGTTGTTCGTTGTGGTAGTTTACATAACTATTAAAAAATAAATGCAAACTCTTTTAATTTCATTTAGATAAATTTAAAAATAAAACAAGAGATACAAGCTCAGATGTACAACGAAACGGGAATCTAAATATAACAACGTTTAATTAATTAAAAAACTCTGTATTTTTACCTACATTCCCTTTTAACGTTTAATCCTCTTCTACTAATCCCTGAGTTTAATTATTATACGGGCGAAAAGAGTCAGAATACTTTGCTCTTCATCTAGGTCACCTTCTATTTATAGAATGAAATATATCTACAATCTGTCTTGTCAGTTATTCAGAATTATTTTCAGTTATTAGGATTTTCATACTAGGAATCTATAGCAACAGTTTTAGATTCATTCATTCATTCGTGGTGGCGCAGCGACCCAAAGTGAGTCTTGGCCTCCGACACGAGATCTTTCCACCTTTTCCTGTCGTGGATGCACTCCTCCCAGTCCAGTCTACGAAGTCCTGCTAGATCTTTTAGGACTTCATCATTCCAGCGATATCTAGGACGACCCACCGGGCGTCGACCGCTAAGTCGTCCCAGATACGCCCTTTTTGCAGCACGATCCTCTTCCATCCTCATAACGTGACCAAACCAGCGAAGTCGTGACGCCTTAATCTCGCCGATAATATTTGGTTGGGCCACAAGGTCTTCTATCTCCTGGTTCTTTCGGATCCTCCAGCTCCCATCCTCTTTTCTAGTTGGCCCCAGAATCCGCCGCAAGATCTTCCTTTCCGCCACTAACAGCTTGTTCTCTTCTTTAAGTGTCAGTGTCCACGCCTCACAGCCGTACATCAGAATGGGTCTAATGACTGTTTTGTATATTCTGACCTTCGTTTTCCTGCTTATGAGTTTGGACACTAAAACAGTTTTAGATCGTATACACTATTATTAAAGCAAAGCATTAGTCAGTATGTATTTGTTTTTGTAACAAAACAAAATAAATACGTTATTTTCCATGGGTTACGACACGTCTACGAAACTCGTAGCAGTCTACGCGAGATTTAGCGGTTGTAGCAGTTTGTAGCCAAATACGACTTTATTAACTGAGGTGCAAATATATACAGAAATATTCTACTTAAAATGTTACTAATTGGTCTTATAACAATAACTTTTAAGAGCTACTTAGTTAAAATGTACTTTATATTTATGTAATAAGTAAGTATTCTATAACAAATTGCGTTCTAGCTACTGCAGAACACAGAACATTTTTAGTAATCATTATTTTGTATTTTATGCTTCTCAGTCTCAGTATTTAATATTTTATGTTTTAATTACAGCCAGTACTAAAACATAAAACATTAGTAAGCTATGTAGTACTAATTGTTGTGGATTGCGCCCCTACACGGAGGAAAACTTAATAAATCTTCTTAACTTCCGTTATTTAAATGTTTGTGCAATTTCTCGCAACACAGGTATTTCTAGAGCATGAGTTATCTAAAATAATTTGAATATAAAGTATTCAGTAATTTTATTAAAAAAAAAGATCATCTATATTTAGTTATAGTTGTCTGAGAAAATAATATATAGCCAAACTTCCCTTTCAGTCATCTCCTTTCTATACCACGCTGGCCTGGCGTTGTGTTGTGATGTTCAGTTCTCCATCTCTTCATAAAGATACTATTAATTTTGTGCATTCTCTTAGTAGCTTTTTAAGTAATCAAAGTCTGATGTAGTTACTTTATATATTTTTTTATTTATTAAATCTTCATCTTTAACAACGACCATTACAAGACTAAAACCTAATGCAATATTGTGAATACAATCACTGACTACTTATACACAATTATAAACTTACGTAACCAACAATATTTAGTAAAATCTGACTTAGACCAAATATCTGTACAGTCTAATTCACTAGCCAGGCTCAATTTTCACCGGCGCTAATTTAAAAAATCGTTGCCATTCAATAACTCCCCATTGTACATTTACCTCCCTTGTTGGTAAGCCGCTTAAATGCAGCGCAGGTGCGAGCGAGTGATTGCATTACTCGCCGGTTGGTCGTCGGTCAGTGTGGTGGTCATTCGTATGCCGCCGACGCTCAGCCTCATTAGAACCTTGGAGACCGCCGGTTCGATATATCTGAGGTAAAAATAGTTGCAAGATTCTGTGAGAATTGTTATTGGAAGCTAGGTGGAGGTTTTGGTCCCTGGGGAGTAGAATATGGGGTTTGTTGCGTTAAGACTATGTAATGTGTTTCTGCTGTAATTTTTATACATGCAACTGCCTCGTTGGTCTCGCGGCATAAATGTGTGCGTGGGGTTTGGGAGGTCTCTGGTTCGATTCCCGGGTCGGGCAAAATGTTATTAGGTTTTTCCGTTAGGAAATTCTTAGTAGCAGCAAGGAGTCTGGTAGTGTGCCCGGTACGGCAATAGGCTCGCCCCCTATTACGTGGGACTAAAATAAATCTGGTGAAAAGTGGGTGTAGCAAAAGCAATATATCTCTGCCTACCTCTTCGGGTATATAGGCGTGAGACTATGTATGTATGTTTTTATACATGATATTATCAGCATGGTCTGCTTTGTGGACCGAATCGCGTCGAGGCTGCGTATGCAATGCCAGACTGTTGTAGATTCACAGTAGAGGAGAGGTACCAATTATGGAATACGTCCCTAATATGGAATACTTCTAAAACTGAACGCCACAAATATTCCAAACGTGTGTCGCGTTACCCCTCGCGCTACCCGCATTCGACGGCCATTGCGCGTGCGGCGTTCAGCGGCAATAGACGCGAGTGAGGGTGTGCGACACTGTTAACGCAAAATCAATCGGATATTTACGTAAGTTTTACCTACTATGTTCTCTTATTACTCTTACATGAATATCTCAAAATAAGTTGCAAAGTATCTAATTAAGGTGTGTTATTTTTAGGCGATATTGTGATTTTACGAATATTTAATTTTTAAAAATGTTGCTTTAGTTTCCTTCTGCCATCACATAGTTCGTAATATGGAATATCGTCTAGGTCCTTATATGGAATAGTATTCCATATTAGGACCTCAAAGTAATCTCAAGTTTTTATCTGTTAACTGATTACTATTTCTCTCTTTTTAGATATATTTGTGATCAACATGGCCCCACCGGTAAAAAACGAAAAGCATGGGACAAAACCAATGTGAAAAATGCTATTGAAGCTGTGAAAACCCAAAAACGGGTTATAAGAAGGCTGCACAGGTCTTTAATGTACCTTGGACTACCCTTTTTCGGTTTTTTCATACAATCGAGTCCAAATATTGACTGCCGCCTTGGTCGTAAAACAGTTTTGGGACCTGATAATTATTGAAAATATGTTACTACAGTATTTCAAGCAAATCGAAAAACGGTATTTTGGGCTTACACGAAATGATGTGAAGAGATTGGCATATCAATTGGCGGTAAGAAATAACTTAAAACATCCTTTTAACAATAGAACAGCTGGACGTAAATGGTTAAAAGGCTTTCTGGCAAGGCCTAAAGAGAAAAACCCTCTGTTCTTCAACCTAACGATCCAGATGCTGATGCTGAGTGCTTGTATTGCTCTTGGATTTTCAGTGAAGATAAAAAGGGAGAAGAGTTGATCCAGTGCATTGCCTGTAGACAATGGTGTCATTTTATGTTCCGGAGCAGAATATGCAGTTTTTATTTGTGATTTTTGCTTGCAGGGCTAATTTTAGTCTTTTGTTTTCATTAACGTGACATGGTCCTATTATGGAATACCCTATTCCATAATAGGCTCACTTTTTGGAGAGGCCTATTTTTGATTAATTAACTTTAGTTGATAATGTTACGGAAAGTGTTTATTATTTGTTAATTTAATTATTATTTTTCAAGAGTGAATATGACTACATTGTAACCCATGAGACTGATTAAAATAAGACTTCTTTACTGTTTTTTTAAAGAATATATTTAAGTATTCCATATTCGGTCCCTTTCCCTACCCTTTGTTAGCGTCGTCCCAATGAGTGATCAAACACCAATTTTGTTCAACGATTTGTATACAACTTAGAATTTTACTTAACGGTTCTCAATTAATTTAACATCGGTCGTGATCGCTGATATATTGCAACAATCACGACTAAAATAAGGAGGTCGATTCATCATTAATTTCATAAAAACCATCATCATCATCATCATTAGCCTTTAACAGTCCACTGCTGGACTAAGCCTCTCCTTTGAAAGGAGGAATTGGCCTACTATACCACGCTCGCCAAACGGGTTGGTATAGGGTTTGTATCAAGTTTTCCTTCCCTTACAGTGATGTTCTCTGCATAATATGCTCCCTCTGTCGGCTCTTACGACACCTATGGGATGATATGGGGTGGTGTCATTCCGTATTCTTAATCCGTCACCACACGGAAAATGAAATTGAAAAAAATGAAAAACCAGCATCATCTAGAATAGGGTTTTGACTTGCACGAGTGTTGGAAACCACCAAAATGCAAGAATAAATATGTCTTTATGTCTGAAACGTTAGCTCTTTTTACTTCCATCATTAACGAAGATTTTCACTCGCCAAAGTTCGTTCACGCGGGCGGACATTTTCACCAGAACTATTAGTTAAATGACGACGTTACTTAACTTGCATTATCGGTTGCCGTGACAACTAAGCCTCGGCTTTGAGTGTCTAACACTCGCGCAGCTCCGACGTAATCCGCCACAATTGGAGACGATTGTACAAACGCAGCCACTCCAATAAACTACGCTATCGGCTGCAGTCAATGCTCAATGAATCACTCAAATGGTTTGTAAATTATCCTTCAGATAGGCTATCGAGTTTAATTTACAATTGGCTGTGCTTTTCATGTTTGGTGTGGTTGATAAATTAATTTTGATGGCATTTGGGTGATTTGAGAGTAATGAAGAGTACGCATAACTATCGAACGCAGTTCATGTGATGTTAAACCACTAGTTAAATATAAGCGTTTCGTATGATTGATTATTATAACAAACCGCCACACCATTCAACAAGTTCGCAACAATAGTTGATACTCGTAGCAGACTTTGGTTAAATTACAGCCTAGCGAACACTGGCTTCCGTCGAGGTGATGACCCTCATATACTCCTACATATTCAACGAGTTGCAAAATATAATCCAATATTTAATCCATATTCTATCTTACATGTACACGTGTAATCAATCGATCTACATATGGGCGTCCGCTATTCCACATAGCATTATTAATAACACAGTAGGCCGACCGCGACCCTTTTACATGCAAATTGCACCGGTGTAATCCATCATAAATTATGTGCAAACGTACATACATACATGTGTATTTTTGTATGGATGTATGTATCGAGTGCGTGTCCGGGCACAATGAGGTCGTTAATACGATGATCAATATCGGTGTCTGCTCGGGTAAACATATGACGACTAGCTTTGTAGTTTGTGCATAATAAACTTGTAACTGTATGTCATTGATGAATACTGATATGTAACGGTTCCCAATGGCATAATTGTTCAAAAAAATAAATTTAATACCTGCTTGCTTGGACATTTCCGCATGAGTACACTAGTCATGGTCACGAGATAACTTGAACCACCAAATTAGGAGGGTGCGGGACTCAAACTGACGTGTTTACTGGATAAGGAAGCAAGCCGCGAACTCTCAAAACAGACTTGTTTACTTCTACATTTCAGACAAGTTGACAAGTCCCTTAAGTGTGTTGTTTGTCTAACTTTTATGACATGTTTATACTCAGACCAAAATAGAATTTAAACTAACATATAATAATATACACTTTTATACTCCTTGTGTAGAAGATCTTAGATAATTATCTGGTAAAGTATGGCCGTTTATCAACGGCGTTTATAAATTATCAACGGCGAGTACATCTCACACCTTTGGTTTGCTGACGACGTCGTCCTAATAGCAGAGACGTCGGAGGAGCTTAGCAGAATGCTGTAGGACCTAAATGAAGCCTCCCGGCGGATTGGTCCCGGCATGAACCTGGATAAAACGAAGGTCATGTTTAATGAACACGTCGTGTCGAGACCAATCTGCATTGACGGTTCCTAGCTCGAAGTTGTGCAACAGTATGTCTATATAGGGTAAATAATACAGTTGGGTAGACACAGCTTCGAGAAGGAAAACGAGAGGAGGATTCAGTTCGGATGGGCAGTATTTGGTAGGCTACGTCAGGTCTTCTCGTCGCCTATTCCGCTAAGCCTCAAGACGAAAATCTTCGACCAATGCGTCCTACCAGTAATGACGTACGGTGCCGAAAACTGGACACTCACGGTCGGGCTGGTCCATAAATTTAAAGTCGCTCAGTGTGCCATGGAACAAGCTATGTTTGAAGTCTCTCTAAAGGATAGAATTCGCAACGAGGTCATCCGGAAGAGAACTGATGTTACCGACATAGCTCGCTGTATAAGCAGGCTGAAGTGGCAATGGGCTGGCCACGTCTGCCGAAGGACCGACGACCGATGGAGCAAACGAGTCTTAGAGTGCAGACCACGTTTCGGCAAACGAAGAGTAGGACGACCCCCGACTAGTTGGTCCGACGACGTAAAAAAGGTGGCTGGGGCGGGCTGGATGCGGAAGGCAGAGTATTGGTCATTGTTGCGCATGTTGGGAGAGGCCTATGTCCAGCAGTGGACTGCAATAGGCTGATTGAATTGAATTGAAAAAAGTATGGCCATGATATTTATTTATTTAGGTTTGCTAACAAATGTAACAGTAATACAAGCAAATATTATAAACATCTTACATTCTAGAGTAACAGTTACATCCAATTATAAGCAAACACCACTTACACTTACAATAACAAACATAAGTAAGTAGTATTTAATAACAAGTTAAAACAAAGTATGGATTACAGTTCAGTTTTTTTTTATGATATAGGTTACTATTTAATACGCCATGTTTGTTTGAAAATCAGTTGTTTGAACGCCAATACATTATTTTTAGCATTCTGGATGAAGTAAAAAATAAATCTACTTACTCATACATTTCTCGTATTGAAATCTTTCACCCTATACGTCAGAGATATACACACACTATATTTTATGTTCGATATAAGACCGGAAAATAAAGGATTAGATTGATCAGAGTAAAACATGAAACGAGGAAAACCGCAACAGCGAGCTGCGACGGGGAAATTCAATCAAATAACACACTCCGAGGAAAGTTCATGTACGATTGAGTTAGTTATGGTTATATCACGGGATTTATATACACATAGCTAGAAAGACGGGAATTAGCCATTAGTTATTGATTTTAATGGATTTTATGCGCTGGTTACTAAGGATTGGCTGGTTATAAGCCCCATGTATACTGCGGAGTAACAGTTGCTATTTAAATACGGTTCTAGCAGTTTCCTGGGTCAAAATAATTACATTTTATTTAGTCCGTATTTTACATTATAAAAAAATTTTGGACACGTATTTTTTCTTTTTTCGATTAAATAAAAAATAACAAAGATATAGCCCATTAAAATTACGTGTGACGTCATCTAGTGCTAAAAAATGCAGCACGGCGGGACGTTATACGTAACTTTAATGAGCTATATCTTGGTCATTTTTGGTTCAATTTACAAATAAAAAAATATGTATCGCTTATTTTTGAATAAGCGATAAAAAAAAGGACGGACTTTTATTTTTTTTTGTCAACTAACCTATTCTTAGCGAAAAATGTACTATGAAGTTGTATATGTTGTAGAATTAAGTATCGTCTATCTCTCTTATTTTGCAGCGATGTTTACTGGCGATCTTAAGGTCCAAAAACTGAATTATTGCTTGTGACTATTCACTCTGTGCTATTAATTTAAGACATTTTGTAAAAGCACCATTTTATAATAGACATTCCTTTTCTTTTGAGTATCGTCACATTACATGAACACTCTATACCAAACTAAGCACAACTTATACGTAGAAGTATTTGCTAAACATCACAAACCTAGAGATTTATTGTAATAATAATTAATGACCATATAACAAAATAAATTGATATTAGGATAAACCAATTATAGCTACTTCAATACTACTACTAAAATTAAATTAAAATATTAAAGTACAATACAAATAAATAAGAAAATGTATATTCAAAGGGCGTCGTGAAAGTCCTCCACATCGCCGTCTATTGGGAACGTGCCCAGAAGACTGGCAGCATTGCCACGCTGCCGCTGTATGGCAATGCTAATTATAATAACCTAGAGTAGATATGTCACAGCTTTTAAAATGATTTATGATATAGCTATAAACAGTTATCCTATTCATATTCTCTGAGGTATACCAAGTTATACAATGTCGAATGTTATAACACATACTTATCTAATAGTGTTCTATATACATACAACTATATTACCTGCAAGTCGGCATTCTCAGAACCGCATTTGCAACACAACGTCCTCCAAATAGATCCGACATATTGCACATGCATACGGAATCCCGTCTTGAGTTGAAATTTGTATCCCGACGGAATTGAACGAAGTTAGGGCCCGTTCACAGATGACAGGAACATATAATAATGTATTTATTTGTATTAAATTGATTGCATTTACAAACTTAAGAATACAGAGTAGATTTACAATAAAATTACGAAATTACAATCTAGTGGATGAAGTTCTGTTATCCTTGATAGGTTAGTAGTTAACCTGTGGTAAGGAATAACATGAATGTATGTTGGCTTGGCTGGCATTCAGATATCGTTGTAGTGAGTATGTATATGTGCACGCCTAGTTTAAAGATGACTTACTTCTTTCTCTTTCTCTTAGCGTTATCCGAGTTTCAATCTGGGGTCCGCTTACGAGTCTAACCGGATTTGGCTGAATATTAGCTTTTCCACAGAGCGACTGCCTGTCTGACCTCCGCAACCCGTAGGGATAGCGATATTCCATGGTTTAGACTAGTGTCAGTTTATTTTAGAAGGTACTGACGACCTGTAACGACTGTCAAAGATCTTCATGACAACCGGGACCGACGGCTTAACGTGCTCTCCGAGGCACGGGACAAGCGATAATTAACAATTCAATACGCACATAACTCCGAAAAGTCATTGGTGCGCGCCGTGGATTCGAACCTGATACCCTCTGCATGGCAGTCAGTTGGTATATCCACTCGGCTATCGCTGCCTTACTTACTATTTCTATATTTTACATTTAATACTACGTATGGAAGGGAGTAAAACTCGAAGAACATGCAATAAAAGTGCTTCGCAGAATTTAAGCTCATCTGACGAACACTACTGACGAAAAGTTTTGCTGTGCGCCAATAGGTTCGTATACGAAATTTAATTAAATTTAATCATAACATCGTGTTATCCCTGCATGCAAATACCATCTTTGCGTAGAGACGGAAAACTCGACATCAAACCCTATACGACTGCCTCGTTGGTCTCGCGGCATAAATGTGTGCGTGGGATCGGGAGGTCCCGGGTTCGATTCCTGGGTCGGGCAGTGTTATTGGGTTTTTCTGTCACGAAATTCTCAGTAGCAGCACGGAGTCTGGAAATGTGCCCGGTACGGCAATAGGCTCGCCCCTTATTACGTGGGACTAAAGTATATCTGGCGAAAAGTGGGTGTAGAAATACACCTCTGCCTACCCCTTCGGGGATAAAAGGCGTGACGATATGTATGTATGTTAATCATAACACGAGATTAATCAAAATGTATTCGTAAAGTGACTGTTTTCAATCAACAAGCACTTAAAACAAATTACTTTATCGGCAGCGCAGGGCGGCATTAATTTGATGAAACCCAAACGGAACTCAACAAATGACTTTACTTGTTAATTTCCTTCGATACCCCCCCCCCCCCTCCTAGGGCTCTTTTAATATTTAATTTATAATTTTCGGCTCTTTTCATGACTACCACTTATATTATTTTTCAATTACGCTGTCCCACAGAAAAATGTTTAATGATACGACGCGCCCGCACTGTTATTAAATAATTTTGTCATACGACATGAATATAATATAGGGAAGGCAATGTCTGACAGTTTTTACTGATAGTGGAACTTTTTTGATGTCAATATAAAGCTGTCGATATGTTATATTAAGGGTAATAACCCTTTTACACAATCTTGATGCAAAAAAAAGCCAATCTCAATGGAGGAAACTTCCTTCTCAAACTAAAGGGGTTTATCCCTAAACTCTACGTTTCCTTAAAATTCGATGTCTAGGTGTTTGTTTGTGGCTATATTAACTAACTTGTGGCTACCAAAGAAAGTGCATTCTACAAGCATTAGGTAGCTTTTTCGGTCTATGTATTTGATCTCAGATAGGCATGAGAGACTTCCCTAGTCACCCAACTTCCACTTTGTGAAGTTGTCCCACCGTGCCCTTCCTCATTTACCTTGAACACTTATATTCAAAGGCACATTATAGAACAATAACAAAGTTAGACACACTCTAGTAATAATTCTCCCAATATTTCAATTTAAACAAGTTTGTGTAATACCGCTGTCAATAGATATTACAATCAGTTTGCTAACTCACGAATAATTTAATTTTGCGCCGAACTACGACTCAGGGTGTTCGCTCAACAAAAACTTTCAAACGAGTTATCTAACTCCAAGTTATCTTTAACAACACAAAGTAAATTTTTCACGCGCCGAGACAGCCTTTCAAGTCGAGCCGGGTAAGAAGCAAAGTTGTTTTTAATAAAGAATGCGCAACTTTTTATTATAAGCATACTTTTGCGGCGAAATATTTTTTCAAGAAGTAAGCGCTCGGTGTAATCCATAGAGAGGAGAGTTGCGAGAGCAGAGTATCAAAGAAAAAATTGTAATCTCAGAATACCCCACTAAAGAGGTAAGATTTATGCTTGTTATATTTTCATAAACTATTATATTTCCTTTGACAATGATGCTCGTAAAACATAGACCAGAAATTACACTATCCATCCAGAAAATCTGTTTGATCGTAAACAAAAAGACATCCCAATCGCATACGCCCCGAATTCTCGAAGAAATAATATAAAAAATAACAAGCATATGGCAACACAAGCACTCTTGTGTCAATGTAGAAACGATAAAGTTAACAAGGCTGCATAAGGAGATACCATCGCCCCTAGCGCGGCTTCTGAATATAGATATCGTGAAAAAGTAGGTCACTAAAAATGGCTGCGATCTTCAGATAGAGATATACCTGTCTTGAGCACCCACAATATACTTATCTATGTCTTGAGCTTACTTGACATCAATCTAGTTGCGACCGGTGTAATCAGAGCCGACACATCCACCAGCGAAATAAACTTCGAGCTGATTACATTGAAATGTAATGTTATACATTTAAATTGTGGCTTAGCCTTACCTACCTGTAAATGTAATAGGTCTCCCAATATTTAAAATCGAAATCAAGCTTGTGCACTTAAAGGCTGCCCTTTAAGTGCACAAGCTTGATTTCGATTTTAATTAAACTATCATCCAATATAAGACACATATCATGTATTTCTGAGCGTGTTTATATTCAATGAAGTAATGAAAAAATAAAGTTGATACCTAAACTTTTAACCAGTTTCATGCGGCAAGCGGATTGAAAGTGTTTTTATTTTTTATATACAAAGTTGGTGGATGTGTTGGATGGATGTCAAAAAGTATAATGAATATGAGAAATAGAAGTCAAGTTACCTTAGGCATTGACAACAATATTTCCTCTTATATGACAATTGAAATAAGCTAACTACTGGGCATGAGGCTCCGCAGGATTATCCTGATTATCATTCGTCGATATTGGATGGATTGCTCTAAAACGCTTTTAGTAAATTAGTATGCTCGTCTCTGACTCCTCTGTCGGTACTTTCACTGAATGAACTCTAAGCTCTCAGCCTAATGAATAAACATGATAGATTTGCTGAAGGCTCGAATATGTTACGAAACCAGATGGCAATACACACACACCAAGATTACATACCATCACTATGTTACCGTTCTTGTAAGTATACATGTTTATTGGTTCTGACTAACTTGGCCGAATATAGATGTCTAATACAGTAGAAACGATTGAAAACCAGTGGCTTGTGTAACAATAATAGTGATTTAAGTCGCCTTAGCAAACGATGCTTGGATAACTCAACTGTTGAATTATATGATGACAATATTTTACAAAAGAATTTTAAAAGTAACTAAGCTTAGGATGTGATTCTCACCGTCATTATACTGAAATGACTCAACGAATACAGATGCGCACAATGGCAAAAACTCTGCATGTTTTACGGCGGCACAAAATATACATACACATATACATGCATGTAGATACATATATATCATAATAAAGCAAAGTAACGGTCCATGACAACGTAGGAGCCTAGCCGAACTACACAAACATTACACGCCGCTCAAACATTCACTTAAGCGCCATTAGAGGTCGGAGCAAACAAATCGCTCCTCGAAGCTAATTCGATATCGCTCACTTAATTAATTAGAGTGAACGTGCTACGTCACGGGTTTTCAACCTTGTAGCGACTACTCCACCTCCCTTCCCGGACATCTTAGTTAGGCAGATTCAAGTCGCAGGTGAATGGTCCCGTTGATAAGCGTACTACATCGATGACAATACGATGTGGATGAATTGTTGTATTGAATGGCAAATAAAAAAGGTTCAAAGTTACGTTTAAGAAGTTTTAAGTGCGATAATTTATTTTATTTATTTAAAAACTTCCTGCAAAATACATTGCACAAGGCGGACTTAATGGCTATAGGCATTTTCTCCCAGTCAACCTTTAGGTGGTGCAGAGATGAACATGGCAGGTGTGTACTTACACAAAGAGATTAATAGAAATAAAATAGAATATCCGATATAATACATACTATAAATACATACAAGATCCATACATACGCATAAATATATACATAAATAAATACATATATATACATATCCACATAAATACATATAAATGTATACAAATAAAAATAAATATTTAAATAGATAGACTACTAACGGTTGATAAAGTGCTACTGAGAAGCTTCCAACAATTCATTATAAAACAGCTGGCGGACTCTAAATTTGAATGTGGCACGATTAGTTGACATCCTAATTTCAGGAGGGAGTGCATTCCACAGAAGGATGGATTGGATGTTGAAAGAAGAATGTACTATACTAGAAGTGTGAGATGGACAGAGAAGAAGAAGGTTATTAGAAGATCGCAAGTTCTTGTCATGGTTGGAACAGAGATATTGAAAGTAAGGTACCAGATATGACAGACTATTAGGAGAGTTGAGAAACGAATATAAATAATCGTGTTCACCTTTTGCGACGTTTCAACTCAGAAAGGACAAAACGCCTCTAAGCTCTGCCTCGGCATCTTTTTGTTCTTTTGTACATAAAAGAACAAAAGATAAGATATTATTAACTATTCGTCTAACTGCTGAATAGCCATTGATTCAATATCTTAGTCAAAATACTTAAAAATGAATACTGTGTTGAAAACCATGAGATTTAAACATAAAAATGTTTACAGCACTCTCGGTACATCCCAATACATTCATACTTACACATTAAGGAAGTCTTACCCTCTGATACAAAATTGCATTACCTTCCCACACATGCCAACAAAACCAGAAGAAAAATGTCGCAATTTCTCTTACTTAAGAAATATTCATTCTCCAACAGTACTCGTATATGGGAGCATCCACTCCCATTTCCACATCCGGATGCATTTGTAGATGTCCGGCGCGGAGCTTGAGCACCGCTGTACATCACTGGCGCTTAAAATTGATTAAAGCGTGATTTTAAAAAGAGCTTTCAATTTACCTTGCTGTGTTATTGTGTTCTTTCATTAGTTGAAGCTTTCGCTAGTTTGTGATTGGACTTTATTGTACATTGCTATTTGTAACAGCTCTCTGCTTCGCTTTGTTTGAGAAATAAAAGCTTGCAAAAATGGCGTAGATAAAGTTTGTACGCTTTGGAGCTTTGATGAAAATGCTCTGTAACGTTAATCACGGAAAGGTTTATTACATGTGAGATACAAGTCAGTGGTCGCATAAAAGACAGCGATTGTTTTTGTGAATAACTAGTAGTGCCAATGTCCATACGTCTGACATATACTCACACTATATTTTATGTTCGATATAAGACCGGAAAATAAAGGATTAGATTGATCAGAGTAAAACATGAAACGAGGAAAACCGCAACATCGAGCTGCGACGGCGAAATTCAATCAAATAACACACTCGGAGAGAAGTTCATGTACAATTGAGTTAGTTATGGTTATATCACGGGATTTATATACACATAGCTAGAAATACGGGAATATAAGTGCCATTAGTTATTGATTTTAATGGATTTTATGCGCTGGTTACTAAGGATTGGCTGGTTATAAGCCCCATGTATACTGCGGAGTAACAGTTGCTGTTTAAATACGGTTCTAGCAATAAAGCCGCCTATAGTACAATTCTTAGCGAAAAATGAACTATGAAGTTGTATACATACATACATACATAGACTCACGCCTGTTTCCCGGAGGGGTAGGCAGAGACTACGGAACGCCATTTGCAACGATCCTGACATACCTCACTTGCTTCACTCACTCCCATCAAGTTTCTCATGCATGCTCTTCTGTTAAGGGTACTTCTGACTTGTCCTTTTTTCAAGATGTCTCCAATCTGTTCAGAGAACGTCCGCCTAGGTCTTCCCCTTTGTCCTGTTCCATTCACACTTGCCTTATATATCTGCTTTGTCAGTCTATCGTCATCCATCCTCTCCATGTGCCCAAACCATCTTAACATGCCTTTCTCAATGCTTGTCACTACATCTTCTTTTACCCCACACCACTCTCGTATCAC
Organism: Euclidia mi; assembly: GCA_944739405.2. NCBI lineage: Eukaryota > Metazoa > Arthropoda > Insecta > Lepidoptera > Erebidae > Euclidia > Euclidia mi. The sequence continues at coordinate 124,632,133 of OX123182.2, read as the reverse complement.
ACAATTCTTTACCCTGTCGGTCAAAGACACACCACACATACTTCTCAGTGCTTTCATTTCTACAGCATTTATTTTACTTTCAAATCTCTTCTGCCATACCCAACTTTCACTACCATACATAAGGGTAGGCACTAACACACCTCTGTGTACAGCCAAACGTGCCTTTTTGGACACGTTTTGACGGTTCATAAACGCTTTCAGAGCTCCATTCACACTATTACCTGCATTTACTCTCCTTTCAATATCTTCTTCATTCTTACCATCTCTTGTAAACAACGTACCTAAGTAAACAAACTCATTCACTTGTTCCACTCGCTGTCCATCGATCAAAACATTACAAGCCGTAACGCATTCCTCCTTTTCAAAAACCTAGTAAAAAAGTTAAAAAAGTTGTATATGTTGTAGAATTAAGTATCGTCTATCTATCTAACTTTGCACTAATATTTACTGTCGATTTTAAGGTCCAAAAACTGAATTATTGCCTGTGAATAGGTCTGTGCTATTTATTTAAGACATTTTGTAAAAGCACCATTTTATAATAGACATTCCTTTTTAGGGTTCCGTAGTCCACAAGGAACCCTTATAGTTTCGTCATGTCCGTCCGTCTGTCCGTCCGCAGCCTAGCTCAAAGACGCCTGGTGCTAGAAAGCTGACATTTGACATGAATATAAACATAAGATATTGCAACAAAACTGTAGAATAAAATTTAGGAAAATATTTTTTTTAAGGGTATCTCCCCTACATATATAGTGGGGTTGAATTTTTTTTTGGTTGAGTACCCCATCATGTGGGGTATCATTGGATAGGTTTTAAAAAAATATTATTAGTTTGCTCAAATCATTTTTCGATCAAGTTATTGGTTTGTCAAATATCAAGCTTTGAAGTGAAAAAAATTGTTAGACTCAAGTGTCCCCCCCCTCTGCCGGCTAAACTATTAATTTGGAAGAGGTGAAAAAAATCAGAAATGTAGTACATATAACGAATTTAAAAGGAAAACTATCACGGCTTAGTAGATATCACTAGTTTACGAGTAATCGTCGGTTAACTTATAAATACCTATTTCTGTGAGTTTACATTGGGCGCGCTGGCTTAATCTTAAAGATATATGTACTTTGGTATGAAATGTACTACGGTACTACGTATGTATAGTAGTAGTATATCTTGGAAACCACATTTTATGTTTACAATACATAACTGGATACGTACCTAGAATTTTTCTAAACAAAACTTAGGTTCTTATAATAGTGTTATTAAAATTATTTTTTCAGCAAAATAAACAGTCTGATTTGTTGTACATTAATACCCTTTGCAGCAAGTCATTATGGGCAACTACGGAACCCTACATTGCGCGTGGCCCGACATGCACTTGGCCGGTTTTCTTTTAAGTATCATCACATTACATAAACACTCTATACCAAACTAAGCACAACTTATACGTAAAAGTATTTGCTAAACATCCCAAACCTAGAGTAGATATGTCACAGCTTTTAAAATGATTTATGATATACCTATAAACAGTTATCCTATTCATATTCTCTGTATACCAAGTTATACAACGTCGAATGTTATAACACATACTTATCATATAGTGTTCTGCATACATACAACTATATTACCTGCAAGTTAGGGCCCGTTCACAGATGACAGGAATGTGAATGTATGTTGGCTTGGCTGGCATTCAGGGGGCCAATTCTCCTATTTTAATATTACGTTGATATTTTATTTTGAATGGATTCATAAGGGGTATTCTGATAACCTTGTCATTATCGTAAAATTTGAAATAAACAGTTCGTCGTTGATACATATTTTGACACTTGTTTCAATTTACGATCTCGTTACAACTTCGTTCAATTATCAGATAATTTTGAAGAATACGCTTTTTGTGACGTAAGTATGACACTGACATGATATCGAAACTATGTTTATTTAGTAGAATTTGGCTCCAGATATAGTTGTAGTGTGTATGTATATGTGCACGCCTAATTTAAAGATGACTTACTTAATATTTCTATATTTTACATTTAATACTACGTATGCAAGGGAGTAAAACTCGAAGAACATGGAATAAAAGTCAGTACCACTGTTTCAACAATATGGTTTTACCAACTTGCTAATAGCCATGGCATAATGCAATTAAAATAGACACTAAAGTCCCATTGAAAGATTTTACTAGACATACATATCTGTGATAGTAAAAATACATCGAGCAAGCATTTTGAATAATAGTTTTTTTATAGACTCACGCCTATACCCCCGAAGGGGTAGGCAGAGGCCTAATATTACACCCACATTTCGCCATGAATATTTAGGTCCCACGTAATAGTGGGTGAGCCTATTGCCGTTACCGGGCTCATCACCAGACGCCGTGCTGCTACTGAGAATTCGGAAAAACCCAGTAACACTTTTGCCCGACCCGGGAATCGAACTCGGGACCTCCGATCCGCAGTCGCATACGCTATCCACTGGACCACGGAGGCAGTCAATAATAGTAATCACGATAATTTACTCTTACTATTAAAAGACTGTCCTTGCGATGGCGTGTCGTGTCGTACGTCTGAACCGGGTCCTTATATGCAAATATCGGCTTAATGGACGGTTCGAAACATAGGATTATGTCTCGGAGAAGCAGACACGTCTGGGCGCCAGTATAACTCTTCAGGACAGCTTTGTGGAGCCGAGTCCATCAATGTCTACAGCTTACTTGACGATTTGTCTCGAGCTTCGGAAAACTGTGAACATTTTGCTCTACAAAGCACTAACTATAAATTGCTTGACGTAAGCCTGTCGGAGTTTAAGTTGGCTTTTATAGACAAGACGACAACATGACGGTTGGCTTGTGGTTTGTTAAAGAGCATCGTTAGTTGAGCATCAATAGTTGTTGATTCTGATCGTTATTTTGTAGGTATTTTCTAACCCACCAACGTGGTATTTTTTTTCGTTTTGATGCATTTTTCGATAAAATTATAACCACTGCCGCTGAATTCAACACAAGTTCCTCTGGCGACATGTTGTCGACGACTGACGTAAAGTAGTAGATGCGTAGACAGACAACGTTGTTTAACAAAAGTTCCGCGCTGACTTTCGACATGTTGGGCAACATGTTGTGCAACATGCTGCCCGTCAATTGTTGCCTAGTGGAAACGCGGCTTAAACCTACATTTTGGTTTGTGTTTAGTTCGCAAATGTAAGATTCATGAGATTTATTATGCAGCCCTATTAGCTTCATAGCCGCTATCATACTCTTGCATAAGCTAAAACTAAATTCTCCTAAAACAAACTCACACCCTTCCTTTGTAGTGACACATAATTAATGCGATGAACCATACGGGATACTCAATTAAATTAAGCAACAGCAATCAAAGCGTACCTCATTTGCTTACAAGCATAAGAATATCTGAAAAGAAATGGAAGAGAACTTAAAATGGGAACCTGGGGCGATCCTAGTTTACTTTTATCAATTTTGTTTTTGGGTCTAAATGTAGAATCATCTCGTAATTATCTTTAGTTTTTGACGTTCATAAGCGTCACTTTGTAGCCTAAACGAATAAATGATTTGGACTTTGACTTTAAAATAGTCAATCGAACTAACCCGCTTCAGTTCAACTCATACCAACACTACAGCACTAATGATCTCTTTATAACTATTATCATCCTTACTATATTTCTTTCTAACATGTGTAGCCAGGTTCAACAGAGTATGCAAGACATTGAGCTTTGACGCTTCTGAAGTTCCGGATAAAGTATAAACTGACACCTATAGGCAATACATCAGAAGTTTACAGGGTGTAAAAAGACCCTTAACGAAAACTGAAATCCCATGTTGTACCAATCACTACGAACATTTTTTACTTCGGCACCATACCTGGGCAATTACTGGTTCAGGAGATATTGAGGCTCAAAGTTAGTATGGAATTTTTCTAATTAGGTCCAAAATCAATGCATTTACCCCGCCAATATGTTCTTTAGATGTCCTATGAGCCCATGGATAAGTAGGTATTTCGAGGATTGCACGCGCGCGCTTTTAATTGCGGTTTAAAAAATTGAAAACTTAAAAAAATATTCGTTTCCCAGGTATTATTTTTGGTCAGTATGACTTGGCATGATGTCCACAACGAGTAGACTTCGGCTTGGTGATGGGTCTTATGACACCCTGTATTATATACAAAATAAATAATCCATATTCTATCTAACATGTATTCACGTGTAATCAATCGATCTACATATGGGCGTCCGTTATTCCACATAGCATTATTAATAACACAGTAGGCCAGCCGCGACCCTTTACATGCAAATTGCACCAGTGTAATCCATCATAAATTATTTTTTTATGTAGGTGCAAACGTACATACATACATGTGTATTTTTGTATGGATGTATGTATCGAGTGCGTGTCCGGGCACAATGAGGTCGTTAATACGATGATCAATATCGGTGTCTGCTCGGGAAAACTAATGTGACGACTAGCATTGTAGTTTTTTCATAATAAACTTGTAACTGTATGTCATTGATGAATACTGATATGTAACGGTTCCCAATGGCATAATTGTTCAAAAAAAGAAATTTAATACCCACTTGCTTGAACATTTCGGCATGAGTAACACTAGTCATGGTCACGAGATAACTTGAACCACGAAATTAGGAGGGTGCGGGACTCAAACTGTCGTGTTTACTGGATAAGGAAGCAAGCCGCGAACTCTCAAAACAGACTTGTTTACTTCTACATTTCAGACAAGTTGACAAGTCCCTTAAGTGTGTTGTTTGTCTAACTTTTATGACATGTTTATACTTACTCATACCAAAATAGAATTTAAACTTACGTATAATTTTAATTTATTTATTTATAGTCTCACGCCTGTATCCCCGAAGGGGTAGGCAGAGGTGTAAATATTACACCCACATTTCGCCATGAATTTTTAGGTTCCACGTAATAGGGGGCGAGCCTATTGCCGTTACCGGACACATCACCAGACTCCGGGCTGCTACTGAGTATTCGGTAAAACCCAGTAACACTTTTGCCCAACCCGGGAATCGAACCCGAGACCTCCGATCAGCAGTCGCATACACTGTCCACTGGACCACAGAGGCAGTCTTTAAGTATAATAATATACATTTTTATACTCCTTGCAGAAGATCTTCTATAATTATCTAGTGAAGTATGGTCATGATAAGATATCATCATCATCAGCCCTTTAAACTGTCCCACTGCTGGGCACGAGCCTCTTCTCACTATGATATAGGTTACTATTAAATATGATTGTTTGAAAATCAGTTATTTGAACGCCAATACATTATTTTTAGCCTTCTGGATGAAGTAAAAGATAATTCTACTTACTCATACATTTCTCGTATTGAAATCTTTCACCCTACAAGTCAGACATATACACACACTATATTTTATGTTCGATATATACGACCGGAAAATAAAGGATTAGATTGATCAGAGTTGAAACATGAAACGAGGAAAACCGCAACAGCGAGCTGCGACGGGGAAATTCAATCAAATAACACACTCCGAGGAAAGTTCATGTAAGATTGAGTTAGTTATGGTTATATCACGGGATTTATATACACATAGCTAGAAGTACGGGAATATAAGTGCCATTAGTTATTGGTTTTAATGGATATTATGCGCTGGTTACTAAGTATTGCCCCACGGATACTGCGGAGTAACAGTTGCTGTTTAAATCGGTTCTAGCAATAAAGACGTCTATTGTACAATTCTTAGCGAAAAATGTACTATGAAGTTGTAGATGTTGTAGAATTAAGTATCGTCTATCTATCTCATTTTGCACCGATGTTTACTGGCGATCTTAAGGTCCAAAAACTAAATTATTACCTGTGAATAGCTCTGTGGTATTTCTTTAAGACATTTTGTAGAAGCACCATTTTATAATAGACATTCCTTTTCTTTTGAGTATCGTCACATTACTTAAACACTCAATACTAAGCACAACTTATACGTAAAAGTATATTTTGCTAAACATCACAAACCTAGAGTAGGTATGTCACAGCTTTAAAATGATTTATGATATACTAGAGGACGCCAGCAGCTGCGCCTGCATTTTTTTAAATTTACCCGTTTTGGCCGATCCCGTGGGAATTTCGGGCAATCCCTTCTTAGTGCGCCCCTATGGTCCCCAAGGAACATACATGCCAAATTTCAGCTTCCTGCGCCCAATAGTTTCGGCTGTAGCGTGTCTGTCAGTCAGTCAGTAACGCAAGGATTTTATATATTAAGATTAGGTACCTATAAACAGTTATCCTATTCATATTCTCTGTATACCAAGTTATACAACGTCGAATGATATAACACATACATATCATATAGTGTTCTGTATACATACAACTATATTACCTGCAAGTCGGCATTCTCAGAACCGCATTTGCGACACAACGTCCTCCAAATACATCCGACATACTGCACACGCATACGGAATCCCAACTTGACTTGAAATTTGTATCCCGACGGAATAGAACCAAGTTAGGGCCCGTTCACAGATGACAGGAATTTGAATGTATGTTGGCTTGGCTGGCATTCAGGGGGCCAATTCTCCTATTTTTATATGACATTGATATTTTATTTTGAATGGATTCAAAAGGGGTATTCTGATAACCTTGTCATTATCGTATAATTTAAAATAAACAGTTCGTCGTTGATACATATTTTGACACTTGTTTCAATTTACGATCTCGTTACAACTTCGTTCAATTATCAGATAATTTAGAAGAATACGCTTTTTGTGACTTATGTATGACACTGACATGATATCGAAACTATATTTATTTAGTAAAATTTGGCCCCAGATATAGTTGTAGTGTGTATGTATATGTGCACGCCTAATTTAAAGATGACTTACTTAATATTTCTATATTTTACATTTAATACTACGTTTGCAAGGGAGTAAAACACGAAGAACATGCAATAAATCAGTACCATTGTTTCAACAATATGGTTCTACCAACTTGCTAATAGCCATGGCACAATACAATTAAATCAGACACTAAATTCCTATTGAAAGATTTTACTAGACATACATATCTGTGATAGTAAAAATACATCGAGCAAGCATTTTGAATAATAGTTTTTTTTATAGACTCACGCCTATACCCCCGAAGGGGTAGGCAGAGGCCTAATATTACACCCACATTTCGCCATGAATATTTAGGTCCCACGTAATAGTGGGTGAGCCTATTGCCGTTACCGGGCAAATCACCAGACGCCGTGCTGCTACTGAGAATTCGGAAAAACCCAGTAACACTTTTGCCCGACCCGGGAATCGAACTCGGGACCTCCGATCCGCAGTCGCATACGCTATCCACTGGACCACGGAGGCAGTCAATAATAGTAATCACGATAATTTACCCTTACTATTAAAAGACTGTCCTTGCGATGGCGTGTCGTGTCGTACATCTGAACCATGTCCTTATATGCAAATATCGCCTTAGTGGACGGTTCGAAACATAGGATTATGTCTAAGAGAGGCAGACACGTCTGGGCGCCAGTATAACTCTTCAGGACAGCTTTGTGGAGCCGAGTCCATCAATGTCTACAGCTTACTTGACGATTTGTCTCGAGCTTCGGAAAACTGTGAACATTTTGCTCTACAAAGCACTAACTATAAATTACTTGACGTAAGCCTGTCGGACTTTAAGTTGGCTTTTATAGACAAGACATTTTGATGCTATAAATATTTTGTGTAGGTTTATAAATCGTCTCAAGTCTGAGATTTCTTTTTTAGATAAACGTTTTTGTAGTCATGGTGATTAGGTTGCCTTAAAACTTTCTATAGACACATTGCAGTAGTATGTCGGATCTTGTCATTAGTAAGGACGTGAAGCTAAACAAATGTGTGACCAGTCTGCATCTATTTACACAACGACTATATTTATATATCGGTGCTTAGCTGAATTTTTGTTGATCTAGCGAACGGCGTAAAATTCTGCTTTGCGCCGATAGGTTCATATTCGAAATTTAATTAAATTTAATCATAACACGAGATTAATCAAAATGTATTCGTAAAGTGACTGTTTTCAATCAACAAGCACTTAAAACAAATTACTTTATCGGCAGCGCAGGCGGCCGGCATTAATTTGATGACACCCAAACGGAATTCAACAAATGACTTTACTCCTTAATTTCCTTCGATACCACCCCCGAGCTGTTTTAATATTTAATTTATAATTTTCGGCTCTTTTCACGACTACCACTTATATTATATTTTCAATTGCGCTGTCCCACAGAAAAATGTTTTTAATGATACGGCGCGCCCGCACTGTTATTAAATAATTTTGTCATACGACACGAGTATTCTGCGTTAAGAATGTAGGGAAGGCAATGTTTGACAGTTTTTACTGATAGGGAACTTTTTTGACGTCAATATAAAGCTGTCGATATATTGTATTAGGGTATTACCCTTTGTGGAATCTGATGCGAGTGAATGAAGCAAGAGAGATATGTCAGGATCGTTGCAAATGGCGTTCCGTAGTCTCTGCCTACCCTTCCGGGAAACAGACCTGAGTCTATGTTTGTATGTATATATAACCCTTTTACACAACCTTGATGCAAAGGAAAAAAGCCATTGATTTACTTAATGGAGGAAACTTCCTTCTCCAACTAAAGAGGTTAATTCCTTAATTCTACTTCTCCTTAAAATTCGATGTCTAGGTGTTTATTTGTGGCTATATTAACTTGTTGCTACCAAAGAAAGTGTATTCTACAAGCATTAGGTAGGTTTTCCGATCTATGTATTTGATCTTAGATAGGCGTGAGAGACTTCCCTAGTCGCCCAACTTCCACATAGAGAAGTTGTCCCACCGTGCCCTTCCTCATTTACCTTGAACACTTATATTCAAAGGCACAATATAGAACAATAACAAAGTTAGACACACTCTAGTAATAATTCTCCCAATATTTCAATTTAAACAAGTTTGTGTAATACCGCTGACAATAGATATTACAATCAGTTTGCTAACTCACGAATAATTTAATTTTGCGCCGAACTACGACTCAGGGTGTTCGCTCAACAAAAACTTTCAAACGAGTTATCTAACTCCAAGTTATCTTTAAGAACACAAAGTAAATATTTCACTCGCCGAGACAGCCTTTCAGAATATTTTCAAGTCGAGCGGGGTAAGAAGCAAAGTTGTTTTTAATAAAGAATGCGCAATTTTTTATTATGAGCATACTTTTGCGGCGAAATATTTTTTAAGAATTGAGCACTCAGTGTAATCCATTGAGAGGAGGGTTGCGAGAGCACAGTATCAAACAAAAAGCCCTGATCTCAGGATACCCCAATAAAGAGGTAAAAGTTATGATTCTTATATTTTCATAAACTATTATATTTCCTTTGACAATGATGCTCGTAAAACATAGACCAGAAATTACAGTATCCATCCAGAAAATCTGTTTGATCGTAAACAAAAAGACATCCCAATCGCATACGCCCCGAATTCTCGAAGAAATAATATAAAAAATAACAAGCATATGGCAACACAAGCACTCTTGTGTCAATGTAGAAACGATAAAGTTAACAAGGCTGCATAAGCAGATACCATCGCCCTTAACGCGGCTTCTGAATATAGATATCGTGAGAAAGTAGGTCACTAAAAATGGCTGCGATCTTCAGATAGAGATATACCTGTCTTGAGCTTACTTGACATTAATCTAGTTGCGACCAATGTAATCAGAGCCGACACATCCACCAGCGAAATAAACTTCGAGCTGATTACATTGAAATGTAATGTTATACATTTAAATTGTGGCTTAGCCTTACCTACTTGTAAATGTAATAGATCTCCCAATATTTAAAATCGAAATCAAGCTTGTGCACTTAAAGGCTGCCCTTTAAGTGCACAAGCTTGACTTCGATTTTAGTTAAACTATCATCCAATATAAGACACATATCATGCATTTCTGAGCGTGTTTATATTCAATGAAGTAATGAAAAAATAAAGTTGATACCTAAACTTTTAACCAGTTTCATGCGGCAAGCGGATTGAAAGTGTTTTAATTTTTTATATACAAAGTTGGTGGATGTGTTGGATAGATGTCAAAAAGTATAATGAATATGAAAAATAGAAGTCAAGTTACCTAAGGCATTGACAACAATATTTCCTCTTATATGACAATTGAAATGAGCTAACTATTGGGATTGAGGCTCTGCAGGATTATCCTGATTATCATTCGTCGATATTGGATGGATTGCTCTAAAACGCTTTTAGTAAATTAGTATGCTCGTCTCTGACTCCACTGTCGGTACTTTCACGAATGAACCCTAAGCTCTCAACCTAATGAATAAACATGATAGATTTGCTGAAGGCCCGAATATGTTACGAAACCAGATGGCAATACACACACACACCAAGATTACATACCATAAGTATGTTACCGTTCTTGTAAGTATACATGTTTATTGGTTCTGACTAACTTGGCCGAATATAAATGTCAAATACAGCAGAAACGATTGAAAACCAGTGGCTTGTGTAACAATAATAGTGATTTAAGTCGCCTTGGCAAACGATGCTTGGATAACACAACTGTTGAATTATACAAGCTGTCACAAGACCCATCACCAAGCCGAAGTCTACTTGATCTGGACATCATGCCAAGTCATACTAACCAAAAATAAAACTTGGGAAATGATTTTTATCACGTTTTTTAAGCCGGAATTAAAATTGTGCGCATATAATTTTCGAAATACCTACTTATCCGTCATGGGTGCATAGGACATCCATAGAACAGGTTGGCATGGTAATTGCATCGATTTTGTACCTAATTACAAAAAATCCATAGTAACTTAGAACCTCAATATCTCCTGAACAAGTAATTTCCCAGGTGCGGTGCCGAAGTAAAAAATGTTTGTAATTATTGGTATAATAAGGGGTTTAGGATTCGTTAAGGGTCTTTTTACATCCTCTATGATGTCAATATTTTACAAAAGAATACAAGCTAAGGATGTGATTCTCACCGTCATTATACTGAAAAGACTCAACAGCTACAGATGCGCACAATGGCAAAAACGCTGCATGTTATACGGCGGCAAATATACATATACATGCATGTAGGTACATATAACTCATAATAAAGCAAAGTAACGGTCCATGACAACGTAGAAGCCTAGCCGAATCACTCGAACATTACAAGCCGCTCAAACATTCACTTAAGCGCCATTAGAGGTCGGAGCAAACAAATCGCTCCTCGAAGCTAATTCGATATCGCTCACTTAATTAATTAGAGTGAACATGCTACGTCACGGGTTTTCAACCTTGTAGCGACTACCCCACCTCCTTTCCCAGACATGTTAGTTAGGCAGATTCAAGTCGCGGGTGAATGGTGCTGTTGATAAGCGTACTAAATCGATGACAATACGATGAATGGATGAATTGGTGTATTGAATTGCAAATAAAAAAGGTTCAAAGTTACGTTTAGGAAGTTTTAAGTGCGATAATCGTGTTCACCTGTTGCGACGTTTCAATCCAGAAAGGACAGAAAGCCTCTAAGCTCTGTCTCGGCATATTTTTGTTCTTTTGTACATAAAAATGCAATGTGTAATGTAAGATATTATTAACTATTCGTCTTACTGCTGAATACCAATTGATCTTAGTCAAAATACCTAAAAATTTAATACTGTGGTGAAAACCATGAGATTTAAACATAAGAATGTGTACGGCACTCACGGTACCTACATCCTAATACATTCATACTTACACATTAAGGAAGTCTTACCCTCTTATACAAAATTGCATTACCTTCCCACACATGCCAACAAAACCAGAAGAAAAATGTCGCAATTTCTCTTACTTAATAAATATTCATTCTCCAACAGTACTCGTATATGGGAGCATCCACTCCCATTTCCACATCCGGATGCATTTGTAGATGTCCGGCGCGGAGCTTGAGCACCGCTGTACATCACTGGCGCTTAAACTTGATTAAAGCGTGATTTTAAAAAGAGCTTTCAATTTACCTTGCTGTGTTATTGTGTTCTTTCATTAGTTGAAGCTTTCGCTAGTTTGTGATTGGACTTTATTGTACACTGCTATTTGTAACAGCTCTCTGCTTCGCTTTGTTTGAGAAATAAAAGCTTGCAAAAATGGCGTAGATAAAGTTTGTACGCTTTGGAGCTTTGATGAAAATGCTCTGTAACGTTAATCACGGAAAGGTTTTACGGTAGTAGAACCTTGCTGATTTCAGCTTGAATGGGCCGGCTCGACCGAGGACATGATGAGTGAGAGTGCCGGAGGCCCTATTCCCTATTCCTTCTCCCTCATCCCACTCCTCATCCTATCCCTTTTCCCAACCTCAAGGGGCGGCAACGCACTTGTGACTCCTGTGGTGTTGCTTGTGTCCATGGGCGGCGGTAATTGCTTAACATCAGGCAAGCCGTCTGCTCGTTTGCCGCCTATTACTATAAAAAAAAAGGTTTATTACATGTGAGATACAAGTCAGTGGTCGCATAAAAGACAGCGATTTTTTTTGTGAATAACTAGTAGTGCCAATAATGTTGTTTTGCCAAAATAAAGTAACAATGTGCGAGCTCTACATTGTAGTTTTTACGATAAAAGTTCTCATAATAAAGTCAATGTTTGATTAATTTTCGAGTAGGTACCTATTTACAAAGTACTTGCTCATAAAACACCTCTGCGAATCGTCAATCTACTTCAGAGCTAAACAGTTGTATAACACGAAAGACAGACATGAAAACTATCAACATTTCACGAGACCCGCGTTGCACGAGACGTTTAACCACGTATTATGTAGGTCAACGCGTGTCGTGTTATTTCTCCTAAATTTAGGGAAAACATAGCCAAATAGACGATTGATGGAATGAAATATTTTTAAAATTATGTAGGACTTATAATAGTTGCGATAGCCTAATGGAAACTGACTAGACTGCTACGCTGGGGGTACAAACTCACGGTTTGCAACGATGACTGTTAGAACCAACGACAACCCATCCTACTAGACACCGAATGTTTTCATTTCTACAAACAAACAATTCTGTCAAAGCGGTGAGGTATGCGGAGCGAAGGGGGGCTACAAAAATGAATTCTAATAGGCCGGTTCAAATTTGCGGTACGTCATAATTTATAACTAGTGTTGGGATTGGTCTTATGTAAGACGTATAAGTCTAACGTGTTGTCAGAAAGTGTTCGTCTTACGTCTGCAGTCTAGTAGGCTGGGTTGTCGTTGGTTTGAACGTATAAAATTGTTATTTATCGCTTGCTAATTTTTGGAGGGAGACATCGTGAGGAAATTCCCTGTTCTCCATAATGCTTCCAAAAGACGTGAAGTCTGCCTACCCACTCTTAGCCATCTTGGTGGAATATATATAGCCTTCTTTTATTGGGAGGAGATCCGTGGGCAACTGTGGGATAGTTTATGTAAAGGGTTGTTAATGGACTTCCTTCTTAGATAGTTTATAGCCTTCCTAGATAAATGGGCTATCAAACACAAAAATTATTATCCAAATCGGACTAGTACTTCCTGAGATTAGGGCATTCAATCAAACAAACTAACAAACTTTTCAGTTTTATCATATAAAGCATAGATTCTAATAATGGGGGCAATGTTGTGAAGCTGGTAACCCTGCGCCGTGATTAATGCTACCCCAACTTCATTATGTATTATGTTATTACAGCAAGTGGTTTCCAACGCGTATACAAATTAAGCAAAACGTCAAAACGTCACTGCGAAATTATTTTGAGGATTTACGAGAATTATGTGACACTATATTCTGGAAAGCGTTTCACTGCTGGCTGTCGTCTAAATTAGATTTTATGTGAAAACAATTTCTCGGACTGTTTACTGTTGTTTTCTAGATTTTGGCAGATATGTTTAGGGATTAACATTTGTACTTAGCTGAGTTCATGGAATATTTTGGTCAGATATATTTTAGGCGCTATCTTATACAATAAAAAAGATTCAGTTTTATCACACTTCATTTCACAATCACTGAGGTTTCGAGGCTAATTATTCAGAAAAAAAGGTCTTCGGGGCAATAATAATGAGTAAGTAAATAATTAATAAAAGAAGTCAAAAAATCATAAATAAGTATTTTCTATTTTTCTATTGTGATGGCTGCCGAAAGTTCTATGTAACAAAGCGATAATATTTTGCCTAAATCTTAGCTTTAATTACAAAATTTAACTTAAGTATGTACTTCTTTAACAAAGCACAGATAAGCCACAAAAGTTTAATAAAGCCTTCTTTCACTTTTATTTAGCACAAAACGCGAGCAGCCAAGACAGTTCATAAATTCAACGTTGAACGTTCGCGCCAACCGAATTACATCGTCCATATTGTTGGCACATGGTGTGTCAATTTCCGCGCGCACCGCTCACCAACTGCCTCACACATCCAATTAAACACACCGCCATTTAAACTAGCGAATGTAAAATTCAAATTCACTAGAATTAAGTCAATGCACCAAAACTATGTTTGTCGACAACGTATTTGCCTTTCCATCCTCCCTTTATTTTAAATAACTAACTTTGTTGGCGCCAAGTAATTTGAATTTATTTTCACTTGATTTAAATTTTAAATGCCTATTTGGGTACGCGTAAGCAAAAAGTTCTTATTTAAGCAAATTGCGGACCTCTTTTCGTGAATAAAAATTAAGGAGTTTATTTTTTTGAATTTTGATGCAAAAAGGTTCTGTTTAAAAATGTAATCTGCAACATAAAGAAAATCTTTGTATTTTTATAAGACAAGATTATTACTGGCCAGTTTTCTTGTCAGGTACGGTATATTAATTTTATGGCCTATTTAGGATTACGCATGACGCGTTTATTATTCTGTAAAAGAAGGCTCGAGACATTACGTACCTATTCAGCTTATATTTTAAACAGGTTTTGCTGGTGTAGCTATGTCTTAAATATATAGTTTCGAGCGAACTCTTAGAGGTAAAAATGCTAATACAAGATTTTTTTAAATAAACTATATAATAATTTATATAATATATAAGTTATTATATGTATAGAACGAAACGCAATCAAATTCTGTATCATTTCTTATTTATCAAAATGAAACTGGACACATTTAATTTGTATAAAAGAGTAATATTTCATACGTTCAAATAAACTCTGATGAAAACATCGTACCGAATGCGCAAACAATTATTTTTATTTTTTAAAGAGAATCGCGCTCGGTATTGCAATTTCTCTGCAAGATGACAATAATCCCCTCGTTTCAATTGACTCCAGTTGCGTGTTTTTTTTTTAATTCATGTTTTTTTTTTGTTGCAGTGCCGTCTATGAATGATGCTGAGTTCTCTATCTATGTGGGCCGGTGGACCGCCTGTAATCCCCTGGGGGTGGGGGAACATGCGGCGCGGAAAGCTCCCAACATGCCCAGGTATGCATTCCATTTATACCTTTGACAGTCCAGGTATTATGACAAAAAGAATATTTTAGCTGCCGGTATGTTCGTAATTTGATTCAGAGGGATGTTAGTGAGAGGTGCGTGTTATGTTTTTGTTTCACGGCGCGGCGGCGGAGGGACTTCGTTTGTGGCTTAAATTGTTTGATATCAATACGTTAACGCGATTTTATCCTACCAGTCTCGTAAATTTTATCGCGTTATATAAAAAAATATGAATCTGAGTATAAGTGGATACAGTATTTAAATCAATCTCTACTTATACATACATACATAGACTCACGCCTGTTTCCCCGAAAGAGTAGGCAGAGCCATATTAAACGCCCACTTTTCGCCAGTGTTTTGATCCCACGTAATAGGTGGCGAGCCTATTGCCGCTTATTGGGACATTTTGTTTGCCAGATCCTCGTCCGTTGATCGGCAGGTGCACCACTTGCAGGTGAGGTTGGTTTGGGACCCTAAGTTCTTGGTGGGAACCCTTTGTATACCCCTCTACTTATACCTATCAGAGTAAACGTGCAGGATATTGCAACCAGTTGTCTTTTCGTGTGAACTCTAATTATGTACTTATACCTACTTAGCATAAAAAGGTCTTAATATAAAAGATGAACTTCATATAGCACCTGAGTCCATCACTCTTAAATTTAAACTGAAAGAGAATTAAATTCACATTAATCTCCTTTTTATAACAATTTGTATTTTGACTGATTGTAGGTAAACTGTTTAGCCTTTGCGTTTTAATAATAAAATAAAGCTTCGCCCTTGACAAGTTTCATTAATCTTCCATTATGTCTGTGTAAAGTTTTGATCACGCTATTTTTCTAGTAAAACAGACATTAAATTACTACATAGTCATAGGTATTTATAGCTTAGAATGTCTGAAATGATGAATTACCATATCAAGTTAGTTATGAATCAGGTCCTACATAAAAGGCACCATGCATAGGCATACCTATACCATTTTAAAGAAGGTGGAAATACTTCCAATCGAAATGGCAATGTATCTAATTTTATCCTAGATTAAATCCTTATGCTGAGAATTATATACGGCCAGTAATACTGGACCTTCTTGTAGTTAATAGTTGTCTATGGTATGCACTTTTATGATTTTGTAAGAAAATGGCGGGAAGATTATGTAACATACAACGTTAATAATAATTGTTACGTAGAAAGATATTAATTTATTCGATTGATTGGCATGTTAATTAATTTCTTCACAGAATATAATACATAATATATTTGCAGATATACTCGGAACGAAGAAGACTCGCTAGTGCACGAGCCCCGACTTGGCTTGCAGCGTCGGCAGGTGCAGTGTCGCAAGAAGGACGGACGATTTGTTGAAGCTATGTAAGTTTTATTTTTATTTTATACATACAACAGCTTAAATGTCCTCAGTTCAAGGACATGACGTTAATTTAAAACAAGTCTCTTACTTAAATTGAAATGTACTTACTTCATTGTCCTTTCACTTAGAAAAAGTCAAGTAATAATATTTTATTCATTTAGAATAATTATTTAGATCATAATGTGCAACAAAATAATAAATTTAAAAAAATACTAAAAAATTATACTAATATGAGATTACAGTAAGATGGCCCAAAGACACATTAGATAAGACAAACAGAACTACTCACTAAAATAATATATTTTACAGAACTAAACTTTTCACAAGTTTTGCTACATATATTATCTCTCTTAACAAAACTGTCTAGACGTTTCACAAACATATTTCCTTTGAATTTTGAATACGGAGTCCTAGTCACAAGCAGTCTGTGTAAGATAAACAGATCTATGGTCCCCCAGAGACTTACATAGGCACAGAACTGTACACAGTTTCGTATATTGGTCTCTATAAAGTTCTTGCCTAGATTGCAAACTAGACTAAGAAACTTCAATTTACTTTGTCGAGTTCCTACTTTCATTCGAGTACAGTTTTTGTGATGGGAAACCATACACTATATATAGACATTTAACATTACATTAGTCTACAGTCTAGTAATATTTATATACAGTAGTAGTACTCAATTATATCATGGCTCAGTACCCTTGATAAGTTGCAGCGGCGTGCTGTCCGCATCATAGGTGACCTTGAGGCTATTAAGACCCTTGAATCTCTGCAATTACGCAGGGACGTAGCCTCAATGGCTGTCTTTTACCGATTATATCACGGTGAGTGTTCAGAAGAACTCTTTCAACTAATCCCACCCTCTCCTTTCCTATCCCGAACAACACGTGCCGGGTTAAGGTGCCACGCTTACACGGTAGAACAGATACCGTCACGTACGAAAAGGTTCGGTACATCTTATCTTTGCCGTACCATAAAGATGTGAAACTCACTGCCAGCTCACGTGTTTCCTTCCTCACTTGATCCTGGGTCCTATAAGCGGGGCGTGAAAAAGCATCTCTCAAGGCCGTCAAAGTGAGGGCTGCCATGTCACATTGCTTAACCAGCAATTGGGGATGGTGGCCTTCACAATAGGACTTCACTGTCAGCTTACCATCAGGCAGCGTGAAGTCAATTTGACAGGTTTCTTTAATAAAAAAAAACAAAAGTCAATTCTAATCATCGCGAACTGGGAAAGAAAGGGAAAAATCATTTTATAATATGTAAATTCCGTATAGCGACGCACTTTGCAAGTATTCAAACCACAGTCAATATGTCTTTATACTGTGATTCAAACAAAGGATGCAAATAACAATTGATGGCTTATATAAAACAAGGGTAGAATAGAACACCAGACTTTAACCCAGATTTACGCTGTTTTAGACTAAGTATCTGTCAAAGAAATTTTCATCCTTCTCGAAGTTGTGCTAGGCGAGTCAGACATAGCATCATTTTAGAACAAAACTAAAACAATGTTTACTGTAAAGTGCTAATATGATGAATAACTGTTGATTATTTATATAACATCACGCTATGAGCTAAGGCTGCGAAGTAGTAGCCTTAAATAACGCGGGTGCATCCGCGGGCACATCTAGTTCAGGATCAAATAAAAGGTGTGGTAAATACACATGCTGCTTTTGTTGATTAAGTGACGTATTCAGCGACTTTGTCGTAGTGCAATTGCTAAAATTGTGAATTAGTGTGAGTATCTTCCAACATCGCATTTTGATATTGTGTATTCCATTCATCCATTAATTAACCGCTAATTAAGAGCCGACTTAATAATGGCGATAATTATTCTGATGCAAATGGCCGTATGTGTAAGGGCCGAATGAATAGTCGAGACTAAGAATATGTGATGAAAATGTTATAAAACAATCGTATTTAACGTCTTTGATGGTCAGCTCGCAACTACACTGCCAAAATGTCGCAAAAAAACTAATCCGGCGAATAAAACCACTCAAACGCCCATTTTCATATATTCAAAAGTCCACCAGACGCGATATCTCAACCAGCCCTCAATAATACAAATACGACGCCTAATCCCTCAATATATTATGTAGGACACGAAATGTACAAAATTACGGAGGAAGTAAAACACTTAACGGCAGTTTAATGTGTATATTCCATTATCATATTAGTTTATATGTAGGAGTAATAACTTCACGGCGAACGCGATCACGCGCGAGCAGGAGTTTAAAAATACCAAAAGTGCACACATTTTTCACGAACATTATCCTGCTAATATAAATTCTTGTTCTCCGTGAAAGTATGCCGAAAATACCAACTTGACGTCGCATCCTCGCGTATATTTTACGCGTTATAGTGCGTTCCAGTTTAAAAGATATTTAATTTCTGTCATAGAAAATTTACTCAGAGTCAGCATAAGTGCACGGATGCTATGCAAGTTTAAATTAACGGATTTAAATTGAATCAGATTAGATAATCGGATTTTGTGGTTGGTTTAAGTGGGGCCTAATTTGGCAGAATAAGATTTTACATCTCCATTTTCTTGGTTCCATTGGTTGGTATTGTGTGCAACTTCGTTGGCATTTTGCCGCGAAAAAGTTCTATTACATACCACAGTTTAGCATAAACTTTTAGGTTTTTGTGGTTATCAATCTATTTATCTCTATAGCCTTTGCTAGTTTGAGTGCCCTTTCATGAGTATTGTGTTTGTCTATTTAGCATTAAGTGTCCAAATGTGCTCACCTGCATAGTGTCACAAATACGTTTTTATAATTTAAGCCCGAAAACTCGAACAGACACAACACAGATTTGTAAAAGCTTATTCTATTTTTACGCTGTAATGTCAAAAGATATTTAATATTGAAGTTCAATGATCGCGGTTCGCGGCGTGCATTCTTACGAGAGTTGTCGACAAAGTGGGTCAACACTCCGTGCTTATTGATCTAATGCCACGTAATCGTATAAAAACTTTATGGTATAAGTTATGGAGGACAGAATGGGATATTTTCACATCCCTCCATCCCCGTCAAGCGTGATACGTGCCTCCGTAAAATGTAAAGTGCCGCCCATTTCGTTTAATGGCGTTGTGAGCAAAATGTTGATACCTTTGTTCACGTAAATTGTTTGTGAAGATGCAGGTAATTGAGTTTCGGGGGCTGTTGAAAGCTTGATGCAATTATCTGCAGGAGTTACTCAGATTGCAACAGCTGTTCGAGATTGTGTTTAAATCGGTCTGGTAAAATGAGTTTAGCTTTTTGTTTACAACAAGGTACCGTGTTCTGTGTCTGGCTCGGATAGATTGTTGGTTTTCTTGTGAGGCAATTCTCGGTCTAAGAATATAATTAGGTATTAGTTTCGAGGCTTACGAAGTGTTTTGTCCCAAACTAACGAACGTGCAACATTCGGCTAGGCATAGTAGCTGGGGCACCACAACCACACACTGCTTTATAACTTGACAATGCCATTACTTTTCAATCAAGTCATAATTTAGTACATATACATATGGTCATGTAACATTTCTTTGCTTGTCTTTTTGTGCTTTTATGGACATAGAGCATATATCTTTAGAGTAGTAAGGTACACTAAAATTAAGAAAGTAGTCGCAGGTATATCAAAACACGTATTCAATAGCAATTGATAATATAATATTATATACGTAGGTTTTTTAAAAATTTGGGGTGGTCTAAAAAACAATGTCCAAATGTTAAGTTACATGATTCTGCCAATTTTTCTACACAAACACAGAATATTCATTCATAAATTAATGCTATCAATTGTCATCAGGTACTGCGGCCCAGCGCTGGCACAGATAGGCACGTCGCGCGTGTGCGTTATGCGAGAGGATTGCGTGCTGGCCGAGTGGATGCCGTGGAGGCCCAGGGTCGATGGCGCGCTCGTCAGGTCCAGGAAACTGAAGAAATTGCCTCAAGGTATGAGTTACTTGTTCTTATAGATGCTACTATGAAGTGTGTTTGTATGCTATAATGATGCATGTACCGCAACATCAGTACGTCCAAAAGACCCCATCAAACTTCATCATCATCATCATCAACAGCCTTTAACAGTCCACTGCTGGACTAGGCCTCTCCTTTGAAGGGAGGAATTGGCTTACTATACCACGCTGGCCAAACGGGTTGGTATAGGATTTGAATCAAGTTTTCCTTCTCTTACAGTGCTGTTCTCTGCATAATATGCTCTCTCTGTCGGCTCTTACGACACCCATGGGATGATATGGGGTGGTGACAATCCGTATTCTTAATCCGTCACCACACGGACGATTAAACTTACTAGGTTTAAATTAAAGCTTAAGATATACAAGACATACATACATACTCACGCCTTTTTCTCGTCGGGGTAGGCAGAGACAACGGAATGCCACGTGCATCTATCCTAACAAACCTCACGCGCTTCCTCTACATTCATTACTCTATTCATACATGCTTGCTGGTTCCGGGTGCTTCAGACTTTGCCATTTTAGATGTCCCCAATCTGATCGACGAATGTCCAACGAGGTCTGCCGCGTCCGACTTGCCCACACACGTTAGCCTCATTTTGATGCGGCACTCTTTCTCTACTCATTCGCTCCACGTGCCCAAACCATTTCAGCATTCCTTTCTCAATTCTTGTAACGACATCTTCTTTCAGGCCACATCGCTCTCGTATTACTGCATTCGGAATTTTATCAATCAGTCTTTCCCCACACATACTACGCAGTGAACACATCTCAACTGCGTTAATTCTGCTGTCATGCTTTTTTGCCATACCCAACACTCACTACCGTACATCAACGTAGGCACAAGCACTCCATTATGAACCGCCAGTCGCGCCTGTTTTGGCACACACACAAGACACTGTTCCTTAGAATCCAATACAGCATACCGATGTCTTTAGGCAGCTCCCTTTGAATGCCTCCTCTTTTTGAAAATCAGTGAAGATAACATCACTTTTAACCAACTTTAGAATGCAGGAAATGTTCAATGTGATCGGTATCTTAATATATAAAATCCTTTGGTTACTGACTGACTGACAGACACGCTACAGCCAAAACCATTGGGCGCAGGAAGCTGAAATTTGGCATGTATGTTTCTTGGGGACCGTAGGAGTGCACTAAGAAGGGATTTCCCGAAATACCCACGGGATCGGTCAAAACAGATAAATAAAAAAAAATGTGCAAGCGTAGCTGCTGGCGTCATCTAGTATAATATATTCTTTATGTACTCTGATTGTTCCTTTATTTCTATTTCTATGGCTCTTTTTTTTAAGCCACATTCGTTTTTTATAATCTTGCGCAATATACACACACAGCATAGCTGACACGTTCACCTATTTGTACAACCAAGCATGCGACCAAATAGCCCAAAACAGTCAGCCTCTTAACCGAAATAGTTAGTCGCTTGTACTTTAAGATAGCTTATCTACAAAATTGGCACACTTGATACGGCTAATACAATTTTCGAGGTGCATGGCTCTGACTCAAACACCTAGAAAATGGTACATAACAATAAAATGGACAGGAAAATAGCAATCTGACTTGATACTAGAAATTGCATCGATGCGGAAACCTTGGGATACCGAAAGTAGGTCATTCGATGCGTTTATTTTTTCCATTTCTCTGGATTGCGACAAATGTTGGACGGAAATTGCGAACAAGCTATATAACGCATCTCTAGGCATTTTAATGATTATCCCGCTGACTATAGTAGGCGAGAGTTCATTATTTACTCCTTTTCGCATTGTGGGCATGATAGCGTCCTTGATAGCGTCGTTCTTAATATTTTTTCTTTTGACAACCGGTTGGTGCAGCGGTAGTGTAAGCGACTGCCACGCCGAAGGTCGCGGGTTCGATTCCCGCTCAAGTCAAACATTTGTGTGCGTGAACATGGATGTTTGTCTTGGTCTGGGTGTTTCTATGTATAATATGTATGTATTTACAAAAAAAAGTATACATATATGTATGTTAATCCATTGTCTAGTACCCATAGTACAAGCTTCTGCTTAGTTTGGGACTAGATGGTGTTATGTGAATGTGGTAGAATACTATTATTATTTTGGTCAAGATTTTGTATTTCTCAGCATTTAAAGAATGCCGGTAATTTAATGAAACCACGGGCCTAAGCCAAGTGAAATTCATTTAGGGGATTCGGTTCAATATTTGAGTCTTCCTGTAAAAATTTTCGAACTATTCTACACGTGTTTAATATGGCAGCTTTTTGCATAGTTATTGTATATGTATATGTATTTGTAGGCAATTCTATTTGATGTAGGTAGAGATGAAGGTGTGTCGGTATTATACCAGTGCAAGAGAGCACCAGAGGCACTATATAAACTGTATTCATCTTCTAAATTCTAATTATTTCCTCTTTTAAATCTGTGTATTTATGTATTTTTCGGTTATTGTCTTTTGTAGGTTGTGTATATTAGGGACTGCTATATCTATAATGTATGCGTGTTTATTTTGTTTATCTATCATGGTTATATCCGGTCTATTGTTGTGTATTGTTTTGTCAGTTAATATTGCTCTGTCATAATATATCTTGTGATTATTATATTCCAGCACTGGTTTAGGAACATATTGATAGTAGGGTACAACTTTAGGTGGTAAAAGGTTATGTTTTATAGCTAACTTCTGATGAATAATATGAGTAACTTGATTGTGTCGGTGGGTATAGTCGGTCTGAGCTAAGTTTGGACATGCACTGGTTATGTGTTGTATAGTTTCGGAGGCGCGATGACATTTCCTACATTTATCATTTTGAACGGTAGAATCCTTAACAATATATTTTTTGTAGTTTTTCGTGTTAATGACCTGATCTTGTATGGCAATCATGAAGCCCTCAGTCTCTGGAAATAATGACCCTAATTTTAACCATTTATTTGAGGCTTCTATGTCTACATGTGGCTGTTCTAAATCATGCAAATGTCTTCCATGTAGTTCTTTCGAGCGCCATTTTTTATTCTTGTCTATGATATGATTGAGTGGGGTTTTATAAATTATGTTCCTGTTGGATAAGTTTAGCGGAGTACAACTTTTGTCGAGATCTACTATAGCCGAGTGAATACTGCTAGTCATGATTTTACTATAGAAAAAATCTCGTAGGTTTTGAATTTGACATTCCCATAATATATTTAAATCGATAAGTCCTCTTCCTCTCTTTTCTCTCTTTACGGAGATTCTTTCAATGGCTGACTTTGGGTGTAGGACTTGTGTTGTGTTAAAGTGGTCCTGATTTTAATTTCTAAGTTACGGATGTCTGTACGTGTCCATTTAACTACACCAAATGAAAATGTTTTTTCGGCGGTAGGTGCTAAAAACGATTAGACGTGTTTAAATTCATCCATTTGAATTTAATTAATAAAATACTAGTTTAAGTACAAGTTTTGCCCTAAGTCTGTATATAAACTATAAAACTACTAGTACTTACAGTGGATTGCTAATGTAACACAAGCATCACTCAATTATATACCACCTGCCAGCACATCACATAAAATCACTACCGGCTGTAAAAATACACTAAGTATGTCACAGCTTGAGGACATCCAGTTGGCGCAGAAGAGTTTGGAGGAGTGCTTTGCACGACGAATGGCTGAGCTTGAAGGCCAAATTCAGTCTGCAGGGCCTGCTAAAGATACCGTGGCAAAAGTAGCGGAGGAGTTTAGGACATTCCGGGAGCTGATGTTCAGCATGCTTGGCCTACTTCGCAGGCAGATAGACGAATGTTCTAGCATGCTTGACACTATGGAGACAAGACACAGGCGGAAGGATCTTATCTTCATGGGAGTAGCTGAAGCAGAGAAAGACAACTGCAGCGCTTTGATCCTAGATATCATTCGTTCTAGAATGTCTGTCAAGGATGTTGGGGAGAGCTCCATCTCAACTTGTCACCGGCTTGGGGCACCCAGCAAGGAGCGGCACAGGCCTATCTTGGTGAGGTTTTCGAGTGTGAGCACCAGGACTGCAGTATGGAGGGCGAAGACAGCACTGAAGGGCACGAAGATCGCGGTTAAGGAGTTTCTAACCAAAACCCGACAGTCACTATTTGCCAGGGCTCGCCAGCACTTCGGTATGCGTTCTTGCTGGACTCAGGACGGCACTATTGTTGTAAAAGCTCCGGATGGGACACGCTCCAAGATCACCTCCACTCATGATCTGAAGAACTTGCTAGATAAACACCCGAAGACAGCAGGCGATACATCTTCCGCAGCAAAGAACGGCGCTGGCAGTGCAAAAACTGTGCATCGCAAGAATTGACCAACTGTGTTGACTATATCATACTTGTTTCGCGTTCAATTCAGGTCCCCTAATGTCGTGTTTACATATTCGTTTATGTTCTGTGTCAGTGACCCATTAATAATTCAGTTTTCTTGAGTCTTATTCGTATTACCCACAACATGCGCACGCACAACATATAATATTATTATTTTATTTGTTATTTTCTAGACAGATGACAAGATGACTATGATTGTGAGTATTGTGACATAACTGACAGCTCGTTTTGTTTCTACACTGTCAGATTCATAAGTTTTGCGTTTTGTTTGTGCATTCAATTTACACAAAATGTTGTATGTTTATTTTTTTCCTTTTGGCTTCAAAACGGTTCGGTAATTTTAGTTTTAAATTTATGTAATTTTCCCTATTTGTTTATTGTGAGTTGGCTGGCGGGTGGTGCAGAGAGAAAAACGTATAAACGTGAGTATAAATTGGTATTCTTATACGCATTTATTTATTATATTTAATTTATTTACTTATCTAAAGTATACTTATTAAGTTATCATATTTTATTTTATCATAATTATTATTTTATTATATATTAGTTATATTTTATTATGTCATCAGATGATTCCTTTCATTCTGCTAATGAGTCTCTTCATGATGATAGCTTTTGCTCCTCAAGCTGTACATTAGGTGATTTCTTGCAACACACTTTCGATCAACGTACAGGTAATCTGATAAACGTGTGCCATATAAACGCGCAAAGTGTGCCAAGCCATTATGGTGATCTGGTTGAAGCCTTTTCGGATGCCAATGTTCACGCCATCCTGGTTTCAGAGAGTTGGCTCAAGCCTCACCTTCCTTCTACCACTTATCCTCTTCCAGGCTTCATTTTGATCCGAAATGATCGAATTAACAGGAGAGGAGGTGGTGTTGCCATCTATCTCCGTTCCGATTTTCCTTACAAAATCCTCGCTGTCTCCTCTTCTGACATTTCTATGTCTGCCGAATATCTTTTCCTTGAGGTTTGGGTCAAACGAGTAAAGATTGTTATAGGCGTTGTGTATTGTCCCCCCTCAGTCGATTACTTCTCCAGTATCGAATCGATACTGGAATCTTTAGGGTCAGAATACGACCACCACATCATCATGGGCGATTTTAATACCAACCTCCTTGCTCAACAGTCCACTAGATCCTGCAAGCTCCTTCAAATTGTCGAGTCATGTAGTCTCCACATTCTACCATTGCAAGCTACTCATCACAATGTCGATGGGGAGGATACATGGCTCGATTTAATTTGCACCTCTTCCCCTGATCTTGTCTCGAAACATGGTCAAACCCCTGCCCCAGGTTTCTCCCATCACGACCTCATCTTCCTCTCATACATCCTTAAGCCTCCCCGTCCTCCCCTTAAGGTTCTGCATGTGCGTTGCTTTGGGCGCATGGATGTTAATCAACTAGAAAGAGATGCAGCTACAATGAATTGGGATCACCTACCCGCTGCTGCAACTGTTGATGAAAAGGTCGAGATATTTAATAACGCTGTTCTTGAGCTGTACAATGTGCATGCACCCGTCAGAAGGGTAAAACTGAAGCGTCCACCTGCTCCATGGATGACGAAGGCGGTCAAAACGGCTATGAGGCGTAGAGATTGTGCCTTTCGGAAATTTAAGAAGCACAAAACTGAAGATTTTTGGTCTCTTTATAAAGTTGCAAGAAATCGGTGTAATCAGGTGATACGTAACGCTAAACGCCGCCATATTCTCAGTAATATTAACTCATCCTCCCCTGCCAATATCTGGAAGTTCCTCAGAACTATAGGTATTGGCAAACATCATAGTTTTGATCTCCAGTGGACAATTGGTTTGGATGAAATCAATAAACATTTCTCCACGTCCAATTATTTGGATCATCCTACCAAGTGTCACACGGTGAATTACTTACGTAACCTCCCCCGTCTTAACATAGATCTTTTTACATTTTCTTCAGTGACCCCGGGGGAAATCAAGAAGGCTATCCTGTCCATCAAATCCAACGCTACTGGCTGTGACAATATTAGTCGTAAAATGATCGTCCCTATCATTGATCAATTGTTACCAGCCATTACGCATATTTTTAACTTTTCCCTCGACACCGGTGCGTTTCCTTTACTATGGCGGAAAGCTTTAGTAACTCCTTTGCCTAAGATCCCTAACCCTTCCCTCCCCAGCCACTTCCGCCCCATATCAATCCTTCCTTTCCTCTCCAAGGTGCTTGAGGCTTGTGTCCACAGACAACTCTCAAAATTCATCAGTCAGAATAACCTACTGGACCGATTTCAATCTGGATTCAGACCTGGACACAGCACATTGACCGCCCTTTTGAAGGTGACTGGTGATGTTAGGGCGGGAATGGAAGACACTAAAGTTACGGTGCTAGCTTTGGTCGATTTCACAAACGCCTTTAACACGGTCAATCACGAAATCCTATTATCCATCCTTTCTAGTCTTCAGATCTCTCCAGAGGCGCTTGAATGGTTCTCCAAATATCTCATGGGACGTCAGCAGTCGGTTCGCTACGATGAGTCTTCGTCGTCATGGTGTAACCTCGAGTCTGGCGTTCCTCAAGGTGGCATTCTCTCTCCATTATTATTTTCTATTTTTATAAATCTCCTGACCCAGAATCTTCGGTGTTCGTATCACTTGTACGCTGACGACTTGCAACTATATGCACAGGCAGGAGTTAACAATGTCACTTCAGCTATCGATGGGGTAAATCAAGCTCTGACTGTTGTACATGACTGGTCAAAACGATTTGGTGTGGCAGTGAACCCCGCTAAATGCCAGGCCATCATCATAGGTAGTCAACGCAACATGAGCAAAGTTGATCTTTCAAAGCTTCCATCTGTCATGTACAACCATATAGCAATACCCTTCAGCCCAGTCGTTAAAAATCTTGGCTTATACATGGATAGCCACCTCAACTGGCGGGCTCAAGTTACATCTATTAGTCAGAGAGTGACAGGATGCTTGCGATCGTTGTACCGTTTGAAGAACTTCCTCCCTCCTAGCACTAAGGTAATGCTCATGCAGACTTTAATTTTCCCTATTATCGACTATGGTGATGTGTGCTATTTTGACCTGAATGCAGACCTTCTCAACAAACTAGACCGGCTTCTCAATAACTGCATTCGATTTGTTTACAACCTTCGAAAATATGACCATGTCTCTGAATACCGTTCCCAACTCAAATGGCTAACTATTCGTCAACGCCGTAGTTTGCGTGCTCTCACTACTCTTTTCTCTTTTCTTAACTCTCCCTGTCTTCCCTCTTATCTAAGTCCTGTTCTACAATATTTAGGCTCCAATCACGACAAAAATTTACGGTCATCTAATAATCGTCTCCTTTTGTGTCCCTCCCATAGTTCTGGGTTTGTTAACTCTTCTTTCTTCGTTCAAGCTGTCTCATTATGGAATACGCTCCCTCTCGAAGCCAGGATGGCAAACAATCGGCTCACGTTCAAACTAAAGGCTCGAGAGTTTGTTCGGAGTAAAATGGCGGAATAATATCATAATGACTGTATTTACTGACTTATATATTATTATGTATATATATTTATAATCTGCAAGTATTTATTCATATACATATATATGTATTTATATATAATTAATACGTAATTTAATACCTATATAAATATATTTATATATTTTAAATATTTATCTATAATTTAAGTAGTAATTTTCATATATAGTAATTATTATCCAATTCCAAATAATAACTTTCTTATAGTCACGCACCTACTATCTTCTATCTCTGCATCACCCTAGGTTGACTGGTAGAGAATGCCTAAGGCATTAAGTCCGCCTATGTACCACATGTTTTGTGCTGTGTAAAAAGTTAAATAAATAAATAAATAAATAAATAAAAAATGTTAATATGGGTATTGCAAATGTG
Organism: Euclidia mi; assembly: GCA_944739405.2. Lineage (NCBI taxonomy): Eukaryota > Metazoa > Arthropoda > Insecta > Lepidoptera > Erebidae > Euclidia > Euclidia mi. Next base: position 124,603,255 of record OX123182.2, on the reverse strand, counting down.
TTAAGGCCTTTGAAAAGATTTTTCGAGTAAAGTTGTTTTCTGCATATTAATTTCAATCGGTTTGTGAACTCAGTGCATAGATCTTTTTTTATTTTACTGTGGTCGATGGTGTTGGACTGGTGAATACCTAGGTATTTATAAGTATCTGTTGGTCCTATAGATTCAAATGTATTAGGTTCGTCTGCATTATAATTAATGTTATGAACTATCTTACCTCTGTGAATGTGTAATGTGCGGCATTTATCTAGGCCAAATGACATGCTTATATATCTACTGTACTGCGCGGTTAGTTCTATTAGAGACTGTAAGCATTTTTCAGACTTAGCAAATAATTTTATGTCATCCATATACACGAGATGAGTTATGGTTGTATCTGAATTTAATTTATAATCATATGCTGTATTGTTGAGTAGGTGAGATAATGGGTTCAATGCAAGGCAAAACCATAGAGGGCTGAGAGAATCTACTGGAAAAATACCATTCCTAATGTGAATTTCATCTGTGGTGACAGTATCCGTACCGATATTAAGGTGTAGTGTCGTTCGCCACTCAGACATAGCATTTTTCAAGAAAGTTATGATGGTAGGGTTAACTTTATATACTTGTAAGATTCTGAGTAACCAGGAATGGGGAACGCTATCGAAAGCTTTCTTGTAATCTATATATGATAAACTTAAGTTTCTCTTTTGCGTATGAGCACATTTTAATATGGTAGAGTCTATTATGAGCTGTTCTTTACATCCTCTATGATTTTGCCTACATCCTTTTTGTTCTTCTGCCAGTATATTGTTTCGATGAAGGTGACTATTAATATTTCGTGTAATGAGCGAAGTGATAAGTTTGTAGATTGTTGGCAGGCATGTAAATTATGTATATGACTCGACAAATGTAACATAATAATTTTATTTTTTTTGTTTCTTAAAAAGACAACTCAAAGTGTTGTCTCGTGTGGGGATCGAACCCACAACACTCAGCGCAGTGTCAAGCGGCGAAGCGACCGCTTAAACCACTATGCCAACTGTGCAGTGCGATTAATGAGTTTATTTTCCATTTTTATCGATCATACAACTGAAAAAGTAACTTACTTATGTCCTTAACGTCCTTAAACTCACTTACTTCTAATTCACATCGAAGTTTCGTTCGCATTGCGCAACAGCTTTCAGAGTCACAAAACCATACAACGGTTTAAATTATGCACTAAAGTTTATTTTATACAAATCCCTCCAGTTATATGTGGATGAACATCCTTAATTGAAGATTAAGTAAAACGAATTACATCTTATTAAACTTAGGAAGGCATGTTGAAATTAATTCTAATTCCTGAGATGCAGAACATGAAACAGAGCGTGTGTTTCAGTTACTCGCATGATAAATTAATTAGAAACTGTATGAATACAGCGGTGCTGAATGTGGGAGTAATACGAGTGGAATTGTACAATATACGAGATTGCAGGCTATATTGTTTATAACTTGGTGTTATTGCAGTTGAAGGAATTGCTAAAGTTCCAGTGTAGATTTTTCCTGTCGCTGCGTCTATTTATAGGTTGCAAGCGTCTACGCTACGACAGCTGGTTACTGTAAGAGTGTTTGCCAAGCCGGTATCCCAAACAACGACTTATTTAATCGATTTTAAACCTCGTAATTTTTTAATATTAGAGCAATTGCAATAAGTAAAAATAAAAGTTTATTTAGCGGTATGAAATTTACCACTAAACTAATTTCATAGCAACCATATACATAAAAGGTCCTTTCGGAGAATTGCAACCACAAATACCGTTACACAAGATTTAGATATTAAGTAGAGAGGAGGAAAATGTCTTTCTAAAACTGTCGTTATAAGTTTAACTTTATCTCAGATTATCCTCAAACATAATGTGACACATTTTGCTCTCAATATTAAGTTCATCTGCGCTATTTGGTGTTTTCCTTCCAAAACGGTTACCCCGTCCGTAACAATAAGATAAGATCCTGATGTGGCGACCACGTACTGGATGTCATAGCAGATGTAGGCCTCCAGAACCGTACTGCCGTCATAAGGAAAAAGGGCACAACTAACATTTTTTTTCGAAATTGAGTTATATACATATTTGGAATCAGGAGAAAAAGGCCTACTAGTCGACCAAGCCAACTAGACGAATGTCAACGTGGCAAAATTCAACATAATTCAATAATTATAATCCAGAAATTCCTAGTACCGATTGCAGGCGCATTGTACATTCACACACCGCGTTCGCACGTTACGATAAATAATTTCTGGATTATAATTGTTGAATTATGTTGAATTTTGTCACGTTGACATTCGTCTAGTTGGCTTGGTCGACTAGTATCTGCTCATATTTTATGCATAATTTTATAACCACAATAAACAAAAGTACCATAACCTGATAGGGCACAACTGAGCAATTCTTTTTGTGATAGCACTAGGAAAGGGCATATCTAGTTTAGATTACATGAAGAAGTCACAAGTGGTTAGATGTGCTTTATTTAATATGGCTTTTCATTTTATTATTTAACCTTTTTCCCCAAAATGTTACAATGGAAAGTCACATTTGGTTAATTATGCCTTTTATACGTAATATTAATGATTTTACAAATGGAAAATGTTGATTATTGAATAAATACAGTAAAAATTTTAAAAAAAATTGTAAATCATTTGATAGAATTCATGTAGATGCTACTATAACTACAATACCGTAATTTATTTTTTACATAAACTAAGAAATGTTTAAACTCGACTTTCTCCTGATTTACAAAATGTTAGTTGTGCCCTTTTACGTTATGACGGCAGCGTAGGACCAATTATCTTATTAGGATAACAGGTAGCCCAAGATTAGTACATGTATAGAACCATGGAAGAGGTCTATGCCTAGCAGCGTTTACTGACTGAGATGTTGAAACCACGAAGATATTTTAATATCTCTTCTTACCAGGTGGCGGTAAGGAGTGCGACGTGGTGGAGGAGGTGCGTCCGGCAGCGTTGGAGGCGAGCGCGCACTGGACCCCCGGGCCCTGGGGGCAGTGCCGCGTCGCCATTGAGACCACCACCACCCCACAACCCTGTAAGTATACTGGGTTCTTCAAAGAACTTGCAGGAGGGACTTCACCAGTTTTTGGATTTTATCCATTACATCACACCTTATTGCTAATTTTCATCTATGTAGTTGAATATAATTCTGTTGCTGACTGACTGACAGTCAACGCACAGTCGATACTACTGATCATAATAATTATAAAGCTAAATTTTGACTGGTACATTCCTTAGGACCCGTAGAGGTGCACTCAAAAGGGAAACCTCGAAATTCCACAGGATTACGAGGAAAAATTGCATTATAAATAAAATTTTTACTGACTGCCTCTGTGGTCCAGTGGATAGCGATGCGACTACTGATCGTAGGTCCCGGGTTCGATTCCCAGGTCGGGCAAAAGTGTTACTGGGTTTTTCCGAATTCTCAGAAGCAGCACGGAGTCTGGTGATGTGCCCGGTAACGGCAATAGGCTTGCCCTCTATTACCTATGACCTAAAAAATCATGGCGAAATGTGGGTGTAATATTACACCTCTGCCTACCCCTTCGGGGATTACAGACGTGAGTCTATATAAATCAAAGTGTTAGGCATCCTCTATTATAATAAGCAGGTTTTCTGAGAGAAGGTGAACCTTACTAAAAACCTACCAAACTCTGTCAGCAAATTACTCCAACTGACACATTTCCAACTATAACCAGAAAAAACTTAAAAGCATTTTCTCAAACAATTCGCCACACAATTCCTAGTAATTCAAGTTATAACAGGACGCAATTCAGAACATTAAGATAGCTTGCTACTTAATGTCTCCGTTTTGAATAATGTCGGCCCATTGTCTTCTTTGTGCAATTAATCCTCAGATGTGGCATAATGGAGCCGAGATAATTAAGATAATCTCTCGTAAATGGACCGTACATCGTTACAGAACCATTGTCTTGTGGAATTGATTGATTGCGTCCGTAATCACTTGGTTAGGCTACTTGGCATAAACAGATATATGAGTTGATGATGATTATTGGACGGCTGCAATTAAAGGAATGTGCTTAACAATAGATAGACACTGAAGTAATTAAGCGTAAAAGTTTGGTGCGATGTAACCCATTATTGTAACTAAGACGGTAAAAAGCCCGCACTATAAATTGAGTGTCTTAGCAAAAATTCAGCCGACCAGCACAAGAAAATCTGGACCACGCAGTGTATTTTTTATTTATAAAATTATGCGGCCAACGAGCAGACGGATCACCTGATGGTAAGCAATTACCGCCTCCCATGGACACCAGCAACACCACAGCAGTCACAATAGGGTATTTGACTAAAAAAATCGAATTAGTCCGTCAGTTAGATTATCGAAAAATATTGGATACGTATTTTTTGTTTTATCAAATCAGTAAATAATTACGAAGATAAAATGCATCAAAGATGGAGAAACGCCTAAGAGTGGGGGCTTGTAACGTCACTCGCCAGTAAAAAGTCTACTGGCAAGTGACGTCACACGAGTTTTCAGCGAAGTTTGTCGTCTTCATTTTTTGTTTACGTGACTAAAGAAAATATACGTGTCCAATATTTTTTGGAAATCTATCTGACGGACTAATTCGATTTTTTTTGTCAAATACCCTATTGTGCGTTGCCACCCCTTGGGGTTGGGCAAAGGGACAGGAGGAGGAATGGGATGAAGGAGAAGGAATAGGGGATGGGCCTCCGGCACTCTCACTCACCGAACTAAATGCAACAGTTTGGGTACTGTTACTTTACGTAGATTTTCTGTGAGAGGGTAGTACTTCCCCGGTCTAGCCGGCCCGAAAATACGCGAGAAATTAGCGAGGCTCTACTACCTGGAACAAAATGTATGAAATAACAGTGACAATTACAAAATATTGAATAGGTATTAGCTTCTCCCTATCTTTTCTCTATACCTTGCGCGTGTGGGATCAGTCATGGAGACAAAATGTAGCCAATGTGTTATTCTGAGGTAAAATTTCAACAAAATCCATTTAGTATATTTTGCCTGAAAGAATAACAAAATTCCATCCATCCTCCCAAACAACTAATAAATAATCTTAACTAGACCATTATTCCTCCACCGTTTAATTGCTACTTCTAATTTACTTGTAACATCTTTGGCTATTTAAGACAAAAACCACACTCAGAAACTTTTAAACACTCGCGTTGCATGTTTAAGAATATATATATAAACGGGAATTAACGCGAACATGCATTAGGTATTTATATACCTTATTTTGCTTGACGTTTCGAGACGGTTGCACGCCCCGTGGTCGCAAGCTGACTGGTGTAGCGGTGTCACGTCTCCGGGTGCGAGGTAGAAGCTTCCATTTCTACCCCCGGGTCGTTTATTTTCGAAGTACCGGCGCAAAACACACTAACCGTATTTATATATTGAACATTCGCCGACTGCGCATTAAAGTGGGGTGTTGTTAGTCGAATCACTGGATTCCACGCCGATGACAATTTGAAGCCCTCTTCCCGATTGAAATTTTTATGTTTTCTGATTTCAATCGCTTCACGCACAACTCTTGGTTAAAAGTGGCGTTCCGTGGAGAGGACTTGGGGACGATGAAATCCAATCCAGTGATTGGTGCCCGATTGGAGTAAATGTTCCGCAATCGCTGATTTGTTCGTTTGACGGTTCTTTACAGCTGCGATGTGCTCGTTTATACGTTCAGCGATAGTCCGCTTCGTTTGCCCTATGTAAGAGCTTCCGCAGCTGCAGTTGATTTTATAGACACCTGGGGTTTTTGCGGTAGAACATCCTTTGGTGTGCCCACCATGTTGTATACCTTGGCCCCTGGTGTAACAAAATAAGGTATGTAAATACCTAATGCATGTTCGCGTTAATTCCCGTTTATATATATATTCAATAACCACACTCACCAGAAATTGTTTAACATGAAAAATTATACACCTACTCAAGTAACAAGTGATCATGCCATTAAATTTTCCTTTGTCACATAATATCAGTGGTGACGAATATCGCTTGGACCCGAGCCATACTTACGAGAACACCGTCTATCTTGTCACTTGCACGTTTATATTCATACACTATATTATGTTAACGGACTCATACGTTCTTGAATTTATAATGTAATCACTTTAGTGCTAGCCATATTTATGGATGTGAAATGGTGACCATGATTCATATATTAATATAGAATCACTAGTTCTGACTAACTTGTCATCGCATAGTCTCAACTACTAAAGCTAGAAATATGTTTGGATAGTGAGTTCTCCTAATAAGGAAAGATTTTTTAATATTTCACCCGTAAAGGGATAAAGTAAGGATTGAAAGTTTGAAGCTAGCAAAATAAAAATGCGGTCAACAGGTGTATAATACATAGTCAGCTTGGAATGTATTTGTTAATAAAGCAAGTGATATACACCACTATTTTTTAATTAGTACAAAAAATTTAACGGGGCACTAAGTATCTTTAACTGATCATATTTATGTAGTTAAAAAATAAAAACACTAAGTCCCAAAACTGTCTCAAAACTGTCCATAAAAATACGTAATAATTGGTAAATGCATAACTAAGACTATGAGCGACCCGCGTACTATTAGTAGTAACAGTAGTAAACTAGGTACTACATTGATAAATTCCCCCCTGTCCCTCTGCGCCCGCGCCGTGCCCCGATGCGACAAACAGTGCTAAATTGCTAGCGGTAGTGAGCGCATCGATTTTTTCGCTGCAACAGTTAATTGTTTGTCTACGTTTGCCCGACGCGATGGCTTATCAGTTCATATCAAGGGAGTATGTGGCTATGCTTTATGCGTACTTTTTGATTGGAGGAATCGCGAGTGCAGCTGTGTACCCATAGACATCATTTTATGAGTGTACAAAAGTGAGCCGGTTAGTGTCGAACAATTAAAACAGCTCATATTGGACGCTTTTGGGGAAGTGAAAAGACAGAAGCGTACTTCTCTCGTTAAAAAACAATTTAATAAAACGTGCCCGTCTGTGTATTGACAATGGTGGTGGACATTTCGAAGGACAATGGAAATACTTGTAAGTTTAGTAAATAATACCTACTTAAGTAAAAAATCATTTGAAGCGGGCGGCTCAAAATCGGTCTGTGTAAAGAACCTTTAGGGAGGTCTATGTCCAGCAGTGGTCGTCTCTAGGCTGACGTGATGATGATAAAATAATATTTGTAAATAGCAAATGATTATAATTTCATAAATACGCCAAAATTACTCTTTTCTTTTATTACAGAATAACTTCTTTTATTTTGACATGTATTTACTTTCTAATTACATACCTCCGTATTTAATTACTTGTAAAACGGTAAATTTTGCCTGTCCTAAGCCTGGATGAAGTATGAAGGAGAGGGTAGAATTTAGAAAATTTAAAAGTAACTACCTACAACTATTATTTTGCTTCATTTTATTGTCTAAGGCTACCTACATTATAAGTGCGACGGAAATAATGCGTAAGAGTAGGACTGAAAGTAAGTACTATCAATGAAGTACCTAGTGAATGGATTGTAAAATATATCTATTATTTAGGTGAGATTTTCTACAAAAAACAGATTATTATAAATTTGCTATTTATAGATATTATGAAATTCTTACGTCACATATATGATAATAATGTCTTCGCTAATATGTCCTTAAAGTTTTTGTACTAATTAAAAAATAGTGGTGTATAGTCTCTCGTGGCTTCAAACATTTGCCATATAGCGTTACTTTAATGAGATTCTTAAATTCACAAAAAATTGCCACACAAGAGTGCTTACTTATGAAAATAGAATATAAAAAATAAATGGAACAAAGATGTAAAACATTTTAATGTAAAAATCAGTAAAAATTTTGATGTCATCTACAGCCAACCGTTTAACTCCTCGTCACAAACTCTATACCGTAGCAAAGAGCTCAGATATTTACATAGAGGCGCATTTCCTTTGGGCGCTCTCGCGGAAGACACCTTCTGCGACCCAAACTGCCGCTTGGCGGCGTGGCAGTTGTTCGCCCAGTGTAAGAGCAAGAGAGTAACAGAGACAGAGAACGACGCCAGCGCCGCCAACGGAGCCAACTACGAACTAAACTAGGATCAAACCCCACTTGGAATCGGTTCGAAATCCTTAAGGACTGCGGTTCTATATACTTATCTGTATTAATTGACCGCAGTCGACTATAGTCGTAAAACTGCCAAGCAAAAAGATACATCCTTTTGGTGAATACCTTTAATATTAACCAAAAGTTTATTACTTAGTTCAACTGCTCATGAGCATTTTGTGTCAACAGCGAACATAGACGACGACGACGACGCGGACGACAACGACGCGATCTACGACGATGACGCCGACGACGATCTGGAGGACGACAGGGGAGCGGCGCGGGACGCGGGGTGCGGGGGCGGCGTACAGAGGAGAGAGGCGACGTGCGTGCGCGCCGACGGACGCGCGCTGCACCCCGCGCAGTGCGCGCACGCGCCCATGCCCACGCTCGTGCAGCCCTGCGAGGTGAGTGCACACTACACGCGACACTAGTGTGTTACCTGACGAGGACGACGCGGGGGGCGGGGTGCGGGGGCGGCGTGCAGAGGAGAGAGGCCACGTGCGGTAAAAATAGCTTTTTTTTTAAAAGCCAACTCCCGCACTAGTAAGAAATTCGATCGTAGATCACACAAAGTGTTGTCTCGTGTGGGAATCGAACCCACGACACGCGGCGCAGTACCAAGCAGCGAGGCGACCGCTTAAACCACTACGCCAACCGTGCAGTCATAAAAGTCAAAAATCATTTATTCATCTTGGTCACAAAGTGACGCTTATGAACGTCAAATTTTAATTTACATTACTTAATGCTTCTACATTTACATTTACTGCCCATTCGCAAAGCAATAGGTAGAACCACGAGAAAGAACGGGCAATAAAACTCGTGGCCACTCTTTTTAATCGCCAGTGTTATGTTACATATTTTGTTTTTGTAAGGAGCTGCAACTGTTTCACATTGTAATTAATTACTTGTAAATAGTAATTAGGAACATACATAATACTTAAATAATTAATGCAGTTACCAATTTAACTGCTGTAGTAGCCTTCCAGTGTGAATATTGTGTAACAGGAGCATCCACTTACGTCTTATAATGTAGGCAACTCGCGACCATGTTCATAACTATATGGTGGAAATATATGTTTCAGAAGTGACTGTATATGAATACACAAAATTACTAAAACATTAGTTTACAGCCCATAATCACGAGTTATCTTCATCTTACAGTGCAGTAAAACTATAATAAAATTAGTGGAACAACAATGCAAATGTAAATGTAGTACCTAAGTTGAATGACTTAATAATACATGAACAGTAATTTAAAAGAACTAGAAATATTATATAAAGATTAACTGAAAAATGCAAAGTATCTATATAATTCTAATTAGGTATAAAGATCATGAGTTGTCTAGCGTAAGTGACCAGCTATCCTTATCACTGAAATAATCATTAATAGTATAATAACCTTTCTTAATAAGGCAGTCTTTTATTTTAGTTTTAAATGTGCTAAATGGTAATTCTAAAAGACTAATTGGTATTTTATTGTATATACGAATACCTAGCCCTACAAAAGAATTATTAACTTTATGTAAACGATGATAAGGGGCATATAACCTATGCCTGTTTCGAGTATTTATGTTATGTATATCGCTTTTTGTGGTAAATAAACCTATATTTTGCCTAATGTACAAAATATTAGCAAATAAAAATTGCGAGGCTACTGTAAGAATTCCTATAGACTTAAAGCGTTCCCTAAGAGTTTCTTTTGCACCTAACATGTATATTGCTCTTACCGCTCGTTTTTGTAGAACGAAGATATTCTGAATATCCGCAGCTTTGCCCCATAACAAAATGCCGTAGGACATAACACTGTGAAAATAGCTAAAATAAACTAAACGAGCCGTGTCGATGTCAGTAAGTTGCCTAACTTTTCTGACGGCATACGCAGCAGAGCTTAGCTTTCCTGCAAGACATGCTATATGTGCACCCCATTGTAACTTATTATCTAGTGTAATACCTAGGAACACTGTAGAGTCTACTGTGTCAAGTTCCTCCCTATCTAGCATAATATTAGGTCCCAGTTGTCTTACATTAGGTAAAGCAAATTTAACGCATTTAGTTTTCCTAGAATTAAGTACTAGGTTATTTGCTGTAAACCATTGTGTAACTTGTAATAGTGCATTATTTACATCATCAAATTGATTTCTATTCCTATCTACTTTAAAAATAAGTGACGTATCATCTGCAAAAAGTACAACATCACAGATGTTTTTTAAATAATAAGGTAAGTCATTAATATATACAAGAAATAGAAAAGGACCTAAAATTGAGCCTTGTGGAACGCCTAGCTGTATAGGTAATTTAGAGGATGTAGTCCCATTTACATCGACACACTGAAATCTCTGCCGCAGGTACGAATCGACAACACTAAGGGCGGTTTCAGATTAGCGTATTTTTCTGCGCGTATACGGTCGTTTTAGCATACGCGCTTATACGCGCGCTACAATACGCGCTTCAAAAATCCAGACTCACGTAAACGGGCGTGTTCGCTCGAAACGGTAGTGACGTCTTGTCAGTGTCAACATGGATTTTGACGGCTCGTGGTTGTACGAGCTTAGAAGCGCGTCAACGCTCGTACGAGTTGCGCGTGTGCCAAAAGGCGCGCCTATACGCGCCTACATGCGCTTCGAAAAACGAGCTTATACGCGCGTATAAAACGCTAATCTGAAACCGCACTTAGTGCGGTTTTCTCTACGCCATAGTGGCGGAGCTTACGCAGCAGCGTGTCGTGCTGAACGCAGTCAAATGCTTTAGATAGGTCACAGAACACTCCAATAGCATTCTTTGATGACTCCCAAGCACTATAAACGTGTTTTATGAGAGCAACACCCGCATCAGTAGTGGATCTACCTTTTGTAAATCCGTATTGATCCTTGTGAAGCAGACTATTTAAATTAAAGTGGTTTAGTAGCTGCTTTAAAAGAATCTTTTCAAATATTTTACTAAATGCCGGCAAGATAGATATGGGCCTAAAATTATTAATTTCATTTTTACTGCCAGATTTGAATAAGGGTATAATTTTACTTAATTTCATCAAATCCGGAAATACGCCTAGGTCAAAGCATTGATTAAAAATTATAGATAGGTAAGGCGCAACAGTCTCAACTATAGTACCTAAAATTTTAATTGAAATGCCCCAAAAGTCACCGGTATTTTTAATATTAATTGAATTATATGCGATCAATATATCTCGCGGGGTAACCTGCTCGAATCTAAACACGCTCTTGCATTCAGGTACACTGCTAAGCAAAAAATTTCCAGCATCTAAAGATGATGATTGTAAACAGCTAGTAGTTGTTAAAGGTATGCTCGCAAAGAAACTATTGAACATATGTGCTACTTGAGTTTTATTGGTGACTAATAAATTGTTTTCTTTAAGTTCAAATTGGTTTTCCCGTGGTCGTGCTCTTCCTGTTTCATTATTTATAATTTTCCAAGTTTCTTTAATTATATTTGTTGAATGCTTAATTTTACTACTAATAAATTTAGATTTTGCCATAATACAAACTTGTTTAAAAATTTTTGAGTACTTTTTTACATAATCTCGAAAAGGTGTGTCAAATCTATGTTGTTTCATACCATATAATTCAAACAACTTGGCTCTACTTTTGTATATACCTATAGTGGCCCACTGGTTAAAAGATCCCATAGTACCCTTTAGTGTGACTGTTTTACTCTTGAAGGTATTTTGAAACTCATTATTTACTAGTCCAAAAAGTGAGTTATAAATTGTATTTGGATTTTGTGAGTTCAATATTGAGGTATTGAGTTTAGCAATAATATTGGTTTTGAAACGTATTAGACGATTGGTAGTCTGAGGCCTACATTCTACTGTACGTGATTTATCATATGTTAAACAGGGAAAACTAGCTATCTGTCCATGGTGATCAGAAGGGAGAGAACTAATTACTACTGGGTTTGTGGCAGCACAAGAACTAAATATGTTATCTAAACAAGTAGAAGATGTTGCAGATACTCTAGTAGGTTCACAGAATAGGTTACTTAAATTAAATGACTTGAAAAGATTCAGAAATCTAATACACTGTGAAGAGTTCTCTAAAATATTAATATTAAAATCGCCACATACTATAATATTCTTATTACTACATTTAATTTTATTTATAGCATCTTCCATAACAGTCTCAAATAGATTATAGTCACCAGAAGGAGGTCGATATACACAAATTACTATATATAGGTCTAATTCCACACAGGACAACTCAATAGTGCGCTCAATAGATAAATTAACAATATCTTTACGTTCCTTACATTTTAATAAATTTGAAGTTATTATGAGAGAACCGCCTCTAATAGCCTGCATTCTTATATACGAACTCTGCACTGTATAATATTGATTTATAACAATAAGCTCATGGTTCTTTAACCAATGTTCAGTTAAGCACAAAACCTTAACATCATATTTTTCTAGAAATAAACTTAACTCTAATTCTTTGCCAGATAGGCCCTGCATGTTTTGGTGTACTATATTCAAATACTGCAGCCTAACTGTTGTCCTATCTTGGAGTTTAAATCACAAGACGTGTCAATAAAAACGTTGTTAGTACAAGTACTAACCCTATCAAATAAATTGTCAACACAAGGCTCTCTGCCTTGTTGTAAATTGTATGCTAATAGTTTAGCAATCTGTCGCTTAATATAAAATGGCAGATACATTGTATCTCTTGTTAAAGTAAATTTACTAATAAATATATTAGCGTCAAAAAACAATATTGCGTCACTATGACAACAAGTTATATTATATAATAACATATTTAATGTGTGTATGTGCATGTTTTGTGTATGTGTTAAGTCATTTGAGTAAGGCAAAGCACATAAAATAAATTTACAACTAAACTTGGAATTAAGGTCTAATAACATTTCAACACATTCTATGATATGCTGTCTTTTTACCGTTAAACTGTTACCAAACAACAATATGGCCGTACTACTCTCATCTAAGGGGTGCAACTTAATCTGATTAACTAAACTACTGTAACTATCCCCTGGCCTACAGTAATTTATAACACTCTGGTTTGTATACTCACTGAGAAGACTACCAAAATTATGACCTAGCCTATCAGAAAAAATGTAGGTTTTGTTAGTTGATGTTGAAAACCTAGATTTAATCCTATTTGATTGTGAAGAGGATTGGTTTTGTGAATTATCAGAAAAGTTCTCAGGTAGTATGGTACTCAATGGCTCTGCTGGGGTTGGAGTGTGAATGTGAGCACACGGACATGAGAGCTTATTGGTAAGAGACTCATACATTTCTGCATTACATCTCACCAAGTCTACTAGCTCACCTGCCTCTACTATACGCTTGCTCAGCTCTTGTTGAGAAGCTTGATATTTGTTAAATATTTCATTTAAGGTGCTCTCCCTAAGTACTAGCTCTTCCCTCAAGCAATGAGTGTCAGTATCATACACTACCCTACTATGTTCTAAACTTCTAGAGTACTTAGACAGTTGATCAAGTAAATAAATGCGCTCCTTTCTGAGATTTAAATTAACTCTATGCACTTTATATTTCTTCATAGATTTATGACATTTTTTAATTAGTTTATTAACTTTAATATAGCGTTTAAGTTTTTTGTGACTTGAAAAGCTGGGTGTCATAATAATGGTATCATCCCTGGTCAGGTCTATTGTCACAACAGGCTCCCTAATACACACATGATCAGGCTCACTACTAACCAACTCATGATATAGACTGCAGGTATTCGCTATCTGTTCACTGCGTTTAAGAGTTTCTAAGTTAGAGATGGTGTTATGAGCTTCACTCAATTCTCGTTCTAGTTCAGCAACACGCCTCAGAGCTTCTTCATGGGTGTCCATACACTGTTGAAAGTTGGACACTGTCAATCGAAGTTGTTCATGTTGCTCAAGTATTTCGAGATGGTGTGTGTGCATTTCAGCCAACTGTGCCTTGAGTTCAGTATTTTTGTTTACTATTTTCTGTACTTCTTCTTCGCTGTCCTCCCTTTCCTGTAGCAGCTGGTTACACAGGATTTTAGAGCATTCCAATTCCTTAAGCGTGGTCTGTAGTTTGTCCTCCAGAACTGCCATCCTGCGGGTCATCATTCCACAGACCTACCCCGTAGGCACCTGAAATATAAGGAAGAGTGAGTGAAGTGAGCTGAGGGCAACTATGAAATAGGTGGATAGAAGGTTGAGAAGGAAATATTGTAGGTAGATCATAAAAAAGAAAAGAGACTAAAATTGAATAAATTTAGGAACAGCTTATTTTAAATAGGTACTAAGTATTGGGGTATTTGTTATTCTATTCATAGAAAAGTAATGAACATAATAAGTTTGATATATTTATAAAACAATAATATGCAATTAAGAAGATGAGTATCACTTATTGGTAATTTATTGTAATTCACTATAAAAATACAATGAATCTATGAAATATCAATAAAATTGGAATGTAGGTACTTATATAAATGGGTTTGTGTAACACTACTGTACTATTAATATATTTTATAATAAATAATTATGTATTGTGTATAGTGTGTCATGTAGTATATGGTGTCTGAGGCAAATGTTTTTCGTCATCGATTTTGCTTCCACAATTTGTCAAGCAAAAGGAGACAAACGGTGCCGCTGTGTATTGTGATTGACGTCGCTCACATATAATGAGCAGTGTTTATGTGATGTATAGTGTATTTTCGTAGTAGTTTAAACAAGAAAACAGTACAGGATTATGTAAAGAATAATGAAAACAATACTCCCCGGGTTTCCAGATGATTTTAAATCTCGTCTCCGTTATCCGTTACTTTGACAGATAGTCCGCCACAAATTTTCTAGCGAGATTTTGTCAGTAGTCCTTTTATTTATAGATACCTACACCAACAATTATTGGTCAGGTTTATGGGTATATACTTCACTTTCCACATCGAATTATTACTTAAAATAACATTAAAGTATTTTTATCACTTAAAATTATATACACGTATTGAAATGACAACTGCTCGCTAGTGTTGCCAGCGAAGTAAGTCCCATAATTAATATTGAACTGATTTTTAATATCTGCCAATAGCAAGGGCAATATAAGACTTTAAAAGTATGCACCTATTTGCCTGTCCAATGTCATTTAATCTGATAGACCACAGGCTGATAAAAATGTTAGTTTTCCTTATAACTGGGTTTAAATACTAATGTCAGCCTGCGCCCAGTCGCAGGAAATCGGCGCCCTGCCTCCGCGCAGAATTCATGAAACTCGTCCTTTGTGACTTGGACATTCATCTGCTGACATTATTTACAAAGTGTTAACACATATAGGTGAAGTAAAAGCATTGGTTTGTCATCACAAAATCTCACTCCACTTATACATGCTGCGCATATTGGTACATAAGTACAAGGTAGCGTATCTCAGAGACGTCAGCTCCAAGGAGACGGAGAACATGACGTCTCAAGGTGTATTAGTCATATAGAATTATTGGCTTTATTGGCGCCGAGTATTCCAACGATATCGAGTGTACAGTATTGAACACACAGTAGCAGTCTCAGAACTGAAGTCACAACACGCTTCTTTGCCCCATGTCCCAACATTGAAGCCCACACAAACAGAGTCAATTAAAACGTATTAGGTCATCGCACATCGCGCCTGTACGCAGGTTGTGACAGTGACTGCAAGAACCCTGGTTTACCACTAGATCCCCAAAACGGACTCCCATCATACATCTCTCACTCTCCGCATCCATCATCAACAAAGGTACGAAGCACTACTAAAATACACGCGGTTATTAACTATGGACAATAATCTCACAGTGACCATGATATTTTAGTCATCCTGGGATAAATATGGGGTAACTAAGACATAGGTACACAAAACAGTGATTAATGCTAGACAGTTCATGCCATAAATTATAGTAAAGTGAACGACACACTTAGCTGCGTCGCTTTTCGAGTACTCTTACCCCGTTGCTACTTCTCACGCAATAACCGATGCTCTGGCTCCACCTTCTCTTGGAGCCCGTACGCCGTGTCCTTCGATATCACTAATGCCAAACACTCTTTCCGCGTCGAGGCAGGTACGATCCGTTCCGCGCCGCCAAGCCAACTCTCCAATCGTACCCATATTTCCCTATCTAACAGGCCTCGTCTCCACGTGATCTCACAACCGACCTCCGTGATCCACCTCGCTTCGCGTCCTGACATCGATTATCTTCCTAACACGACACAACCACACGCAACTCGCTTCTTACAGTTGTGTCCCGATCCCTTTTTTATGACCCCTAACTACATTTGCACTCAAGAGTTTTAGCGATACCGCATATCGACGCCCGACTGCAAATGTTATCTCACAATTCATGGTATTCGCATCACACTTGTATGCTTGTCACATCATTCTTATAAAATATTTCATACATACATACATAGACTCACGCCTGTTTCCCCGAAGGGGTAGGCAGAGGCATATTAAACGCCCACTTTTCGCCAGTGTTTTGATCCCACGTAATAGGTGGCGAGCCTATTGCCGCTTATTGGGACATTTTGTTTGCCAGAGCCTCGTCCGTTGATCGGCAGGTGCACCACTTGCAGGTGAGGTTGGCTTGGGACCCTAAGTTCTTGGTGGGAACCCTACGCACCATTATACCATCAATATTTTCAAAACCTCTATATTCATGAGTTTACTAATTGCATAACGTTGGCGCCATCCTAGTGATAAGATAAACACATGGTAACAAGTAAGCGACCTAAGAACTATATTTTATTATATAATTGATATAGCCAGTACTACCATTACACCAACGAAAACTAAATCAATATGTAGGTATTTTCCTAATTCAAACATTAATTGTAACAGATAAATAAAAGTCTAGTGTGTCTACATTTCACGAACAAATCTATAAGCACCACGTTTGACGTTATATTACAACCTAATTTTATAAACCAACGAGAGTATTAGTGTCTAAACACAGACTATGCCGAAGGTACGCTACCGAAGTTCGACATGATTACGCCTGCAATGCTATTTGAATGACTGACTTTATAAAGAAACTAGACGACGCCAGCAGCTACGCCTGCATTTTTTTTTAATTTACCCGTTTTGGCTGATCCCGTGGGAATTTCGGGAAATCCCTTCTTAGTGCACCCCTACGGTCCCCAAGGAACATACATGGCAAATTTTAGCTTCCTGCTCCCAATAGTTTCGGCTGTAGCGTGTCTGTCAGTCAGTCAGTAACGCAAGGATTTTATATATTAAGATTACTTTGCGTTATTGCGTACAGCTTACGTCGGTTATATATTCTGTGCTTCGGTCGGGCCGGTCGGGCGTAAGTTCAGCGTCAACTTTTCTAGTAGCAGAGCACAAACGTAGTTCGTAGCACGAGCGTAAGTTTGGTTGGTTTGTAACTTACGGTGTGTCATATCGGAACGTAAAATTTGTCGGGAAACTTCGATCGCGTACCTTCTATACAGGATGTTGATTTGCATTTGCAAATATTTTAAGGGGTGAATATTCAACTATAACTGGATACAAATGCATGAAAAAATAAGTCACTAAAAGATTAAAAAAAATATTTGACATCATACTCTTTGAAAATTAACTCGGTGTATTGACCGCTGCCCCCGCTCAGCTGATCGCCGCA
Source organism: Euclidia mi (assembly GCA_944739405.2). NCBI lineage: Eukaryota > Metazoa > Arthropoda > Insecta > Lepidoptera > Erebidae > Euclidia > Euclidia mi. The sequence continues at coordinate 124,585,572 of OX123182.2, read as the reverse complement.
AGCTTGTATTGCATTACATTGCATACAAGCACATGTACCTACCGTGCAGTCTTCTTCTGCACCAGTAAACAATTTATTCTGAATCACTACCTAAGTATTTTTTTATGAAAATAGGGCCTTATATTATCGCACACTGTTTAAAATAATTTTAGGTGAATAAGTATACTGTCTTATTCTATTATTAAAATATCTTGCAAATGCATATCAACACTCTGTATAGTGTTTAGACACTTACCACCTTATTACAAAACATGGACTAAAAATAAATCGAGGTTTACTCCTAAGTTTTACTGCGTAAAATTGATCATACGTGCACAATTAACACTTTTTTGTAAAACTACATACATACATACATACATATCATCACGCCTTTTATCCCCGAAGGGATAGGCAGAGGTGTATTTCTACACCCACTTTTCGCCAGATATATTTTAGTCCCACGTAATAAGGGGCGAGCCTATTGCCGTACCGGGCACATTTCCAGACTCCGTGCTGCTACTGAGAATTTCGTGACAGAAAAACCCAATAACACTGCCCAACTCAGGAATCGAACCCGGGACCTCCCGATCCCACGCGCATATTTATGCCGCGAGACCAACGAGGCAGTCGTATAGGGTTTGATGTCGAGCTTTCCGTCTCTACGCAAAGATGGTATTTGCATCGTGTTATCCCTTAGTCGCCTCTTACGACACCCACGGGAAGATAGGGAGTGGTGACACTTGTATTCTATGCCGTCAACCAAAACTATTGTCACTAAAATTCGTTCTAACAAATTTCAAATTAAAATAAATAACTATCTTCGTCAAAAAGTCATTTTAAAAATTCTCCATCGATACCTAAACCTGGTTTTATATTTAAACCATGTTTTGTAATAAGGCCCATAGTGTAGCATTTCTTCGCGTGAAACACAGAAATTCTAAGCTAACTCTTAACCGAGATAATTAAAAACATTCCAAGTAAATCCTCACGAGCGAGTGTGGATTATAATCCCCACTACGTAGAATGCAGGGTTTACGCATTTTCAGGAATGTTTTATTACATGAAATTTGTTTTTGAACTGAGCTTTTCTCTGTATTGTGTATGCACCATTCGTAACAATGTTACATTATACACTAATACTCAAACGTTTTCTCACCAAATGATTATGCTGGCTAAAATGTAAATTTTTAAGCTAGTTTTTAAATTATTCAAAGAGGTGTAAAATGTGTCGTTGATAGAACGCTATGGTATGTTTTTATTCTGTGCCAACGCCCTCGGTATCGTTGCTGACAAATCTAAAAACCGACAAACAATTCATAGCATTAGTACAATAAAACATAGAAACCGAAATACAAAGACAGAATATTCTAAGCTTTCTTTAGTGCCATTCTTACAGAAAGCTTACATTTATCATGAACATCGACTTAATGACTAACTATTCATTCTACAGAAATCCTTAGACAGCCGTAAAGCCTTATTTTATTTAATAAAAGCCATGATAGATACTACTCGGAATTTCGTTCCTTCTAATAACTTTCAAAGTTGCCACAAAGCTTGTACCATTATAATCATATTACAAAAGCATGACGAATAACTGAAACTGGGTGATTCAACGACTCCAGTAAACCATACCAAGGTTACAGCGAAACGTTTATGTCTTCGGTATAATAAAACATGTACACTAACCTCACTAAAGCTCCACGCAAACGGGCTACGGACCATAGCTGCTGTGGCTGCCACGCGTCACGTCTTTTGATACAGCCTAATGGAGGCGATAATAACTAGTGATTAGCGTGTTTGTTCTGGTTTCTTTTAAAAAGTCAACTGCACATAGGAATAAATCCTGTGTCACGGGGGACTTTACAAACATACAACTAACGGACACAGCGAACTCGAAACAACAATTTATAGAACACACAAAGCGTATATTTCATGTAGGAATCGAACCGAACGGAGCCCACAACATTCCACACAGCGACACGGTGTCAAGCGGCGAGGCAACCGCTTAAACCAGTACGCCAACCGTGCAGACAAATCAAAATCGTAGTATACAGCTTGTCGCCAACCACCACTCGCTGTGGTCGATTGTCCGTTTGCGCGCAGCCTTAGATATGACTCACAATTTTAGCCATGTGTATCACAAAAGAAAAATGACTGTGACTCACACGTGACCTAGTAATTTACTTTGAAATATTATGGATTAATTTCTAAATTCAGTGGAATTGCTTCTAATGAATCATACTCTGCTAAAGGTGGAAACACATCGGATGAAAAATGCGTAGCGTATAATCGGTCTTTTATCGCCCAAATACTAAAACATATCGGCTATGCGATCGACAAAGTGGACCTGAAATATAACTTTAATACAAAATACAGTATATTAAACCGCTGAATTTTTAAAGTGATAAAACGCCATGAGAACACGCGACGCTATCGATCAAAGGATCAAAGTATGGTAGAGATTCATGAGAAAATTTCGACAAAAAACTCCATCGATACGATTTTCAAACAACACTCTAGTAATTTAAAATTGACAAAGTAGAAGGACAATTTAAATTACTTATTATTATATAGTGTGTTTGCCGTGTGGTTGACGGCATAGAATACAAGTGTCACCACCCCCTATCTTCCCGTGGGTGTCGTAAGAGGCGTGCGTAGAGACGGAAAACTCGACATCAAACCCTATACGACTGCCTCGTTGGTCTCGCGGCATAAATGTGCGCGTGGGATCGGGAGGTCCCGGGTTCGATTCCTGGGTCGGGCAGTGTTATTGGGATTATCTGTCACCAAATTCTCAGTAGCAGCACGGAGTCTGGAAATGTGCCCGGCACGGCAATAGGCTCGCCCCTTATTGCGTGGGACTAAAGTATATCTGGCGAAAAGTGGGTGTAGAAATACACCTCTGCCTACCCCTTCGGGGATAAAAGGCGTGACGTTATGTATGTATGTATGTATATAGTGTGTAAGGCTTTATCGGACCGAAAACCCGAGAGAACTGTCAAATGTCCGCCCCCCTAAATGAGTGAGTGTTTCAAAACAATGTGTTTTGTGTCAAGGTCCCGTGTCCCCGGGACTGCGAGGTAGGCGAGTGGAGTGAGTGGGGCGCGTGCCAGCCGACGGATGGGTGCCCATTGTTCCCGGTGCAACAGCTCACCACCACCGGTGAGTATCGATTGAACAAGGTTAAGGACAAGTTCATGGTTTCTTTTGAGTAATGAGTAATGAAATGGTTTTGCCGTGATGTACTATTATTTTCGGGTCGTTGTTTGGTCTATCGAGACACATCCGGGCCTCGGCCGGGCCGTGGCTGGGCCGTGTCCTGACCGGAGCGCAAAAAAGAATCGTTGCATATATTTTAATAAAAAAATATAATTATGTTTTAGTACTACGTAGTTACATAATTGTAAGTGCGCACCAGAATATTTTTACGGTGGCCATTTTGAAATAGGCACATGTTGTTTTTTTTTTCATAAATAAAATTGTTTTTATTTTATAATCTTAATAGAAAATAGAAATATAATTGATCGCTCTGTGAAAAATCAGCATACTCGATCGATATTCACGGCACGCATTCTTAAACTGAGAGTTAGGGGTACAATAAAATAACCTCTGTAAAAAAATTCAACTCTTTAATAAGATATCACAAAAAATAAAAATAAATAAAAAAGAAGTTACAAAATTCATTAGCTTTCGTAGTCATCAATAACCAAAGTAACATTCAACTTACAGGTTACAGCGTCCGCCGGCGGCGCGTGATCTCGGCAGCATCAGGTGGCGGGGCCCCGTGTCCCCCCCTGGAGGAGAAGCGCACGTGCAGCACGCCCCGCTGCGCCTCGTGGCACGCGCTCCCCTGGGGCCCCTGCGTGCTCACCACCCCGCATACAGCATGCGGGCCTGGTAAACGAACAAGAGAGCTGCGCTGTATTGGACATGATGGGGTAAGTACTCTGCCTAAAAAAGACTTTAATTTTTTTATCGTAGTTACGTGTTGTATATTTTAGCGGTGGTAGGAGGACATGTCGTTTATGAAGTTCCAAGGACTGATTTTGGCCTGACTGGCGCTGCGTTGACTCCTGTTGCAGATAATTTGTAGTAAATGTGTGTATATTTTACAGTACTGTGACCATAATAGAATGTTTCTTAATTATTTGGTCTTCAAAATAAATCACAGGAACATAGTACATCAATTTCAACAACATAATTTTTTCGCAGTCATTGGCGCCCAACGTGGGACTTTAATTTTTGTTCGGACTCACATTTTCTCCGCTCCTCATGTTAACTCCAACTTGGTTTTAAGACCGAATCACGTTGGATGGCACACACTAGTTGTTTGTGTGTAATTTTTCAATTGCGCTCGTTGACTTCCCTGGGGCTTCTCTACATAGGGCACTATGGTCACTTATTTGTGTTTTGCTTTATTTTTCTTGTAGCGCTTGTTCTTCGTCCTTGACATCGCAGTAACATACACTCTTATTCATCAATGTCATGTCAATCATGTCATACAATGTCTTCCTGCAGCAGCCCTGTACCTAATCGAATAATAATAATATTCTACCACATTCACACAACACCATCTAGTCTCAAACTAAGCAGAAGCTTGTACTATGAGTACTAGACAAGACTTTTTAGTAAATACATACATATTATACACAGAATCACCCAGACCAAGACTATCTTTTACTTTATACAGAAGGAGGCGCAGCGCGCGTGGTGCAGCGGTACTGGAGCCCCGGCGCGCACGGAGCGCTGCCGCATCGCGTGCGCCGGCGACTGCGTGGTGTCGGCGTGGGCCGCCTGGTCGCACTGCTCGGCGCCCTGCGCGGCCGCCGGCAGGCCGCCGCCCACCAGGACACGGCGGCGACACATACTGGCACATGCTGCTCCTAGTAAGAACTTACGACTATTGAATACTTTTAAAATTTTGCGACTTTCGCACATGGTTTACATATTTATGTAACGGGTCTATATCTCGTATTTATTTGAAAAGGTAAAATACCTTATATATTTCGCGAAGGTTTCACCATTGGTTACACCAGACGTGGTCACGAGATGACTATTGTTAAAAAAAGGAATTTCAACAGGAAAACCAAGACCGTTATAATTCGGTAAAAACGTCGGGAAAAGTGAGGCACTTTTACATCTTAGTAAACTCGATTAAGACTCGATAAATTAATTTGTATTAATTTATTGAGGTAAGTAAGGAAAAGGCAATTCACCGGCTACACCTGGTCTACAAAACTTGAATAACTCTTCTTCCAGATGGCTGGCCATGTCCTTCAGAGGACCAGCTAATCCAGAACGAGACGTGCAATAGTCACGCGTGCGCCACGTACTCATGGCTGGCGACGCCGTGGGGTCCCTGCGAGCGACGCCGCCAGGACTACATCCCCACCAACAACTACACGGACTTGATGGTCAGTTGATAAACATACGACGACAAAACTAGAGGCAGATCCAGGGGAAAGATCCTTCTAATCTCTGTTTTCTTCCAAAGGCAAGCGACTTTTTAGTGATTCCCTGGATAACACATTTCTTTATACGGTTTGAGACTCTTCCCACTCTGCAAAACCAAAAAGCCCGAGTTTACTACTAAACAAAATGACTCAATGAAGTGTTCTAAATAGACTCAAGTATCCAACAGCAACAAAATCTAACACTTTTATGTGCAGTCAAAATACAGAACGTATGCTTGTCTGATTGAAATCTACATTGAGGTCTTAGTAAAACTGACAAGTAGCTTGCTAATATCGCGGTTTTTAAATTTGTTACAATATCAACATCAAGATATTTAAATACTGATTAGAAATTTAATTCAGTATGAATATACAGCATTACATTTCATGGTGTATTTTTACGGAAACATATCAAATGAGTCATTCGTATGTGCAGGATGGTGAAACATATAATGAAAGAGATGACGAGGAGCCGTGCATAGAAGAAGGCGAGATGATCAGAGACGTGATGTGTGTTCAGAACAACGCTGATGTAGTCCGGGAAGCGCTGTAAGTAAATAATAGTAAAGCGAAATAAATAATATTGCTCATCGTTTCATTGACATCATTAATATATATATTTGACTAGTTACATGTATATTATTATAAGCTACATTTACGAGCATCGAAATGTTGGCACTAACATTATCGGCACAAGGTTACTGAGCAACGTACAACCGATTATACGAATAGGTATCATATTTTTTTCGGTATAAACTCTTACAATTTGAATCCTCAAAAAGATTAGCTTCGGGTTTTAAGCTACAGCTGCTCCTAAAGAGCAAGTATTGATTTAAGTAATACATTGTAGCTTTTAGCTGCATGATGCTTAATCCAAGGAGAAAGTTTAAACAATCTAGTTATTATGTAAGCTACATATACGCAAACTTTTTAGGTGCGCACCTCTGCGTCGTCCAGCATCCCGTCGTGCATGCACTGTGAGGTGTCGCCGCGGCTGCCGAGTCGAAGCTTGGATGCCGTGGTCAGAGTGTCCCAACACATGCGGTAAGTTTATTTCAACCAGAAGTGTAACTACGGTCATTGATCTCACTAAGGCGTTTGATACGTCTAACCTTAGTATTGGGCCAACAATAGCACCCTGTGGCACTGCAATGTAAACTATCTGCTCATTAAAACGTCACAACAGTTATATAACGTATTTGGTTCTGTTATTTGTCTTAACTGATCTGTTGGTTTAGTGGTTAGTTGCCCTGACTAAGTCGGAGGTCATGGGTTCATTTCCCACCCAGGACAAACTTTGCGTGATAAGCACGATGACTTGTTCTTAGTCTGGATGTAATTTTTCTATAATACTACTATGTATGTATTTAAGAATACTTAAGTATAGCTATCAGTTGTCTGACAACCGTAGAACAGGCTCTGCCGTTTATGAATCAGATGGCGTTGTGTGATTGTCCAAGCAAGATTATTACTCACCTAATAACATAAATCTACACAAATATGTTTTTAAATCATACAGAGCCCGGCAAGCAAGTCCGTGTGCGTGTAGTCCACGGTGGGCCCAGCTGCGGCGCGCGGCAGGAGACGCAGGACTGTCCCGTGTCGTGGTCGTGTCGGACCCGTGACCCCGCGTGGATCGCCGGCGAGTGGAGCACGTGCCGACTGCCGCCGGCACAGCGGTGTGGCGTGGGATACAGAGTTAGAAGTAAGTATGAGTGACTGTCCCGTGTCGTGTCGCACCCGTGACTCCGAGTGGATCGCCGGCGAGTGGAGCACGTGTTATCTACCTCTGCCACAGCGGTGTGGAGTCGGGTACAGAGTTAGAAGTAAATTTGAGTGACTGTGTCGTGTCGTGGTCATGCCGCGCACGTAACCCCGCGTAGATCGCCGGCGAGTGGAGCGAGTGCCGCAAACTGCCGGCACAGCGGTGTGGCGTTGGTTATAGAGTTACAAGTAAGTACGAGCGACTGTGTAGTGCTGTGGGCGAAAATGATAGTAATAAACTAGAATCAATTATTTTCGACTTTCGAAGTAACTCCACTTTTCATAAGCTGTAAAGATTATTAATTTACTGCGGAATTCAATCTATCCATTTTTTGTTTTTTTAAATTCGTTTTTGCCATAAGCTCCATACAAAATATGTCAAACACGAATCTCGATGCTCAAAATCTGTGGATGGATCGAATATTGGAACCGGCCGTTAGTCACTCGTCTCAAAGCATGTACGCTGTATTTCGAAGATCATTGAAATGTTGAAGGAATCCTTTATCGTTTTGTTTTATATTATGGAACTAAATATCAATAGATACCGATTCCATCGTTTGTACATTTCATTTTCTTTTTATGTAGGTACTTGTTCACCTTATGTTTCGTCTATATAAAACACCATCTTTTGTAATATTTTTGCATTTTACTTCCACCAAAGTAAATTCTAATATTGCATCTGCATTAATGAGCTTCTTTTTCTTAAACCCATATTTTTGAAAATATATACAATTATTACAAATAAATCATACTTCATATTTGCATGCCACTGTCAAAATGTGATGATCTTTTGTAAGACCTGAACACATAGCACACACATTTCTAGCAAATAAATGAGATTTTTATTTCCAAATATTGACTGTGTCTACATTGCAGGTATATGGTGCGGGTCAGAGACGCGTCGCGTGGAGGGCGGCGCATGCGCGGGGCAACTGATCCCGCGTAGTGTCGCCGCCTGCAACGTGCCCTGCGAACACGTGGCACCTTTGACGTGTGACATCATATGTGCTGATCCACTCAAGTTAGTATAAAATAAAAACACCATATCAGCATCAGCATTTTTTATGAGCCTACGCTATCCCACTGCTGGGCAAAGGCCTCCTCCAAATCTTTCCAGACTTGCTCGTCGCACGCAATCTCAAGCAGCTCATGTCGCATTCCAGCATGACGATCAAAATGTAATATTAAGATCTATGTATTAATAATTAAGTCTTTATAGATTAATTACCCGACTGCGCGACGCAAAGGAGGGTAATGTGTGTATCAGTTTATGTATGTATGTATGTTTGTTTGTTTCTATGTGGCATTCTAGAGACCAAATGCGTAGGCCGATTTTGATGATTCGTACGTTAATCGATTCGTCTTAACCTTGCGAGTGTCACTAAAGACATGACAGTAATCAAAATTCACCACAGCGACAACCAGACTCCATATTGTCAAAATGAAAAAAATAAAGTCGATGAACTATGTCAAGTGGGGTGTCGTTGAATAGGCATTTAAAAATCATCTTCAGGTTCCTTTTATAATTTTTCATTTTAAATAATAGTTTAGGATATATAACGATTTAAAGTTGTTTAACAAAACAATAACTCTCGCAAATTTTCTTACTTATTGATTTAAGTTTTTATTTCAAGTATAAACGATATACAAACAAAAAAAACAGTGAAAAAGCTTGAAGAACAAATATTTTTGGTAAAAAAATAACTTTTATTCATCGCCAAGTCGCCGAGTAAAAAAAAGTTTACTTACCACCAAGCTCGATAGATGGCGTTGTTGAACGTTGCATCTGAACGAAGTCAATGAATCGTAACTAAAAAGTATAAAATAAAAAATTTAAAGAAAAGCAAAAAACCCGACTCCGTAAAAACTAATTTTAAAAAATACGTGAAAAAAATAACTTAAATAAAAACTAAAAAGAAAGAACCAAGCCCAGTAGTTTAGAATTATGTTAAGTAATACTAAATAACTACACAATTGAAATAGTTTTATAATCGATACACACATAAAACAAATCATAAATACTAATACAGAACAGAAAGGGGCCCATTCAAATTTTACCAATCAAATCATTGAGGTAAGTTGTAATTGTAAGTAATAGATCAATGAATCAAATCTTCCCAAGGGGCCCCGACTGTGAGTCGTTCTGGTCTTGCTAAGGTAAAGAAATCTTGCTAAGGTAAAGAATCGTTTCGTTTATTCCATATCGGCTATTTTTATAACGGAGCTTAATAAAAAATTGATTCAATTTTATTAAGAACCATATTTCAATGCAATACAGGAGTTAGTGCCTAAATCACATTGAAATTGCTGCAGCGACTTAACAGGTGATATTTTTTGTCTAAATTTTTTTATTATAAAATAAATAACTTCGTTTTCCAGATACCTAGACGCCTCTGATCCGGATGTTCCAAATTGCATTTGCAAGAATGTATCATTGGAGCTACTGCCGGCCGACTCCGATTGTATTCTACCATCTGGGTAAGAAAATCTCTCTCTCTGTCTCATATTTCACACTAAATCTCCAAATTCACATCTTTTCTGTGACAAATATAGACGGCTTCTAAAACCTTCGAGGTATGATTATTGAGTCAAATTTTTGTGACGATTCTTCATTTGTAAAGAGTAATTTATTTCTGTCCCCAGTATGGAGTGCGGTGAAGGCAGGTCGTTGCGCGCGGCTCGGTGCATGGTCGGTGGGAGGGATGTGCCTATGGACGTGTGCAAGAAATATCATCCACTGACGGGTAATTCATACATTTCATGTTTTAATCAACTGCATCATACACTAAACTGAATGCCAACGTACTCAAAATATACACCGGCTTCCAAATGGTTGAATGTCATATATGGGAATAGCTTTCTAGTGCCTATAGATCTGTAATTAATGTTTACAAATTTAAAAATTTAGCACATAATTTACTTGAAAATATATTCACTTGTCAATATGATGAAGAGGTTTGGCTGTTAGATTACATCAAAATCTACAAAGGAGATTGCCAATAATGTATTGCTAGATATTAGTATTTCTAGTATAATTTTAAAAGACAGTTTCATCTCAGGATAGGACTTAACTTTCAAATGAATTCAATGTTGGAGAGAAATTTGTATGAATTTTCTGATACATGAATATAACAGGTGATTAATTTGGCCATGTTGAATTTGGCCATTAACGTAATTATTACTGATATCCCAGGTCCGAGCCGAGTCCGTGAAGCGTCAACAGACGGCTACACGTACGACCTGGAGTTCACGTCACTACTGCGGGGCGCGTGCACCGTGCGATGTGCGCGGGACTGCGCCGTGGGCACGTGGGGCGAGTGGGGACCTTGTGCCTCCGAGCCGGGATCTAGAGCGGCGTTCCGGTTCCGGACTAGGTGAGTTGTACTTTGTGATAGCTTTATAATCTATGTTATGTCTGAGCTGGGGCTTTGAGCCGTCAATGTGTATAACTATGATGCAACACTCAAGATTTTACGCCATAGATAAGTAATATGACTGTCATTGTGTGTTTAAATCTGGTCCGATTATAATTTAATATATTTGGTCCGATTATAATTTAATATCTTAAAGCTTAAGATAACCTTGAATGAAAACATTTGATATTTTAATAGAATATTTTTATTTATAATCGTTCGTTAAGACTAGAAGAAATAGAAGACCAAGGTGTGAACACTGAGACACTCCCGATATCTGTGCCTACTTGCTTCGGTTTTAAGTCCTCTGGTTATAATACCCTGCAGTCAGGTCCTAGATAAACAGTATTACGACTCAAAGAGACGTTACAACATATCGGTAATGCTTCCATATCCTAGCTATTGGACAAGAAAACTGTGATCAACCAGATCACATGCTCTCTTGAAATTGGTATAGACGTCTTGTTATAACCATTTCCTCTGAAGAAGTTGAATTTTCTCAATTTGTCTGTATGCTTGTATATGATGATATATTTTCCAGTGTTCAGCTATGCCCAGCTGTGGGACTGCTAATATACATATTACCCGTGTTATTATTTTAGTAAGAGCCAATGTAATATTAATCAGGGAGGTGATAGAAGAGGGCTCTGGCGGTGGGCGGGAATGCGGTGCGACGCTACAACGAGCTACTTGCGCCGTGTCGGAGCCGCGCTGGGCGCTCGGCGAGTGGAGCGTGTGCGCGCCCGCCCGCGCACTCTGCGGACGCGCCATCATCAACAGGACTGTCACGTATGTACTACTTGTACTTCAGCATCTCAGCCAAAAGACGTCCTGACGTCAGACTGCCGGAAAAATTCTTCAACCAAGACTCCACGTAGACCGATCTTGAGCTAGCCGCATCCATCCGCTTCCCGCGATCCCAATAAAATGGTTTCTCCACCTTGCGCGAGGCCTAGGTCTGCTGCAACGTGGCTGCCTCTACAGAGATGCGTGCCTACCATATTATCATGTATATTCATTATATTCTCTATTCATTATATAGTTCAGACGGAGTAGACGTGTCTAACTTGCAATATTTTTATCTACATGTTTAAATAATTACATTTATCAAATACGTGACCTAGTACAGTTGTAACTTGCAAGTGTGCAAAAAAAAAAAAAACTATGAATCACAAGTGAGCGACATCAAATATGGCTAACATTGAAAATAGCCCTTTTAACCGAAGCACAAAGACGTGTCGCAGTCCTCCAAGCACTCCTCAGCCACAAGAACATGCCGCCGAGGAAAAGCTACAGGTCCTCACCTCTACCGACATCAATTTTTGGATGTCTACCATAGAAGTAGCCCTAAATGATGTGTGCCAGATTGCCGCTGACGGTAAGCTGAACACAGAGCAAAAATTAAATATCAATGCTCTGGCGCGCAAGGTTGGTAAGGGTGTTTCCCAGATGGCTGTGCATTATCAGTCATTAAAAGAAAAGGCTATCATGATTAAAACATCACTAGACGCAAGAAAAGAGAGAGAAGACCTAGCCGTACGTCTTGATGACTTTAAAAAGTCTATTACGGAGACTATACAAGAAAATTGCTCAAAACCTGCAGCCCAAAATATTTCCTTTGCCGAAATGGTTAAGACCAATAAATTGAGTCACCTGCGACCTTCTAATCTAAGTTCGATCGCAATATATCCTAACGACAAGGAAAAATCTAGCGACGACACCAAAACACTCGTCCAAAAGATAATATGTCCAGAGCAAATGAAACTGCACGTGAGGGGATTGCGGAAGACCAGGAACGGAGGTATTATTATCAGCACCGAGTCAAAGGATGACATTGAAAAACTTCGGCATTCAACACAATTGAGTAGTTCGGGATTGAAGGTAGAAGACCCCCACAAAAGAAGACCTAGGATAACAGTTGTTGGTGTACCTACGGCCCTTCGTGACCAAGAAGTCTATGACTGCATTTACGAACAGAACCTGACCGATAAGATACCTAATTTGTCACGTGAGTCCTTCTTGTCTAGCATTAAGTTGAGCCACAAATCGGGTAAAAAAGATGCATCAACATGTAACTTTATTATAGAAGTACCTGCCAACATTAGGAAAGTCCTCATTAACCAGGCTAGAGTCTTTATCAACTGGACGTCCTGCCCCGTTCGCGACTTTACCCTTGTGACCAGGTGCTTCAAATGCCAACAATACGGACATGCGGCGAAGACTTGCCGCGAGACCAATCAGACGTGTGGACATTGCGGTGAACTAGGACATGAAACAAAGGATTGCAACAAGAAAGACGAGACGCCGAAATGTGCAACATGCTTGCGTTTTAAAAAACCAAGTAACCACAAAACTGGTGACCTCGAATGCCCAGCGAAGAAAATTGCAGAATCGAGGTATATCAATTCCATAGATTATAATGAGGGCGCCTAAGAGCGTCGCCTATTATCATATTAGTCTTGAGCTAGCTTGTAAACGTCTATAAGTTTCTTTTTAGTTTCGTTATAATATATGGCTAATCACTTAATTAAAGATCTAGATGATAGTTTAGTTTACATGTCTAAAATAAGCGATACTGAAAATTGTAGACATTATCTTTCCGATTTCAACAACCCACTATTCGTACTAACCCAAAACATCCGCAGTATATATAAAAACATAGATAGTCTAGGCGTTTTCTTACAAAGGCTTGATACCGAGTGTGATATAATTGTCCTTACGGAAAGCTGGCTTTCAAACAGAAATAAGAACATACCGACATTGCCAGGGTACAATAGTTTCTACACAAAGTTATCTTTAAACCAGAACGATGGCATAGTGGTATACACAAAAATAGCTTTACACCTTACTGTCGAAGAGCCAACTATCCAAGAAGGTAATTGTCTTATTATTAAAATCGGTTCGGAGATAGCAATAATAGCTATTTATAGGTCTCCTGCCTTTAGAAATTTAGAAGTATTTAATAACTCATTAGATAACATTTTACAGGGTCTTTCTTCCTTTCCTAACATTATTATAATTGGCGACCTAAATATTAATATTAATTCTGAAAATAATGATGCTGGAACCCAAGATTATCTGAACCTTTGTGCATATCATGGAATTTTGCCTTCCCACACATTTCCAACACATCAAAGTGGGTCATGCTTAGATCACGTCATGCTCAAAACTAAGCTTCCGTGTTTAACACTTGTTACTAACTCAACAATAACAGACCATTGCGCGATTTTGTTTACGCTTGAATTAATGCATTCTAAGCATCGTTCGCGTTCGCAGCAAAGGTCAAAACTTAATATGACTAACCTAGAACGTGATTTATGCAATATTGACTTTGGCCCAGTTTACAATTCTGCTGATGCTACCACTTCTATGTCTTATGTTATTAACAACTTACAAACAGCTATTTTTAAAAACACCAATATAATTAATTTGAGTAACAAAAATTATAATATTAAACCTTGGGTAACTCCTGGCCTTATTAAGTGCATTCGGCACCGTGATAGACTACATAAAAGAGCTAAGCAAAATCCAAATAATTTAACCTTACAAACAGTCTATAAGCGTTATAGAAACTTCTGCAATAGAATCCTAAGAATAACAAAAATCGAGTATGACAAATCTCAATTATCAGAAGCCGGCAATAACACTAAGCGATTGTGGAAGTACGTTAAGTCTGTAACATATACGTCGAAACAAAATAAGTGCGATACAAGTTTATTATATACAGATCGTACCCCGCTTTCATCCGCTGATAACGTCAACAGCTTTTTTGCTAACATTGGTGTAAAATTGGCTGAACAAATTCAAAGAACATGTAACAATCATCCAAAAAATGCAATTTCAACCGTTCCGACATATAATAGTACTGGCAAGTCTTTTGTTTTACTAGAACCGGATGAATGTGAAGTAGAACGAATTATCCTATCACTAAGACATAGCTCAGCAGCAGGGTGGGACGGTATTAGCACTGCAATACTGAAAACCTTTAGGCACATACTGATACCTCCATTAACTCACATTTTCCGAATTTGCCTGTCAGAAGGAATCTTCCCCAAATGCCTCAAAAAGACAGTAGTAATTCCCATACACAAATCAGGGCAAAAGGATCTGGTAACTAATTACAGGCCAATCTCACTACTACCTTCGATATCTAAAGTACTCGAGAAAATTATAAACAATAGATTAGTTTCATATCTTGAAAATAACTCCCTCTTCTCCCACAAGCAATTCGGCTTCAGATCAAATTTATCTGCAGCAGATGCAGTACACACCTTAACTAATTATATTTCCGAGGAACTTGGGCAAAGTCAACATGTGATTGGCGTCTTTCTAGATCTGGCAAAAGCATTTGACACTGTATCAATCCCACTGCTTCTTAAGAAATTGGAGGCCTTAGGAATAAGAGGCACACAGTTAAAACTGTTTAAAGACTACTTACGGGATAGGTATCAATGTGTCAAAATAGACAACGTAATCAGTTCCGAATTATTATTACCCCAATTCGGCATTCCTCAGGGAAGTGTGCTCGGTGGAACACTCTTTCTAGTGTACATAAATGATCTCTGTAACCTAAACCTACATCATGGCACTATTGTTACATATGCTGACGACACTGCGCTTATTTTCTCAGCAAACACCATTACGGAAGCTCAGAAGTATGCACAACAAGGGTTTAACGTAGTAAATAACTGGCTTAAACATAATCTACTAACCTTAAATACTGATAAGACTAAATTCATTCAACTTTGTATGCGTAACCCTCAAGCACATAACAATTCTTTTCACTTATATGCACATAACTGTTATCTTAAGTCAAACAACATTTGCACCTGTCCGGAAATTAATAGCACTACTAATATTAAGTATTTAGGGGTTATATTGGACGAAACCCTGTCCTATAAACAACATATCGCCGCTTTAACATCTAGGCTACGAAAATTATTATTTGTATTTAAAAAACTTCGCTTTATTTTAGATCATAACCTCATTATACAGATGTACAAGGCATTGTGTCAGTCCATAATCCAATACTGCATATCTTCTTGGGGAGGTATAGGAAAATCTTTAATGCTCTCTATAGAGCGAGCGCAAAGAGCCCTGCTTAAAGTGGCCACCTGCCGACCTTACCGATTCTCTACAAGCCTTCTATATGAATCATGCAAAGTGCTAACGGTTCGTCAACTGTTTATATTGTACACTGTACTAAAACAGCATACTGCGCTTACGTACAACGCCGACCTTACTAACACCAAGAGACGGAAAGATATTGTCTGTAGTTCAAGGTCTGAATCAAGGTTTGTCTTTACTAATAGATTCTTTTCATTTCTGGGTCCCTATCTTTATAACAAAATAAACAAAGAAACATCTATTTATGACCTAAGTTATGTAAGATCGAAACAACGCGTCTATCAGTATTTACAAACATTGAAATATGATCAGACCGAAGAACTGCTGACTATGGTCAAATAATTATACATTTCGTATTAGTTTTAAAATAATTCTAAGTAGGCATATTTTTATTTAGAAACATTACGTTTAATATGTTGATGATAAATATTGCAATTACTTCATAACTCAGATCAAAATCACTTACTGTAAGTGCCTTTAATGCCTGTGGCACAGGTTTACCCTAGTACAGGCACCTCATTATTCTACCTAAATTACCTTTTAAGAACTTTATGTATATTTTTGTGATGTATGAAAATTAATAAATTTTATTATATTATTATTATTATTATTATTATTATTATTATTATTATTATATTCCATCTGAAATTGCGAATAAAATATTGAACTGTTTGTGCAGTTGTGTAGACGCGTCGGGCGAGGTGTTGGACGAGGCGACGTGCGAGGCGTCGGGAGCAGGAGCAGCTCCATCGCGCGAGGCGGCGTGTCGCGCGCCCTGCCCCGCTGACTGCGTCGTCAGCACGTGGTCCGACTGGAGCCCTTGTGAACAGGTAACTTGCGCGTAGTAGCACACTCGTGGTGTGTTTAAAAAATTTGGACTATTTTCTCCCTCACCTGCAGTATTATATCATTTGTGAAAACAGTCGAGACCATAGGAGGCACAGGTATTTGACTAATGCCTAATACTGACTTTCCTCCTTAACAATGCGTGAGACAATATTCTGCCTTAAGGTCAACTGGAGCTACTTATCATGAAAAAAAATTCAGTGTTTAAATATTGCTTTTATATGCTGCATAAGTAAAACAGACACTGTGATAAATGCAGTTAAAATCAGCGTTGACAAACACAATTGTATTTTTTTTTTATATTCTTTCCTATTTTCAAATGGGTAATAACCCAGCAGTGGTGAGATTGGCTTATAATAAAATAACTGTTACTATCAGACGAAGTGGGGAGGTCGTCGCGACCGCACGCGCGTGGTGCTGCGGCCGGCGGACGAGGGCGGCGCCGCATGCCCGCACCTCGTGGGCGCGGAGCCGTGCTCGCCGCACCTCTACTCGTGGCACGTCGCGCCCTGGGACGACTGCCAGCCTCTAGGTAACACACACACACACATGACACCACTAGGTAACACACACACACGCCCGGCGGACGAGGGCGGCGCCGCGTGCCCGCACCTCGTGGGCGCGGAGCCGTGCTCGCCGCACCTCTACTCGTGGCACGTCGCGCCCTGGGACGACTGCCAGCCTCTAGGTAACACACACACACACATGACACCACTAGGTAACACACACACACGCCCGGCGGACGAGGGCGGCGCCGCGTGCCCGCACCTCGTGGGCGCGGAGCCGTGCTCGCCGCACCTCTACTCGTGGCACGTCGCGCCCTGGGACGACTGCCAGCCTCTAGGTAACACACACACACACATGACACCACTAGGTAACACACACACACGCCCGGCGGACGAGGGCGGCGCCGCGTGCCCGCACCTCGTGGGCGCGGAGCCGTGCTCGCCGCACCTCTACTCGTGGCACGTCGCGCCCTGGGACGACTGCCAGCCTCTAGGTAACACACACACACACATGACACCACTAGGTAACACACACACACGCCCGGCGGACGAGGGCGGCGCCGCGTGCCCGCACCTCGTGGGCGCGGAGCCGTGCTCGCCGCACCTCTACTCGTGGCACGTCGCGCCCTGGGACGACTGCCAGCCTCTAGGTAACACACACACACACATGACACCACTAGGTAACACACACACACGCCCGGCGGACGAGGGCGGCGCCGCGTGCCCGCACCTCGTGGGCGCGGAGCCGTGCTCGCCGCACCTCTACTCGTGGCACGTCGCGCCCTGGGACGACTGCCAGCCTCTAGGTAACACACACACACACATGACACCACTAGGTAACACACACACACGCCCGGCGGACGAGGGCGGCGCCGCGTGCCCGCACCTCGTGGGCGCGGAGCCGTG
This sequence comes from Euclidia mi, assembly GCA_944739405.2. Lineage (NCBI taxonomy): Eukaryota > Metazoa > Arthropoda > Insecta > Lepidoptera > Erebidae > Euclidia > Euclidia mi. Next base: position 124,567,578 of record OX123182.2, on the reverse strand, counting down.
CTCGCCGCACCTCTACTCGTGGCACGTCGCGCCCTGGGACGACTGCCAGCCTCTAGGTAACACACACACACACACACATGACACCACTAGGTAACACACACACACGCCCGGCGGACGAGGGCGGCGCCGCGTGCCCGCACCTCGTGGGCGCGGAGCCGTGCTCGCCGCACCTCTACTCGTGGCACGTCGCGCCCTGGGACGACTGCCAGCCTCTAGGTAACACACACACACACATGACACCACTAGGTAACACACACACACGCCCGGCGGACGAGGGCGGCGCCGCGTGCCCGCACCTCGTGGGCGCGGAGCCGTGCTCGCCGCACCTCTACTCGTGGCACGTCGCGCCCTGGGACGACTGCCAGCCTCTAGGTAACACACACACACACATGACACCACTAGGTAACACACACACACGCCCGGCGGACGAGGGCGGCGCCGCGTGCCCGCACCTCGTGGGCGCGGAGCCGTGCTCGCCGCACCTCTACTCGTGGCACGTCGCGCCCTGGGACGACTGCCAGCCTCTAGGTAACACACACACACACATGACACCACTAGGTAACACACACACACGCCCGGCGGACGAGGGCGGCGCCGCGTGCCCGCACCTCGTGGGCGCGGAGCCGTGCTCGCCGCACCTCTACTCGTGGCACGTCGCGCCCTGGGACGACTGCCAGCCTCTAGGTAACACACACACACACACACATGACACCACTAGGTAACACACACACACGCCCGGCGGACGAGGGCGGCGCCGCGTGCCCGCACCTCGTGGGCGCGGAGCCGTGCTCGCCGCACCTCTACTCGTGGCACGTCGCGCCCTGGGACGACTGCCAGCCTCTAGGTAACACACACACACACACACATGACACCACTAGGTAACACACACACACACATGACACCACTAGGTAACACACACGCACGCCCGGCGGACGAGGGCGGCGCCGCGTGCCCGCACCTCGTGGGCGCGGAGCCGTGCTCGCCGCACCTCTACTCGTGGCACGTCGCGCCCTGGGACGACTGCCAGCCTCTAGGTAACACACACACACACATGACACCACTAGGTAACACACACACACGCCCGGCGGACGAGGGCGGCGCCGCGTGCCCGCACCTCGTGGGCGCGGAGCCGTGCTCGCCGCACCTCTACTCGTGGCACGTCGCGCCCTGGGACGACTGCCAGCCTCTAGGTAACACACACACACACATGACACCACTAGGTAACACACACACACGCCCGGCGGACGAGGGCGGCGCCGCGTGCCCGCACCTCGTGGGCGCGGAGCCGTGCTCGCCGCACCTCTACTCGTGGCACGTCGCGCCCTGGGACGACTGCCAGCCTCTAGGTAACACACACACACACATGACACCACTAGGTAACACACACACACGCCCGGCGGACGAGGGCGGCGCCGCGTGCCCGCACCTCGTGGGCGCGGAGCCGTGCTCGCCGCACCTCTACTCGTGGCACGTCGCGCCCTGGGACGACTGCCAGCCTCTAGGTAACACACACACACACATGACACCACTAGGTAACACACACACACGCCCGGCGGACGAGGGCGGCGCCGCGTGCCCGCACCTCGTGGGCGCGGAGCCGTGCTCGCCGCACCTCTACTCGTGGCACGTCGCGCCCTGGGACGACTGCCAGCCTCTAGGTAACACACACACACACATGACACCACTAGGTAACACACACACACGCCCGGCGGACGAGGGCGGCGCCGCGTGCCCGCACCTCGTGGGCGCGGAGCCGTGCTCGCCGCACCTCTACTCGTGGCACGTCGCGCCCTGGGACGACTGCCAGCCTCTAGGTAACACACACACACACATGACACCACTAGGTAACACACACACACGCCCGGCGGACGAGGGCGGCGCCGCGTGCCCGCACCTCGTGGGCGCGGAGCCGTGCTCGCCGCACCTCTACTCGTGGCACGTCGCGCCCTGGGACGACTGCCAGCCTCTAGGTAACACACACACACACATGACACCACTAGGTAACACACACACACGCCCGGCGGACGAGGGCGGCGCCGCGTGCCCGCACCTCGTGGGCGCGGAGCCGTGCTCGCCGCACCTCTACTCGTGGCACGTCGCGCCCTGGGACGACTGCCAGCCTCTAGGTAACACACACACACACATGACACCACTAGGTAACACACACACACGCCCGGCGGACGAGGGCGGCGCCGCGTGCCCGCACCTCGTGGGCGCGGAGCCGTGCTCGCCGCACCTCTACTCGTGGCACGTCGCGCCCTGGGACGACTGCCAGCCTCTAGGTAACACACACACACACACACATGACACCACTAGGTAACACACACACACGCCCGGCGGACGAGGGCGGCGCCGCGTGCCCGCACCTCGTGGGCGCGGAGCCGTGCTCGCCGCACCTCTACTCGTGGCACGTCGCGCCCTGGGACGACTGCCAGCCTCTAGGTAACACACACACACACACACATGACACCACTAGGTAACACACACACACACATGACACCACTAGGTAACACACACGCACGCCCGGCGGACGAGGGCGGCGCCGCGTGCCCGCACCTCGTGGGCGCGGAGCCGTGCTCGCCGCACCTCTACTCGTGGCACGTCGCGCCCTGGGACGACTGCCAGCCTCTAGGTAACACACACACACACATGACACCACTAGGTAACACACACACACGCCCGGCGGACGAGGGCGGCGCCGCGTGCCCGCACCTCGTGGGCGCGGAGCCGTGCTCGCCGCACCTCTACTCGTGGCACGTCGCGCCCTGGGACGACTGCCAGCCTCTAGGTAACACACACACACACATGACACCACTAGGTAACACACACACACGCCCGGCGGACGAGGGCGGCGCCGCGTGCCCGCACCTCGTGGGCGCGGAGCCGTGCTCGCCGCACCTCTACTCGTGGCACGTCGCGCCCTGGGACGACTGCCAGCCTCTAGGTAACACACACACACACATGACACCACTAGGTAACACACACACACGCCCGGCGGACGAGGGCGGCGCCGCGTGCCCGCACCTCGTGGGCGCGGAGCCGTGCTCGCCGCACCTCTACTCGTGGCACGTCGCGCCCTGGGACGACTGCCAGCCTCTAGGTAACACACACACACACATGACACCACTAGGTAACACACACACACGCCCGGCGGACGAGGGCGGCGCCGCGTGCCCGCACCTCGTGGGCGCGGAGCCGTGCTCGCCGCACCTCTACTCGTGGCACGTCGCGCCCTGGGACGACTGCCAGCCTCTAGGTAACACACACACACACATGACACCACTAGGTAACACACACACACGCCCGGCGGACGAGGGCGGCGCCGCGTGCCCGCACCTCGTGGGCGCGGAGCCGTGCTCGCCGCACCTCTACTCGTGGCACGTCGCGCCCTGGGACGACTGCCAGCCTCTAGGTAACACACACACACACATGACACCACTAGGTAACACACACACACGCCCGGCGGACGAGGGCGGCGCCGCGTGCCCGCACCTCGTGGGCGCGGAGCCGTGCTCGCCGCACCTCTACTCGTGGCACGTCGCGCCCTGGGACGACTGCCAGCCTCTAGGTAACACACACACACACACACATGACACCACTAGGTAACACACACACACGCCCGGCGGACGAGGGCGGCGCCGCGTGCCCGCACCTCGTGGGCGCGGAGCCGTGCTCGCCGCACCTCTACTCGTGGCACGTCGCGCCCTGGGACGACTGCCAGCCTCTAGGTAACACACACACACACATGACACCACTAGGTAACACACACACACGCCCGGCGGACGAGGGCGGCGCCGCGTGCCCGCACCTCGTGGGCGCGGAGCCGTGCTCGCCGCACCTCTACTCGTGGCACGTCGCGCCCTGGGACGACTGCCAGCCTCTAGGTAACACACACACACACATGACACCACTAGGTAACACACACACACACATGACACCACTAGGTAACACACACACACGCCCGGCGGACGAGGGCGGCGCCGCGTGCCCGCACCTCGTGGGCGCGGAGCCGTGCTCGCCGCACCTCTACTCGTGGCACGTCGCGCCCTGGGACGACTGCCAGCCTCTAGGTAACACACACACACACATGACACCACTAGGTAACACACACACACGCCCGGCGGACGAGGGCGGCGCCGCGTGCCCGCACCTCGTGGGCGCGGAGCCGTGCTCGCCGCACCTCTACTCGTGGCACGTCGCGCCCTGGGACGACTGCCAGCCTCTAGGTAACACACACACACACATGACACCACTAGGTAACACACACACACGCCCGGCGGACGAGGGCGGCGCCGCGTGCCCGCACCTCGTGGGCGCGGAGCCGTGCTCGCCGCACCTCTACTCGTGGCACGTCGCGCCCTGGGACGACTGCCAGCCTCTAGGTAACACACACACACACATGACACCACTAGGTAACACACACACACGCCCGGCGGACGAGGGCGGCGCCGCGTGCCCGCACCTCGTGGGCGCGGAGCCGTGCTCGCCGCACCTCTACTCGTGGCACGTCGCGCCCTGGGACGACTGCCAGCCTCTAGGTAACACACACACACACATGACACCACTAGGTAACACACACACACGCCCGGCGGACGAGGGCGGCGCCGCGTGCCCGCACCTCGTGGGCGCGGAGCCGTGCTCGCCGCACCTCTACTCGTGGCACGTCGCGCCCTGGGACGACTGCCAGCCTCTAGGTAACACACACACACACATGACACCACTAGGTAACACACACACACGCCCGGCGGACGAGGGCGGCGCCGCGTGCCCGCACCTCGTGGGCGCGGAGCCGTGCTCGCCGCACCTCTACTCGTGGCACGTCGCGCCCTGGGACGACTGCCAGCCTCTAGGTAACACACACACACACATGACACCACTAGGTAACACACACACACGCCCGGCGGACGAGGGCGGCGCCGCGTGCCCGCACCTCGTGGGCGCGGAGCCGTGCTCGCCGCACCTCTACTCGTGGCACGTCGCGCCCTGGGACGACTGCCAGCCTCTAGGTAACACACACACACACATGACACCACTAGGTAACACACACACACGCCCGGCGGACGAGGGCGGCGCCGCGTGCCCGCACCTCGTGGGCGCGGAGCCGTGCTCGCCGCACCTCTACTCGTGGCACGTCGCGCCCTGGGACGACTGCCAGCCTCTAGGTAACACACACACACACACACATGACACCACTAGGTAACACACACACACGCCCGGCGGACGAGGGCGGCGCCGCGTGCCCGCACCTCGTGGGCGCGGAGCCGTGCTCGCCGCACCTCTACTCGTGGCACGTCGCGCCCTGGGACGACTGCCAGCCTCTAGGTAACACACACACACACATGACACCACTAGGTAACACACACACACGCCCGGCGGACGAGGGCGGCGCCGCGTGCCCGCACCTCGTGGGCGCGGAGCCGTGCTCGCCGCACCTCTACTCGTGGCACGTCGCGCCCTGGGACGACTGCCAGCCTCTAGGTAACACACACACACACATGACACCACTAGGTAACACACACACACGCCCGGCGGACGAGGGCGGCGCCGCGTGCCCGCACCTCGTGGGCGCGGAGCCGTGCTCGCCGCACCTCTACTCGTGGCACGTCGCGCCCTGGGACGACTGCCAGCCTCTAGGTAACACACACACACACACACATGACACCACTAGGTAACACACACACACGCCCGGCGGACGAGGGCGGCGCCGCGTGCCCGCACCTCGTGGGCGCGGAGCCGTGCTCGCCGCACCTCTACTCGTGGCACGTCGCGCCCTGGGACGACTGCCAGCCTCTAGGTAACACACACACACACATGACACCACTAGGTAACACACACACACACATGACACCACTAGGTAACACACACACACACATGACACCACTAGGTAACACACACACACGCCCGGCGGACGAGGGCGGCGCCGCGTGCCCGCACCTCGTGGGCGCGGAGCCGTGCTCGCCGCACCTCTACTCGTGGCACGTCGCGCCCTGGGACGACTGCCAGCCTCTAGGTAACACACACACACACACACATGACACCACTAGGTAACACACACACACGCCCGGCGGACGAGGGCGGCGCCGCGTGCCCGCACCTCGTGGGCGCGGAGCCGTGCTCGCCGCACCTCTACTCGTGGCACGTCGCGACCTGGGACGACTGCCAGCCTCTAGGTAACACACACATTGTTCATGCAGCGATATCAATAGTTATTGCCACAATTTATTCCAAACACAAACAAACACAATAAGAAAATTATAATATGCGGGGATTATAGTATTGATAATTTAAAAAATAATAGAAGTTCTTTAGAATTTAAATGTTTTCTTTTAAGCTATAACTTAAAATTAGAAATTAATCAGCCGACTCGCCTTCGCAGTAACACATGCTTAGATAATTTTGCCTACAATTTTAAACATAAGTGCCAATTTGACGTAGTAGACTTTGGATTATCGGATCATACGGCACAGATAATAAAATTAATTGTTCGCAAATCTAGCTACATAAAGTCCTGGAGAGTAAAGATACGAGATATGTCTATAGAAAACTTAGAAAAGTTTAAAACCTACATCCAATGCTTATCGTTTTCTGATGTATACGACACGGAAGATCCCAATAAAGCCTACGATAATTTCATAGAAACATTTACACTACTGCATAATCTATGCTTTCCCTATAAACTAATTACGGTAAAGTCAGAAAAGAAAATTAAATGGATTTCACGCGGCATACGAATTTGCAGTAAAAAGCAACGATAGTTACTTTGGAAGCGTAGATTACAACCGACAGACGAGAATAAGCATATATTTGAAAATTATTCGAAGAGATTTAAAAAAATTGTTCGTTTAACCCAAAAAGCTCAAAACAGTTATTTGATCAAAAACTCAAAGAATAAATCCAAAACGTCTTGGCAGATTATTAATAACAAAAAACAAGTTCGTGAACCGGTTATTCAAATAAAAAAGGACAATATAATATTGACAGATCCTACTGAAATAGCAGAATCTTTAAACAATTTTTTCATTGATCAGGTTAAAGATATATCAAAAAATAACCGGACAGGTGCTATCATAGACATAAAACACAGCTTGCATTCAATACCTATTCATGTTTCCAACGAATCCTAAAGAAGTCATGCGTATAATACAAAACTTGAAAAATAAGAAAAGCGTTGGCTACGACGACATTTCAACAAAAGTAATTAAATTTGTCGCTCATCTCATAGCTACTCCACTCAGCCACATTATCAACCTTAGCATATCGACCGGAATATTTCCAGACAGTCTTAAAACTACTGTAGTAAAACCCCTCCATAAGAAGAACTCTAAGGATGATATGAACAATTATAGGCCAATTGCTCTAATTCCTGTGTTTTCTAAAATAATAGAAAAAGTCATTTATGAATCAATTTATAATTTTTTATCAAAATTCAAAATACTTTGCGATGAACAGAAGGGGTTTAGAAAAAATCATAATATAAATATGGCTATTTTCGACTTTCTATCTAAAATAATGCCGAAGGTAGATAGCAAAACACCTGTATGTGCAAGCTACACTGATATGTCGAAAGCTTTCGACTATGTCAAACATGACACTCTTTTAAAAAAACTTTACGCATACGGAATTCGTGGAAACGCTCTCAGTTTAATAAAAACATACTTAAAAGATCGTAAACAATTCACAGAAATTTCTAGAGTCTGCTCTAAATCTAAAATCGAATTAAAGTACTTGTCATCCTGTAGATATGTGGAGTTTGGTGTACCCCAAGGTAGCGTCCTCGGGCCGTTACTATTTTTATTGTACATAAATGATCTGCCACGTCAAACTACACATCCCATGGTATTATTTGCAGATGACAGTACGTTGTTAATAGAATGTCGTAATACAGAAACATATGAAAATGAAATCAATAATACCCTTAGATCCGTTGTAAATTGGCTAAATAACAATAATTTAATTATAAATCTTAAAAAAACAAATATAATGCATTTTCACCAAAGAATTTATCCCATAGACATGAACATACATTACAATGGCCAAATCGTAGATAAAGCAAAAGTTACAAAATTTCTAGGAATTCTAATAGACGACCAATTAAATTGGAAATTGCAAGCAGAGAATATTTGTAAAATATTAAGCACATCTGCTTACGCCCTACATAACTTGTCGAAAAAGGTCAGCGCTGAAACAATACTTGTTGCTTACCATGGTCTTGTAGTATCGGTTTTGAGATTTGGTTTGATATTTTGGGGTAATTGTAGCGAAAAAGAAAGCATTTTCAGGGCTCAAAAGCGATGCCTTCGAGCCATGTTTGGGTTAAAAACTACAGACAGTTGCGTTCCTATTTTCAAGACACATAAACTATTAACGTTTCCATGCATGTATATATTGGAAATAACCATATTTGTGAAAACAAACACACACTTATTTCCTTTATATAACCAAACTAGAATAAGATCTACAAAAATGAGATCTCACTACCAAAGTTTGCTTAACACAGGCTTTCATAAGACTGCATTATTAAAGAAAAGTGTTATCGGCATGGCACCTGTTGTTTATAATAAAATACCCAATAGAATTAAAAATCATCCTTTGCATATTTTTAAAAAAGAATTAGTAAAACTTTTATTGGATAAGTGTTATTATTCTGTAAACGATTTTTTAACTGATAAATATATCTAAAGATAAATGTATGTGTAATATCCTTAAGTTAAATTAATTAAAATTAATTTGTAATACTTTAAAAATTTGCATGCTTTACAGGCAGAATGTACAAGGATTCTCTATAAATAATATTGTAACATCATATTGTTATACCTACATTCTTAGCAAATAAAGATATCTATTCTATTCTATTCTATTCTATTCTAAATCCGAAATTTTCGTATAATCTAAACCATACATACTTAAATCGACTTATCATAACAACAAAGAGGTAGGGATGCGCAACCAAACAACTATTCCTAATCTTTTCTTGGTCCTTCGAGCCGGATTCACATGAGTGTATATAAGACTGAAGATTGGTTTTTCGAGTGCAGGCGTACGATGTAGTTATGCACAGCAGTGCAGCTCTGCAGTTAATTAAACACTGTGCTACCGTGGCGCATTATTCAGATTGTACCCATGTGTACTGCATATAAGTTCATCGAACGGCTCACCTCTTTAAATGCTGATGCGCAATGTTAAGAGGCTGTATTTTGTTTAAGGAAATTTAAGATTTTTTTAACATTCGTTTTAAAATGTCTTTGTCTAGTCTATATCTGTTGTCTGTGCCCGGTACGGCAATAGGCTCGCCCCCTTTTGCGTGGGACCTAAAAATTCATGGCGAAAAGTGGGTGTAATATTACACCTCTGCCTACCCCTTCGGGGATACAGGCGTCAGTCTATAAATAAATAACAAAAAAATATCTGTTGTCAAATTTTAGATCATTCTTGTTTTTTTTTCACAGGCGGCTCTCCATGCGGAGAAGGCACTAAAAAGAGGGCTGTCCGATGTCTACGAAGTGACGGCATCTTTGTCAATGATTCTTTCTGCCCGGTGAGTCACAATTTACTTTCTTTTAAACGAGATAATTTCATTCATTTTCTATCGCAGACCAGAGGCTCCACTGCCCAATAAAAGATATGCATCTGATTCCATCTTCAGCATCATCACCACGCTTGGCATCTGCTTGCACTGAAAAAGATTCTTGTCAGAGAATCGGATAAGTATCTCTTCCGGGAGGGTTGCCACATCCCATCAGACTATTATTATGAAGATGTTTTCAACAGAACACAACAGCGACAGAAGCGAAGGAGTCATGGTGCTACGTGCCATGTGGCGTGGACTGCGAGCTGAGCGAGTGGGGCGCGTGGGACTCGAGCGCGTGTTCCTGCGGCGACGCTTCCACCGCCAGACACATGCGACGCACCAGGTAACACACAGCTACTTGTATTTTCATGCAATTGCTAGACGAAACCGCGGCGCTAACCACTGACTTTTCGAACTTTTTGCCCCGTGCCTCCACGAGCACTTTAAGTCATCATTCCCGGCTGTCGTAAAGATCTTGGACAGTCGTTATGGAGTGTCAATACTTCTAAATAAACTGATACTAGTCTAAACCATTGAAAATTGCTATCTCTTTAGTTTGTGAAGGTCAGACTGCAGTTATTCTAACCGGATGCCCGCGCACCTTTTTAAAGTGCTTACTCAGCATCGACAAATTTCAAGTGCGCGCCGTCACTTGAAGACGGACACGCTCAATAAATTAGTTTTTGTTCGATTGTTAATAACGTGACAGGAGTGGTGTTTATTTTTCTGCAACCTAATGAATGACTCATTCAATGGTACAAAACAAATTAAGTTTGAATGAAATGTTTACTTTAGGTGAGCGGCCGTAACGTAAACAATGTCGTCTTTAACGACTTACTCGATACTTTTGTTTATCATAATGAAAGTATTAGCTGAAACTTGTTTGCTGTTGTTTTTCATATACCTGGTGATATTATCTATGTAATAAAATAAAGTTATAGCAATACTTGCAGAAAGTTATTTAGATGTACATTTGAAAAAAATATATATATGTCTCTGACTTTGCATTCCGCGCGCAGGGCGTAATTATTATTTGTTTTTTTTTTTTTTATTCATTTGGAACAACAAACAGCTACAGTATAATATATCAATTACAAAAGAGATAACATATGAGGTATATGCAATATTGTAACCCACAGCGCTGTTCCCAGATAAGCAGTAAGATAATTAGAATTTGAATAAGCGCTAGGATTAAGAGTATACAATGTAAATAACTTAACAACTATGTTTCAAGGCGCTTAAAGAAATTTGTGATGTGGGTTTTACAAATAAAAAATTTCTTTAAGCATCATTTCTTTAAATCTATTTGGTGAACATGCAAAAATAGCGATGTGTTCTAGATTGATATTATAATTATTGACCATCCTGCGAACTGGTGAGCGCAAACCAGAGTTGGTTTGGCAAGTGCCAACTGAGAAGAGTTTGCCGGCGCGCACCTTCCGCTTGTGTATGGTCCTAGGAACTACATAGCACAACATATTGGAGAGCTCAATGCAGTCAAATTTGTTTTGCACAATATTATATAAATTGATGGCATCCAAATATTCACGTCTACTAGTCAATGTTGCAAGCTTATACCTTTTGAGTAAATCTTGATAAGGTAGATAGTACCCGAAGCATCTGTAATGCATTGCACGTAAAAACCTGTACTGGACACACTCAACCATCTCAATATATTTATTGTAGTATGGGTTCCATACGGAAACAGCGTACTCCAATTGAGAGCGTATTAAGGACTTATACAAACAAATATAAGAAGTTGTCTTTTTAAAATCTGGCGTGGAGCGCATTACAAAACCGTACATTTGATATGCCTTATTGACGATTTTTTCTATATGCAGATCTAAACAAAGCTTGCAGTCAAGCAGAACGCCGAGGTCGCGAATATAGTTGACTTTAGTAAGAGGAGCATCGCACAAGGTGTATGTGTAGTTAATTATATGTTTGTTTTTAGTGAAGCTTAAAAAGTTACATTTTGGTATACTGAGCTGTAGTTTGTTTACCTGGCAATAGTTTGATAGCCGATTTAAATCTTGTTGAAGCAAGTGACAGTCATTATAGTCTCGTATTGCTCTGTATACCTTAAGGTAGTCTGCATATAGAAGAAACTTTGTGTTGGGAAAGCATTGATTGATGTCATTGATATATAGAGTGAACAGAAAGGGGCCAAGGATTGGGCCCTGAGCCACGCCAGATGTGACATGCGCGGTTTGGGATTGGTATCCTCTTTGAGATCGGTTGGTTATATACGAAGCAAACCATCTCAATAAGTTACCACGAATTCTGTTGAAAGCTAATTTGTTTAAAAGTATTTCATGGTCCACTTTGTCAAATGCTTTAGGAAAGTCTGTGTAAACTGTGTCTACTTGTATACGGTTGTCAAAGTTGTCAAACAGAAAACTTGAGAATAGCAGTAGATTAGTGTTGGTGGACAGCCGTTTGACGAAGCCGTCCTGTTGTTGGATTATAACGCTATGTAGTGATGGGTAGATTTTGTTATGCACTAGCCGTTCTAGAACTTTTGATAAGGTAGACAAGATGGAGATTGGGCGATAGTTTTCGACACTACGTTTGGACCCGTTTTTATGGACAGGCACAATATAAGCCTGCTTCCATTGCTTGGGAACAACACCTTCAGATACACATCTGTTATAAAATTTATCGCTAGCGGCCTATATAATGAGGATGCCGTGTTCATAAGGAAATAAGGCGAGAGCCCGTCTGGTCCAGGGCCTTTAGATATGTTTAGGGATTTAAGTTCCTTCATGACGCTTGGTTCTGTGAAAGCGACATCGGATATTGCGACTTCATGTAGTGCATTATCAATGGGTGGCTTCCATTGAGACAACGTAGAGGATGCTGGTTCATATACTGAGAGGAAAAAATCGGAAAACATGTTACATATTGTGTTTGGATCATTCGAATCAACATTTTTATATTGTAATTTTGCTGGTTTATCTTTGCGGTTCGAAATATATGTCCAGAAGCGCTTTATGTCTCTGCTGAGGTTATCCTCCACAGTTGAGATATATGCACTGAAGCACTTTTTGCATTGTTCTTTAAACTGTTTTCTGTAGTTAGCAAATATTTCGAAATCGGAAATGTTATTATATTTTTTCCATTTGATCCATGCCTTCTTTTTCTTGTTAGAAAGCGTTATGAGAGCGCGAGAAAACCATACGGGATAACTAAGTGAGCGGGGCCGGGCCAAAGGTGTGTCCTGTTTAATAATCTTATCTATGTCATTATAAAATATGTCTAAGGCCGCTTCAGAATTAACAGAGGTTAGTAGTTCAGACCAGTCTAGTCTATTATATTATTATTTATGTTTTCGAAGTTAGATTTGTAGAAGTTGTATTTATGTAGGGGAATTTTATTCATCGGTGAGATTTTAATATTAAGGCTAGTCATACATGTACGTGAAGGATGATAAGCATCGATGGGTAATAACGGCGTTGTATTATGGATTAAAAACATCATTGTAAACAAATTATGTAATTATATATCATACTTTTATGTTTTTATTGTAAATTAACTGATTAAATATGAAGTTACAGCAAAAAAAATAAATAAATATTGTGGATTACTTTAATTCACATTCAGACAAAAAAATATCGTAAAAACGGCATTTTTTATATTTTATGTAAAAAAGTTTAAATATATATGTATGTATATAATGTAACATGTATGCGTTGTATTATTTTTTTATTATGAGTATATAAATAAACCTTTGATAAAATACATAATACTCATATTATTTATGAGATATTAGCTATCGAAAATTTTGGCGGGAACTTCAGTATATTTTTACGGGAAAAAGTGCAGCATGCAAAACAACTGTGCAGATTCCAATAAAAATAATTCTTATCAGATTCTTATCAGAATTAGTTTTTATACTTGGAATTCTAGTTGGAAAGAAAGTTATCTAGGTTTGAATCTGATGTATAACATAAAACGGTATTTTAAAAAATAAAATGTGAAAGTTGGCGCCAATTAAAAAAAAATCTTTGTTTTATTTTTTTATATTTGATATTAAAATGTTTGTTTTCATTATATTTATTTCCTCTAAAAGTACATTAAATAACCTTTCTAACTGTGTATAATACTTATGTACCTCCCATAATAAAAACGACGAGAAAAAGGAATATGTCAGAAATATAAAATCGCGCTCAAAAATGGCGGGAAGAAATTTCTAATTTTCACTTTATACTGCCCTTGCGTTGGCTTCAACCATATTATATGGTAAAAATTTATACCTTTGGAAAGCTCATTTAATTACGCGTCTATTGATATGCAACATACTGCAATCGGTTAAGTTATCCGAGTTCCACAAACAGATTAGTGCGCAGCGGAAAAGCGTGGGAAAAATGACAGTTTACGCGCTCATCTGTTTTTGTAAAAAAGGACAATAGTCACTTGTGCGCGGTCAAGCAGCTAAGGAATATTTAGGGCCTGTTTCACAAAGTCCAATTAGAGTTCACAGTAGCCTACTTCTAACTAAAACAGTGAGTAAAGTCATCTCACGCGTTTCACAATCGTAAAGTAGGACTAATAAGTACATAAACGACCGAATAAATTATAGATCGGTTGAAGTAATAATTAACGCGTTTTATCGCCAAGTAACCATCTGTTCCACAGATGTTGTCGAGATGCGACGAAGCAATGTATTGTTTCTTAAGCAGGTAGTAAACCTTAGTAACTGAGTTTGGCATAATACAATTATTCATTATCTTTCTGAGGTTTAAACATAATGGATGATGTGATTGAAGTTAAATAAGAGGAATTTTATGATCAACTGGTGGTCTCGGTGGTCGAAGAATGCCAATAATTCGCAACAGAGCAAATAAGACCGATTTCAGAACGATATTTCATATTAATAAAGATGCAATGAAGCATGTTTAAATTAATTTCTATTTATAAAATCACTAACTCATTTTGTTTCTCGTTTAATTACTAAAATAAATTAATTTATTCACGACTGAAGAACTTTTCTCCAATATTTTGGGAAAGTAATAAAATGACCTATCAGAAACGTATAATTTAAAATCAATGATGAAAAATGTTACAAATACAATATCAACAGAAAGTTCGTATAGGTCAATGACAAAAACAACACAGAAACAGCCCGTGCCGTATGACAAAAGGACTGCGTTTCGTTACAACGCAGTATAATAAAACAGTTCGTATTTCTTACAAACATAAAGGCCGTACACAGTTAAAATTCAAAATGCATATAGTTTAATGTGTCAACAGACTCTATTTTAATTTAAATTCCAATATAAAAACAAGGTATTTAATAAGTTTATAAGATAAAAGTAACAAAGATTATTTCACAAACGTCAAACGAAACGCGAAATTTAAATGTTGCCAGTCGTTTCTTAAGTATGTTTTAAGCAGTTAACCGTCATTTAAAAAAGGGGCGTGGCGATTGTGAAACGCAACGGAAGTTACCGAGATGATTTAACGCCTTAGTAGTAAACTTATCAAGTAGCTACTGATGAATTTACTGAGACATTGTGAAACAGGCCCTTAGTTAAATTAAGGTTAAGACTAGTGAGTGAACCCCGGACTGCAATGGGATAACGCTAAGCGGATGATATGAAACTTTGGCCGCAGCTTCGCCCGCGTGCAAACCATACAAAAAACATAAAAACATGACATATTACAGAAATACTTATTTCGGATATGGATATACCCTTTAGTAAACTGTACGACCTTTAGTAAACTGTATGTCTGTCCCTGTCTGTAATACAGATAAAAATAATTCAATGGCAAATAAGGAAAGCGTTAAATACAGAGCAAGTTATAAGGAACACGATATACATTTAGTTGAAGAAAAACGAAAGATTCTGATTTTAGCTGACGATCAAGGATACAAAATGCAACAGACTCTACAGAGACTAATAGGTGAACAATTCGCTGTTAGTTGCTATTGGAAACCAGGAGCTATAATACAGGATTTGTTATCTCTGTCAAAACCGGAAATTAACGGTCTTACCAAGAAGGACTTTGTTTTTATTATTGGTGGTATGAACGATAAAAGTCCTTACGACGCTTTTTTTTCAATTAGAGATATTCTAACCAAACTAGGTAACTGTAATGTAATTGTGTCCGAAGTACCATATAATAGAACACTAAATGAATATAAATTCAATTCTGAATTAAAATTTATATCTTCTAAATTTGATTATGTAACCTTTGTTGATATGAATTATTACACATTTATACCAAAACGTAAATATTCTGCTTTATATAAGTGCCAAATGCTGCTAAAAGAAATTTTACGTATTGAATACAAACTTAAGATTGATACTTACCGTAAATATAATAATTTTGACCTAGAAGGAAAATCACCCACCAAACTTGACAAATGTACTCAAACCGAAGCACAAAATTATAATAACTTTGTATCAGAGGTTACATCTCCGAATTTTTTTCGTCAGTAACAGTATAACTATCCTTCATCAAAACATCAACGGCCTCATCTCAAAATCAGATATGCTTACTATTAAACTAGAAGAACTCTACAATAAGAACAAAAAAATAGACGTCTTACGCATTAGTGAACATAATATGGTTAAGGAAGATATAAATTACTTGAACATTCCCAATTTTCAGCTGTCATCATACACTGCACGGCATAATAGGTTTGGAGGATCGTGTATTTTAATACGCCATGGCCATAAATATATACCAATCAATGAAATTACTTCCTTATCTGTCATTAATATAATAGAATGTTGTGCTATTGAACTCACATGCCATAATACTATAATTGCTTGTATCTATAGGCCTCCTAAAACTGATTCTACATCAATAACCAAATTTTTCAGTGTCTGATAAAATGTTGACTAAGCTTTGTTTAAAAAGTAACAAAAAGGTAATACTTTGCGGCGATTATAATATAGACATATTAAAAGAAAATAAAATGACAAGGGAACTTCAACAATTACTTAACTTCTTTAATTTTAAAATAGCGATAAATACACCAACGAGACTTAGTAGTCGTACCTGCCTCGACAATATGTTTCACAATATCACAAGTTGCCGATGTTCAACTATTGAACTTGCATTGTCGGACCATACAGTACAAATACTTAGTTTTAGTGTTAAGATGACTAGTAGTATACCATACTGGCACATCACAAGACGTGACTATTCAAATGAAAATATTGAAAAATTTAAAAACCACTTAAAAGTCTTACTTTTTCTGAGATTTACGACGCTAAAGACCCCGACATCGCTTTTAACATGTTCTTGGAATACTATAAATTACTATACGGATTATGTTTTCCAGTAATAAAAATTAAAAGAACACTACACAAAACCTCTAGATGGATCTCACGTGGCATTAGGTTATGTAGTAAACGTAAAACACAATTACTATGGCAGGCTAGATTTACCAAAGACCCAACCCATAAAATACAGTACAATAACTACACCAAAAGATATAAAAAGATTATTTACTTGACACAGAAAGCACAAAACAATCATTACTTAAATACAGCTGATAACAAATCTAAAGCAACATGGAAAATAATTAAGGAAAATAAATTGACCTATTCAGTAGAAGGAATTGAACACATAAAGCACAATAACAAAATAATTAGAGATCCCAAAACCATGGCTGAAATATTTAACAACCACTTCATAGACCTAGTCAAGCCTAATAAAACAAATACTTATAAGCACACAGTGACATGTAATAATCCAAACTCAATATTTTTATCGCCAATTGACACGTCCGCCGTAGTTCAAATTATTAAGAACCTAAAAAATACTAACAGTACCGGTGTTGATGGCATAGCGACAAATATTGTTAAACAGACTTCACAAATAATCGCACCGGTTTTAAGTTTTTTGATCAACCTTTCAATAGAGGATGCAGTGTTTCCATCGAAATTAAAGATTTCCATAGTAAAGCCAGTATTTAAAAAGGGAGACAAGAACTCTATGGACAATTACAGACCGATAGCCATAATACCAGTATTTGCAAAAGTTTTTGAAAAGGTCATACACAAGTTCCTATATGAGTATTTCGAAGCACACAACATTTTTGCAACTGAACAGCATGGATTTAGGAAAAATAAAAATATTAATTTGGCAATGTATAGTATGTTACATAAAGTTATAACTAATATGGATAAAAGGATACCCATATCAGCTTTATATATGGACTTAAGTAAAGCTTTCGATTTTGTGGACCATGACATCTTAATGAGAAAGCTATATACATATGGGATTAGAGGCAATGCTTATAAATTGATAAAATCATATCTCGTTGATAGACGGCAAGCCACACAAATAACTAAAATTGACGTAGGTTCTAAATCTGAAATAGCACATACATCTATAACTCGCAAAATTGTTTATGGTGTACCACAAGGGACAGTATTAGGCCCTCTGCTATTCTTAATTTATATAAATGACATGCTAAAAGCTATTAATCATCAGAGCATACTGTTTGCAGATGACAGTACAATTTTATTTGTGGGACATGATGTTAATACATTCGAAACAGAAATAAAGAACACATTAAACGACGTAGTTGCTTGGCTAAAGAATAATAATCTTAATCTTAATTTTACTAAAACTAATATCATGCATTTCAGACAAAAAGATAATAAAATTCATAATAATCCTAATATATCTTATCTTGGACAAATAATACAAGAAACACGTTCCACAAAATTTCTAGGTATACACATTGACAATAATATGACATTTAATACACAAATTACTGACAATATTAATAAAATATCTCGATTTTCATATGCATTATACATGCTTAGTAAAAAGGTAACTCAAAAAGTCGTATTATGTGCATATCATGGGTACGTTGAATCTGTTTTAAAGTACGGAATTATATTCTGGGTAACTCAACTGGTAAAGAACAGGTTCTGATAGTACAAAAGAGGTGTAAACGAGCAATATGCCATCTACAAAAAACGGATTCATGTAAACCACATTTTCAACGTCTGAAGCTACTTACATTTCCATCCATATACATATATGAAATCGCTAAATTTGTTCAGACTAATCTACACCTTTTTCAAAAAACAAGTAGAATTCGTAACAAATCACGTCTATGTATAATACCCTCACGAACAGCACTTATGCACGGTAGTGTATTTTGTATGGCTGTAAAAGTATATAATAAACTACCGAAAAGTATAAAGGATTCACTAAATGAAGTCAGTTTTAAAACGAATCTTCGTAATTTTCTGATTGAAAAAGCCTACTATTCTATAAAAGAGTTCTTAACAGACAACAATATTTAAATAGGTAATTTATGCAATATATGATTTTGTGATGTGAACTAAGATTTATAAATGTGTATATCCTAACAATATAATTAAATTGTAATATTGTATTGTTACGAATTGAAAATAACGCCATCTATCAGTGAATGGGAGAACTACATGAGATTAGATGTATCGGTTGTTTAAGGCAGTTTCATCTATCCTCTAATAGATGGCGTAGGTGTAAATAGAACATTTACGCAATTCTAGAAACACCTTACACGTTTCCAGAAATATCGTGAGTCGTCTCGAAAAGCCTAGTGATGTTATCCGGCCAGTATAAATAGAGCGGGAGCGCACGGACCGGACACAGTAACAATTGAATACGGAAAGCGATCAACATCAAGCGAAGGAAGTAATTCGGAAGTGTTTAGTGGTGTTTTATTAGTGTTGTTCTAGTGGTGTGAATAGTGTGTTTTACTAGTGAAGTGAAAATTAAGTGTGTGTATCTAGTGTTATACTTAGTGTTTGTGTAGTAAATAAAGTTCAGTTTTCTGGCATAGTGAGTTATAATTTATCGTCGAACCCCAGCTCGTAACAAATTGGTGTCAGAAGAAAGGGATAAATTATGCCGATTATGCCGAAGGAAGAAACTGACGGAGTGCGTACCAGAAACCAGCGCCAGCAAGACCTGGACCAGAGACGCTTCGGAGACGTTCCTTCTCCATCGTCTGGTGGACCAGGCGACTCCGCGGCTGCAGTGGAGCCTGCAAGCGCACACTCCGTGACGGTGCCCGACATCGCGGCTCTGATGGCGTTCATGCAGGAGCAGGTCCGTCGTCAGGAGGAACAGGCTCGCCGTCAAGAGGAGCACGTGCGCCGCATGGAGGAACAGCTACAGCGCAACAAGGAGGAGTGGGCTCGCCGTCAAGAAGAGAACGCGCGCCGCCTGGAAGAACAGCTACAGCACAATAAGGAGGAGCGGGCTCGCCGTCAAGAGGAGCAGGCCCGCCGTCAGGAGGAGCAGGCTCACCGCCTGGAGGAACAGCTACAGCGCGACAAGGAGGAGCAGGACCGCCGTCAACAGGAGCAGGCTCGCCGTCAAGAGGAGCACGCGCGCCGCCTAGAGGAGCAGCTGCCGCGCGACAAGGAGGAGCACGCCCACCGTCTGGAGGAACAGCTGGTGCTCTTGAAGGACCTCAGCGCCGCAGTGTGGAAGGACTTGAAGGCGGTCAAGGAGGAACTTCAGCAGCACGAGGCCCGTATCAGCGACGTAGAGATGCTCGTGCACGACAAGCTTGAGACTCGCGTCGCCTCTATTGAGAAGCGTGTACAGTCACGAGCATAAATATATTACTATGGGCCTACCTCTGCTGCGTCGTCCGGTGCGTGGCCGCCACTCCAGAACCTTTCTGCCCCATCGGCCATCGGTTCTTCGAGCTATGTGCCCTGCCCACTGCCACTTCAGCTTGGCTATCCGGAGAGCTATGTCGGCGACTTTGGTTCTACTGCGGATGTGGATAAGTAGGGTTTTCGAAAATTGCACGCGCGCACTTTTAATTGCGGATTAAAACACGTGTCTCCTTAAAAAAAATATCGTTTCCCAAGTTTTATTTTAGCTTTGTATGACTTGGCATGATGTCCATAACGAGTAGACGTCGGCTTGATGATGGGTCTTGTGGCACCCTGTATTTATGTCTAGACATATCCAATACTACGACCGAATTAAATTATTTAAGTATTATTGTAGTGCGTAGATCTATTTTATCTACGGCTGCCGAGTAATAGTTTAGGAATAGGGTATCGGACTGCCTAGTCAAATCAGTAACTTTTTGTCACCCGTCGAAACGCTAGTTTTGTATTTTATCAACTGCTGTACTATTTTATGGTTTTATTTATATGAAATTTGCTATAAGGGCAAAATTAAAATTTAAGAATATTTATAATGGTGATTTGAGACAATCTTTTTGATAAATGATAATTGCAATTTATTTTTAATACTGTCCGATCCCCTATTGTTTTTAAAGTTATATATCGGGTTCCCAGACCTTATTTATTTTTTTGGATTTCATTGGATTGACGATGAGTTATCGAACAGTATCCATTTACGAAGACATGGATACTATTCGATGCACATATTCCATTCATTGCTCTCGAATAACTTGTGTGGTTTAAAAGTTAATATTCGAAGAGAGGCCTTAAAGTTAATCAATTTCCCTTCAGAGAGCCTTGATTTGAATCCCATTGAGAATCTGTGGAGTTCAATGTTTCAACAATAGGATCCAACTCTGGCTAGAACCCATGATTTTTTACGTTGTCACACCTTTGACATTTGGGAGTCACTCCGAGGCTCGCAAGTGTGTGCTTATATAGTTCTACAATGCAAGAGAGGCTACAGGACGTAATGATGCAAATGGTGGATTTACTCGATTTTAATTCATTGAGTTTAATTAGATTTCACCAGAAGATAACAAGATCCGAAAGTTTATAAATTTACTACGAAATTCTAAACGGGAGATAAATTGTATTATTTTACGCCCATATTTTCGCAAATTTATTAATTTGTGACGTCTCGTGGTAAATTTATAAACTACCGGATATCTATTCCTAAGATTCTAAATGGTTCAACCAATCACAGAAGTTTCACATCAATTTTAAGCTTCTTTAAAATACGGCAAATAACATTCTGCTCTCTGATTGGCCGGTCGATGATAATGAAGGTCGGCATCAATTCAACTTAATAGGTTATGTTAGGTTTTCTTGTGACCCTAAACAGAAACATAGGAGCCTTGCGAAGCAGGGTTCCGTTAACTTAAGGCTCATTAACATCGCTATAGTTCCAGTTTATTCGTTAAAGTGGAGAGGTGGAGAGGAAGGAAAAAAACACGTGACTTATTCAACCAATCAGAGCGCACATGGCGATTGGTAATTGTTTACTTATTAGTTTACGCATGAATTCGTAAGTTAAGCCATTTGCGAAAAGGTGGGCGTAAAATAATACAATTTATTTCTTGTTTAGAATCCTACGAAATTTTATTCATTTCTTAGGAATAAATTTGCGGTTCTTGTCATTCTCCGGTGACATAAATACGCGCTTAAAATCATTATTTTATTAAGTTAACTAGTTAAATAAAAATAAAAAATATTTATAACGTGTTTTTGTTCATATTCTTTGCCCGGCAAAATACAAAACAATAAAACATTTTGGCCCATTTTTTTTTACATCAAAAAAGTATTTTATTGTTTATAAATTATATGTCAGATATTATTGCCACCTAGTTGGTGATACATATTTATGCTTTTAGGGCGGAATCAATACAAAATACAGAAATATAAAACGTTACATATATTTGCTCTCCACAAGGGATCATAACATTTTGCCACCTGTCACATCACATATTTATGCTTCGACATTGTCATCACATAATTTTGATGCCACTTCATTATGCTGGCTGTTAAACTCAGATATTTTTGCTGCGTACGTGCAGACAGATATTATTGAACTCATTCTTGGGTCAGATATTTTTGCGAATCTGCCCATAGTAATATATTTATGCTCGTGACTGTACATGATCACCTCGAGACCCGTATTGCCGAAGTGGAGAAGAAATTGTGTAGGCTCGGGTCCTATGACGTTACACCTGCAGCTGTGGCGCCCTCGCCTCGTTGGTTTAAGGTTCCACCATTTGATGGCTCATCATCGTGGTCTGCATACAAGGTCCAGTTTGAGGCCGTTATGCGAACGAATGGGTGGAACAAAGAACAGGCCTTCACCGCCCTAACCTTGGGCCTTCGTGATCAGGCCTTGACGGTGTTGGAGGTGCTTGGGCAAGACGTCTCCTATGAAAAGCTAATGGAGGCGCTGGAGGCGAGATACGGTGACGCACACCTAGAACATGTGTATCGTGCTCAGCTGAAGGACAGGGCACAACGCACCGGAGAAACTCTGCAGCAATGGGCTTTAGAGGTGGAAAGGCTGGTCAGGAAGGCATACCAGTCGTCGCCTGCGCTTATTGACGAGAACCTCGTACAAGCGTTTACGGATGGGCTCCGGGACCTGGAAGTTAGAGCAGCGGTAAGACTTGGGCACTTCAAGTCCCTGAAGGAAGCCTTAGCCTACGCTCTGGAGGTGGAAGCAGCGCGTCACGAGGATCGAACTTACCGTATCAGGGAAGTTGTTTCTTCACCTCGGTGCTACAACTGTGGGGAAAGAGGCCATATCCGCTTGAGCTGCCCAAAGCGTAAGCGGCACGTTGATACCCTCTCTCCACCGAAGGGGTCACCTGACGTACCTGTCTGGCGGCAAGAGCAACGTAGCGCAGATGCTCTGACGTGTAGGCCTTACCCCGACCAACGCAAACACTGTGCCCGACAGGAAGCAAAGCAAGCAGCGCTAGTGAGGATGTTAAAGACGGATCTAAGCGACGAATGGAGAGAAGCTTTGCAGAGTGCTCAGCGAGATGACAAGGATGTACAGCCGATTCTTGAATGGAAGAAATCAGATGCGCCTAGGCCCAAATGGAGTGATATCGCAGCAATGAGCCCCATCACCAAGAGTTATTGGGCACAGTGGGAAAGCTTGGTCGTCCAGGATGGAGTTCTGTGCCGCAAATGGGAAAACGCTCGCGGTAACCAGTGCCATTTGCAAATGGTAGTGCCCAAAACTAAGGTGCCGGAAGTCTTGCAGCTCTATCACAATGGTGCTTCGGGAGGTCACATGGGAGTTAAGAAGACCCTTACTAAGATCCGGGAGCGGTTTTATTGGCTCCACTTTCGGGATGACGTCGAGGATTGGTGCCGCAAATGCACAAGTTGTGCGGCTGTCAAGGGGCCACATACTCGAAGCAGAGGTGCATTAAAGGTGTACAATGTGGGAGCCCCATGGGAGCGCATAGCCTTGGATGTCGCTGGGCCGTTTCCCGAGAGCCAGGATGGAAACAAATACTTCTTGGTTGTGATGGATTACTTCACGAAGTGGCCTGAAGTGTTTGCAATCCCAAATCAAGAAGCTACCACAGTGGCCGACAAGCTGGTGCATGAAGTCTTTTGTCGATTCGGGGTGCCCTTGGAAATCCACAGCGATCAAGGCCGGAACTTTGAATCTGAGGTGTTCAAGGAGACTTGTCGCGTAATGGGTGCACATAAAACCAGGACCACGGCTTATCATCCGCAATCAGATGGCATGGTTGAACGGTTTAACCAATCACTGGAAAGGTACCTGGCGAAGGTCGTGGAGAGCAAACAAAGAGATTGGGACAAGCACATCCAACCATTTCTCCTGTCATATCGCAGTGCGGTCCACGAAACTACAGGAGTAACACCAGCTTTTGCCAATTTCGGTAGAGAGCTCCGTTTACCTGCAGACCTTATCACCGGTATTCCACCAGAATCTCCACGCAATATAACGGATTACGCAACCGAGCTACGCAACAGGATGAACGACGTATACGAGCACATCAGGGAATCTGGACAACAGATGTCTGAGAAGATGAAGACTCGCTACGACCGGAAGGCAAACAACAAAGGCTTCGATGAGGGATCATTGGTGTGGCTTAATAACCCAGTACGAAGCAAAGGAAAATCGCCTAAGTTACAAGCCAGATGGGACGGGCCATATCGCATAATTACCAGGATGAACGACGTCACCTATCGAATCCAGAAGGGGTCGCGAGGTGCACCGAAGATAGTTCATGTGGACCGGTTGGCTCGTTACTATGGGTCTAACGATGTTCGAGACGAACACGTTTAAGAGGGAGGCCGTGTTACGAATTGAAAATAACGCTATCTATCAGTGAATGGGAGAACTACATGAGATTAGATGTATCGGTTGTTTAAGGCTGTTTCATCAATCCTCTAATAGATGGCGTAGGTGTAAATAGAACATTTACGCAATTCTAGAAACACCTTACACGTTTCCAGAAATATCGTGAGTCGTCTCGAAAAGCCTAGTGATGTTATCCGGCCAGTATAAATAGAGCGGGAGCGCACGGACCGGACACAGTAACAATTGAATACGGAAAGCGATCAATATCAAGCGAAGGAAGTAATTCGGAAGTGTTTAGTGGTGTTTTATTAGTGTTGTTCTAGTGGTGTGAATAGTGTGTTTTACTAGTGAAGTGAAAATTAAGTGTGTGTATCTAGTGTTATACTTAGTGTTTGTGTAGTAAATAAAGTTCAATTTTCTGGCATAGTGAGTTATAATTTATCGTCGAACCCCAGCTCGTAACAGTATTAATTATAATTATGACATGAAAATAATTTTAAGACATAATAATTTGCACACCAATAATGTGGTAAAATGCAGTGGACTTTCTATATTTTTTGTAACACCTATATATGTACCTGTATTTGCAAATAAATTGATTTGATTTGATTTGATTAAACTGAAATAAAACTAAAGACTTGATGCAAAATAAAGCTATTCTTATAACTTTTCAGACAACACCTGACGGCAGCAGTATGGCCGGGCCGGGCGTGTCCCCCCACCGAGCAGCGCGCGCCGTGCCCCCGCGAGCCCTGCATGAGACTCGTCGCCAGACCCTCACTCGGATGCCATATACAAGTAATTAAACCTTGAAATTGTTTGTGGAAGGGAAGACGTCAAGAGAACGATCGACTGCTTGATGGACAGAGCTAATTAAACCAGCGGCTACCATCAGCATGACTGAATGCAGTAGGCAGAAATGGAAGGATAATTATTGCCTGGGAAAGGTTCCGATCCCGGTGGGACTAGAGGACTCAAATCCGTCCTCCCAAAAGCATCTGCTTTCTTCCAAAGATGTTTCTTTTTTCTCTTAATGAAACTTTCCTACGCCAGGTTTAAAAGACTTGCCTTTTCTCAGTTTACAGATGCGGTTCATGTTAGGCAAATCTGTTGCATATTATTTTCGAAGGTGATAATGTCGGATACGAAAGTCTATCCTCTTTCCCGCATTCCGCTATTCCTTTTCCTAAAAGACCGGCAACGCACTTTAGACACCAGTGTTACAGTTGTCATTGTACGATGATAATAACTAACTAACCATCAGGCGTACCATCTGCTGGTTTTTTATTACCATCGCACCGTTTGCCTTTTTCAATATCATTATACAATGTGTTCATCTGCATTAGTAAAATATTTTAATAATACAAGATAGACAGCATACTTATTAACCAAAAATTATTTCAAACAGTGTGCGATGATATAAGACGCTATTTTCAATCTTTGAGTCTTAATTATTTTTTCTACCCAGACATCATCAGGCGACGAGGCACATGGCGCGTGCGGGTGGGGTGTGAAGGTGTCGCACGCGCGCTGCGAGCTGACGAGCGTGGGGGATGATACCAACGACGCCTTCCTACAGCCCTGGCGCTGTGCCAACGTGCTGCCCGGCCGCCTCGTCGCGCCGCCCACGCACTACCAGGTATATACTGACTAAGTATATCTGTTCCAAGAAGCGAAGGCATAGAAAGAAGGTATCAAGGTCTGTTGAAACTCAGATCCACTATAACTTGTGTGTCGACTAATGTACGAACGACTCCATCCGACTCTGGGTGCATAGTTACGACTCACCCCAATTTCTATTTGAGGGATAATAAGTGGTCCAGCTTCAACTTCCCTTTAATAATAATGGTAGGTTGAGGCATTTTGAATACATTTTGTGACCTTTTTGTTGGATAATGTAATTATGTTATGACTACTGATTATCCTGGTTGCGATTCAAAGCTTGAAGACCTTCTGAGTGGCTAATGGTCACTTACTGACCTATTACTGCTACGGTAAGTATAAAGACACCCGTCACTTATCTGAAGCCACAGAATTAAATCTTGACTCTGTTTGCAGGAAGACGAAGTATGCGAGTTGGAGTGCGGTTGCAAAGAGTCAGAGTCAGGTCAGCCGGGCCCGTGGGGTTCTTGGGGTCCGTGTCGAGGAGGTGCACGCTCCCGCACCCGCCAGCTGCTGGTGCCTGCGCGACGAGCCTGCAGCACTCCTTCCAGGTAATTTGTGTGTTCTATGTAAAAATTATTGTACATGGTCTCGCTAGGTCAGAAGTACCCTAAAAAGAAGAGCATGCATAAGAAACTTGATGGGTGCGAATGAAGCAAGAGAGATATGTCAAGATCGTTGCAAATGGCGTTCCGTAGTCTCTGATTACCCCTTTAGGAATCAGGCGTGAGTTTATGTATGTGTGTGTGTATTTATAGTCTCGCTCTGAATTACTGCGGCTTCACTCCACTTTGTACCGATATTCAACATGGTCCTTCGAGCCGAATATGAAAAAGCGACATATGGGATAAATTAAATTGGTACCTAAACTGACTGAAATTCTCAAAAATATCTGGCTGAGATGCCAAGCGTGCTAAAAATTCTCTCCAGCATTCTATTTATTTAACTTTATAGAGAAACGATTTTTTTTAATAATCGGTAGAATGACCAACTGACCAAGTCATAGATTTAACATGAGAAATTCTCGCTCATGTAACAATACTCTTACATTGAAGATGTAAACCTATATGTACGTCAGATACGTGACGATCGAGTGGGCGAATTGCACGGGCGAGCTGGACGAGATCCCGGACCTGCTGGCCATCGAGCGCGACGACAAGCCGCGCCGAGCCTTCGACCACGACGTCTACCATGACGGATACATTGGTCAGTAAAGCGCTTTGATAAACCAGTATGATCTTACTGACTGACTGACAGACAACGCACTGCCACAACTACTGCACGTAAAATACTGAAATTTGACCTGTTTGTTCCTTAGACATGAATGCACTGAGCTTTCCCGAACGGGTTTTCCCGAAATTCCCAATCGGGAAGAAACGGTAGCGTAGCTGCGCGCAACCTGTAGTGTTACGGTACCTTACTTCGCTGATTCAATATCCTATTTTGGACTCAGAATAAAATGACAATCAGAGACAACTACCCAATGCCTCATTGTTTAAGTCGGTTCATTCCTCTTGCAGTTATCAAGAGTCTTACCCTAAAATATCCCTCCCTACTTTAGCAGGTGAATTGTAGACTCTATTTCTGACTTTTGAGTTCCTACGGTAATGCCGCTAGTTTTATAGTAAAGTTAGCAATATTTTTTGCAGCAGACAAAACATGTAAAAAATTACGTAGATTATAATCGTATACTTCTTTGCCAAGTAAAATCGTAGATCTATATTAGAGGCGTAGAACTTCGTAGCAACAGGCTACGTACGTATCAGTATCTTAAGCAGACAAACTATTGATCTTGTTTACAGAGGGCAGCAGTTCAGTGCTGGCGGTTGTTTGGACGGCGACAATCGTGCTCAGTCTGTACGGAGCATTCATGTTGTACCGCGGCTTCATCAGGTAACTAATTAAACTTTACCTAGCCTAGCTATACTATCAGCTGTGCTGAATAGCTGTTAGTTGCGTAATAATTCTGGATCCGGCAGCACAAATCTGCAGGTAACTTTCTTTTTACTGCAACATGATTGAGTTTTACCCAAAATTAGATCCTCCACAATTCTGCAGCTGGATCTTGAATTATAAAAGTTTTATGTTACGAAATACAACATGCTCCGTATTTTATTCCACAGGTGTCTGAGAAGTAGAAAACTGAAGACGATCACCAAAGTGTAAAGCTGCGCCGTGTTTAATCTGTGACAACTCGCCGCCCGGTGGTGATGACGTCATAACGGTGACGTCATATCACCCCCCTCCCCGGGCCCTTCGCGTTCAACGGACGTTCACTTTTGTTGTCTGTTTACTGATCTCCGCCGTTACGTTGGTCTGTTTCGCTAGTCTATTGTTGAGTTTCACTATTCATTAAGTTTATAATATTATGATGCTCATCTAATTCGCGTCAATTAATTTGCGAATTTTATAACGTTTACCCGTAACAATAGCGTGTAACAAATGTAACCACTTCAAGTACAGTGTTAGTATTACAAATGATAGCCAGCAAAGAGTCTGTCCGCAGGAGTGCTTCCATGTTTTTACTATATAAAAGTAATGCTTTAGACGGTTTTTATAATTCCACGCTAAACGATTAGCCGCAGCGTTGGTCGGGCTTTTTGATTGACAATATACTCTTTAGCGATAATACTAGCTAGCCTCCCGGCGATCCTCGGTAAGAATTAGCCCATAGAACATTCCAACCGTCGAAACAGGCAATGTGCATAACACAGAGCCGTCCATTTTAATAGGCGAGTACGAGACGATCGACATTAGTTGGCTACGTAACTGATTCCAAATTACCTGATAATAAGAATTTACTTCAATTTACCATTATTGCGGTTTTGAAGAATACTTTAATGTTCGATTAAATGATTTGTGAATAAACATCAAATCTATTTTCATGACTCTTTCAGTGACTACTATTTTTATAATACGAATATTTTTACAGTAATCTTATTTCGCACAAATACAAGATAATTTTGTGTAAGTTTTTCGATTGCTTAAATTAATTTTAACAGTAAGCATAATATGATACATACTACAGTAAGGTGAGTCGATGATGAAGTTAATGCGACTGTCCGGTGCGAAGACTTAGTAGAGTCCAGCACTGTAGGGCCCAAGTTAAACGTGACACATCATGCCACATATCAGTGTTATATTTAAAAGTCGTCGTAATATCTGTAAAGTTCCTTCTGCAAGTGAACACGAGGATGATATACAGACAGACAGTCATGATCTTGATGATAACATGCCTCTAAAACATTCTGATATAGAAAAAAATGAATTAAAAGATCAATTGCAGAAGGAATTCTTTATAACGCTTTATCATCCAGTAGAGCTTTGGCGCACAAAACTACCTAATATGAATAGCTATAAGACCTATTATTAACTGATCATACCGTTTTGAGATAATAATCGTGTATAACACTTTTTTGTAGATTTTGCATTTAAGCCCATGTATTGTGACAAGTATTTATAATGTGAGTGTGTTCTAAGTCTCATCGGGTTATAACTTCTTCGTGCGTTTCATTATTTCCATCCTCACGAGGTATATTCTTTTTCAACTTTTAGACAACTCTTGTATCTTCATCTTTCAGTTCAGTTTCATCTATTTTTGTATCATTTTCTTGCTGTTTGATAATTTTATCATTGTTTATGTCTGTGTATAGTGTTATATCTTTACACACGAGTATATTATACTTATCCTCGGCTACTTCTTGTTCCTTCGAGACAATATTAATAGAAACATTATTTATATTGTGTACATCATATTCTGTAGCGTCTCCACTGATCTTTCGTCGCTGTCTTTCCACTGTTATCTTTTCTGTCGCTATTTGAACGACCCAATGTATTTGTAACCGTATTATTATTATGCCATTACGAGATATTGATGTGAAACATGATAGTTAAGGAATCGTGTTAGACAATACAATATTTGATATTTAATAAAATTTGATTGTGTTTTTATAAGTGTGACTTTTATTTGTACCTTGTTCAGATTATTTTTTGTGTCATGGTTGCACTCATTGGTTAACCACAGGCAATTCACCTTTTTTAAGATATTTTGAATTTTCCATAAAAGTACATTACACTTGAAAGTTGCAAATAGCTTCTGGCGAAGTCAAAGTGAACACATTTTGATAGTGTGATATTCATAAGAGTTTGTAATACATCTCCATTTAATATCAAGGTGAGCAAAATTGGAGGCAAGTAAATCTAATGAATCACAAAACACAATGAAACAACCACCACTTATAAAACGTATTTACAACAACATTTAATCATCTACAAACAAGATCACTTCAAGTCAACATTGAGACTAGTCAGAGCCTTCGGTTCGTACTTGAGTTCTGCCAGCCCCTTCGCCACGATGGCGTTGACCCTCGCCGCGCGAAGCTCCCGCCTGCTCTGAGACACATCCTTCTCAGCTGCTGCCTGGTTCTCCAAGTTGTTTAGCAACACCTGGACAATAGTAAAATACGATTTAGTAAATATTAGTTCGTTCCGTGTGGTGACGGATTAAGAATACGGAATGTCTGTCACCACCCCATATCATCCCATGGGTGTCGTAAGAGCCGACAGAGGGAGCATATTATGCGGAGAACAGCACTGTAAGAGAAGGAAAACTTGATACAAACCCTATACCAACCCGTTTGGCCAGCGTGGTATAGTAGGCCAATTCCTCCTTTCAAAGGAGAGGCCTAGTCCAGCAGTGTACTGTTAAAAGCTGATGATGTGAAATATAAGTTATGTGCGTATTAAATTGTTAATTATCGCTTGCTAAACGATGAAGGGAAACATCGTGAAACCTACATTTCTGAGAGTTCTCCTTAATCTCGCAAGACATGTGAAGTCTGCCAACTACCAGTCTTACCCTTCTCATAGTGAGGAGAGGCCTGTGCCAGCAGTCTGACAGTTTATATACGGGGCCGATGATGATGAATTTAGTATTATAATGTTACAAATTGAAATCAAACTACGGTTTATAGATTCCATCGATATATGCCACGTTCAAGACAAATGTCACCTCAGTCTTCTGTGACCACGATCCCTGGTTGACATAATAACATATAGAAAGTGAATGGCAATTCCATATTTTTTGTACTTAGCATAAAGTTATCATGGTTTGAAGTGTGTGCACTTGTGTAGGCACTCAGAATCCATCGCAACTTCATGAATAAAGTCCACGAGTAGTTAAACGTAATCAGTACAAGCCAGAAAAAAACGATAAATATTACTTTATTACAATATAACAATAGCAAACAGTCAGTGAAATAAGAAACTAAGTTTCTATATCGGATAATATGGTGAACCGCTAAATTCTACAGCCGCTTTCCTCGTCTTTATCATAGTGGGTGAATTATATGTAAAAACATCAGAACAGTAATAATCGTGCATTTTTTCCATCTGCACTAAAATCTTGCATTTCTGTAAGCACGGATCGTCCGTTTTCTTTATGAGTTCCGGTACTAAATCGCTAAATAATTTGGGTTGATAATCGCCCACGCACACGAAGTTTGGACTTATCTGGCCAAGTCTGGTGCATAAGCTGTTATAGTCGCTGTAACACATGCATACGCCGCAGTATTCCGCTATGGCACGAATTATTTTCCAATCATGGCGCGCTTTGCCCGGCGGGGTAACTGCTGGATTCGCCACTTGAGATCTGCACTCCATATTTAAGTACAATCCACCTGCTTCGGTATATGCACTGCCCGGTAATATCAAATGTGCAAGCTCTGCACCTTTGTCTCCTTGAAAACCTATGTAGATTATCTTAACTTTATCCCCGAACGGCGGTTCCCAGTCATAAAATATTTGATCAGCGCCCAAAGAGATTATTAGCCTTATATCTCCTTTTTCCAATCGGTCCATAGCACCAGGTTTCCAGCCTGCTTCTAGAGCGCCAGCAAAACTCGCTTCGAGAGGAATCACATGTAGAACTTCCCAATCTTTACTAGGCCTCAGCAAGCAAGCTAATTTACTCAAAGTACGCATAATTTCTCCTCCATAAGTATAATCTAATTGCTCGAGTCCTACAAAAATTAGTGGCTTCTTAGCATTCGTTAAAACCTCTTTAGCCTTCGACAGAGATTTAACAGTATCTCCTAAATATGTGACGTGGTAGTTATAATCACATTTCGGCCCGATCACGTAAATATCACACTCATTGGACATATAGGCAAGTCGAATCCAAGCGTTTAAAATTGGTGCCTCGAAACGAGGATTTGTTCCGACGAATAAAATTTTGTCAGCTTGTGCTATATCACTCATTTGCATATTTAGTGAATAACCAGCGCGGAGGTCAGCGGCCGATCCAAGGCAGTCGAATCCTCGCTCTATGTAAGTGTTCTCTGAGCCTAATATGTTTAGCAAATCTTTAGCAGCCACTAAAGTTTGTACGCTGGTCTGGGGCCCGCAGATGGCCATTATAGCTTCAGGTTTAGTACCTTTAATCATTTCGCACGCTGTATACAGCGCGCAATCCCACTCAATTGACTGACTACCCATGGTGAGTTTTCTAATGGGTGTGACGAGTCTTTGCATCTCAAGCGAGTCGATCGCCCACCGGCCCTTGTCCGAGAGCCACTCCTGATTGACATCCTCGTGCTCCCGCGGCATCACGCGTAGCACTCGGTCGTACCTATAGTTGACGGTTATATTTGTACCTGTAGCGTCTGTCACGTCTATCGAATTGGTTTTTTGCATCTCCCAGGGCCGGCCTCTGAACATATAAGGGATTGAGGTTAAAGCTCCCACGGGGCATAAATCTACAATATTGCCAGATAATTCTGAAAAGAACTGTTTATCAACGAATGTGCCGACGAGCATGCTACTGCCTCGGCCGGTACTTCCCAATACATCCATACCGCAGACTTGGGAGGCGAAACGAATACATCTGGTGCAGTGAATACAGCGAGTCATGACAGCTCGGATCAGTGGGCTCAAGTCTTTGTTTTCGACGGCTGTTTTTCCGCTGAAGTGAATATCTGTGAATCTTGAACGGTCGCTGCCGAACTTCATGGACAGGTCTTGAAGATCGCACTCTCCACCTTGATCGCATATGGGGCAGTCTAGTGGGTGGTTCATTAGAAAAAACTCTAGAACACCTTCCTGGGCTGCCCACGTGGTGGGTGAGTTGGTGTGGATCTTCATGCCCTTGGCCACGTTCACGCCGCACGCGATCTGAGGCTTCCACATACCCTCCACGTGTACGAGACACAGCCGACAGTTCCCTGCCACCGCCAACCGCTTGTGGAAGCAGAAGTAAGGCATTTTAATAGCCGCTACCCGTAACGCCTGTGCAATTGTATAAAACGCTGGAACTATCATAGGCTTGCTATTTATAAATATTTCCACTTCCTTTGATTTCGTTCTGCAATGTGTCCTTTGAAGAATTTGTTGGTGTTTTAATAGTTTCTTGTTGATTGTTCTAAACATTTTCTAAATTCTTATCATAAAATACGATAATAAAAATACTTCTTCAATATGTCATCGATTGTCAAGATTGATTTGCGTAATATGCAACGTCACAGGTTGTTTATAATATGTCTCTGTCAAGTTAATGTCAGTATTTAAAAAGTAAGACTACCAATAACAAAGAAGGCTTTTAACACAAGGCTTAATTGGAAGTTACTAGTAGACAAAGTGTGTAATAAAATAAATGGATTTGTGTATGTTTTAGCAAAATTAAGAAGAATCTCATCAAAAAATCGGTCATGAGTGCATACCATGGTTGGCCTCCGTCCTTAATTATGGTTTGATTCTGTGGGGCAATTCTACTGAGGTAAACAGGGCTTTCATTGCTAAAAAAATGCATAAGAGCAATTTCTAGGGTAGCACTTTGGATATCCTGCAAACCTCTTTTCAAACAGTTACGGGTATTTACTTTGCCAAGCATGTATATATTTGAAATTGCCAAATTTGTAAAACTTAATAAAGATCTGTTTACTAAAGCGAAAGATATGTACTTAAGAAACACCAGGGATCCGGACATAATTATTTTGCCTAAAATTCCTAGGACTGAACTTTACAAAAAGAACTGTTTTGCAATGTCTGGATATATATTCAATCGTATACCTAACAATATAAAGGACCTACCCTATAAAAAAATTTTTAAAAGCCTTAAGAGTTGGCTAATAGATGGAGGTATTTATACTGTGAAAGAGATTTTAAATTATAAATAGACAGATTATGTAAATGTATGATGTGCCTTTATCTACTTTAATTTAATTTAGGCAGAACCGGCAGAACATTATGTACACATGTGTGTACACATTTAATCATAGACTAATATATTACATTTAATTTTAAGACGACACCATCTTTGTAACAATGTTCTTGCAAATAAAGATTATTATTATTGTTATAACATGCTTCTCCAAAAAACGTTGATCAAAAAAGAGTGGCTATGTCTAATATTATAAACTGTTTGATATGGTAACTTACCTGATGTATGGAGTCTATCAATAGCACCAAAGCGTCTTTAAACTGGAAAAATATTTCAGTTGCCCTTTGATATCTGCAAATGGTAAGAAATATGTTACTGGTATTTTCATTGAGGTAACGTTGTAAGTAATAGATCAATGAGTATTTTTGTTCCTTTTCGTAACTAAAATTAAATTAATTGCAGTTGAATGTATATCCGCTTGACCGCTAGCGCCAATTCGCCGAATTCACTTGACCGCTCACGTTCTAAACAAAATGTCGCGCCGCCGCTCGCCAGATGGGCGCGCTAACATAAACATTTATTGTTGATAAGTCGGTAACATGAGTAAGTTGAAGTGACGTTTTTCTTCAACCTTATAAATGACTCTTTCAAGTCGTATGAATTCTTTGTTGATATTTATTTTCTAATTTATTATACTAAGCAGCGAACATTGACTATCGTTGAAAAAAACACTTTGTGTATTTTAAACAGGATTATTTTAAAAAGTAAATCGATGACATACATATTTTATGAGTTTTAACTGTACAGGGATTCTATCTACACCGAATTAAATAAAAAAAAATATGTATCATAGTATAAAAATATTTAATTACACGCATACGATAAGCACGTAATTACTTAGCAGCGAACATTGACTATCGTTAAAAAAAACACTTTGTGTATTTTAAACAGGATTATTTTAAAAAGTAAATCGATGACATACATATTTTATGAGTTTTAACTGTAGAGGGATTCTATCTACACCGAATTAAATAAAAAAACATGTATCATAGTATAAAAATATTTAATTACACGCATACGATAAGCACGTACAGTCCATTCACAGTTATTTTACCTCTGACAAATGTCGGTGTTTGTTTGCTTTATGTTGGTATGGTACTCTGTGATGACAGGTATGTTACCAGTGCATAACATTTTACCCAATTTTAGTGGAAACTAGAATGTCCATCTGTAACCACCATGAGTGTGTCCACGCCACATTGAAGACAAGCTTCGTGAAACAGATGGGTCTATGGATGCTGCGATGGACAGGTTCATAATAGAATTAAACTATGAGTCTGATACAGAATCTGACAGCAGTTACGAATCAGCATTGGCAGTCCGAGAATCTGACAGCAGCTACGAATCGTCATTGGCAGTCCGCATGGATCATTCTTATTCAAAATAAATGTGATAATTAAATTTGCAGTTTTCGTATTTGATACCTAATTAAAACCTCACATTGACGTAAATAGACAAAATTTTTATTATAACTATTTATCTTCATAGGAAATTAGTCATTTCGTAAGAAAATAAATATACATGCGTATGGCCGATGCCGATATCAAGAGGTTTTGTTACAAACATTACTTCCAAATATTTAATACGATCGCGTAGGCAATAAAAAAATAGGTTCGTTTTTAGCAATACTGTATATTTAAAATGGGAGTATTAGATACTAAATATAGCAACACAACGCCCAGGTTGGCCAATCTAACAGCTAGAGGTAAAATAACTGTGAACGGACTATAATCACGGAGCGCGCGAAACAAAGAGTGGCATTTGACATTATTTTTTCGTTCCGGATTAACGATTTTAAGACTCGCTTCATATTTTTAGCATCAAGAAATGTTCAATGATTTGAATAGAACAGAGAAAAATAATTTAAAACATTACGTAATAGAAAGAAAGAGTCAATTCAGACCGAGTATAGCGCTGTAACCAAAAAGGGAAAATAGTCACTTGTGCGCGGTCTACGGCATTTCGATAAAGGGAGAATAGTCACTTGTGCGCGGTCAAGCGGATAACTTTGTTTCAAGGGTGTACCTAGGGTTAACTTTTGAGGTGGGAGCTTTATATAACAATGGTATGAAGTTTATTAGGTATTTTACCTCAATGTACCCTGCCTAGAATTTCGATTCAATAAGTTATACAGGCAAGCGCTAGCTGCGTGGAGAGCCTGACAGACTGCTACGCAGAGGGTCTTGGGTTCGAATCCACGGCACGCACCTATGACTTTTCGAAGTTAAGTGCGTATTAAATTGTTAATTATCGCTTGCTAAACGGTGAAGGAAAACATCGTGAGGAAACCTGCATGTCTGAGAGTTCTGCATAATGTTCTCGAAAGACATGTGAATTCTGCCAACCCGCACTTGGCCAGCGTGGTGGACTACGGCCTTACCCTTCTCATAGTGAGAAGAGGCCCGTGCCCAGCAGTGGGACAGTATAAAAGGCTGATGATGATGAAGTTATACAGATCAATGTTCAATAACCAACATACTGGGATGAGCATTAGACTATACTGGGGTGGGCAGAGCCCACGCGGCCCCTCTGCTATATGTATACGTCTATGGTTTACTTTAAGTGTTTTAGATTTTCCTGATTAGGTGTTCGATGATGGTTTGCTTCTATAATATAATAATATTATATTTAGCTTGGTTGGTGAATTAGCTGTCGGTGAATTATCTATAGTATTTATTAAGTCACGGGTTTATGTTTAATGTCGCGTAATTATTTGAAAATGTATGTAAAATACCTAATAGTTCCCTCAACGTTTCGGTATGGGTTACACTACCCGTGGCTACGAGATGACTGATGACTGAGTAAATATTACTATGCGTACAAATCGCGTAAGTTTAATAGGTGAACTAGCTGTGTATTGAAATATCAATAACTTTCCCCACTATAAATCAAGGAGGAGCGGAACTCCTTATTCTAAGCATTTGCTTAAAAAGGGACCCCAATTGATGGGTTGCTTGTTTTGTTATAATAATATAATAATAACTAGCTGACCCGGCGAATTTCGTACCGCCTAACAGACGATTCTCTTTGTACGTTCTTCTTCTCCTCGATGATGGGGTTTCCCGTGTCGGTCAGTCGAATCTGTATGGACAGATCCTAGACACGCAACAATTGCCAGTTTAAGACTTCTTTTGGCCACTGTGTGCTTAATCTTTTACTCACCATAAATATCTACAAATATCAGATTATGATATTTTTTTTTGTTTTTATTTTTTATTACCGTAAGAACCATCCTCATACTTCAAGGAATATTATAAAAAAAGAATTAGCGAAATCGGTTCAGCTGCTCTTGAGATTTTTACATAGAAGCGCATTTCTTAAGGATTTCGTGTGCCGATTCCAAGAGGCGACTTTCGCCAATGTAGTTCGTAGTTGGCGCCGTTGGCGGCCCTAGCGTCGTTCTCCGTCTCTCTTGCTCTCGTAGTTAAATACACAGGAGGAACGTTTGTCTCTCTTGCACTCGTAGAGACACAGCGTAGCTGTTAAGGCACGATTGCCATGCCGCCAAGCGGCAATTTGTGTCACAGAAAGTTTGTCTACAGAGCGCCCATAAGAAATGCGCCTCTATATAAATATTTATGCTCCATAGAGCAAGGCGTGGCCATAGGGCATAGCCCTATGGCCAAGCCTTCGCGGTCTCCTGCTATATACATATATACATACATAGTCTCACGCCTATATCCCCGAAGAGTTAGGCAGAGGTGTATTTTATGTACCCACTTTTCGCCAGATTTATTTTAGTCCCGCGTAATAGGGGGCGAGCCAATTGCCGTACCGGGCACATCACCAGACTCCGAGCTGCTACTGAGAATTTCCTAACGGAAATACATACTAACACTTTACCCGACCCGGGGATCGAACCTGAGACTTCCTAATCCAACGCGCCTATATTGGGACTAGATGGTGTTGTGTGAATGTGGTAGAATATTATTATGTAATCTGTTGATGGACGTACTTGTGGTCATGTAGCGCGTCGGTAAAGGCGTAGTCAAGCGCCAGGCGTAACGTGCGAGCGGCGCGGGGCGCGGCGGGAGCTCCCAACACGCGGCGCGCGCCTCGCTCCGCACAGCGGGCCTGCACCAGCAGTCGGCATGCGTCCGCACACGCATTCGTGCGCTCCCACCCACTCCTAAAGGGACCAGTGTTGTAGACATTCCTTCAGAGACACTTTTAAACTCTCGCGTTGCATGTATATATATACAAAAAGACCGTAGAGGTGTAAAAAGACCCCTAACGAAAACTGAAACCCCATATTGTACCAATCATTACGAACAGTTTTTGCTTCGGCATCATACCTGGGATATTACTGGTTCAGGAGATATTGAGGCTCAAAGTTACTATGGAATGTTTGTAATTAGTTACAAAATCGATGCATTTACCCCGCCAACCTGTTCTATAGATGTCTTATGCACCCATGGATTAGTAGGTATTTCGAAAATTGCACGCGTGCATTTTTTATAACGGCTCGAAAAAAGTGAGTAAGTACTCAAAAAAAAAGTCGTTTCCCAGGTTTTATTTTTGCTTAGTATGACTTGGCATGATGTCCATAACGTTTAGACTTCGACTTGGTGATGGGTCTTGTGACACTCTGTATATATATATACGGGAATTAACGCGAACATGCATTAGACATTTACATACCTTATTTTGCAACACCCACTTTAATGCGCAGTCGGTGAACGTTTAATATACAGATACGGTTGGTGTGTTTTGCACCGGTACTTTGAAAATCAACGACCCTGGGGTAGAAATAGAAGCTTCTACCTCGCACCCGGAGACGTGACACCGCTACACCAGTCAGCTTGCGACCACGGGGCGTGCAACCGTCTCGAAACGTCAAACAAAATAAGGTACGTAAATACCTAATGCATGTTCGCGTTAATTCCCGTATATATATATATATATATATATATATATATATATATATATATATATATATATATATATATATTCCTTCAGAGCCCACGTATGTATACAAAATACCGTGTATAAGTATGTAAGGTGTGCATATCCGAAGAATCAAAAAAATTGGTGCGACCATCGCTGGAGAGAAAGGTATGAAATTCTTCCATCAGTCCGCGGTCGATCAGGACAGGCAGCATAATGAGTAGCAGGATGAAATAAGATGCCATAGGAAGGAAGCGAGGCAGGAAGCTATAACCACATGACAAAGATGGAAGACTGGAACGAAAAGGCGATGTAGATTCTTCCTGAAAATATTGGTGAGCCTTTAGTCAAAACGCGTGAGCTCAAACAATATACTGCCTCCGATTTTTACGAAACATGGCTAACATGGTCGACGTTGAATCAAATAAAGGGAGGATAGCACCCCAATGATAAGAAGTTGCCCTATGTGCCCTTTTACTACACCACGAAGAACTGTAAATAAATAAGAAAGCAGGTATGGAGAAATTTGTAAAGGTTCAATAAATTCGTACCTGACAGCAACCATGCAAGTTGAATACACATTAATCAAGAACATAAATATGAAAAGAAATAAGCTACGTTTAAGGTGAAAACAGAAATACAACATCCCACGCCAGACCCACACGTCAACATCTATTCGAACCAGGTCGGCGTGTTGACGGTGAAAGAGGAACACACGCCATCCGACGCTTGACAAGCAGTGTGTTTCTAGTTAAAACCCGACGCCATGCGTCAGTTGAACAAAATCCTGTCATGAATTTTTTTTTAAATAGTTTTCGTTGAAAAGCACAACATCAGCTTTGTTTTTAATTTTACTCCGCATTATATGATTCGAATGCAGGCTAATAACGTAATCATTAAATTATGCTTCTCTTATCAGGATTCGAACCCGATACCCTCTGCATGGCAGCCCGTTGGTATCTCCATTAGGCTATCGCTGCCTCAATCGCTGAAATAATACTTCTCTACAAAGAATAAATCGCCTTCAAAATCAATATTAGTGATTTGTAACGAAGTGTGTTGTAGCATCACTTCGGGTGTTGTATATGTGCACGATTCGCGTCGGGTGCCGAACGTAGGGTGGGGTGGGGTGTTGAATATCTGTTTCCACCTTTAGCTGTATACTTGTCATTACTACAGAAATAAAAATACTCAGTTTTCTCGGCAGAGTTTTTACATCCAGTTTGTCCGCGTCGATATCCCGGCAGCTTTAGTAACCAACAACCACC
This sequence comes from Euclidia mi, assembly GCA_944739405.2. NCBI lineage: Eukaryota > Metazoa > Arthropoda > Insecta > Lepidoptera > Erebidae > Euclidia > Euclidia mi. The sequence continues at coordinate 124,526,972 of OX123182.2, read as the reverse complement.
AAAACCCAATACTAACTTGCCCACAGTAGTAAGTTTCCAGGCCGGCAGCGCGTCGTCCAGCACGCGTACCGCGGAGTGCGCGTACTCAGCGGCGGCGCGGAGTCGAGCACTCACTTGTGCTAGCGCGTCACGGAGGGCGCTGGCCTTTGTTAGCGCGCCTTCTAGAGGAGTGCCCGGGTGGGACTCCCGGCCCCACACGGATTCTACAAAATGTACAACAGTTTCATTGATCACGACATACCAGAGGCCAGTGAGATAATTTCCGTCTGAAACACAATTAATATAGCCAGTAGCACTCATAGTAAGACTTGCTTTGCCGTTCGTAATTGTAATATGTCCGGCCTTTGTCAGGGCACCTTCCAGAGGCGTACCTGAGTGACACTCACGGCCCAACACTGACTGTAGGAAATGTACAAAAGCTTCATTGATACCGACATAACAGTAACTTGTAGGGAATTTATAAAAGGCGCGCGGGAAAGAGCAAACAGCAAGTAGGTACTGCACGTCTATCCCATCATTTGGTGTTTACCATCCTTCATATACCCATGACCATGTAGTGGCGGAGGGAAGTCCCCATGTAGGTGCGAAGTACTGTAATTGGGATGTTTCTACCCCAATAGAGAAGTCCTGAGAATGAGAACGGGGCAAGGCCAAATAATTTGTAGGGAATCAAGAAAGAAAGCGTAAGAAAAACCACTCGCAAGTACCACGCGTTTCTCCCGTGATTCAGCCCGTATGCCGCAAAGCAGGTAGGGCTATGAGGAGGTTGGAATAGATCAGCGGGCCGTGGGCTGATGTCCGTCTCGAACAAAATCCATAGTTGCCAGTAGCCCCCATAGCATGACTTGTTTTGCTGAAAGGTTCACTGCTCGTAGAGGAATGTCAACAAGGTTAAGCAATGCTTGCACAGGTTGCCACTTGGATGGGTGATCAAGTGTGGCATTTACATCAGAGTTCTACCGTGCTTTGGAGGGCACGTAAGTTCTATCTGTCCCGGTTCTTGTCTCAGGTCAAGAATAGTTTGACCATGTCAGAATATTACAATAAACTTCTATACCAGAGATGGCCACTCCCTCACACGAAAAATAAATTATTACCTACCAAATTTACATTCTCCTTATTGCATGATGCGAAAGACTTTATTCCTCTATTTGCAACAAAAGTTCTATTTGAAAATCAAACTATTATAAGAACCCAACACAGCATCTTGGCTTGGAATCACTTAAAAAACAAGATACTGTTGATGTATCCCGACTATTACGAAGTGAGAAGAAACTCTTTATTATAATGAGAATATGAATTATAATCAGTAAGTGTTTACCGAGCAACTGCTGCAGTTGTCCATACAAAGAGCGGATGCGCAGTATCTGCGCGTGCAGCACGCTGCGCTCGCGCGACAGCTCCGCGTACCGCGTGCGTAGCCACCACAGCTCTAGGCGACGCATCTCCTGTAGACAACATTACCACGGTTATCCTGCCAACAGTTAGAACCAAAATCTAGGCAAACGCTGGACATACAATGCCGCCCTCAAGACTCACATAGACCAATCTTCAACCACCCACATCCATGAGATACAAAATCCAGACCCATTGCTGGAGATACCTACTATGCCTCGCCCAAAGCTCTCCACACAATTATAGAGGAATCTTGAGACGTACGCACGTAACTGCTGCCCGCGTATCCAACAAGATCGTCAGTCTACCTTGCAGGAGGCCTCTCTGATTTTGACACTAACGCTTTCATAGTGCTAGCTTCAAAATCAGAGGCGTTTCAAACAAACTTTAACGTATTTTACTTTCATACACATCATCAGCCTTTAACAGTCCACTGCTGGACTAGGCCTCATCTTTGAAAGGAGGAATTGGCCTACTATACCACGCTGGCGAAACGGGTTGGTATAGGGTTTGTATCAAGTTTTCCTTCTCTTACAATGGTGTTCTCTGCATAATATGCTCCTTCTGTCGGCTCTTACGACACCCATGTGATGATATGGGGTGGTGACATTCCGTATTCTTAATTCGTCACCACGCGGACCATTTTACTTTCATAAGTGGAATAGAATATCAAAAAATCCTTCGTCATAAAAGGAATCCATGGTCAAATTTTCATGTCACAAGGCATTTTCCTCCATTATCCAGGATCTCCGGTTTAGCAGACTGGGTGAACTGGGTCACTTATTACTAGACCAACAGGTCAGTCAAAAACCTGCCAGTTGACAATTTCTACCTACAGTTTTGCCTATGAGCTGCCAATAGGGAATATGCATAAAATTTAAATTCGTCTCCTATTTTTTTTTTTCGAATCTTTATTACCGTCAGATTATAATCAAAACAATTTTTTTTCATTTAATTATTATTTAAGCCCATAAAATATTGTTTTAAAAGTGGAAAATAAAGGCGGGCAATTCAAACTTACAAAACGCGTCACCATTGGTCGAAACGAAAAGTGACGTCAGCTGGCACGCCATGCTGTTTATCCGCGTCGATATTCATACTGTTTTAGTGGTATTTGCGAGAAAAATACTTTAAATCTGTGTTTCTGTGGTGATTTCTAGTGAATCTGAGTTTGTAGTAAATCTAGGACTATGACTGAATCTGATTAAGTCAAAGCTCAATCCCAAAATGTACTGAAAATGGATACATTTATGATGACAGCATATTTTGTATCAAATCTTAATTTAACATGCAAGGTACCTATTATTATGTTATTTTTTAAATATTTTAGTCCGTCACATTGATTTTTATACATAAATTGAACACAGCGCGTTAGAAAAATATTAAAACATAACCAATACATAACATTCGTCATTAACATCACTGCAGAACTCCTATTTAACGGGTATGTCATAATAATTGGTACGTGATATTATTACAGTTCACACACAAGTACGATAAGTTTTCTTACTTTCAGCACATATTAAGTAGATAAATACTTAATGACTTTATGTAATAATAATATTGTCCTACGAACGAATCCGGCCACGGCGGTTTATCTTTTTATGAGACTAGCCAGCTGCACAGAAAATGATATGATGTGTGATACTATATTAGGAATAAGTTTAGAAAGGTCTGTAGAGAAAGTTTATTTCAACTTTTTGGAACTAGGCTTGGTTTGTTTTAAACCGAATTTTGTACTGAATTAAAACTTACATACTACTAATTCACGCTTCGTTGTATATAAACATAGCATAATAGGAATGCTAAATGACCTTCACAAAAATATATTTTATTTATTTATTTATGGACTCACGCCTCTATCCCCGAAGAGGTAGGCAGAGGTGTAATATTACACCCACATTTCGCCAGGAATTTTTACGTCCCACGTAATAGGGGGCGAGCCTATTGCTGTACCGGGCACATAACCAGACTCCGTGCTGCTACTGAGAATTTCCTAATGGAAAAACCCAATAACACTTTGCCCGACCCGGGAATCGAACCCGAGACCTCCCAATCCTACGCGCACATTTATGCTGCGATACCAACGAGGCAGTAGAAAAAAATATACATAAACACTATAATTGAGGTACATTATCCCTTCTCAACACTAAAGGTTTCGAATATTCACATCGCTTGGAATAGGAAAAAAACACTTTATCGGTTGTACTTTTACTAGTGTTTTAGCACTTCGGTATCATACAGTACTAGTAAGAACGTTTTTTAGCTTTTTCCATGATTTGTAAAGCAATTAGAACTTAAAATACGTCTGAAGTAACTGAAACGCTTAGAGTTCACACCACGTGACCTGCCATGTGACGTAATCGAAAGCGCGCGTTAAATGGCGGTGTTTGAGCGGCTCGATTTTATTCAATGTTTTCAATTTCACTTTGCAAAATAATTTGAATACTTTTAAACCTATTTATATTTTTTTCTGTGTTATAGTGATGAAAACGATTATTTTACGTCATAAAAAAAAATCATGCATATTCCCTATTGGGCTGAGTGATTTGATCAATACTTATATACTATTGAAAACGAGGCGCTTCATTTTGTTACAAGTTAATTAACAAATAAAATACCTTTCTATTGACATTGGCGATGAAATCTTCATTTTCCGACGCCAACATCGGTCGTTTGTACAGATCCAAACTTGTGAACAACTGTGAAACATTATGGAACATGAACTATAAATTATACCTATATACTGCGACTCCAACTATCTAGTAAGATCCTTGCGCCACCTGACCTACTTCAATTTTGATATTGGTATTGAAAGCTACGGTATGAATACTCCGATGTTTTTTCCTAGTCAGGAGAGGGAAGGTCTCACAACCTGAAATCTTGGATTACTTATTCTTCTGCCGAAATATGCACTACTACGGCGCGTCGACCGGGTTTGGTCGAGTCGACTGGGTCGTTTTAATAACATCTTCACTTTAGTCTCTTTACCGTAACAAACCTTATCGATTTACCCTTGCCAGAAAGCTTTAACTTTATCAATGACTAAGTACAGCAAACTGAGTCATCCGACAAAGCAATAAAGTACCTACTTTTAATTGATTGATATCCTATAAACTGAAAGTCTTTAAGGTAAAGTGCGGTAGGAAAACCACACGAGCTGATCACTTCGTAGACGCTTTAAATATAGTAAGCGATGTTATAAACCTTCATGAACAAGTAGGTATATTAAACGAGACTTAGTGAACCTATCCTCAATATGACATTAAAGTTCTATTCAAAGAGTATACAAATACTACGTAAGAAGAGGCGGATGTGCCATATATCATGCGAGACTTTCAGCTTTGTATGAAACGTGCAGGGAGAACTCGTACCAACATAAAGATACTAATTGACACAGTTTTTATGTTGTCAGCATTGTCATATTTGTCAATATAGGGATGTACCCTCTAGTGATTAACGAAATAACGATATCGATAATATTCGGTAAGAAATAATTATAATTATGTTTCGACTAGTATTATACTTTTCCAACACAAATAAAAGATGTATTTAATATTTATGTGTTTATTCAAACAAATATGCCTATTCTATAAATCTATTCTAGATTAGCGAAGAAAAATACGCAAAAGTAAAAGATATATGTATGTACATGTAATGAAAAGGTTTTTAACATTTCTTCTGTAATAAGATTTAAAGAAATGTCTATAGATACAAGGCATAGCTGTTTTTCTGACTTGAGTTCCCTTTTTTTAAGTCTTTCGGCTTAAAATGCTTGCCACACACATAGTTCAACTGATGACGAATTTTTCAATGGGCACATACATCAAGTCTTGGTTTCCAGTTGCAGCTACCCATTTTTACATCTAAAAAGAAAAAAAAAGAATAGAATTATTAGTCCTTGTGCCAATTTCTAATAACGGATTATCGATAACTGACAGGCAGCACTATTGTTTACCTACAAAGCACTAGGATATGAAACTTTAGAATATTTCCTTATTTTTTATGTTTCATTGAAATATATCACATTATATAACATTATAAATATTCATTGATCTTTATCTAGGGACATTTTGCCATAAATACCTACCCTTTTTTCATTGCCTGACCGGCATGTTGTTGTATGCCACATTTCGCACGTTATTTTGCTTGTTTTCATTGCGCTCCTTTCAATACTAATCAAATAAATATAGTAACACTAACACTAGAAGTGTAAAATCACATTTATTTGGTATACACAAAGCACTTTTACAGTATGTTTTTTACGTTTTATAAACAAACTACATAACGCGACAAAGTTCAATCTGGATAATAATGTGACAGTTGTGACATTTGACACTATTGTCAGCCAAGGCGGTGATGTACGTATAACCCGTCTAACTTTGAAAGAATACTGTTCCAAGGGTACATAGTGAGGGATGCTATCTTCACGTTTTATATAGTCCATTCACAGTTATTTTACCTCTAGCTGTTAGATTGGCCAACCTGGGCGTTGTGTTGCTATATTCGGTATATAATACTCCCATTTTAAATATACATTGCTAATAATGTACTTATTTTTTTGTTGCCTAAGCGATCGTATTAAATATTTGGAAGTAATGTTTGTAACAAAACCTCTTGATATTGGCATGGCTATATGCATGTACATTTATTTTCTTACGAAATAACTAATTTCCTATGAAGATAAATAGTTATAATAAAAATGTTGTCTATGTAATATAATAAAGGTAAACGCATCATAATTACGCCAACGTGAGGTTCTAATTATCAAATACAAAAACTGCAAATTTAATTTTCATATTAATTTTGAATAAGAATGATGTGGGTGTAATATTACATCTCTGCCTACCCCTGCATGGAAACAGGCGTGAGTCTATAAGAATGATCCATGTGGACTGCCAATGTTATGATAATTCGTAACTGCTGTCATGTTGGTTGCCTCTTGTCCTAAATTTTTGCTTGTGACTCGCCTTTTAATGAGACTCCACATAAGTTCAATTGCGTTTAGCTCACAGTGGTATGGCGGTAATCTAACCACTTTGCGGCCATGAGTCAAGCATTTGAAATTTTGAAGCATTTCCACTAATGTTGGATAAAATGTTATGCACGGGTAACATTCCTGTCATCACAGAGTACAATTCCAACATAAAGAAAATAAACACCGACATCTGTCAGAGGTAAAATAACTGTGAACGGACTGTACATATAATAGTAGCCATTAAAAAGACAGCACGTTTCATACATTCGGTTTTTTCTTAGGAACTTGCGCCAGGCTGGTTCTATTCTGAAAGAACCCACATTACTAGATGTATACTTACCTAAAAATTTAAATGGTGCTCAATTGATGTGCTTACCTGGTGAATAGTTTTCGCATAGTTGTCTTTTGTTGTAGCTGCAGTTGTCGTTTCTTCAAATTGGTTGATCTCCTAAGGAAAAATAGTATAGGAAGTATTATCTAGTAGCTAGGATTATATAATATATTACATCATGTTTACTAATGCTATGCTGACCAAATGTACCTGCCGTATTCTGTTGAACAAATATTTGAAACAAAAAGGCTCTAGCAAAATTTGACTCACTTTGAATTCTGTTGCATCTTTGCGAATTTCGTAAAATTCGCCTACACACAAGGACATAAGACACTAGAACTGGTCGGTCCCTGCTAGAGTGGGGAAGCTGAGCTTCCCTGATGAGTTTCTCACCCATGAAAAGTAGCCAATGTCACTCTCCAGTCTCTTAACTAGTTAACTATCTCCACATACAAAAATCATACGACGAGAAAAGAGAACAAAATACACAATTTCACACTAATAATACTTACTAGAGGATGCCCGAAGCTATGCCCGTACATTTTATTTTAATTTAACCGTTTCTGCCCAATCCAGTGGCATTTCGGGAAATGCCTTCTTAGTGCATCCCTACAGTCTCCAAGAACCATTATCATACACGCCTTCAGCGCCTTTTGCGCCGAATAGTTTTGGACTTTTGGATGTGCGTTGTCTGGATGGCCATGGAATGGCCGTCTTGTACCTGATGTATACTCTCCAGCTCAGCAGTGACAACTGCCAGCCTAGCGGCGGGGTGGGTGCGCTCACTGCTCGCTATCTCCTCATCGAGACGGGTCAGCGCAGCCAACACCGTCTCGCGTTTGTGTGTGTACACTTGGAATGGTCGACTCGTACCTGGTGTATACTCTCCAGCTCAGCAGTGACAACTGCCAGCCTAGCGGCGGGGTGGGTGCGCTCACTGCTCGCTATCTCCTCATCGAGACGGGTCAGCGCAGCCAACACCGTCTCGCGTTTGTGTGTGTACACTTGGAATGGTCGACTCGTACCTGGTGTATACTCTCCAGCTCAGCAGTGACAACTGCCAGCCTGGCGGCGGGGTGGATGCGCTCACTGCTCGCTATCTCCTCATCGAGACGGGTCAGCGCAGCCAACACCGTCTCGCGTTTGTGTGTGTACACTTGGAATGGTCGATTCGTACCTGGTGTATACTCTCCAGCTCAGCAGTGACAACTGCCAGCCTAGCGGCGGGGTGGGTGCGCTCACTGCTCGCTATCTCCTCATCGAGACGGGTCAGCGCAGCCAACACCGTCTCACGTTTGTGTGTGTACACTTGGAATGGTCGACTCGTACCTGGTGTATACTCTCCAGCTCAGCAGTGACAACTGCCAGCCTAGCGGCGGGGTGGGTGCGCTCACTGCTCGCTATCTCCTCATCGAGACGGGTCAGCGCAGCCAACACCGTCTCGCGTTTGTGTGTGTACACTTGGAATGGTCGACTCGTACCTGGTGTATACTCTCCAGCTCAGCAGTGACAACTGCCAGCCTAGCGGCGGGGTGGGTGCGCTCACTGCTCGCTATCTCCTCATCGAGACGGGTCAGCGCAGCCAACACCGTCTCGCGTTTGTGTGTGTACACTTGGAATGGTCGATTCGTACCTGGTGTATACTCTCCAGCTCAGCAGTGACAACTGCCAGCCTAGCGGCGGGGTGGGTGCGCTCACTGCTCGCTATCTCCTCATCGAGACGGGTCAGCGCAGCCAACACCGTCTCACGTTTGTGTGTGTACACTTGGAATGGTCGACTCGTACCTGGTGTATACTCTCCAGCTCAGCAGTGACAACTGCCAGCCTAGCGGCGGGGTGGGTGCGCTCACTGCTCGCTATCTCCTCATCGAGACGGGTCAGCGCAGCCAACACCGTCTCACGTTTGTGTGTGTACACTTGGAATGGTCGACTCGTACCTGGTGTATACTCTCCAGCTCAGCAGTGACAACTGCCAGCCTAGCGGCGGGGTGGGTGCGCTCACTGCTCGCTATCTCCTCATCGAGACGGGTCAGCGCTGCTAACACCGTCTCACGTTTGCGCGACTGCGATACTGGCTTGCGATTCATCCGGCCCTTCACCAAGAAATAACATTATATCTCTCATTAGATTTATACAAATATTTTCCTCTCTATTTTCAGGGACATCTGTCTGGACATGAATCTCCTTTCTCTTAAGACGTGCTTAAAACAGCCCAAAGTCCGCTTGTCTTCTGGTTTAAGACCGCAAATTGTGGTGAAAAGGAGAACTTTCACCTTACTTAATCAGCTTCTAGGCTGATGGATACCGATGAAGACACGTTTAAAAAACCTTCCGTACCTACTCGTAAAGCGTAGATATTTATAATTATCTATATCTCTTTCTTGAAATATCTAAGACAACAAGTCAAAAAGTAACTGAACTTAATGCGACACAGCTATTACATATGGATAGATTTTAAACGAAGACTTACTGTAGGAACTATCCGCGCGCTGCTTCTCTGCGGACTCACCATGCACCCCATAGCCGCACCATCACTCACTGCAATGTCGACACAACCCCGTCTAAACTCCGATATAAATAATACCGTAAACAGGCCAAGGTTACTACGAAACAACGAACACTCTCGTCGGGTTCAAAGGGATCGTTTTGTAGACAATAGGAGCAAGCCGCGACGTGGCACCGCTGCCGTGCCCTGTGTTTGTGCTTTTCAATGTTGATATGAAGCTATGAAGACTTGTGGATCGGGCAATATGATACAATTTTTATTTTCCTTTATAGTCTCAACCCCTAAGAGATAGGCAGAGGTGTTATTCTACACCCACATACCGCCATGTTATGTTTTTAGGAACCACGTAATATGGGGCAACCCTATTGCCGTCACCGGCCACATTGCCAGACTCCGCCGCGTGCTGCTACTCAGTATTAGGACAAACTCAGTAACACTTTCGCCCGACCCGGGAATCTAATCCGATGCCCGAAATTGAATATTTTATATTTATTGCAAATTAAACTGTCTATTTAAGTTTGTGTTAGAGGTGAAGACACGATGGAATCTGCTTAGCAAACGCAAGTCAAAGCCTTTTGTCTTTGGATTAGCCCAGATTTCACTTTATTATGTAGGTAGTTACGCCATGTACAATCATACAAGTCGGCGCTGGACCAGTTTGTAAAAAGCCCCTTGGCTCGCTCATAGAGTCGAGGCACACTAGAAGCTGGTTTTGTATACGAGTGTCAATGTGGGTGTAAAGTAGCACTGGAAGCGACGATGCTTTGCTGAGCGATTCTCGCCCTTATGGTGGTCTAGCTGGAAGTTGTTCGACTGTACGTATCTGGTGAAACGGTTGGCGTAGTGGTTCAAGCAGTCGCCAGGCTTCAAAGCGAAAATTTTGGACCAGGGTAACGCTAGAACGATGATGATAACAGAGGCACCATATTCCAGAACCAGATCCTGGAATATGGCGGTCGAGGGTGGGTGATGTCTTGAGCCTAAAAGCATACGTTTTCTGCTAAAGATAAATCACTTTCAGTGTATGGGTAGCCAATGAATACAGATTTACATAGAAGTGCGCTTCTATGTAAATCTGTATTCATCAAGTTCTTAAGGATTTCATGTGCCAATTCCAAGCGGGTACTGTCTCCAGTTTAGTTCGTAGTTGGCGCTGATGACGGCGCTGGCGTCGTTCTCCGTCTCTCTTGCTCTCATAGTTAAGATACACAGGAGGAACGTTCGTCTCTCTTGCTCTTGCAGAGACAGCTGTCACAGCGCGACTGTCACGTCGCCAGGCGGCGATTTGGGTCACAGAAAGTTTGTCTTCAGAGCACTTTATTGATTGGAATGATGAAGGTATTTTAAGGAATACTTAAGTGAATCCCTTGCGTTTTCTTTATACTTTACCTACCTAAATATGTATCTTCCTATAGTTCATTGAATCAGGCGTTACTTGGCGGAACTCCATTGTAACCTAATGGAAGGAAAGAGTAACCCACCACGCATCCTCTTATTGACCACCCCAACTGTTGCAATAGAAAAAGGTTGACAATACCGAACTCCTCTAAAAGGATAAGGGATATAGGAATGGTATATATATTATATATATGTAAAATAATTATACTGGCAGTTAAAAAGAGTGGCCACGAGTTTTATTGCCCGTTCTTTCTCGTGGTTCTACCTATTGCATTGCGAACGAGGCAGTAAATGTAAATGTAGAATCATCTAGTAATTAACTTTAATCTTTGACGTTCATAAGCGTCACTTTGTGACCTAAATGAATAAATGATTTTGAGTTTGAGTTTTTGAGGTATGGGTTCCAGGAAGATACCTGACTTGCAGTATCCCGCTGTATGCGCCGACTATTCTTCGACACGTGTTTCGCCTCTGCACGAGGCATCCTCAGGAGCGATGGGCAACGACTGTACCCATACCATTCCTATATCCCTTATCCTTTTAGAGGAGTTCGATATTGTCAACCTTTTTCTATTGCAATAGTTGGGGTGGTCAATCCGAGGGTGCGTGGTCGGTTACTCTTTCCTTCCATTATGTATCTTCCTACCAATGCGAACATATATGCCAGTAGTGGCAAAGTTAAAAAAACACATTTATTGCAAAGATAGCGCATCCAAACATCGAACGATCTACGTCCGATGACTTGTCATTACGGCGATAGGTACACTATTAAGTGCGATAATCGTGTGCACGAACGTGTAAATAGCTATGTAACGGTACGAGTATCAGTGGTCACACATGCAATATCATGCACGTATAGCGCCGTGATTAAAACAACCTGATCAGTCATCGCAGGAAGTATTACAGGTTCTATTCTCTGACCAGGCATGGAGAAAAAACAGTTTGATAGCCAGATATACTTTTATAACAAATAAGTAGTTACTTTTATACTTTTGGAGATACCAAAGGACTGCCATGCAGAGGGTATCGGGTTCGAATCGACGGCGCGCACCACTGACTTTTCGGAGTTATGTGCGTATTGAATTGTTAATTATCGCTTGATTCGCTTGTCCCGTGCCTCGGAGAGCACGTTAAGCCGTCGGTCCCGGTTGTCATGAAGATCTTTGACAGTCGTTATAGGGCGTCAGTACCTTCTAAATAAACTGACACTAGTCTAAGCCTTGGAATATCGCTATCCAGTCGCTCCGTGGAAAAGCTAATATTCAGCCAAATTGGTTAAACTAGTAAGCGAACCCCAGACTGAAACTGGGATAACGCTAGGAGGTTGAGGATGATGATGATATACTTTTATAATCTGCAAGTAATTTTATACTACACAAAAGTGGCAAGACACCATCCGTTGTATTTTTTTATAGACTATATGATACCTGAAGGGGTAGGCATAGGCAAAGGTGTAATACTACACCCACATTTCGCCATACTATGAATTTGTTGGTCCTCCTGACCAACGTACGCATACGCTATACATTGGACTACGGATACAGTCCTTTATCACAACATCAAGTAAGAGGATTTGTTTCTACATACATATACTCACGCCTTTTCCCCGACGGGGTGGGCAAAGATAACGGAACGCCACTTGCCTTGAACGTGTGAGAAAAATTACCGGTTACAAAATATACACTTATAATAAAAATTATATTCTACCACATTCACACAACACCATCTAGTTCCAAACCACAGCCCAAACTAAGCAGAGCGCTTGTACTATGGGTACTAAATAATTAATAAACATACATACCTATATAAGTACATTTTTTGTAAATACATACATATTATACATAGAAACACCCAGACCAAGACAAGCATCCATGTTCATGCACACAAATGTTTGACTTGAGCGGGAATCGCGCCCGCGACCTTCGACGTAGCAGTTGCTTACAATCCCGCTACGCCAACCGGCCGTCTTACTTATAAAGTTAACGTTTAGCCATCTAATAGTATGATTACTATATTAGATGGCTAAACGTTAAAAATTTAAAATTATATTTATAAGTCGTAGTTTGATAACTACATACACTTACATACATACATACATAACGTCACGCCTTTTATCCCCGAAGGGGTAGGCAGAGGTGTATTTCTACACCCACTTTTCGCCAGATATACTTTAGTCCCACGTTATAAGGGGCGAGCCTATTGCCGTACCGGGCACATTTCCAGACTCCATGCTGCTACTGAGAATTTCGTGACAGAAAAACCCAATAACACTGCCCGACCCAGGAATCGAACCCGGGACCTCCCGATCCGCACACATTTATGCCGCGAGACCAACGAGGCAGTCGTATAGGGTTTGATGTCGAGTTTTCCGTCTCTACGCAAAGATGGTATTTGCATCGTGTTATCCCTTAGTCGCCTCTTACGACACCCACGGGAAGAACTTCGAGAACGGTGGTGATACTTGTATTCTATGCCGTCAACCTCACGGCTCTTAAATATAATTTTTAAAATTGCGTGAGGAGATTGGATCTACGGGCTCAAGACCTTCCCAACCCCAATAACACAATCCTAAATCCAACAGTGTCCAACCGGCCCGACTGCGTATGTCTCGTTTATGACGACGAAAGTTATTGAGCCCTTGTGTTATTTTGATGTACTTACCTACCTATATGCTTCATTAGTTCATTACTTAATTGACGTTCATAAGCATTGCTTTTGTAACCTTTATGAATAAATGAGATTTGTTTGAATTTACTGCAAAGTTTCATCAACTACAGTCAGTAAGTACTTATTATGTATCTTTTGTGAAAAAATTGCGATTCAGCAAACGTCATTATCACTTTTCGCGTTGAGTAGCACTTATCTACCTTATTGTAGTAGCACAGGTAGATGTAGGATATGTACAGTCAACTACACAAGTCCAAAATCATTTACGCGAATTTGAATGGTTTATATTTTTATCATCCCAACTAATTATATTCTCAATATCTCTTAACCCCTAACTAAGCAGAGCTTGTACAATGGGTATTAGATAATGGATAAACGTTTAAATACTTTTTTTTGAAACACCCAGACCAAGGCAAACATCCATGCTCACGCACACAAATGTTTGGCCTAAGCGGGATTCGAACCCGCGACCTTCAGCGTGGCAGTCGCTTACACTCCTGCTGTGCCAACCGGTTACTACCCATTAAGATTTTTCGACAATGAAAACTTATTATAAAAATAAGTTCCTTTTTCTTCCTGTCTGTAGGAACGCAATAGACTCTACACTTCGTACGGTTTTCACCAATAGCCTTTCTCAGGAATCACATAATGTGAATCCTAAGAAAGGATTTGCAACGGGCGAATATTGGTCTACACTAATATTATAAAGAGGAAAAATTTGTATTTTCATTTGTATTTTTTTTGTTTGTTTGTTTGTAATGGATAAACTCAAAAACTACTGGACCGATTTTAACAATTCTTTCACCATTAGAAAGCTACATTATCTGCGAGTAACATATAGGCTATATTTTATTTTAGAAAAATAAAGGGCTCCGTAAAATATTTGGGTTTTTCGGGTACGCGAAGGAGTTCCCTCAGGACGCGGGTAAAACCGCGAGAAATGGCTAGTAATTTATAAGTATAAGATTTATAAGATTAGTAATAATATTAATTCATTTGGCAAGGATTTTGACCGTGTACAGTATATTATGTAGTTGACTGTACCTACTTGCCTACAAATTACGACAGTTTGGAAGTAGCACAATACAATAACAAGAGGACTTGATCCATAATAATAAAATTATGCTGTTACTGTTACATACGGTACCGAACTATGCTAAAAGCATGAATTTAATTAAACTTACCTAAACGCAATTATTACGCTTAAGTCTCAACTGAGTTTAATTTATCATGCTTTTTTACTGTTTGACGCTTAGAAGGACAACTTCTGCACTAGGAATAAATATTGGGCCTAACAAACATTCAATCAACAATCAATAGATGAATACATTATAAAATTTAATTTAAAGACAATTATTTGCTACAATCATGCTACAATAGTTGTAATTCACAGACTATAGGAATTTGTAATTCCCGCTTTTTTTTTTTTTTTAATTTATTTCATGACCTGGACACAGCGTCCTTCAGTCGCCGTTCACAGTTATTTTACCTCTAGCTGTTAGATTGGCCAACCTGGGCGTTGTGTTGCTATATTTGGTATATAATACTCCCATTTTAAATATACATTATTGCTAAAATGTACTTATTTTTTTATTGCCTAAGCGATCGTATTAAATATTTGGAAGTAATGTTTGTAACAAAACCTCTTGATATTGGCATGGCTATATGCATGTACATTTATTTTCTTACGTAATAACTAATTTCCTATGAAGATAAGTAGTTATAATAAAAATGTTGTCTATTTAATATATACAGGTAAACGCATCATAATTACGCCAACGTGAGGTTCTAATTATCAAATACAAAAACTGTAAATTTAATTTTCATATTTATTTTGAATAAGAATGATGTGGGTGTCATATTACACCTCTGCCTACCCCTGCATGGAAATAGGCGTGAGTCGATAAGAATGATCCATGTGGACTGCCAATGTTATGATGATTCGTAACTGCTGTCATATTCTGTATCAGACTCAGAATTTAATTCTATTATGAACCTGTCCATTTCAGCATCCGTAGACCCATCTGTTTCACGAAGCTTGTCTTCAATGTGGCGCTTATGTTTGCATTGTTTTTGTCAGTCTTCTGCAGTGATAGATTGAAAAGCTTCTTCAGCTAAATTCACAATGTTTGTTGCCTCTTGTCCTAAATTTTTGCTTGTGACTCGCCTTTTAATGAGACTCCACATAAGTTCAATTGCGTTTAGCTCGCAGTGGTATGGCGGTAATCTAACCACTTTGCGGCCATGAACTTCAAGCATTTGAATTTTTGAAGCATTTCCACTAATATTGGGTAAAATGTTATGCACGAGTAACCCTATTTTACTTTCCTGTCATCACAGAGTACAATTCCAACATAAAGAAAATAACCTTCCAACCCATAGTACACAATGGCCCATGATGAGCCACTGCAGGCCATCGCCGTTGTATACACACGCCTACTCACCGAACTATGCTAAACCAGTATAAACTGATCGTTTAATGTGCGGAAAGATCACACAAAGCGAGACCATGATAAACTGGTTTTGTTTAACTTGATGTGTAGCCGTGTGTACACGGGGTACGGCGATGGCCTACAGTGGCCCATCATGGACCATTGTGTACACGGGGTGATGGTATACAGTGGCGGGCAATTGTCAATCGTGGCGCGCAATCGGGATGTTGTCGGTTTTTTGGGCACACTTCAAAGGAATCGTGACGTAGCGTGGTCTCTGGTGTTCACACAATGGCCCATTGTTTAGTTCGTCACTGTCCGCAGACCGGGATAGTGCACTTTTTGTTTTATGTATATAGAAGGCAGTAAAAGAAACTGTATATTGAATATATTATTTACAAAATAATTATACAGTTATGCTTTGAATCAGTAATGGATCAAAAATCTAAAAAAAAAATTCTGTCTGTTTGTACACGCTAATCTCGGAAGTTACTGGACGGATTTGAATGAAACTTTTTTTTATTAGGTATATTGCTATTAGGTCAGGCGACATATAGGCTAGAATTGATTTTGGAAAGTGGAACATCTGATGCAGAACCACAACAGCCCAGCGTAACTATAAGACATAGAAATTGCGGTGCGGCAAAAAACATTTCACATGATGAGCATTTTTTGATAAGCGATTAAAATTTGAAGATCTCGAACATCTGATGTAGAACTTAAAGAGCCCAGCTACACTATAACATACAGGCTTGCCTTTTTAGCAAAACTTTGTTCAGTCTGATGAGCATTATTTGTTGACGTATCGAAGATCTGAAACATCTGATGATGAACTTTATGAATCCATCTGCACTATTCCATACAGACTTGACGGCTTAGCAGTAGTTGTCCAGTATGACAAGGATTTTTTGTTGACAGATCAATATTTATAACTAATTATTCGATCAATCAAAGACCCGAGGAAGGACACAGGATAGTTTTTATCGCGATAACTTACATCCACGCGGGCGGAGCCACGGGTGACAGCTAATATATACATATTTTTATTTATAGTCTCACGCCTGTATCCCCGAAGGGGTAGGCAGAGGTGTAAATATTACACCCACATTTCACCATGAATTTGTAGGTCCTACGTAATAGAGGGCGAGCCTATTGCCGCTACCGGGCACATCACCAGACTCCGGGCTGCTACCGAGTATTCGGAAAAACCCAGTAACGCTTTTGCCCCATCCAGGAATCGAACCCGGGACCTCCGATCAGTAATCACATACGCTATGCACTGGATAACGTAGGCAGTATATAATATATATAAATATACTAGATGAGCACGCGGTTACACCCGCGTTATTTAAGTCTTTTTCCGCTCTCGTGGCTCATAGCGTGATGTTATAATAGTCTATTAGATAGCCTCCCTCGATAAATGGGCTATCTAATAGAGAAATAATTTTTTGAGATTAATCGCCAGATTAGATAGCCGTGGCCGCAATTACTTCCACGTCCATCGCAAGTGATTCGCCAGGCAGCAATGAGCCATGCGCCGTTGTGTGAACACCAAGTGATCGTGGTGATGGCCACTGCAGGCCATCGCCATTGCGTACGGTAATGGCGATGCATGTTCACACAATGGCGGGCGATGGCCTGCAGTGGCCCATCATGGACCATTGTGTACTGGGCCCTTTATAGATCTATGTTCTAACCACTCTTTCTATGCTCTGGATTGCATGCATAGGCAAAACGCAAATTAATTACTAAAAGTCTATGGTATTGTTTGTGCTATGTATTTTGATGTTCAAATAAATCTAATATTTAAAAAAACCTAATGTGGGATATTTCCAATAATTAGTGTAATATAATTCAATTGTTTTAGAAAAATATTCGGTTTATAGAAATGCGAACATTGACCATAGATTATACACTAGTACATTGACATTGCAAGAGCTGCTGTCAACGTTGACCTCCCCCCTTCACCCTTCTTCCGATTCCGAATCATCCTTGTCATATCGCTAAAGTTATAGCAATTTTATAAATTATTAAATTACTTTAGTTTATTTTTTGTTAATTTATAGTTGGTTTTATTAATAACGAATCCACAGTCAAAATAAACCAGTGGTGAGTGAACAGAATCCTTTAATAATTTAGAAAGTGGCACATGTCGATTGCTCATCTTATTTGATAACAAAATATCCTTCTAAATCTTTTCAGGTAGACCAAAAGGTTAAATCCAAGACTCAGGCTTCGGCCTGCGGTCATTACCCTCTCGTAACGACCAAAAAAACAAGTAACGAGCTTAAAACTTGGCCATTTAAATTACTCGCAAGTAGATAATTATTTCACAACATATTTTTTTATTCTGCAAGCAACCATGTCCCAGTGGAACAATACATACGCTTACAATAACCAGTACCAAGGCTGGAACGGTGACCCTAACTGCCAACAGTATGTCAACCAGACATACTATCCTAACAGAGGAGAGCCTTCTAATCAGTATGTGAGCTTTAATGAGTTTCTATCACAGATGCAAAATAATGGCAGTGGCAACGCCGCTAATGTAGCTAATTATAACAATGTCCAATATGAGAACTACCCTACAAGACAATACAGTTATCAAAATGTACCTTCAACCTCAAATCAAAATCTACAACCTAACAATTACGGTTATGCTGCCACCTCATCAAATATGCCTGATGGAGCAGAAGGCTTTCAAATGAATGTACAAAGTCAATACAACCCAGCACAACCTGACACTAATGCCTACTCTAATGAAATGATTCTCAAGTCTAATCTCACTGCAACTGCTACTGAATTTGTGCCAAAAGGTTCTGTAAAGCCTTCTACTAGCACTCAGAACATTCCTAAACAAGAAGCAAAGACACAAAACGGAGGAAATGAAACTAGAACTAATTATAACAGAAATAATGAAACTAGGAACCATTATAATAATATGAATGAGCCTAGAAGTAGTCATAGTAGCTCATCTAACTCCAATTGGAGAGAAAGACCACAGATCTCACAACAAAGTGATACTAATAGATCAGAGTCTAACATCATTCCCCAAGAAACTCAAAGAAGTCAAGAGCCAAACAGTCGGAATCGTAACCGTAATAATGAATCTAATAGAAGACAATATGAGAAAAATAGGCGCTATCAAGAACCAAGTGATCAACAACAGGACTCTACTAGCCAAGAAGCGACTAGCCAACAATTTGAAGCAAGTTCTCAGGAACCCAGTAATCAACAATATAATACGAGTAGCCAACCCTCAGACTCTAGCCAATATTATGAATCGGGTAGCCGTAATCAAGAATCAAATGATCAATATTATGAATCAAGCAGTTACACCCCAGATTCAAATAGTCAATATGACTCTACTAGGCGAAAACCGGAACGAAATGGTCGTAATCAAGAACCTAATAGAGCCCAGGATTCAAATAGCCGTCGCAATGACTCTAACAACCGTAACCAAGAATCGAATGGTAGGTACAATGAGTCAAATAATCGCGGCCAAGAATCTGATGGTCGTTATAGTGATTCAAGCTACCGCAACCAAGAATCGAATGGTCGTAACAATGAACCTAGCTATCGCAACTCTGACTCCAATTATCGTAACTCAGACACTAATAGTCGAAATTATGATTCAAATCGTTATGACTCAAGTAACAAAAGGGGCCAAAATAAGGTAAATTATAAGTCAAAGAATAAGGATCCAGATAATAGAACATTCTATAATAGCTCTATGAATAAAGATACTCAGGATGTCAGAGGTTCGAGAGGGGAAGGGTCAGCACGGTATAAAAGTTTTGCTGGCAGTCAGCGACTACGAGCCATGGAGCGTAATAGCACTGAAGATGAGCAGTATGCAAACATGTATTTGCACCCAAAAGAGGAGAAAGTGGAACGGATAGAAAGAGAAAGGGAGAGAAAAGAGAAGCCAGAAAATGTGCAGAGTCCAGGCAGATTTAGGAAACAACATGCTAATAATGATCAAGGTATGTCTTTTTTGTAGGAATTGCCATTCCATTCTGTTTTGTGACCCAAATTATTCTTATAGTATTATTGTGGACCACTACACATTTTCAATATACAATCAATCATTAGCCTTTAACAGTCCACTGCTGGACTAGGCCCCTCCTTTGAAAGGAGGAATTGGCCTACTATACCACACTGGCCAAATGGGTTGGTATAGGGTTTGTATCTAGTTTTCCTTCTCTTACAGTGCTGTTCTCTGCATAATATGCTCCCTCTGTCGGCTCTTACGACACCCATGGGATAATATGGGGTGGTGACATTCAGTATTCTTAATCCGTCACCACACCAACAAATTTTCAATATACGGACCAATACATTTTTGGACAGTTACTGTATAGAATCTATTAATGTTCGAACAGGATATCTTTAAGTTTATGGAACTATAAAAATTAAAATATAAGGTTAAGGAAGTTATTTATAACATTTATCAGGCTCTCAGACTGAAATTGGTATGATTTAAATTATAGTTTCATCTGATAAGATTAAAATGTATTGTTTCTTTTATAACTTTAAAGACATAGAAATATCTGGTATCTATATCATAACTGTTTTTAGTAGCAAATATAAAAGCAAATTCTTTATTTATTATTGTGGACTTAACTTTTCCTGTGCACTGAACAAAATGGAAAATATTATTTTGAACTCTCATATGTGAGTGTATAATTCTTATGAGAAATAAATATATCTCAAACCTCAAATTTAGATTTAAAATCATGTATTATTCTACTATTGACTTCCAGTTCATATGGAGATGACCCAACGTGAGCGTCTAACTGAGCAGCTAGACAAAGGTACGCTGGAGTGCCTGGTGTGCTGCGAGCGAGTCAAGCAGACGGAGCCAGTGTGGTCCTGCAGCAACTGCTACCATGTGCTGCATCTGCGCTGCATACGCAAGTGGGCCATGAGTAGCATGGTTGGTGAGTAGTGTTATTGAGTATTCTTATTCCTCTTTAGTTCCCTTTTCTTACAGATTTATTTTATACTCTTGAAATATTATTATTGAATATTTAAATATTGATTTCCAAAGGTACAGGGCCGTTCCGACCCAATGCAGCGCCTGTGTGCGAAATCTATGAAGCGCCTGTGCAGTGGTGTAGGGCGGATGAACATTTTTTTTTTTTTTTAGTCGTTACCTAACGATTCCGGCCTAAATGTGATTTTATATTTGCTCTTTTTTGGCATCCTTTTTCGAAAATAAGTGTTATACTTAACGCATATCTCGACGCGCGGCGCCCCTGTCACCCTGGCGCCTGTGTGCGCCGCACACATTGCACATAGGGAAGGTTCGGCCCTGCAAAGGTAGTATTGTTGTGTGATAGCTGGTAGCAGAAAAAGTCCTAATAGCTACTAATTTATCATCTATCAATGTCAAACTGTATTTAGTTAATGTTTTAAAGTAAGATTATTATGAGTTCCTACATTCATTGCTTATAAAATTTCAGATCAGACAGAATCACAATCAGACCATTTGATTATAAAAATTCATTTGTTATGAGTCCTTCCCTTCAAAATTTAATCCAAAATCTGCCTTAATTGGGCACTTTGTTTAATTAATTCTGGGGTAATTTAATAGGTAACAATATGTATTATGCAGTTCTTAGAAGAAGCATTGTTTAAAAACACCATTATAGCAATGTTTTGATTTCATTGTTTGAATCAAGTGTAGTAGTCCCTTTGTCAGTGAGTTTGATATAAAAGTAGTTAAGACATTATCAAACAATAATTTACGATGAAAAATATGGACTTTTCTGTTTTAAATAAATGGAATAACAAATTGATACAGTCATTTCTATACAATTTGTTCACTAACAAGATTTCGCCAGCGGCTTCTGACTGCGGTAATTATACATATAAACCCTTATCTTGAATCATTCTATAAATTAAAAAAAACCGCATTAAAATCCGTTGCATAGTTTTTCAGATTTAAGCAAACATAACGACAGACAGAAGACAGACTTTATTTTATACTATGTAGTGATTTAATGTTTTTTATCCAAACATTAAATTGTGCAGCCATTTTACATATTTAAATGGATAGTAATATTTTAGATAGCAAATATGTGGTATGGTGCATATGACTCCACATAAGTATCCAGCCTTTTTAGCTAACATACTTAATATTACATCTTATTTACTATTTCTAAATTAGCTTTTAGCATATTCTATGCCGTGTGGTTGACGGCATAGAATATAAGTGTCACCACCCCTTATCTTCCCTCGGGTGTCGTAAGAGGCGACTAAGTGATAACATGATGCAGATATACCATCTTTGCGTAGAGACGGAAAACTCGACATCAAACCCTATACGACTGCCTCGTTGGTCTCGCGGCATAAATGTGCGCGTGGGATCGGGTGATCCCGGGTTCGATTCCTGGGTCGGGCAGTGTTATTGGGTTTTTCTGTCACGAAATTCTCAGTAGCAGCACGGAGTCTGGAAATGTGCCCGGTACGGCAATAGGCTCGCCCCTTATTACGTGGGACTAAAGTATATCTGGCGAAAAGTGGGTGTAGAAATACACCTCTGCCTACCCCTTCGGGGATAAAAGGCGTGATGTTATGTATGTATTGTTACGAATTGAAAATAACGCCATCTATCAGTGAATGGGAGAACTACATGAGATTAGATGTATCGGTTGTTTAAGGCTGTTTCATCTATCCTCTAATAGATGGCGTAGGTGTAAATAGAACATTTACGTAATTCTAGAAACACCTTACACGTTTCCAGAAATATCGTGAGTCGTCTCGAAAAGCCTAGTGATGTTATCCGGCCAGTATAAATAGAGCGGGAGCGAACGGACCGGACACAGTTCAATTGAATACGGAAAGCGATCAACATCAAGCGAAGGAGAAGTAATTCGGAAGTGTTTAGTGTTGTTCTTATTAGTGAAGTGGAAAAGTGTGAAATAAGTGTGTTTTTACTGGTTGTGTAAATAAGTGTATGTAGTGTTTGTGTATAAATAAAGTGCAGTTTTTCTGGCATAGTGTATATAATTTATCACGAACCCCAGCTCGTAACAAATTGGTGTCAGAAGTGGGATAAATTATGCCGGTTATGCCGAAAGAAGAAACTGAAGGAGTGCGCACCAGGAACCATCGCCAGCAAGACCTGGACCAGAGACGCTTCGGAGACGTTCCTACTCCATCGTCTGATGGACCAGGCGACTACGCGGCTGCACTGGAGCCTGCAAGCGCCACACACTCCGTGACGGTGCCCGACATCGCGGCTCTGATGGCGTTCATGCAGGAGCAGGCCCGCCGTCAGGAGGAGCAGGCCCGCCGTCAGGAGGAGCAGGCCCGCCGTCAGGAGGAGCAGGCCCGCCGTCAGGAGGAGCAGGCTCGCCGTCAAGAGGAGCACGCGCGCCGCCTGGAGGAACAGCTACAGCGCAACAAGGAGGAGCGGGCTCGCCGTCAAGAGGAGCACGCGCGCCGCCTGGAGGAACAGCTACAGCGCAACAAGGAGGAGCGGGCTCGCCGTCAAGAGGAGCAGGCCCGCCGTCAGGAGGAGCAGGCTCGCCGCCTGGAGGAACAGCTACAGCGCGACAAGGAGGAGCAGGACCGCCGTCAACAGGAGCAGGCTCGCCGTAAAGAGGAGCACGCGCGCCGCCTAGAGGGCCAGCTGCCGCGCGACAAGGAGGAGCACGCCCACCGTCGGGAGGAACAGCTGGTGCTCATGAAGGACCTCAGCGCCGCAGTGGGGAAGGACTTGAAGGCGGTCAAGGAGGAACTCCAGCAGCACGAGGCCCGTATCAGCGACATTGAGAAGCGTGTACATGATCAACTCGAGGCCCGTATTGCCGAATTGAAGAAGAAATTGTGTAGGCTCGGGTCCTACTACGTTACACCTGTAGCTGTGGCGCCCTCGCCTCGTTGGTTTAAGGTTCCACCATTTGATGGCTCGTCATCGTGGTTTGCATACAAGGTTCAGTTTGAGGCCGTTATGCGAGCGAATGGGTGGGACAAAGAACAGGCCTTCACCGCCCTAACCTTGGGCCTTCGTGATCAGGCCTTGACGGTGTTGGAGGCACTCGGGCAAGACGTCACCTACGAGAAGCTTCTGGAGGCGTTGGAGGTGAGGTACGGAGACGCGCACCTCGAACATGTATATCGTGCTCAGCTGAAGAACAGGACACAACGCACCGGAGAAACTCTGCAGCAGTGGGCTCTAGAGGTGGAAAGGCTGGTCAGGAAGGCATACCAGTCGTCGCCTGCGCTCATTGACGGGAACCTCGTACAAGCGTTTACGGATGGGGTCCGGGACCTGGAAGTTAGAGCAGCGGTAAGACTTGGGCACTTCAAGTCCCTGAAGGCAGCCTTGGCCTACGCTCTGGAGGTGGAAGCAGCGCGTCACGAGGATCGAACTTACCGTATCAGGGAAGTTGTGTCTTCACCACGGTGCTACAACTGCGGGGAAAGAGGCCATATCCGCTTGAGCTGCCCAAAGCGTAAGCGGCACGTTGGTACCCTCTCTCCACCGAAGGGGTCACCTGACGTACCTGTCTGGCGGCAAGAGCAACGAAGCGCAGATGCTCTGACGTGTAGGCCTTACCCCGACCAACGCAAACATTGTGCCCGACAGGAAGCGAAGCAGGCAGCGTTAGTGAGGACGTTGAAGACGGACTTGAGTGACGGATGGAAAGAAGCTTTGCAGAGTGCTCAGCAAGAAGACAAGGACGTACAGCCGATTCTCGAATGGAAGAAATCAGGCGCTCCTAGGCCCAAATGGAGTGATATCGCAGCAATGAGCCCTGTCACCAAAGGTTATTGGGCACAGTGGGCAAGCTTGGTTGTCCAGGATGGAGTTCTGTGCCGCAAATGGGAAAACGCTCGCGGTAACCAGTGCCATTTGCAAATGGTAGTGCCCAAGACTAAAGTGCCGGAAGTACTGCGGCTCTATCACAATGGTGCTTCGGGTCACATGGGTGTTAAGAAGACGCTTACTAAGGTCCGAGAGCGGTTTTATTGGCTCCACTGTCGGAATGACGTCGAGGATTGGTGCCGCAAATGCACAAGTTGTGCGGCTGTCAAGAGGCCACACACTCGTAGCAGAGGTGCATTGAAGGTGTACAATATAGGAGCTCCAGGGGAATCTGGACAACAGATGTCTGAGAAGATGAAGACTCGCTACGACCGGAAGGCAAACAACAAAGGCTCCGATGAGGGATCATTGGTGTGGCTTCATAACCCAGTACGAAGCAAAGGAAAATCGCCTAAGTTACAAGCCAGATGGGACGGGCCATATCGCATAATTACCAGGATGAACGACGTCACCTATCGAATCCAGAAGGGGTCGCGAGGTGCACCGAAGATAGTTCATGTGGACCGGTTGGCTCGTTACTATGGGTCTAACGATGTTCGAGACGAACACGTTTAAGAGGGAGGCCGTGTTACGAATTGAAAATAACGCCATCTATCAGTGAATGGGAGAACTACATGAGATTAGATGTATCGGTTGTTTAAGGCTGTTTCATCTATCCTCTAATAGATGGCGTAGGTGTAAATAGAACATTTACGTAATTCTAGAAATACCTTACACGTTTCCAGAAATATCGTGAGTCGTCTCGAAAAGCCTAGTGATGTTATCCGGCCAGTATAAATAGAGCGGGAGCGAACGGACCGGACACAGTTCAATTGAATACGGAAAGCGATCAACATCAAGCGAAGGAGAAGTAATTCGGAAGTGTTTAGTGTTGTTCTTATTAGTGAAGTGGAAAAGTGTGAAATAAGTGTGTTTTTACTGGTTGTGTAAATAAGTGTGTGTAGTGTTTGTGTATAAATAAAGTGCAGTTTTTCTGGCATAGTGTATATAATTTATCACGAACCCCAGCTCGTAACAGTATGTATGTAGCTTTTAGCATTGAAATATTGAGGCTCAATGTTACCATACAATTTTTCTAATAATGTACAAAATAGATCCATAGGTATTTCGACCATTGCACACGCGCAATTTTAATTATTTAATAGCAGTTAAAAATGTGTCTATTTGAAAAAAAATTCGTTGCCCGGTTATTATTTTTGCTTAGTACGACTTTGCACGATGGCCATAATGAGTAGACCTCGGCTTGGTGATGGGGCCTGTGACACCGTGTATGTACGATGGTGGCTAGGCGAGTTATTTATAGTATTTGATGTCGAATTTTCCACCTTCTTATTCACCTCTTATGACACCCGCGTATTGAAATGGGGTAATGAACTTTTGCATTTCATCTGTCTTAATCCGTTACAAAACTGAATTGAATATTAGCTTGATCAAACCAAAAAACATACATACGTGTAAGTGAGGTAGGGAGAGACAACGACTGCCACTTTCCTTTCTATCCTTGCGAACCCCACGCACTGCTTCTAACATCATTACTCATTTCATACATGCTCGCCGGTTCCGAGTGCTTTAGACTTTTTCTTTTTAAACGTATAGCTATTGTTGTTTGTTGTCAGAGGGCAAATGGCGCTGCCCAGCCTGTCAGAACACAAACGAGGCCATACCTACCGAGTACCGCTGCATGTGCGGCGCGGTCCGGACGCCGGAGTACTCGCGCGGGGCCGCGGGCGCGCACACGTGCGGCCGGGCCTGTCGCCGCGCGCGGGTCTGCCCGCACCCTTGCACGCTGCTGTGCCACCCTGGACCCTGCCCGCCGTGCCAGGCCACCGTCACCAAGTAAGTCTACCTATCAGTCTATTGACATAGGCGTTTATAGCAGGAGGCCGACTGGGCCTTACCCACCCCAGTGCGGCCTAGTGCCCTTTGGCGTATCTGGCGTTATTTTTTAGAATGAACCTAGCTTTTCATAAAACAATGATGTGATAGATACATACATACATAGACTCACGCCTGCTTCCCGGAGGGGTAGGCAGAGACTATGGAACGCCATTTGCAACGATCCTGACATACCTACCTCTCCGCTTCATTCACTTCCATCAAGTTTCTCATGCATGCTCTTCTGTTTAGGGTACTTCTGACCTGTCCTTTTTTGAGGATGTCTCCAATGATGTGAATATGTAAATAATTTGACTTTGAAGAAGATTTGACTCAGGTGATCCGTCTGATCGTTCAACCCCTATGCCATGAAAAAGTGATATTATAAGTTGTCTTTTTGTTCCTTAGACAATGTGGTTGCGGCGCGGAGACGCGTTCAGTGTTGTGCAGCAGTAAGCTGCCTCAAGTGTGCGGTCGTGTGTGTGCGCGCACGCTTGAGTGCGGTGTGCACACTTGCACCAAGGACTGCCACGAGGGCGACTGCGACACCTGCACCGAGACTGTCACACAAGGTGAGACTACGACCAAGTTATGACTAGTTTAGAGGTTACAGTTAGGTAATGAAATCTATATACATATGTGTATAAAAAAAGCAGAGTTTTTCTATTTAGAATCTAGGTTATGACTTGACCTATTCAACGTTTTTGAATTATTGATAAACGTATTTCAGTATGCTACTGCCCCGCCGCCAAGTCTCGCTCGGTCCCGTGCACGCGCGAGTCGGGGTGTGAGAGCGCGTGGTCGTGTGGCGACACGTGCGGACGCGTGTTAGCGTGTGGCGCGCACGTGTGCCGACGCGCCTGCCACGCGCCGCCCTGCGCCGCCTGCGACCTGCTGCCCGCGCGCGTGCTCACCTGCCCCTGCGGCAAGAACAAGTGAGCACCCCCCCTTAGAGTGTTATGTTACGTAACGGCCGTGTCGAGGTGTAACCAACGCAGACGGCGTGCCCCTCGCATGCGACACTCGAACGACGCTCGCAAGCCGGCGGCCATGCGTCTTGCGTGTGCGATGGTCGGGAATAACAAAGGTCTAATCATGCCACGTTGACGCTTCCAGCGTCCGCGTCCGCGTCACGCAACCGCGACCAGCGGAATAGATAATGCGTATTCTCCTGTGATCTTTCCAAGGCTTTCGAATGTTTTGATCTTGATACAGTAATCTGCAAACTACTATGTTCGTGGATATTCTCTGTAACTATGTAGTAAAATAGTATCTTTCCAAAAACAGCAAAGTATAAAATTTAATAAAAATGGAACAACATGTTTACAAATTTTTGCTCGAATTGGTGTACCGCAGGGTTCAATACTAGGACCGTTTTGTTGTTTCTATATGTATTGATACTTTTAAAATTTTGCGACTTGTACACATTATAATATTTATGTAACGGATCTATATCGCGTTGAAAACATAGATAAATAAATACTTCGTATTTCCTACGAAATTTTGGCACAGCAGTGTTATATCTAAAAGAGGAAAAGAAAGAAAGACATTTTTTTTAATCAGTGTCGTCTTGTCAATCCCAGGCTAGACCCTGCGTCCCGCAAGTCGTGCACGGAACCGATCCCGCTGTGCGGCAACATCTGCGCCAAGCCGCTGCAGTGTGGCCCGGCCGGGGACAAACACTTCTGCAAACTTGATTGTCATGAAGGTAAGTTTAATCAACAAATTCGAAGTAGAAAATTGATCGGACATAAACCCTTTATTCACTTAAGGCACAATGGGCCGCTAATGAGCGTCAGATAAAAAAAAAATTAAAGACTTTTCACATTTAATTTTAGTGCCATGAGAAAGAAAGGGCTATAAAACTCACGGTCACTCTTTTTTTGTGATTGCCGCAACAATTTATATTTTGTAAGGAGCTGACACAATGTTTTCACATATTTGTTAGTTTGTTACCGTTTCAAACCCATCATTCGAACTAAAAACTATGTTTGCTGCCAACAAACAGAGATTGCCCTAGACAGACTGGGAATTGTTTGTAGGCGGGTGGAAGCTTATTTATATTCATCCAGTTGTTCTAAGGCAAATTAAACAAATCTATTACCTGTATCTTCACAGATGTCAGGCCTGGAACTAAGTTAGGGAAATACAAGCAAAACTAAGGTGGCGACGATAGATTGAATGAAAATAACACGAGGGCACGTGGACGTCGACACCGGATTCACAATTTAAGTTTTACAAATGTCAATGTTCAACTCGACTTTTGCCGGGCAAATCAACTAGCGGCAAGACTATTACACTATACAATTCGCGAAGCTGGTTCAACCATGTGCTTTTCAAAAGGCGATGATTATACGAGACGACAAACGTGGTAATTTTTCAAGACAAGAACAAAGAAGAAAATGATGTGTCATCTTACAGTGTGACCAGAGTCAAAAAATTACAATAGGCAAAAATATTATACCAACTAATATTCTCGATTTAACTATCATAGACAATATTTCTATTTCACACATATAGTATAAATCAATCTTATAAATATTTGTATGTTACTTGCAGGTCCTTGCCCCGTGTGTCCAGACAAGACGGTACTGCAGTGTCGGTGCGGACACTCGAGCCGCGAGGTTCCGTGCGCGGACCTGCCGCAGATGTACAACAATGTACTGTGTCAGAAGAAGTGCAATAAGGTACGTACTACGTAATGTTCACTGGGTAATAGAGCCTTGCTGATTTCAGCATGGGCTGGCTCGACCGGGGAAGTACCAGGTTCTCAAAGAATATCGATGTAAAATAACAGTATCTATACTGTTGCGTTTCGAGCGATGAGTGAGAGACCCATCTTCTATTCCTTCTACCTCATCCCGCTCCACCTCCGAGACAGAAAAACCAAAAAAAAAATTCATATAATATCTTCTTGGGTTTACGCGAATTTTACACATTGAAATTAAACTACAGTTTACAGATTTTATCGCGATGTATTGGTTTCACTAAGTTATTACATTTGAAACGAATGATCTAGTGATCATGTGCTTTAATTTTAAAAATAATTCATATTTTATCACCAACTAGAGGATGCCCATAGCTACGCGCACAGATTTTATTTCAATTTAACCATTTCATCCCAATCCCGGGAGAATTTCGGGAAATCCCTTCTTAGTATTATAATTTGGATTATGGGGCTTGGAATTTTAAAGAAATAAATATTTTAACAGTTGCAAGCCTGTACATATATTCCAATTTTATATTATTATTCCAACACAAAGCCTCATACTAAAAAAAAGAGATATCCACAATTTAAATACTAGAAATGACGGTAAACTAGTAGTGACGTCCACCCGGCTAGAGAAAATAAAAAATTATTTCAAATGCCAATGTGTGCGCTTTTACAATAAAGTACCAAGCAATATTCAAAATTTAAGCTTCAACAAATTCAAGAAGGTAACAAAACAAAACTGTGTCAAAAAGGCTGTATATTATTTTTAAAATAACCATTTTAATGAACGACAACATTATGGACAAACCAGCTCATATATGAAAAATGCAATGTAGTTAATACAATAATAATAATAATCAATAATGATCCCCTCCGGGGATACAGGCTTAGTTCTTTAAATTGTATAAAACAAGACGAAGAAAAGAGTGGCCCGGAGTTTATTCCTCTCCCTCCCGGACCGCGAAAGCGTTTAGA
Organism: Euclidia mi; assembly: GCA_944739405.2. Classification (NCBI taxonomy): domain Eukaryota; kingdom Metazoa; phylum Arthropoda; class Insecta; order Lepidoptera; family Erebidae; genus Euclidia; species Euclidia mi. Next base: position 124,496,860 of record OX123182.2, on the reverse strand, counting down.
CGTGTCCTCCGTAAAAGTTTTTTTTAATTAAATATCGCCTATTTTTTGATAAATAATTACTAAAGTCAAAAAACATAAATCGCGAAGTACCAGGCGCGCATAAAGCAACCGTAGTAACTACGTACGCGGAGTCAGTGTGGAAGCAGGATAGCAACAGCGAGATAACATCGTGCGCGCTTCGTTGACAACGGTGCGTATGCAACACAGCCCACCGACACTACTTCACTGCGCTGCTTGCCACAATCTACAAGCGACAGCGATTATCACCCCATCATTGCATCTGACTTAAGTAAAAACAAGTTGTTCGAGAATTCGTGTGATTAAACCTTCTTTTTTTGCTAATATAAACATCATGTTTAAAAGTCCACCCGCTACCCCAACTGAAGCGCCACAGTCCGAAGTCAACTTGATGAGAACACCACCTCATCAAAGAATTGCTGCAATTTCAGACCCGGACCTCAGACGAATAAATCCAGATGCACCATCTCTATCCAACGTCACTCAACGTAATAAACGGAAATATACGACAAATGTGGTAACGGTTGATGAACTGGATAATTTCAAGGCAGAAATAAGAGCTATGATCGAGGCCCTGACCAAATCTCAAAACTCCCGTCTAGACAAACTGTTCGACAATATGTTGGAGATCAAAAACCACTACTCGGACATTAAGGCAACAACTGGTGATATGGAAAAGTCGATGACTTATGTCTCGGATCAGTTACTGTCGATTGACACCAAAATAACCTCCCTGGAAGCCGAGCGTAGGACAGTGTCAGCTAAGCTATCTGCACTGGAGGATAAACTCGAAATACACGACCGAAATCTTATCAAGACGAGTGTTGAAATTCGCAATGTCCCCAAGCAAGAAAAGGAAAATCCAACGATGCTTTACAATTTAATTCAAAATTTGTCGAAACAACTGGATAATAGCATTGACCCCACCACTATCCGTGACATAACACGCCAACCGTCCAAAAAGGAAAATAAAACTTCTAACATCTCAGTGGAATTCTGTAGCACCCTCACAAAGATCAATCTCTTGACAGCCGTCAAAGAGCACAAGAAGAGAAACCCAATCAGCAAACTCGTTTCAACCCATCTCGGCATACCAGCCGTACCGCCTACTCCCATATATATTGCTGAGCTACTCACATCCCAAGCTAAGAGACTATTCTATCTCGCGAGAACTTTCGCCAAGGAGAATAAATAGCCCTATCTACAGTTGTTTAGATGTTAATCAAGCAACCAATTAGTCATTAGTCATTTATTCATTACAAAAAATATTGTGTAGAATTTCAAACTTACATACTAAACATATTAAAAATAACATTATTTAAAAAAAAATTATAACCTTACAGTACAAAATAAATAGAATGTCACATTGATTGGGATGTCATTACAGAAATTTTATAAGTTAAAAAGTTAATAATAAAATTACAAAAGATTCGACATGCTATCATTCTGAAACTCGTCTATGCTGTAGTAGCCCTTTTTCAAAAGAAATGACTAATTTATTTTTAAAAATATGTATGCTGTTAATACCTTTCATGTCAACTGGCAGTTTATTAAAGATGCTTTCTGCTTGGACTAAAGAACTGTGTTTTACGACATTTAATTTAGCCTGAACAAGTCTTGTTAAATCTTTCCTACGGCTAGCATGCCTAATCTGTCTTTGTTCTAGAGTTTCAAACTTGTCCAGGTTTTTAATAAAATTGGTCAGCAGCACCAAAATGTACAGACATGGAACCGTAAGTATACTGAGCTCCTTAAAGTGGTTTCTGCACGATTCCATTTGATCGATCCGTAGCATTGTTCTAATCGCCCTTTTCTGCATTACAAATGCTGAGTCTATATTATACTTATAACTATTTCCCCATAACAGGATACTGTATCGAAGTTTGGATTCTACCAGCGCATAATAAACTATTTTTAACTGGTCTATATTTAATTCTTCTCTTAAACTTTTAACGGCGTAGCAAGCCGAACTTAATGTGTTGACTATATCCGTCAGCTCTGGTTTCCAATTTAGTAAAGCATCTATGTGGATCCCAAGAAATTTTAAACTTGATACCATTTCCACCTGACTAGATGCCGAAACAATATTCAACGTCTCATTCGTTTTCGTCGTGGATTTAAATAACATACATTTTGTTTTATTTATGTTTAGTTTTAAATTATTTCCATCAAACCATTTTCCAAAGGCGGACGTAATATTATTAATTATTTCCTGTTCTAAATTTTTGATGTCTTTCGCAGATATCACTGCATTTGTGTCATCTGCAAATATGACCAGTTCAGAACTCGGGCTCAAACTATTAATGTATTTAGTCAGGTCGTTTAAAAATAAAATAAAGAAAATTGGACCCAGTACCGATCCTTGGGGCACTCCTCTATTTACTGGCATTAATTTTGATTTGTGTATTAATTCTCTTCCTTCTGATATACATTTCATTTCTACATAATATTTTCTATTCTGCAAGTAGGAAGAGAACAGCTTTAACACATTATTCCTAATTCCATAATGCTCTAATTTTTTTAGTAGTATGTGATGGTCTACTGTGTCAAAAGCAGCACTAAGATCGAGGAATAGCCCTGCAACTTTATCTTTTTTGTTTAATCTACTTACTACGTCCCCAACTAAAGTGTTTACGGCGTCTATGGTACCCATATTATTCCTATAGCCAAATTGTCTACTGCTTAAAATTTCATATGTGTGTAGGTGATTTAATAGTCTCATTTTAATTATCTTCTCAAATATTTTTGACAACACAGGTAAAACAGATATGGGCCTGTAGTTATCAGGATCTGTTTTAGATCCTTTTTTAAATATGGGTATTACTTTTGCTGTCTTAAACTGGTCAGGAAAAACGCCACTCTCTATACATTCATTTAAAACATCAGCAATGGGTATAGATAAAATATCAATATTATCCTTAATGACAGACAGGTATATCGTCGTAACCTAAAGAGCTCTTTGAATCCATTTTCTTAACTAGTTTGTGAATTTCGATTGGTAAAATGTAATCGAACGTCATGTTGTTTTCTATCCTTTTCACATTTCCTGTTAAAAAAGTCATTGCAACAGCTGAATTCAAGGATTTTGATAAGGTGTCCTGACTGAACCTACGTGAAAATATGTCTACAATCTGTTCTGGATTATCAATTATTTTATTATTTATCTTTAAAGTTATTTTCTCACATTCAGCTGTATTGTTGGATACCTTTTTATGATTTACTATACTCCAGATTGTCTTAATGGGGTTAGAGGACTGCAAGACTTGCTTCCTAGTTGCATTTTTTTTAGCCTGTCTTACCTAATTACCTTTTTGTAAATCTGAATGTATTTATTTCTGTATTTTAAAATCGATATGTCACATTCTTCTTTGTTTATAAAACTCAAAACTCTTTTAAACTTACTAGATATTTTAATACCCAAGGATATCCATTTTAATTTATCTCGATTTTGCATATTGATTCTTCTATTCTGGACCCTAAACACACGTGAATGAAGGTCTTTAAATTTTGAGATAAACGAATTCATGCCTAGATTCCAATCCGTTTCTAGAAGCTTCTTCCTAAACAAACCCTTGTATTTTTCACTATATATCCTTTAACTTTTGACTATAAATTTATACTGTTTCTTTAAAGAGACACTCTTTAATTTTAAAGTACACAATAACCCTGCATGTCCATCTGATAAGCCATTATGATAAACATTTACATTTGATAAATTGTTTTTTGAGATATTAGTTATTATATTGTCAATGCATGACATGGATGAATTGCGGATAAATGTAGGTGAATATATTAAAGCTTCAAAACCATAGCATGTCAAAAGAGATGAAAATGAATTTTGTTTTGCACCTGGCATCAACATGTCAATGTTAAAGTCACCACAGATGATACATTGTTTTTTATAAAAATAATGCAATAACTTTTCAAGATTGTACATAAAACTATCAAAATTACCACTCTCAGGAGTTCTATAGCAACATATTATATTCAAATTAGTTTCGACATCCTTCACACCACATATCTCAAATACATCCTGTTTATATAATTGTTTACATACTTCTTAATCTTCAGTTTTGCGTTTACTGTCTACCAACACTAAAGTACCTCCTCTCTTTTTAGTCTTTCTTACATTATATGTACTTAAATTATAGTTTTGTAAATTAAATTGTTTAATAGGGGCCTCATTTAGGAAATGTTCACTTATACATAAATAATTTATTTCAGTATTCATTCCATTTAAGTATATTTGAAGATTATTTATTTTATTATTTATTCCACACATGTTTTGATGGTAAATAGTCAAAGACTCAAGATATGAATGATTCAAGACATTAGTACTCTCATTGGTCACGAAAAAAGGTCTGACTATCGACTAGGTTATTTTCTGAATTTTCTAATGTAGTTGTATCTATATTAAGCAATATTTTGTCAGTTTGTGTGGAGTTATCTTTCTGAAATACAGTAGGTTTAGATATAAAAGTCTGATTTTTATTAGATAATTCATACAATTTAAATTTTTGCCGCTAGTCAATTCTTAGGATTTCTTTCAACAAAACTCTAGATAGGTTAGGGGTTATTACTGAATGCCTAGGAATGAATCTTCTATAGTCCATGTCTACATAGGTAACATTTTCATATTGCATGCAAATATGCCTAAGCAAGTAGTTTAATTTTGTTTCGTTTAAGTATCTATTAAATGGTATTTCAGGTATTAGAACATTTGTGTTTTTCATTTTATGCAAGTAACTACTGAGTATACATTGAAAGTGCAGTGGATTTGTATCATTCATGCCACCCAATAATATTACATAGTCATTCATATTTAATTTCATAATTTCCTGAGACATAATGGTATCATTTAATTTAGCAGATGATTTCCAGTAGCACGAAACATGGTATGTTGGGCCAAGAAGTTGTTGTAAGAATGCCCGGATGTGTTTTCCACGTTGATCAGCTAGGATGATAACTCTTTTTACTTGCTTTGCTGGACCTGTGGCGCCATCTCTTGAAACCCGACCAACAACCAATTTTATTTCTGAAGATTTTTCTCCCTGGTTGCATTTAATTTGTTTTGACTGTAAGGCCTCTGGATCATCTTTATCTGCCTGTTCTGCTGAGCAGAGGCGGCTCGTGAAAGATTATATTGGGTGTTCACTAAAAAAGAAGATGAAACTGCTTACAATGTATTTTGTGAATGCTTTTACAATTAATAGTAAGATGTGCTAAATCATCGATAGGTACCTACCCGAACCGTCCACGCAGTATCAACTCTGGCGCCACTAAACAAAATACACGGAAAACAAAACCGCTTCTTACTTCCTTCACATTTTCGCAACCATATAACCAAAGCGTTTTATCATACCTATTGGTCGTTTTTAAATTTTTTTTCACAGTTTTTCATAAAGTTTACGCTGTTATATTCCATATTAGTTACACAATTTAACTGTCTTTCTTAAACATATATACACGATCACACATACAATTAACAATATTTAAAACACCAATCCTTTTCTAATTACCAACGTTTGCAGAGAAATGTTTTGCTTTTGTTTACATTCAAATGATACCGGCAAAACACTATTAAAAAAAAACGGCGCACACGTTTTAATTTTTCTTCGTGACAAATGGTCATATCATTTAGTCGGGTAATATATTCGCGCATGCGCACCTCGTCAAGCTAGGCAGGAGCGCCGCTCCGTATTTGCCTTATTTCTCATACAAATCTTTTGTCTCACGCGCCCAGCGCATAGAACGCTCTCTCTTTCGCACTCATTACGTTTCAGTATTAAGCGTTGTACTAAGCTTTCGTCAACTAAGAGCGCTGTTATGAGCGCTCCACTCAACAAAAATACCTATGTATGTTTCAAGAGTGTTGACAAATCACAAAATTATGATAAACAGTTTAGTAGTCAAATACTTATTTGTAGATATGCATTATAGAAAAGAGAATAGGTGTGTATTAAAATATTGGGCATTTTAATAGAATAAGTTTATATGAGTTGTATAATTTTATAATTTTGGGAGTTCACTGCTCCAGCGCTCCTTTGAACGAGCCGCCACTGCTGCTGAGTCTAGTTCGTTTTTGTTAATTTGGATGTCATATGAATGTAAGTGAGTCAGTATTGTATCGTGTTTGGTCGGCTGAGATTCTTGAGCCGTGGTAATTACAGATGCATGTGGACTGTTAATGAAGTTTTGTGTCAGACGACGCTTGACGCTATTTTTCCGTGTAGAAGGGATGTTTTTACGAAGGGATGATAGCGGGCTTGAGCAGATCAGTTTTAATGCAGCTATTTCGTTTGACAGGTGGGATATCTGATTCTTCAAGTCAATATTTTCAAGAATTACATTCTCCAGTTCGCTCTGCGTGCTTTGCAAATTTGTTTTTAGATTGCATATCTCGGTGTGCATTTCTTCCCGACACAAGGATAAAACACGGTCAGATATATCCAAACTTTTGCCCAAAAATTTCTTCGGAATTATTGGAATCAAAAGAATAACTCATATCCATTCTTTCCAGAGATTTGGTCTTTGTCAGCTGTATCCTAATATTATTATTGTTTGATTCAGTCATGTTTACTTCACTTTAGCGCCCTCTATTTCCTTATTTAGTCACTACTCAGACACTAGGCGTATTGATGAGCCAAGTTGTGCTAAGTTATCGAGCTAACTAGATGCTTTAGCTAATCGGTAATAGATGTCACTATTATCGTTTATAGCTGTCCTTTATAACTTATATCGTAGTTACGCTATTAATCCAAAGATGTCGCTTCGACTTATTTCAATAATAGCCATACAAACTAGCGTCATCTGTTATTGATTGCGTAGTAACAGGAACATTAACGATAGAATTTTCAAATTTTGCTAGTTGTGGCTATTTGACACCAGAGGCAATGATTTGCAATTAATTGTTTTATGTTTGTTTCTATATTTTTTTAATTATAGACTACTCAGTCCCACTCGTTACACGATAAAGTACTTACGGTTTCGTTTCACAAAGCCACAAAATATGGATAAACTACGGCAAAAGGATTTAAAGTCACTTGTAGAAACAAAACATTTTCACAACCAATACTTCCTTATTAAGCTTGTTTGTCGAATGATAACAGTTTTACACACAGTGCTAGTCACTATAGTCAATATTATCCACAATTTACTTCTATTTATTCACTATTATAAATACACTTAATTATTTTTAAACGATCGGCATTAAATCAATGTTTACACAAACAACGCCACCTGGCGAATTCAATTACCTTATTAATACTCTGAACTCCGTAATTACCGCAAATTCTATCTTGAAAGCTGTACCAAACCGCAAAAGACTTAACAAACAATGGATGACCCCTAGTCTATTAAGATGCTTGCGTAACAGGGACAAACTCCATCTAACACTTAAAAAAGCCCCTAATGATGAGATCCTAAAAATTACTTTCAAAAGATACAGGAACTTTTGCACTAATCTACTTAAAACCATCAAAATTAACTACAGTAAAACCCTAATCAACAATGCGCAGGGTGATACTAAAAAGGTTTGGGGAGCTATAAAATCCATCACTCACACTGCAAAGGACACCACACAACCACTTGAGTTACTTTCTTCAGGAGACCCTAAACGTAAAGTTAATGATATCAACTCTTACTTCGCCAACATTGGACGACTTTCTGCTTACAGTTTTGCCCACAACACTCATTCTTCTGGGACAGATGACCTTCAATACCATCAGCACTCTTTCACCCTCTTGGATACAGATGAGACAGAAATTGAATCTCTCATAACAAATTTGAAAAGAGATTGTGCAGTGGGTAGTGATAACATCTCTAGTAACTTCATTAAAATGTTCAAGATCTTCTTAATTCCCCCCATTACATATGTTTGTAACCTGGCTTTTAATACAGGCCAATTCCCTGAAGCATTTAAACTTGCAGTAGTTCTCCCTATCCACAAAGGAGGGGACAAACATAGCCCAAACAATTACAGACCCATCTCCATTTTGCCATCACTCTCAAAAATACTCGAGAAACTATTAAACAACAGGTTAGAAAAGTTCCTACAACAAAACCACCTATTGTCACCACATCAATATGGTTTTCGTCCAGGCTGGTCCACGTCCAAAGCTGTTTTAGATCTGACTAATGATGTAGTCGCCAAGCTTGACAATAAGTCTAAGGTTATAGGTGTTTTTCTTGACATTGCAAAGGCTTTTGATACTATTTCTGTCCCCATCCTCTGTACAAAGTTAGAGAAGCTCGGAATTAGGGGTACTCAACTTGCCCTCTTCAAAAGCTATCTCACTAGCAGAGTGCAGTATGTGAGGATAAATGATTTCTGTAGTGACTCACTCCCGCTTACACACGGAGTTCCCCAGGGCAGTATCGTTGGTCCTACTCTGTTTCTATTGTACATTAACGATCTCTGCCAGCTACAGCTTCATAATACAAACATCTTCACCTACGCTGATGATACTGCCCTTATATCCTATGGTGACTCATGGGAATCTGCTTTCAGTAGTGCTGCTTTCAAGTCAGCTTCAATGTAGTCACGAGTTGGTTAGCCAGAAATCAACTCTCCCTCAATGTTACTAAAACTACATACCTCACTTTTTCACTAACTTCACCTGGCCAGCCGTCTTCTGCCTTTTCTCTCACAGCTCACAATTGTAATTCTCCGCTTTTGACTGTATGTGACTGTCCTACTTTGTCTCGGGTAAACTGTATAAAATATTTAGGAATCCAAATTAACGACAGTCTATCCTTTCACACACATATTGATAGCCTTACTTCCAGGATTCGAAAACTAACCTATGTTTTCAAAGCCCTCAACAATGTAGTCGATGCACGTGTCCTCAGAATCACTTACCTGGCCCTCTGTCAATCACTCATACAATACTGCATTGTAGCCTGGGGTAGTACAGATAAGTCCTATCTTCTAAAACTGGAGCGTGCCCAAAGATTGATTCTGAAAGTTGGCTGGAGACTCCCTTACCGATTTCCCACAACCGACCTACACAAAATTACAAATGTCCTCTCAGTTCGCAAACTCTTCATCCTCAATGTTGTTCTGACTACTCACTCGCAGACCTTTATGATCCCTACAGGCTAGAACCTCTACGTAGAAAACATCATGTGTGTCCCTCGATCTTAACCAGAACATGTTTCGCTCAACGTAGTTTTTACTTTCTTGGTAGTTATTTATACAATAAGTTAAATAAATTACTAAATTTGTATCCGATGACGAAATTCCAGTGCAAAGAGGCAGTTACTAATTACTAACATGATTTGGATTATGATGAAACGGAAATGATAATTAGCATCATTGAATAACCACAAAAATAGACACATAAAACAGGAAAAAATAGCATAGAGTGGTGAAATTTATACAAAAATTGAACACATCAATTTAAACATATTATATTCATATATACCTACAACATATTACCAAATTATGTATAATAATATTTTTCATATAATATATGCACATAACATAACACATTACCATGTCTATACCAAAAATTAATTATAATAATATAGTTAATAATAAGATACAAACATATATAATTATAATCTTAACCCAATAATGTCGCCGTACCCTTGTCACTTGTACCACACCGATTACTAGTTTTGTCATTAAGTATTGTACTGGTGAAACATTTTTTCCGTAATACCCACACTACTTAGTTATGTTATATTCTGATGGTACCCGCCTAGTGTCCTACATTTTTAGGGTGCCGTACCTCACAAGGTAAAAAAGGAACCCTTATAAGATCACTTTCTTGTCCGTCTGTCTGTCTGTCTGTCTGTCTGTCTGTCTGTCTGTCTGTCTGTCCGTGTGTCACCACCGATTTTCTCAGGAACGGGTGGACCTAGCAAATTGAAATTTATACCAGATACTGAGGTCTATGGTTCCTATTAGGTGTGTAAAAATCAGGGTCCTGGGTCGACCCGATAAAAAGATATGGTCAAAATTAGGTTTTTGCGAAAACTTGTAAGCACCAAAATTAACCTTAATTTTCAACTTTTTTTAATTTTCGGAATTTTTCCTTTACTTCTGCTGTAAGACCTTGGTTTTGACAAAAATTGACAATTCTAGGTCAACCGTAAGTACCCTATAGGTTTTGGGTCGAAAACCTATATGGTAGTTCCCGTTGAACTAGAATCACGAAATTTGGCCAAAAGCAGGGTCCTACAGCACAAATAAAGGAAAAATTCTGAAAATTTTAAAAAGTTGAATATTAAGGTTAATTTTCGTACTTGTTAAAGCGCCCCTAATGGAGAGAAGCGATCGATAGAGACCGCTAGGGGGCGCATTTAGAAAATGTATGGAAACTGTTCCTGTCGTCTAGGCTATCGTCCACCGTGACGATTGAGTGCAAACTGGTACTAGACCCTCAGATTTAGAAGACTAGCGTAATTAGCACCAACCTCAAATAAGGTAAAATGCGTACGGAACCCTCGGTGCGCGAGTCAGACTCGCACTTGCCCGATTTTTTTAAGTTTTATCGCATTCTTTGTACTTACCTACTGACATCCTACCAATTAGTGTTCCATTACTTACCTAGTTATGTTAGTCTTGGCTATATTTTTGCTTTATATAATTGTAGCTTATCTTTTATACATTATTATTTGTTATTCCTTTCCTACCTTTTACGTACAATTGTTTGGAAACGCTTCTAAACACTACTTCTGCATTACCGTATGTCACCCGTGGAGAGAGCCTGGAGATCTGTCACACAGGTTTCGTACCTAGTACAAACTCCAGCTCTCATTAAGGTTTTTATTTATGCAGCCCTATGTTTAAGAACTTGTAATGTACCTTTTTGAGAGTAATAAATAAAATAAATATATTATTATTATTATTGCCTGATTCTTCTCTCGAGGCTCTACTTTCTGAACACGCATTTTTTTTTAATGCTCAATTATGTAAATATGCAATCATAGTTATTTTATTTTTAATATTATTTTCCATGACTTTCTGACGTGTCCAAAACATTTTATGTAAATTTTATGGAAATAAACGTATTTGAGTTTGAGTTTAGTGATCATGCATGTCAAATTCCAGGATCTTGCGTCCAATAGGTTTGGCTGTGCGTTGTCCATCAACCAGTCAGTAACGCAAGAATTTCATATGTACAGATTAAATCGCGATAGGCTTTACTTATTATGTCAGTTACACAGTTTCTGTAGGAAGAGCGAAATATTTTTTATTTCGCATACAACAAGACGTCCGCGTCAGTACAAAAATATTGTTACGCCATCTATCGGTGAATGGGGGCTACTAGAAGAGATTGAATGTATCGGTGGTTTAAAGGTAATTCATCTTCTCTGTACTAGATGGCGTTGCTGTATCGAGTATCGATTGTTCGCGAATATTTCGACAGTTTTGTGGAAACATCTAGAATGCGCTAGTGATGTTATCCGGCCAGTATAAATAGAGCGGGAGCGAACGGACCGGATACAGTAACAATTGAATATCGAAGCGATAAACAAGAAGCGAAGGGAAGTAATTCGGAAGTGTTTAGTGGTGTTTTTATTAGTGTTGAGAATTAAGTGTGAAATAAGTGTGTTTTTACTAGTTGTGTAAATAAGTGTGTATAGTGTTTGTGTATAAATAAAGTTCAGTTTAAGTGGCATAGTGAGTTATAATTTATCGTCGAACCCCAGCTCGTAACAATATGTATCAAGAATAACAATAGACCAAGAAGGGATCCTTGGGGTACCCCAGACAGATTATAGGTGGTTAACTTTGGCATTGCCTATATTAGATATCTGAAAGCCATTACTCAAATAAGTTTCGAATATCTTTTATACTGTACCTCGTATTTCTTTTACCATTTTGTTAATATGAAGTGATATAGGATTACTAACGGTATCGAAAGCCTTTGTGGTTCTAACTTAACTATACGTGCACAGTTGCTTCTAATATTTTGTTCCTTCCATGCTTATGTTTTTAAACTTTCGTGGTCTTTAGCATTAGATTGCCTTTCGGGATATATATTACGTAACTTTGTTTCAAGTACCTATCCGATATTTCGGCATTGTTGCAAGCGCCGTTTGCTGGCTCTAATATTGATTATGTTGTTGGCAGAAACTGTCGTGTGGTCGCCACCGCTGCCGCACAGTTTGCTGTGCAGCCACATCCCACCGCTGTGCACTGACCTGTGGGCGCACGCTGTCCTGCCAGACGCACCGCTGCGAGGAGTTCTGCCACACGGGCCACTGTGCGACGTGCCCCCGCGTCAGTCAGTATACACACACACCATACGTGTCTATATAAACTAGTTTGCGGCCAAAGGTCAGTGCTGTGTAATGACACAGCACTGACCTTTGGCCGCACACTGTCCTGCCTGATGCACCACATTTTTTTTAATTATCTTATTTCGTCCTTATTGCGTTAGCCTAATGAGTGAATTTGGCCAAATTTTAAGCAGATAATGTAATGTAACATGCAAACGCGTAATTTTTTGCGTTTTAAGGTTGATGACCTAATAAATCTGTCTAGGGCAGGACTTACGTGTTTCAGTGCAGTGAAAACTAAATATTTGTCTAGTGACTAAACTACTGCTCGTATTGAACTGAAATTTGGTGTAGAGCTTATACATGTCACGTACTACACGTGGTTGAAATAAAACCTGACCGTTGTGTCAACGCTGTATACTACTCAATATTTTATTGCTCTCCATAAGTTACATAAGGTGTTACATATCAAAGTAAAAGAAACATTATGGACCCTGTAAGGCACGGCAACATATAATAATGTGGAAGAGAGGAGGATGCTACTTTTTAATTACATTACTGGCTGCCCGCACTAGTGATGTACACACCACACATTGGTTGGTCGCAGGTTTCGAGGAACTCACCTGCGAGTGCGGCGCGGAGGTGCTCCTGCCGCCGGTTCGCTGCGGCACCCGCGCGCCCCCGTGCAGCGCCCCCTGTACTCGCCCGCGCCCCTGCCAGCACCCGCCGCATCACACCTGCCACTCCGGCGACTGTCCCCCGTGCGTCGTGCTCACCACTAAGAAGTGCCATGGGAACCATGAGGTAAGGTACTTGCGGACTTTTCAGCACCTTCGCCTTTCTTCCCAGTATGCAGTAGTGAATTCAAGGTTTTGTTTGGGAGAGGCCTTATTTTAGTTTGGGAGACAGGCTTGATCCTGGTGCAAGAAGATTTTAACAGGGGAAATCCTAAAAAGTAATTTTTCTTCAACAGAAAACAGATGCGTTTTGGCGTAGGGTTTGAGCCCCCTTAGAGCGCTTGTACCCGCGAGAATCCACAAGAATTCTTGTCGTCTCCTCATCCAACCCGTGTACACTACATCAGCGATGAATAAGAAAAAATATCTTGTGTGAGCTAAAAATATTCGTGCCTATACGAAATAATTCGTGTCGTTTACACGAGTATTTGGTATTATCTGAAGCAGACACATTGGATTTTCTTAGCCTGTACAAGCGTCCTTAGTCCTGGACCGCCCCTTATGACATCATCTATATTTTTACCTCACAGGAGCGTAAGACGATACCATGTTCGCAAGAGGAATTCTCATGCGGTTTACCGTGTGGCAAGCCGCTGCCTTGCGGCAAGCACACTTGCATCAAGACCTGTCACAAGGGACCCTGCGACACCGGCAAGTGAGTAATATACTTAATTAACACCATTTCTCTGTAAGTCGTCATCCACGCATGACAGCGCTTTGATTTTACGTGTGTTTTTATTCAAATTATTTGATCAATTGATTTATTTATCTAAGTTGATCAAATCATTTGGATTTTTCCAGTAATTTGGAGAGTATGAGAGAATGGTTCAAGCGCGAGCAGACTGGTAAAGCCAGTTGGCAAGGCTAACTTATTATATGTGTGTGTGACGTCGCTCGCCAGAGTCTGAAACTGACGCATGCTATCAACCGAAAATGGAGGAAAGTCAGGAATCTAATTGGCAATGACCAACGCAGACTAGACAGACAGTTGACGTAACACTCCAAAGCCTAAAAATCCTCGCAGTGTTGCCATTCCGTTAGGTACATTTTGGAGAGAGTGCACGATGTAGGAATCGTCCTTTTACCATGGCACGACAAATGCTGTCTTTTTTATCTTGTCACTTTGTAATATGGTGGACATGCCATTTTTGGCACTTATCGGCCGTATCGGAGTTTCATCACTAGCCGATAAGTGCCATGTAACAAGATGTAAACTAATTTTGAATGTATTTGGAAATAATGTGTCCTCAAAGGTGCTGAAACTGGGCCTAAGTTTCATCATTGCCTTTATCAAGAGTTTAGCCACCTTGCTTATTACGTGGATTCGATAGCCTTTCGACGTTCTTATTAGTCTACACATGCTCATATCGTCGAAACACTCGGCACAAGTCAATCAGTGCGTAGAACTTCTATCTTTTTCTTTTTTATTCTTTTTTTAGGGACTTCTGTAACGCATAGCGTATGTCAGTCCCATCGTACCCTAATCTTCATTACATTTCACTTATGTCTATTAGATATCGGCCATAAATTTGAACAGGGATTCAGCTTCGGCACCATTTGGTTGAGACAAAATTTTGTGAAATATACCTATATCAGTCCTGTTCAAATCAAAGGTTTTAATTAAATTATTTCGACTCGTTTCATACCGGGTGCATTCCGTTAATAAATTATGCAAGTCTTCGGTAACGTCACATACCTCACAATTGGGCGATGTTACCTTCTTCATCAAGAAAGCAAATTTTCGGCATGGAATGTGTCCAGACCTGAGTCTGTGAGCAATAACAACTAAATTAACAAGCACTTCTATCGAATCGAGTCTGTAAACTCATGGTGGAGGCACAGATTTAGGTTGCACAATAAATCAGTGAACCGTGTGTTCGCACCAGGTGCACGCAGCCGTGCACGGAGAAGCGTCCGACGTGCGGGCATGAGTGCGCGGCGCCGTGCCACGTGGGGGCGGCGCCGGGGTCCGCGGGGGCGACGTGTCCGAGCTCCGCGCCGTGCCGCCGCACCGTGCGCGCCACGTGCCCGTGCCGCCGCCGCCACGCCGACCGCACCTGCCACGACAACCAGCGGGACCTCGCCAAGTCAGTACCTTCCAAATTTGCCACAGTTTTACACATCATGTATTCGTCGTAAATATTGTAAAGCACAGGGGAGAGGATACAGCCTTGTGGCACTCCTGCCTTTATAACGGAAGGATCAGAACTGTCTGTTCTGACTCCTACATAGGAACAGTTATTTACATGCAGGTTGTAAAATAGCGGTAAGTATGGAAAGTTCAGGCACTCCCATTTCACTTTGAATTTTGAACCGTTCGTAGCTTTACCCATGTGACGCAATCAAAAGCTTTTCTAAAGTCTATGAAACACAGCACAGCATCTATGAAGCACAGCAGCAAAAAATCTGTAGTAACTAGAGTAAGCATGTAAAAGATCTAGGGCTTACATTCGACTCTAAACTTTTATTCGATGTTCACATTGATACAATAGTCAAAAAGGCTACGAAAGCACTAGGATTATATATATGCCGAATCTCATCCGATTTTAAAAGCCTCAAGACTATAAAAAATCTATACTGTTCCTTGGTTCGTAGTCATCTCGAGTACGCATCCCAAGTATGGAACATGTACGTTAATCGGCTTGAGAACGTTCAGAAAAAAATTACAAGATACATACATTACCGTTCAAACTGTTATCTGTCTGGTTACGTCAGTCGCTGCAGAAAATTTCATTTGTTACCCCTTTATGAGCGGCGTAAAATTGCAGACCTATCATTTTTATTTAATATCATAAATGGTTATATTGATGTCGCAGAGTTTGTAAGTAAAATTGGTCTGCGCGTACCATCTGCTTTTCTACGTAGATCGTATCTTTTACACGTCCCTGCGATGAGTACAAACTACAGGCAAAAATCGTACTTAGTTAGGACGAGCCGAACATTCAACGTGATGTGCCAGGATGTAAATATCGACCTCTTCACCACGAGCGTACAAAAAATTAAAACAATTTGTTGTCAGAAGTTTTTCGGTAGTACCCGCGATTAATTGTAGGTAAACTTGTTATTTGTAGGCATACTTACTCAATTACCCACTTTTGTTTTTCTCTCTTCTGCTTGCTTTTTATTGTTTACTTGTTGTATTTGTATGTGGGTAAACTTCTTAAAGAATGTTGTTTGTTCGATACCAGCGAAAACTTGTAATTGGCCCTAATGTATGTTATAAGTTTGTTTACCATTATTGTTTAGCTGTAAGTTTTCTTTTAAATAATAAAATAAAAAATAAAATAAAAATAAAAGCACTACCAGGTTGTTAAACCCTCGGCTTTTTTAAGAATCTGCTCTTTGGTGTCCCTTTACCAAAGCCAACTTACTGTGGCGGTATTTTTCGATCAATATAGTTATGGAGCCGGTGGTTTATTATATTAAAGAGGATTTTGCTAGCGTAACTGCGTGCAGAAGTAGAACTTTTCTATGCAGTGTTCAGAGATTTTATTGCATGCTCTAATTCTGACGGCAGAATATAATAATTATGGTCAGCTTTTTTTAAATTTATTTATAGAACTGCTTATTCCAACTTGACAAAAATATTATATATGTAGCGGATAGCCAATTATAGGTCCTCACGTATAACATTAAAATATACTTAACACTGTTTTCTGTAGAAGACTTGTCATACAAAATGCCGCAGTGTTGATTCCATCGACTTTGTACTTGATTTGTTTCTGTGAACAGGACTCCCTGTACACATTTTATTGCACAGGTTTCAAAGGTGCGAGTTTTAATACGCTATTTCAAAAAGATCCATCTAATTTCAATCTTCTTTCGATATTCTACAGCGTGCTTTAGCGGCCCGGTCACGGCCTACAGCGGCGGGCGGCAGCGGCGAGCGCTTTCGATGTACATGGCGCGTTTACTGTGACGCAGCGCGCGGCCGCCTCAGAGTCAACGCGCCATGTACATCGCCCCTGCCGCGCCGCTCGCCGCTTAGACCGATCTCGTGACCAGGCCCTAAGTGGCACTTGATTGTGATACTAACGTCTCCTCACGTAAATCCCTGATCTGTTCTTAAATCGGCTTAGGTATTCACGCGTTTCGATTATGTTTTGAAATGTGCTGTGGTGGAATTGGTTTTGCATGTCCAAGGCAAGACTTCAGAAGGAAGGAGAGAAAAATTCATGGAATTCTTTCTTTTATTCTTTCCAACAGAATGATGAGTGCTTTAGCGGCTACAAAAATCCAGGAGGGTGGTTCGGTCGACTTAACGGAAGTACAACGACCCGGCAACATGCTCAAAACGTAAGAAATTAAAACAACTTCAATAATCAAAACTATACTTTTAACTCTAGATAGTTTTTAGTCGACATTTATCTTCAGAATACATTGATTTTTCGAGGTGGGTCATGACAAAGTATTCTAACCACGTTTCGCGTTGCTGTGATTTGGGTTTCCATATTGGCGGAAAAAGGGACAACAGGATAAGCAGCGATGGCCTGGTTGAGAGACTGACAGACTTCTACACAGAGAAGAAACCGACATGTCCGAGAGTTCTCCATAATCTTGTTGAAAGTCGAGTGAATTCTGCCAACTCGCACATTGCCAGTGAGGTGGACTGTGGCCTTACTCTTCTCATAGTGAGATGAGACCAGTGCCTACCAGTGGAACAGTCTATCTACAGGGCTAATAATGATGATGATAAGCATGGTGTTGTTTGCGACAGGCTGGAATGTGATGACGAGTGCCGCGTAGAGGCTCGCACCCGTCAGCTGGCGCTGGCGCTGCAGATCCGTAACCCCGACGTTTCGGCCAAACTGGCGCCGCGCTACAGCGAGCACGTGCGCGCCACGGCCGCGCGCGAGCCCACCTTCGCGCAGCACGTGCACGAGCGCCTCACCGAGCTCGTGCAGCGCGCCAAGAAGGTACACAACACTCCCCCTCCCCTCTCATACACACACACACACACACACACACACATGCACGAACAAGGAACACAACACTCTCCAGGCACACAGGCTTCCAGACGCATCTAGGCCAGAAGCTAGAATATGAACAAAAGATGTGGACCAAGTATGCTTCCCTGAGGAACACCATACTGGTTTTCCAATATAATCTGAATGGTGTAACAGTGGCATTATCAGTAACGCGTAGTATGTCCACACACTGTTGACCATACTTCAGCTAACATTTCGGAGCAAGACCTCGGATCCCGTATCTCTCACATGTAATTTTGTGCTAAAGAATTATATGATCTACGGAAACAAAAGCTTTGTCGAAAAATATAGCATCAACAGGTTTTTGTCTGTAAATTGTTTTAAATCAATATTTTAATAACAAACTTCTCCTTCCATGTTCTCAGTTGTTCAATTACAAACTTTCCCCTTACAGTCCAAACAGAAGACCCGTGCGCATTCGTTCCCATCGATGAACTGGCAGAAGCGTCAGTTCATTCACGAGTTGTGCGAGCACTTCGGCTGCGAGAGCGTCGCCTACGACGCTGAACCTAACAGGAATGTTGTCGCTACCGCTGATCGTGAGAAGGTGAGATAATAATGTTACGAGCTGGGATTCGACGATAAATTATAACACTATGCCAGAAAAAAACTGTACTTTATTTACTAACACAATAACACTAGATACACACACTTAATTTTTCAACACTAATAAAACTCACTTTTCACACCACTAGAACACTTCCGACTTACTTCCTTCGCTCTCGTTTGTCGCTCCGCTATTCACTTGTTACTGTGTGAACTCGCTCGCCCGCCGCGTATTTATACCGGCCGGACAGGCAACGAAATCCTTCTGGCATATTCCCGAACATTCTCACTACAGACGAAACATTCTAGTAAGTCGGGAACAGTCGACATATTCCAACGCCATCTAGTACAGAGTAGCAGAATTACCTTTAACCCACCGATACATTCAATCTCTTCTAGTACACCCATTCACCGATAGATGGCTTAACACTGCCCCCCTCTTAAACGTGTTCGTCTCGAACATCGTTGGACCCATAGTAACGAGCCAACCGGTCCACATGAACTATCTTCGGTGCACCTCGCGACCCCTTCTGGATTCGATAGGTGACGTCGTTCATCCTGATAATTATGCGATATGGCCCGTCCCACCTGGCTTGTAATTTAGGCGATTTACCGTTGCTTCGTACTGGGTTATGAAGCCACACCAATGATCCCTCATCGGAGCCTTTGTTGTTTGCCTTCCAGTCGTAGCGCGTCTTCGTCTTCTCAGACATCTGATGTCCAGATTCCCCTGGAGCTCCTACATTGTACACCTTCAATGCACCTCTGCTACGAGTGTGTGGCCTCTTGACAGCCGCACAACTTGTGCATTTGCGGCACCAATTCTCGACGTCATCCCGACAGTGAAAAAACAACTTCCCTGATACGGTAAGTTCGATCCTCGTGACGCGCTGCTTCCACCTCCAGAGCGTAGGCTAAGGCTTCTTTCAGGGACTTGAAGTGCCCAAGTCTTACCGCTGCTCTAACTTCCAGGTCCCGGATCCCATCCGCAAACGCCTGTACGAGGTTCCCATCAATAAGCGAAGGCGACGACTGGTATGCCTTCCTGACCAGCTTTTGCACCTCTAAAGCCCACTGCTGCAGAGTTTCTCCGGTGCGTTGTGTCCTGTGCTTCAGCTGAGCACGATACACATGTTCGAGGTGCGCGTCTCCGTACCTCGCCTCCAACGCCTCCAGAAGCTTCTCGTAGGTCACGTCTTGCCCGAGTGCCTCCAACACCGTCAAGGCCTGATCACGAAGGCCCAAGGTTAGGGCGGTGAAGGCCTGTTCTTTGTCCCACCCATTCGCTCGCATTACGGTCTCAAACTGAACCTTGTATGCAACCCACGACGACGAGCCATCAAAGGGTGGAACCTTAAACCAACGAGGCGAGGGCGCCACAGCTGCAGGTGTAATGTCGTTGGTCTCAAGCCCACGCAATTTCTTCTCCAATCTGGCAATACGGGTCTCGAGCTGGTCGTGTACACGCTTCTCAATGTCACTGATACGGGCCTCGTGCTGCTGGAGTTCCTCCTTGACCGCCTTCAAGTCCTTCCCCACTGTGGCGCTGAGGTCCTTCATCAGCACCAGCTGTTCCTCCAGACGGCGGGCGTGCTCCTCCTTGTCGCGCGGCAGCTGCTCCTCTAGGCGGCGCGCGTGCTCCTCTTGACGGCGAGCATGCTCCTGTTGACGGCAATCCTGCTCCTCCTTGTCGCGCTGTAGCTGTTCCTCCAGGCGGCGAGCCTGCTCTTCCTGACGGTGGGCCTGCTCCCCTTGACGGCGAGCCCGCTCCTCCTTGTTGCGCTGTAGCTGTTCCTCCATGAACGCCATCAGAGCCGCGATGTCGGGCACCTTTCCGGAGTGTGAGGCGCTTGCAGGTTCCACTGCAGCTGCGGAGTCGCCTGGTCCACTAGGCGATGGAGAAGGAACGTCTCCGAAGCGTCTCTGGTCCAGGTCTTGCTGGCGCTGGTTCCTGGTACGCACACCTTCAGTTTCTTCCTTCGGCATAACCGGCATAATTTATCCCTTTCTTCTGACACCAATTTGTTACGAGCTGGGATTCGACGATAAATTATAACACTATGCCAGAAAAAAACTGTACTTTATTTACTAACACAATAACACTAGATACACACACTTAATTTTTCAACACTAATAAAACTCACTTTTCACACCACTAGAACACTTCCGACTTACTTCCTTCGCTCTCGTTTGTCGCTCCGCTATTCACTTGTTACTGTGTGAACTCGCTCGCCCGCCGCGTATTTATACCGGCCGGACAGGCAACGAAATCCTTCTGGCATATTCCCGAACATTCTCACTACAGACGAAACATTCTAGTAAGTCGGGAACAGTCGACATATTCCAACGCCATCTAGTACAGAGTAGCTGAATTACCTTTAACCCACCGATACATTCAATCTCTTCTAGTACACCCATTCACCGATAGATGGCTTAACAATAATATTATCTATATCATTATATGATTATACATGTGTGTTAATTTTGTTAGGTGCTTACAAGACGTCAACTCTTTTTTCTATCATCAGTTCATCGATAGTTCGATACCCGAGTGATACTATTTCCTTCCTATAGATGTTTATATTAATTATCTAATGACATTGTTAATCAACAGGAGGATTCGGCCTACTATACCACGCTCTCTTTACAAAGTTATTATTTGATATTATTTGTATATCCGCTCCGTTGTTTCAAGGGACAAAACACCCTTTTTTCCAAATCCGTTGCTTGCTCCAAAGGACAAAAGTCCCTTTTTTTTCTGAAGCCGGTAGACTGCGCACAAGAAACTAATGTTCGTTTTATTAAAACTTAACGGATTGCGGAATTGAATCGAATTTGCGTTTTAATTTTTCTTCGTGACAAATGGTCATATCATTTAGTCGGGTAATATATTCGCGCATGCGCACCTCGTCAAGCTAGCCAGGAGCGCCGCTCCGTATTTGCCTTATTTCTCATACAAATCTTTTGTCTCACGCGCCCAGCGCATAGAACGCTCTCTCTTTCGCACTCATTACATTTCAGTACTAAGTTTTCGTCAACGAAGAGCGCTGTTATGAGCGCTCCACTCAACAAAAATACCTATGTATGTTTCAAGAGTGTTGACAAAATTATGATAAACAGTTTTGTAGTCAAATACTTATTTGTAGATATGCATTATAGAAAAGAGACTAGGTGTGTATTAAAATATTGAGCATGTTTATAGAAAAAGTTTATATAGGTACATATATTTTATAATTTTGGGAGTTCACTGCTCCAGCGCTCCTTTGAACGAGCCGCCACTGAGCTATAGTCGCAGAAAACCTATTAGAATCTAGTGTAGGAAAATGTGATGTATTATTTAAGTTCGATTGTATTAATTCTACCGACATTATAAGTACTTTTCAATCTCTAGAGTCTAAGAATACAGGTGATCTCCGGGGCCTTTCTGTTAAGGTTTTAAAAAGTATAATTGATGTAGTAGCTCCTTATTTAATAAGTGTATTGAATCAGGTGTTTTTCCCGATCTTATGAAACACAGTAGGATAATACCTCTTTTCAAATCCGGCAGTAAGACTGATCCTAGTAATTATAGGCCAATATCGATACTACCTGCCTTTAGTAAGATTTTTGAAAAGATCATACTCAAGCAATTACTTAGACATTTTAATCTAAACAGCCTCCTTCATAGTGAGCAATATGGATTTACCAAGGGTCACTCGACAACAGATGCAGGAGTAGCGTTACTTAAACACATATTCAGTGCATGGGAGAATGCCCAAAATGCTATTGGTGTGTTTTGCGACCTTTCGAAAGCATTCGATTGTGTCTGCCATGAAACGCTCTTATGCAAACTTAGACATTACGGCGTACAGACTAAAGCATTGGAAGTCATTAAGTCATACTTAAGTGACAGAATCCAATGTGTTGAAATAAACGGCTCAAAATCCAGTGGCTTACCTGTTGATTTGGGAGTGCCGCAAGGCAGCATCCTAGGGCCTTTCCTGTTTCTTGTTTACATAAACGATTTACCTTTTTACTTGAAAAACATTTGTGACGTTGTACTGTTTGCTGACGATACTTCTTTGATATTCAAAGTAGATAGAAATAAGGAACATTTTAACGAAATAAACAGTGCGCTCATTCAAGTAACTAAATGGTTTAATGTAAACAATCTGGTACTGAACGCCAAAAAAACAAAATGTATTAAGTTTGCTCTGCCTAATGTCAGAAACCTTGGTCCTAGTATAGCTCTAAATGACGATGTTCTCGAAACATCTGAATCTACATTATTTCTAGGAATAACACTTGATTCGAAATTACAGTGGGGTGCGCACGTTTCATATCTCTCAGGGAAACTTAGCTCAGCTGCTTATGCCATTAAGAAGGTTCGTAGGTTGACTGATGTCGATACGGCTAGATTGGTTTATTTTAGTTATTTTCATAGTGTTATGTCATATGGCATATTATTATGGTGTAGGGCCGCTGACATCGAAAATATTTTTATATTACAAAAACGAGCAGTTAGGGCCATTTACCAGTTGAAGACAAGAGTCTCACTTAAAGAAAAATTTAAAACTATTGGTATTCTTACTGTAGCATCACAATATATTTATGCCAGTGTTATGCATGTACGACTACATGTAAATTCTTACAAAATGAATAGTGACATACACAATATTAATACTAGGAACAGGCACAAATTATGTGTACCATATTTCCGTTTATACAAAACGCATAGCTCTTTTATTGGGCTTAGTACAAGAATCTATAATAAAATACCAAGTAGTATTTTAGACTTGCCTTTAAGGTCGTTTCAGACAATTATTAAAAATAATCTTTTACTAAAGGCATATTATAGTTTAAATGAGTATTTTGACGACAAGTACGCTTGGAAATAAATATTCTTTTATTAGGTCAATTTATTTTTATTATTAGGTCAATAGGCAGTTTTATAGTGTAGTTAATTACCGTATTCTCTTTTTATGCTACATTTGCATTCTTGTTCTACTCTTTTTATTATAATTTATTGGATTTGTAAGGTGAGGGTAACTCGGGGTCATGAACTGCTAACTAATATATTGCAAATTGCTGCATTACTTTTCGGAACATACTGTTCCACCATAGATCAGAACAGTCATGTTCGCGAGTTGCTTACATAAAAAGACGTAAGTGGATGCTCCTGTTTCACCATATTCACTTTGGGAGGCTTAATAAATGAACATAATTTATTGCTTGAGTATGATATCAATAACTATTAACTTTTGCAATAGTAGATAACTCACAATGTGAAACAGTTGCAGCTCCTTACAAATATAACATGTAAAACCATTATACTGGCAGTTAAAAAGAGTGACCACGAGTTTTATTGCCCGTTCTTACTCGTGGTTCTACCTATTGCATTGCGAACGTGGCAGTAAATGTAAATGTAGAATCATCTAGTAATTAACTTTAACTTTTGACGTTCATAAGCGTCACTTTGTGGCCTAAATGAATAAATGATTTTGAGTTATGAGTTTGAGTTTGAGTTTAGTATGTTTTGTCTAGCTCCAAAGATTTATAACAAGATACCGGAGGCATACAAAGAATTAAATTTAAATCTTTTAAAGAAAAAGCTTAATATTTTTTATGTGAAAAATGCTAATTTTCCATCAACGATTTTCTAAATGACACGTCTCAAAATGTTTTTAATTGATTTTATTTCTTTTAATTATTTTGTATTTTGATCCATGAAATTTTTGACGCCGATAGTATTGGCAAAACACAGCGTTGCACTGTACTTTTATTTGTAAGATCTTTTCATTACCTGTGTTTAACAAAATAAATATAATTTGAATTTGATTCTTGAATTTTCCATGATATGGGTTAGTGACACTTCGTATTTTGAACTCGTCACTTCACTAACCTTCAAAGTGTAAAGTTGTGTGTGTGGTACCTATAGGGCACATTGCAGTCGTTAATGCACATGTATAAAAAGCGGCTTCACTTTTAATTTACAGTGAGTTACCTATATTATTGTAGTAGATAAGTGATGTAATGTAACCACTCAGGTTGGCCTGGGTCTTCATAAAACAATGGTGCGAAGATTTTAGTTGTCCAGCCTAGCCTCCCCTCGCTATATGTATATGTGAATGGGTGTAATGAGTCGTTATGTCGTGTGCAGTCGTGGCTGCCGGCCATGAGCGTGCTGGAGGTGCTGGCGCGCGAGGCCGGCAAGCGCCGCGTGCCGCCGCCCGTGCTGCGCGCGCCGCCTGGAGCCGCCGGCACCGCGCCCGGCAAGTCAGTACCACTCTTTATATTATAACAAAGAAACTACCTTTTTCATGTCCCTGTCCCTACATGTGTCCCTACACTACAAAATTAATTACTTTTGTGTCTAATGTCATCAGCACTCTTTATATTATATAAAAAAAAACTAAAAGTGTCGTGTCCTACCAACTATTTTTTCTTTTGTGTCTCCAGATGGACATGGAATGTCATTATAATTTTTTTGCCTTAGTCCCAATGTATGTGGAGTTATCGCAATATGTCCTTAGCTCTCATACTTATATATCACCCGTCAGCCGATCATTTACTCCTTTTCACTTTTATGACCATCCTCACACAGTCAGTCCATCTTTTTCTTGGCTGCCCTAGTCGGACATTGAATGTTAAATAATATAATTTTAACAAAAATAAAAAACTCCAAAATTCATCCTAAAATTTGAACTTACATTCAAGTTTTATATTCAGCTAAACGGAAATACTTTTATTTTTTAATCAGTTCATTATAAGTATATTAAAAAGAAAATCGGTTGAAATATACAATATCTTTGTAATGTAGGTCGGGTAGCGGCTGGGCCACTCTGACCTCAACGAATGCGTGGGCGGCGCGCAGTCAGCCCAAACCCGCGCCGCCGGAGACACAGCCTGCCCCGGACAAGACAGAGCCCTCCCCGGACAAGATCGACTACTTCGACAACCCGCCGGACAACTAGGCTAGCTCAATACTCGCGTACACTCAGTGCATCACACAATACATACCACAGATCGAACAAAATACAGCTCATAAAATATGCCGAATATTGCGAACATTAAATACAAACATAACAAGAAAATAGAGGATCATCAAATTAGGTTCACCCAGTCGAATTGAGAACCTCCTTCTTTTTTTTGTCGATTAAAAATAAAGTACAGCAATAGTACCTATACCTAATATTGCAAGTGTCGAATGTAAAATAACAGAAGTATATACATGCGTCAACCCGGCACGGCACCTCAATACTTCCTTTAGGCATAGAGCATAGATAATTACATAGAGGCGCATTTCTTATGGGCGCCCTGTAGACAAACTTTCTGTGACCCACATTGCCGCTTGGCGGCGTGGCAGTCGCGCTGCGAGTCTGTGACAGCTGTCTCTATGAGTGCAAGAGAGACGAACGTTCCTCCTGTGTATCTTAACTACGAGAGCAAGAGAGACGGAGAACGACGCCAACGGCGCCAACTACGTACTACACTGACAACCGCCAACCCGCCACTTGGAATCGGCACACGAAATCCTTAAGAAATGCGCTTCTATTATGTAAATCTGTATTCATTGCTTTAGGGGACAGTCACAATATCTTCGCCAGCACAAAATAAGACAACGGCACGCCAACACTTCATTCATCTACAGTTGCATATAAGCGGCTCTACTTTTTTATTATAATGAGTTATCTATATTATTTTACTCGATCTGTGGTATGACAGCTTTTGAGATCAACCATTTTTGACTTCATTGGCGATATTGTATAATTTTTTTTTTATTGCTTGCATTCAGGAGCTTAAAGGTTTATGCCTTAGCAGTGAATTTCAGTCCCTTATGTAACGGGGCAATATACGAAAACATAGCATCATAGCAACTTGAACAGTCTGATGCCTATTACACTATTCAACATCGGATTGTTGAAAAAGGATCAGTTAAAAACATATGATTTTGATTTTGATGAAATTTCTTTAATATATTTGGAATTAAATTATTAATAAATATGACAGTTTGAGTCTGAATTCGTGTTATTTAATTGCAAATAAAATTATGCACAGTAAACAACAAAAAAAAACAAATAAAATTATAAGTTAGTTCAAAATCGTAAAAGCATATTTAAACGCTGATTTCTTAGGTGAATCAAATACAGATAATGATTTCTAAATAAAATGGATAAATCAGATATTTGGTTTGATGAAGAAAAGGAGTTTTTGAAATCGATTATAAAACTAATTTATGAAGATAGCCTGAAAAATAAAAAGGCAACTTCAAAATATGTTATAATTAATAAATTATAATTATTATGAATGGAGGCCAGATAATATATAATTTAACCGTTGAAGTGAAAATTTGCAACTTTCCACATTGAATGTTAATTTTTTGTTGCTTAAAGTGTGTTGCCACTCCTAGTACCTAATAGGTTCCATATGCACTGAGTGTACAAACAGACAATAGCGTCAATTTTGTATACATATATTTATTCTTATTGTAAACTAAATCAAAATATCAAATAGTTAATAATAATGTAACAGAGGTCATTTGTGTTCAGTAAGTTATCGCACGGCTGGTAAATTCTTAAGTGTAGAAAATTATTAAAAAAATACGTATAATCGCCAAACTGAAAAAATATAGCACAAACGCGAAATACTTTACTGCCCCTTTACGCAAAGTAAAGTTGTCAATAGATAGATTTGATATTGTTTGAATAAATAACGCTTACGCCGGACACGCCTTATAATTCTACCGTCAATCAAAATGTTTAGTAAAATGTTACATGTGTATTAATAGTATATAACCTTGTTTATTTCCAACATAAACTACAGATAAAAAATATTTAAAAACACATCAGAATATACTTATTGAATAGTTTAATGTTTATGGTAAGTTCACGGATACTGCACATTATTGAAATATTATTCGATCGGCCATTATCTTATACTTCTTTATCTATGTTTGGCCTTCTTTATAAAAATACAAAGTTATTACAACCAGAAAATAATTATAATCTATGTTATTTTTGACATAGATAATATTATAAAGTATTGCTACAATAAAAATATTTTTATAAAGAAGGCCATTCATTATTGTTGGTGTTTCTTTTATTTTCAAATGTCCACTGCCGTAAAATAGCTTCCATTTCATAGGTATTACTGAAATAATGCTGCCTACTTATTTCTGTTGTGATTATTGAAATATTCAATTAGTAAAGGTTACTGTATATGGCTTATTGTTACCTTGCAGCTGGGTATCCATTGGACAACTTGTTGGCATACATGTGCAGGACATATTTGTTTGATATAAATCTGTTAAAAGCCATGTTTACTTAGAATTGAGCTCACTACTTCCTCTTTTATACCTGACTACAGATCCAGTTATTATATTGGTTCATCTTTTACAAAATCTTATACTAATATATAAAGCTGAAGAGTTGTTTGTTTGGTTGAACGCGCTAATCTCAGGAACTACTGGTCCGATTTGAAAAATTATTGCAGTGTTAGATAGCCCATTTATCGAGGAAGGCTATAGGCTATATAACATCACGCTATGAGCGACGGGAGCAGAGCAGTAGCCTTAAATAACGCGGGTGTAACCGCAGGCATCGTCTAGTGTATAAATATACGCAAGCAGAAGTTAAAATATTTAAAACTACACATAGAACATACAGACATGTTTTATGTGTGGTTTTTGTAAATATTTTAACTAGTAGCAAAAAAAATCCTGCTAACTTGCTCTAATATTATCGGACTAGCATTTTGAAGCATGGCTTTATTATGGTGTTACAGTTGCGGGCAGTTGTATATAGTATATGTTTTTTGGATACCCAGTATTGTTTCTGGTCAGAGACAAGTTGCGAACATACCCACTCGATCGACGTTGATCAATGCCGTCAAAAAACAGAATGTCTGCCTACGTATCATAGTTAAAAGCTAAAGAAAAACTATTTACTTACTAGCCCAAGCTAAAAACGAACGTTACATGGCGGTTTCTAAACCAGGACACCTTTTTCACAAAAAAAATATACCAAGTTGAAAACCTCCTCCTTTTTGAAGTTGGTTAAAAATTTGCATTGCCGACCGACAAAGCGGCAGTTAAATATCGGCAAATTCTCTTTAGAGACAATGCCAAAAAACGCTGCATAACCGAATAAATGACTTTTGAATGTAAAAAATAGGGTCCTGGCATAAATTATCTTAGATCGTTCAACAGATGTTCGAGTGGTTGTGTCAGCACCCTTAGTTTATATTGATACACACACGCAAAAATGTGTTCACGATTTTAACAATTGTTTAATAAAGAATTCGTATAAAATTATAAGTGTTAGCACAATGTATTGTTTGTCTATTATCTTGTACTACTTATCTGGCTTATTGTTTTAAACGAATTTATAAGGTGCGGGGATGAGTTCTTATGAAAATTTTTCGATGTAAAACTATGTAGACATCAAAATAAATATTGTAACCAACTTAAATTCGCTGTTGTACAGGCGACATGTGTATTAAAGTGTTACATATTTGTTATCATTGTTTTATTTACTACCTTACGTCGTCCAGTATTTCTGTTTTCTATAGAGATCTGTCATCCTATGTTAGGGACGACTTGCCGGTCGAAATAGCCGAGCTATTTCGTTCAAAGTAAACAAAGTTATATATTGGGTATATATTTTTCCCCCTTTGTCACACATCAAGCTACTGGAGAGATTGCAACTTAACCGAC
Organism: Euclidia mi; assembly: GCA_944739405.2. Classification (NCBI taxonomy): domain Eukaryota; kingdom Metazoa; phylum Arthropoda; class Insecta; order Lepidoptera; family Erebidae; genus Euclidia; species Euclidia mi. The sequence continues at coordinate 124,467,644 of OX123182.2, read as the reverse complement.
TGAGTGATATCATAAACACAGAACTGATCCCTGAGCAAGCTGGCTTTAGACCGGGAATGTCATGTTGCGGCCGAGTTTTGAATTTCACTCGGCAGTTTCGGTAGTCGTCTTTGAGAATCTGTCAGCCGCGTACGACACCGTGAAAATGTACGGAGACTACGGAAGGTGTCGAATATAACTGGTGATATGAAACTTGTCTGTGTTCTTAGCAAGCTTTGGCGTAATAGACACTTCCCAAGTCCATATTCTTTCGCATAAGATCAGGTTGCGCTGTCAAAATAATGGAGTGCCTCAAGGAAGTGTACTGGCCCCGATCCTCATTATTACAATGTGTTGATCGCTTGCAAAATATTTTAATATTACAATATAGACAGTATACTTATTCACCTAAAATTATTTCAAACTGTGCGGTGATATAAAACCCTACTTTCATTCAATGTTACTTAGATAGTAAGTAAATCAAAATAAACTGTTGACTGGTGCAGAATAAGACTGCACGGTAGTTAAGTGTGCTTGTGTGTGCTAGGTACCTGCAAATCTCGCCGCCATCAGCTGAGCGGCGGCAGCGGTCAATACACCAAACTGATTTTTAAAACGTACGACTACTTACGTACAATTTTTTTTAAGATTTAGTGACTTGTTTTTCATGTATTTGTATTCAGTTATTGTAGTATATTCAGCCCTGTATTAACACAATGATAACCAACACAATTCGTTTACGCAGACGAATTGGCGCTCGCAACAATAACCAAAATCATTAATCAAACAGAGGCTACTCTACCACCCGTGCCCTTAACATGTCCTGGCGAGGCACTCTCGTTGTTCATTGGAGGCACCCAACATACTTAGGCCAACTGTGAAAAATAACAAAACTTCTCTACACGTAACAATTAACCTACTGCTTCGCTTAACATGCTCAAAATTGGGCGCTGCGCCCTCAGTTTTGCGTACCCCAGGATTGGTATCGGTTTGGCATTGGTAAAACAATTAGATATAGGTAGCTCTGAACGAAAGGTGCCGGAAAATTACTGGATGTTTTAGGTCGGCTCCGGTAGAGGTTCTATATCAACCCATTTTATGACCAGCAGGCCTATTGCGTATTTTTGACACTTACAGTTACCATCGCCACTTCGATTTGGTTCATTTGGTATTGCGTATGACACATATTGTCAGTGCCTATCAAATTGTTGTTAACACTTCACTATTTTTTATCACACCATGCGACTGATTTAAGAATACCCATTGCACCATTAAAACTTTATGGATTGTAAGACTTCTTAATTTAGCAATAAAATTCGCTTCTGAGACATGAATTTGGCGCGAATTGTTGGAAAATATGTCAGCATCCATTGTCCAATAAAAAGTTGAAAAATATTTGTTTTGATCTTGTGTATTCGCTTGTGAAAGCCCAAACTAATTATGGTAAAACAAGATTCATCGTAAGTGTTATAACTTATTTAACGTTGTTTGAGTATTCTTGTTTCATTTCTATTGTTTTTAAACTAATAATAATTGGATATTGTGAAAAGTGAATGACTTTGTATATCAAACAAGTCGGGAATGTTATACATTGTTGTTTTAAATATAGGTATAAGTAAACCATATATTTTCAAATTAAATTAGTGCTTATTCATTGCGCACAGCTGTTTTCCGTTGAGCTTGTGGCATGAGAGGATTAATTTTCTCCAACACTTGCTGGAAACCAACTTTGCTCAAGCGAAAATTGGCAATTAATTCGCCTTATGATATCTCGTGGTGCGTATCCTAGGCGGGCGCAACTGCAGTGGGTCACTAGCACCCCGTAAACGGCGTCGTTGGATGCGAACTCGCTTCTTTTTCCGCTGTTTTTCCGCAAAATTGAGCAATGAAGGTCGTGAAATATCTACAAAGTTTACAAAGGACACTATATAAATCAAACAAAGTAAGTTTTAAATGTTGCCGTGCAATATAGGCTTCAGTGATAATCACTACAACTCGAAAAACACTACCTTTGAGTGGTGTCTTTCACGAAGGCAACTTCAACCGAAGTGACTATCAATTTGATGCCCACTAAGCTTAGACAATCGCAATATCGATACACAATCATCTGTCAAAATAAGGTTCAGTGGCTATCAGCGACACCGGGTGCCTATGACGTCATCTCAGTTAGCCACTGATGTTAGCCGATACTAATTTTGCTGTTTGACAGTTATTTGATGTACACTTTGCCAAGTGATCATCACTTTCAGTTGTCAACTGAGATACGCAATAGGCCTACTGAGCCTAGTCACGAAGAGGTTGAAAAGTCCAAAGACTTCTCACCCCAGCTAGCGATACCAATGCTCCCTAGGTCAGAGAAAAAATAATATATAGCGTGACAAATTCCTCTTCCGAACCTTCATCCCTTTGGCAGAAAAGCTACCTGCATGAAACAGGGGCTTCCTTGTCCAACCTCGAAGACGCTCAATAGGTTACTTACGTACCCACCTAGGTTGGTAGAAAATGGACAACCAGACAAGGTATTATAGATGCAAGCAGAAATAAATGCGGCTGTGGCGCATATCCACATACGATGGGCCATAGAATAATGTGCCCCGCAAATCCGCTTGATGACATAAATGAAGGAAGCCCAAACACCATTCGAGTGCAGCATGAGCATCTAAAGTGTTGCCATCGACACGATAAGTGAGTAAGTATACCACCGATATGGGCAATCAGTGTTTTATTTGGTTAAAGTGAAATAACTAGAAACTCATCAAAATTGTTGCTTATTTTGTTTCGGTGAACTGGCAGGTAAAGCATCTATGAATACAGCTTAAAAAAAACTAGCAAATCTGGCAGAACAGCATTGAAAACACATTTTAAGAAATAGGTTAGCAAACAAATTTATTGAAAATTCCGTTTGAAATATGTAAAATAAATGTATATTGCGTTAGTAACAACACCAGTATTTACAATAACTTATAATTTACCGCTTGCGTGATATGGAATTCTTAGATTCTCTTGGTGAGTCATTACTAGGTTTTCAGAAGTATTGCTTGGTTTAGATTGGTCGTGTTAAATGTATTCATGCTGAAAATGTGTTCCTTGTCAACTGTTTTGGTATACTTTGAATTAAACCGGTACAGTTTAAAATGTATACAAACCTAAGCTCTTCACAAGTTGGTACCTATCGTATGTCTGTCCTTGTCTTTGCATTCTGTAGCTATGTGTCTAGAAATTCTTACAAGTGGTGCCAGTCTTCCTTTGATTTCAACTCAAAGGCAGCCAGCAGACATTCGGTTATTAGGAATAAAGTTTAGTCTTCTTTTATAAAAACAATTTTGTTTTCAGATCTAGATACAAAGGATAAGAAATCCCATCGGGTGCGCTCTTGGTATTTGTATGAACAATACAAATCTCTAGAAAAACACCAACTCGATGCCGCACAGAAGTTAAAGGACAGATCATATCAAGACAAATTATTGCGGCAGGAATTAGCAGAGAGAAAAGTACGTCGAAAGTTGTATAATCAATGTGGGCCATGCCATAGCGAGACAACAATACAACCGCGGTTAGGAAGCGTGGGTGGACGTTCTGAACCACACAGTGTTACTATGAGCAACGACGAATTCTTCGAGAGCTGTTATTGCGAACAAGTAGGTGACCAAGAAGAGGAGCGTGTAACTCAAGAAACCGAATTCTACGACGAATACAGTCAAGATTTGTCAACCAGCAATTATTCCAACGAAACTGACGACATGAAAAGCATAAATGAGCAGAATGATATCTGCAGCTATTCGGAAAGTGTTAATAGCGTCGTGGAGAATATGACAGCGAACGACGACTGTGCTGATTGCGAATACACAATAGAAAGCGAACTTACAACAATGATAATAGCTCAAGATATAAACAAACAACTGGATGACGTCAAACAGAATATTCAAAGTATGCAGGATGTCACGAACCTTCAAGACGATGACAAACTCTCAGATGAGAGCGAGAGCGTAGATGATACTTGTATACGAGTAAGGGATTCGCTAAACGGATCTAAGGAAAGGAAATACAACAATTTCATTCTTGTGTGGTCGCGATTGGTGTCATTCGCATATCAAATTGTGCAACTAAACCATGGTAAGGCGCTAGTCATATTAAGATTTCTCTAATAAACACATTATCACAAATTCTTTTTGAGGCGTATTAGGGAATAGAAGCGCTAAACCGCGACTGCAGACTGAGCCTCGTTATAGAGGTCACTAGTCGAACTGCCAAAAGGTCAGGGTGGGTCAAGTGTACCCTCTTGGACTCTCTCCCGCCCTCTTCGCGGGTCCATGATAACAAATGACTCTTTAAAGCCCCGCGCCCATTATTGACGCGGCATCACAAAGAATCCTGCGACACACCTAAACGCAGACTCACTCTGATGGCAATTATTGCCCAAAATTTCTGTCATGCCTTGGTGGGCTTAGGCATAACAAGATTGCCTGGTCCCTAACTTAAAATTATGTAGAACAGTGGCGACAATGTAAGTGAACCGTCGTAGATAGATATTTATAATGTTGAATTGGTACCACCTCGTGCTCATTGCCCTTCTCGTTGACGAAGAAAATACCTAACAGCCAACAGTTTCGTAGTCCTTAGATTTGCCTTGGCTGCCGAAACTCGTCCAAAGTATGCTGACATAATTATATACTCCGACAGTCTTGGCCCGTCTTGCCATGATTGCATAGGGGGGCTCTAAGATTACGCTCGATGCTTATTCTCTTCATCAGCCTTTAACAGTCCACTGCTGGACTAGGCATCTCCTTTGTAAGGAGGAATTGGCCTACTGTACCACGCTGGCCAAACGGGTTGGTATAGGGTTTGTATCAAGTTTTCCTTCTCTTACAGTGCTGTTCTCTCAATAATATGCTCCCTCTGTCGGCTCTTACGACACCCATGGGATGATATGGGGTGGTGACATTCCGTATTCTTAATCCGTCACCACACGGACATGCTTATTCAGGTTTTACTTATTTATTTGCAGGTAATTGTTATTGCGATTACAGTTCTCAGTTTTTGACGGCAGTCCTAGCGTGCGATGTTCTACGTCGAGGCGTCAATAGAATGTGTGAGTACAATCCACTCACATAAATATAAAATTCAGCCAATCATTAGGAACCCATTATTATCTTTTTCAGTTTATGGCAGTGTTCTGTGGGTACTGAAAGCTGTTGCAGATATCGTATAATAATCATAGGTTGGTTGCTTACCTAGTTGTCATGACATTTGTCAGAATTCACTCTGTGTATTAAGTAGGTAATTTAATTTTAGGTCATATTTTGCAGCCTTACGTCTGTCCAACAATGCTTGCTACTGATGAATCCGATGAGTCAGAATGTTGTCATAAACACAAGAAAAATAAAAAATCAGTACAATTACAAAAATCCAGGAAAACATTTCAAAATAAGGTATACATAATATCTCCTTATTCTTCCAAATTAGCTAAGTAGATTTGCACCAGAGTTGAATAAGTAGGTATACCTAAATCGAAATTCTTAATGTCTACTCGGAAAGGGAAATCACATTACAGTAGGTACCTAAAATTAAATATCCAGCGAAGCAGTTTATACCTAGGTACTTGGTCGTGTTTGCTAGATTAGATAGCAACACTTAAAACTAACCAAGTTTTCAGGTTATGTTTTTGGTATGCAACGAAATTAAGTAATACGTTCTTATATTACAGCTACCTCGTAGAAATAAACGTCCTCATAAACCGACAAAGCACGCCTATAGAAAATATTCAGAAAATACTTGGCAACCCTCTTACCAACGGCCATCATTTGAACCGAAGAAGCCCCGGCACACTAGTGAATTGTTGCACAGATCTTCAAACAAACTTTATAAAGATTTATCCAGTACATCCAGCAGTAGTATATGGACACAAAATTCTAAAGAAAAAATAACAAAGGGGCTTTTAAAAGGCCACCGCCGTTGTTGTAAAAGACCTGTGAACCCTATGTTAGAAATAGCACGGTATATAGACAGCATACTGAAAAACACGGATAATTTATAAAAATTCAAGTGTAAATTGATCGTGATATAATAAATAATGATTCCTAAAATGTGTCTTTATTACAAAGTTCTGTATTTCATATCGTTTTCATCATCATCATCTCAGTCTAGCTAGAGACGTCCAATGCAAGGCATAGGCCTCTCCCAAGGCTGCCCCCTCAGACCGATCTTCCAACCGCTCCCCACGATCTTTACCAGATTGTCGGTCCACATTGCCTACCCCTTGTCGGCCTACCCTTGTGTATCTCTAGAAATATAGACAAAATAGGTATCACCAACGAGGTCGACACGCTCATGCTCATCAAGATACCACAGCAACTTGAGAAGGATAAGAAAAGCACACGTATGTTTGTCTGTCTCTCTGAGGAGGTCTGCGGCAACGTAGCTCAACATGATGATCAGTTGCCGTTACAGTTTTTTTTTTATTAGAAAGGATATTTTATCAAACTCAGTTTAGCCATTTACCTATTGTCCGTTCACAGTTATTTTACCTCTAGCTGTTAGATTGGCCAACCTGGGCGTTGTGTTGCTATATTTAGTATATAATACTCCCAATTTAAATATACAGTATTGCTAAAAATGTACTTATTTTTTATTTTGTTTTCAAATAAGCCGAAACAAGAAAATAGTCTTAAGAGAGAACCAACGTTGCAAAGAGATGGAAGACTTGAAACAAATCCTTTACCAACCCGTCTGGCCAGCTTGATTAAGTAGGCCAATACCTCTTTTTTTGGAGAGGCCTAGCAGTGAACTGCAAGAGGCTGTTATGATATGACTGATTCAAATTAGAATCACACAAGGAAGCTTACAATAATTAGCAATAACGATGAAATAATGCATATACAACACAATAGTTGTTTCCCACATATAAGTAGTGTCCCAAACTGTGGTCCCAAAATTACAAGCAGTTTAACGTGACTTGTTGCCAGCAAATCAAATCTGACGTGACAGAAATTAGATTACACACTCATGGTGGTTACAAATGGACATTATAGTTTCCACCAAAGAGTATACAAACAAATACTCTTTTCTCAAAGGGGAGAACTCGTACCAACATTAAGATACTAATTGACATGGTTTTTATGTTGTCAGCATTGTCATATTCGTCAATATAGGGATGTACCCTCTAGTGATTAACGAAATATCGATATCGATAATATTCGGTAAGGGAAATAATTATAATTAGGTTTCGACTAGAATTATACTTTTCCAACACAAATAAAAGATGTATTTAATATTTATGTGTTTATTCAAACAAATTAGCCTATTCTGTCAATCTATTCTAGATTAGTGAAGAAAAATACGCAGAACTAAAAGATATATGTATGTACATGTAATGGAAAGGTTTTCAACATTTCTTCTGTAATAGGATTTAAAGAAATGTCTATAGATACAAGGCACAGCTGTTTTTCTGACTTGAGTTCCCTTTTTTTAAATCTTTCGGCTTAAAATGCTTGCCACACACATAGTTCAACTGATGTAATTTTTCAATGGGCACATAAATCAAGTCTTGGTTTCCAGTTGCAGCTACCCATTGTTACATCTAAAAAGAAAAAAGAATAGAATTTTTAGTCCTTGTGCCAATTTCGAATAACGGATTATCGATAACTGACAGGCAGCACTATTGTTTACCAACAAAGTACTAGGTCATGAAACTTTAGAATATTTCCTTATGATTGACAGCCATGGCCGTGATGTACGTATAACCCGTCTAACTTTGAAAGAATACTGTTCCAAGGGTACATAGTGAAGGATGCTATCTTCACGTTTTATACATATAATAGTAGCCATTAAAAAGATAGCACGTTTCATACTTTCGGTTTTTTCTTAGGAACTTGCGCCAGGCTGGTTTCCACTAAAATTGGATAAAATGTTATGCACGGGTAACCCTTTTTTACATACCTGTCATCACAGAGTACCATTCCAACCAAATTCCAACATAAAGAAAACAAACACCGACATTATTTTGTCAGAGGCAAAATAACTGTGAACGGACTGTATGGGGGGGGGGGGTTAAGAGGGTATGAAAAATCTTATTGGCAAATATGCTATCTGAGGGCCGGCGCATATTATAGCACAGCGAAGCGCAGAGGATGCGAGCGAATGCAGGTGGACGCGCGCCGATACACGCGTAGTTATGCGCGCGTAGTCGCTGCGATCCGCTAAGCAATATTGTTAGATTAATAGATTTTGGACATTATTTAAATGTGGAAAATGTCTATAATAGTTGAAATGGAAAATGCTCTGCCTCAAGTGACCGAATGAAAGGGAATGGCGTGGGCATATTATTACATACAATAGGTACATATGGTAACTACAACACTGTAAATTTTGAACTATGTTCAGCCTTTTTGCAGTGGCGTAGCAAGGGGGGGGGGGCGGTGGGGGCGGTCCGCCCCGGGTGACACCATTTTTGGGGTGACACCCGGGCACATTACACGGATGTGTACCTAATGTTACAGATGGATATAGAAAAAAATGCGTTACTGGCTGACTGACAGACAACGCACAGCCAAAACTATTTGGGACAAAAAGCTGAAATTTTGCACAACCCTTGAGGACCGTAGGGGTGCACTAAGAACGGATTTCAAGAAATTCTCACGGGATCGGGAAGAAAAGGTTCAGTTAAAATAAAATGGCTGGGCGTAGCTGCAGTAGCCTCTAGTATCTAGTAAATATAAGCCTTCGTCCCGTCCGCGTGAATTAGGTATACTTACACGGTTTACTATTGTTTGACAAAAAACGTATGACAAAAGATCATTTTACAAACAACGTTTGAAAAACTAATCATTTGACAAACTTTCATTTCGCAAACATATTACTTTAAAAACAATCATTTGACATAATACAGGTTTCGCAAATGTGTTACTTAGAAAATAATTTAAATGTTAAATAATTATTTTAAAAATAATCATTTGACAAAATAATTCGTTTGCCAAATTGGTCATTGTACAAAAAGTTAGAAGATAAATTATTAGTTTTTAAAAATAACTAATTTCTAACCAATACTTACGCGAAATTTTGAAAATATGTAATTGCTTGGTTGCAATTTTCATCTTGGACAGATTATTTATAGGCAAGTAATAATTTTGTATTAATACTAATTCCATAGAATCTAAGTCTTTTAAAAAAAATACACACTGCCTGAATTAAGCGAAATAAGTAGAATTCGGTTCTGGCACTCGCCGGCCGCTGCCGCGGCACGCTCGCTTCGCTCGCTCGGCTCGTGCGTTGTGGTCGCAGTTCTAACCTAACCTAACCAGCCATTGTTTCAGTTGACCCTAAACAAAGATTGCTGTATTATCGTAGATTTTGGTTAGTAAAATATTTACCAAGCAAGGCATTTTGTCAAATGTTATTTATGCTTTACGTTGTTTTGCCAAATAACATGTTTAAAAAATAATCAATTTGTAAATTAATGTTTTAGCATAATATCTTTTTAATAGTAAATATATTGTCTAATGAGTAGTTTATTAAACAATAGTTTGTAAAATAATAAATTTTTCAAGTATAATTTTGCCAAATGTTGTTTGTCAAATGAAAATATTTCATTTGTTTTTTGTCAAATGATCGGACACCATACTTACACCTTAACGTTCCTCAGGAATCACACTAATTATTTATTGGTGAAAAGCGAACAAAAATCCGTTTTGTTGTTTTGAAGTTTATCGGGTTAATATAGACAGAACGAAAAGGGGACTTCATTTCACTATAATAAGTGTAGGTATCAGAGCCGCGCCGATTTAAGACGGCGCACCTGTGTGCGAAACCTATGAAGCGCTTTTTGTTGTACATACCTGCTATATTTAAGATAGCTGACTTTTTAATCTATACCATTTTGTACAAAAATCATCAATTGTTAAAGAAAATAAATATAATTTATCATCATCATCAGCCTTTCGCAGCCCACTACTGATATCTAATCAGTTAAATTCTTCGTTTTATTATGTTTTATTTTGATTTTAGGGTCGATTAGGTACTTTGATTCTCTGGCAGATGACTTCATTTGGAATTCGATTCTTCAGAGAAACTCCGAGCGTAGCCCTCTCCATAGCTTGTTAAGTCAAATTGGTGGACCAGTCGTACCGTCAGTGTCCACGTTCTGTAAGTCACTGGTAGAACACACTTTGTCTTAAGTTTTTGCGGTAAGCGTGACAAAAAGCGGCGTGATTTCCTATACGCTGCCCAGTAAAGCTGTATTCTTTTGCGAGCCTTCTCGAAATTGTCTCTACCCAACTGTAAGTTTTGCCCGACGCAGAAATTCGACATACCTCTGAGCAAACGGTACCGTTACACGGACTCCAGAATAGACTAGGTTGCAATAAAGTCAAAGGCTTTTTCATAGTCCATAAATGCTATAAGCACAGGGGATGATTATACTCTTCTGTCTCATGTATAATCTGCCGTAATGTGAATGTCATCTTTGGTGCCACCTCAACCTCGAGAACCGGTCTATTTGGAGGTCTAAAACTCGTCAAGCGAGACGCGAAACTGTTGGTGGTGACTGATGACACTGGCAAACAGCTTAAATACGTTGATCAAGAGAGTGACGTGTCGATAGCACTTAAAAAGGGTTTTGTCCGCCACTCCACGAGAAGAGGCTAGATTTAAATATACATTGGAGCTGCACATTGTTTCGACTTCTACAGGGGATTTGCCACGTTTAAGCTCTTGGCTGACTTCTGGTAGTGACGAATTTCCATCAGATGTGATCAGCTTCTCCTACCAAATCTGTGCGATCCCACTACAATTGGTAGATATGCACTCCCACTTTGGCGTTGTAGTTCTCCATGGCAACATTGAAAATTGTAAAACTCTAGAAATGTCAAAATACATTTCCTCCACTTCATCATTCGAGTATATCAAAATAGGAGCATAGACTTGGACAATTTTCAAGTTCATACTCTTGCCGACACACTGGAAACTGCTATATCGTTGCCAGAGAAGGCTTTATATACCAAGAATTCGGCTCCGCCTTGGGATAGCTGGTGACCCTCTCTAAGTACATAGGATGGCTAGAATCTAGGGTAATGGTATTCTACGCATCGCTGCGAACTTCACATAAACCCAAAATATGTCAGGCGTAGCTTTTCCACCAGTGACGTTGCTGCCCGTGACCGATATTTGGCATTTTAGGGTGAACCTTACACCCACATTTTCAAATATTTTTGGTTTATTCACCGGAGGAAGCCAAAACAACAAGTATTAACTTTCTCACTCGCAAAAATAAAAAAAATGTGACTGAACCCATACACAACGTGTGTCACATCACATTGGATTGGATCAAATCTGACTAAAAAGGATTAAGAATGATGATGAATTAACTATGTTTCTTTTCTTTAACAATTGGGCATCTTTAAATATTGTCAAAACAGGAGAACAAATAAGGCGCTTCATAGATTTCGCTTACAGGCGCTTTCTAGGATCGGCTCGACCCTGGATCGCTAGCTTGATCCTGGTTATCGTAGGATTTCTGAAGATAATCATTCAAAAGTCATGGGAGGACTCAGATGCTTTGGAGAGGGCAATGAGCCACAATACACCCGCGATGGGGTGACACCATTAAAATCCGCCCCGGGTGCCACCCAAGCTAGCTACGCCACTGCCTTTTTGCCTTTTGTGCATGGCCTTTGGCGGTTTCTACTAAGTAAATACACAACTGCGTTTTTGTCACCAGTTCTTTGCAGGACTAAGTTGGACGGTAACCGAACAACTTAGAATGATGTGGAACAGTTATAGTCTCTCAATACTGCCATATAATAATAATTATATCCTGCTTTGGCCCTTATAAGTATGAAGTACCTATTTATAGCAATGTTTGGCAATAAAATACAAAATTAGTGCAAAAGTTTAATATCACACGACGTAAACAAAAAATACTTGTCATCTTTATTCTACAATACAAAAATACCAACACAAATCAAGAACTAGAGTAAAAAAGTTATTTCTTAAACACAAAATATAGTTAATTAACTAAATAATTTTGTGTGAGAGAGTCTTCACACATTACACAGGTTTACAAATTGGGGTACTATCATAATTGTTAAGGGTATACAATACATCTATTATTTTATAAGGAAGACGAAAGAAGTTACGTCGGTAACCCTAAATTGCATACATATCCACCGTTGCCCTGTCCGATAAGGCTGAATTTCACTTTGATTAGTGCGAATGCAGGTGAACACCGTAGGTGCGTAGTAATAAGGACTAAAAACGGTGGACATCAACTGATTAGTCCAAGTGGCCTATCAATTTGAGCTAATCACTCAGAATATATACTAATCGCTAGTCAATTGCACTCGCACTTAGCAGAGTATAAATAAGCCTATATCATTTGCGGATAGGGATGTGTATTTTTTTAAATAACATGACATGACACCCGTATAATAGTTTAGCGTTTCAGTTTTTTTTGTATTAACATACTAAGCACTTATTCCATCGAATAATTAGTCCAACAACTCACTCGTGCTACGTGTTGCACTATTACATGTATAAAATAATTCAACTGACCCAATAGAGATCACAATAAAAATATTCATTGCTACATAATTTTCTTATTTTAATTACGTACAATATGTGAGATTTTGCTAATCAACACTAAAGTCTTCTAAGACAAACAAACAGATAGGATACATTTTAGATCACAGCTCTATGAGACAGTTCAGTTTTGAACGTTAAAGTAAATGGTCACAAATGAAACATTTATAAAACTAATTAATAGAAGAGATCAAAAGATTTTGAGAGACGTTGCAAGTTGCATAAATGCATGATGGATATACATACTATATACACTTCAATATAAAGTTTTAAATTTAAAACGCATTTCAAAAGACATGACGGCATAAATTTCATATTAAAGTAAACTAAGTTATTACTTAGTAAGTAGATACTTTCTTTTTTTAACTCTTGTAGTCTAAACCAAGTACGTACATACAAATAGAATCTATGTTCTAGGAGTCAAACTCCTGCTAATGCTATCGTTATTACAATCAATAGAAGAAGATGGCTCCTCCCGCTGGCTGTCTGCTGTATCCAGGATTAGTCTGAGAGGAGTGTACTCCAGAATTCATCAATTTCACGCTGAATGGCGAACGACGCTCAGTAATACCACCAATTTTCAGCCCGTGACCCTTAAAATACATAGGATAGATAGATACTTATCTAGCTAAAGAGTAAAGAGAAAGCATTAAAAAGAAAATTAACAAGTGTGGGAAAATACTTAATGTTTCCTTTAATTAATTAACGTTGGCTTTAAGAATGTATCATCCTAGCGCTGTCCCGGTTGCGTTACAAAACATGTACAAAACCCACGCCTTGGAGCCCGGGGTCCGCTTAAGAGTGTTGCCATACATCGTGAGGAAACCAGTCCATCTAAGATTTCTCAGATTTCCTTTTACTTTTTTTGTATAATTGTTTATTCTTACCAAAGGTATAACAGGAGGCGTCGTGAGGAAACCAGTCCATCTAAGATTTCTCAGATTTCCTTTTACTTTTTTTGTATAATTGTTTATTCTTACCAAAGGTATAACAGGAGGCGGATATTTATCGAACGTGTTTCTCAGCCTTCGCCAGGTTTCGCAGCCGATAGTTTCGGGTTGTAAGTACACATCCTCCTTGTCAGGAAATCTCTCAATCGCGTGGTTATACGTACTTGCCAAAATAAAGTCAAGGCTATCATCTGGTATGCTGTAATATAACATGATAAGATATATATAAAAATACAGATCACGTCGAATGTACTACGATTGAAGCAGGGTCATGAAAAATAAACAATAACAAAATAAGTAAAAGGCAAGATTTATTTGCTATATAACAGCTGTTGGTTTGCATTCATACCTACCAAATGAAATGCAAAACATTGCGACTGTTATAGGTATAATTATGCTACAGATAATTCGTATTAAACCAATAATAATTGTTTATGAAACTAAATATTGCATCTTAGACTAATCGAATTTACATGAAATAAATTTACTCACAGAAAGGGATGATAGAAGCTAAGACGCCTAACACTAGCAAGAGTATGATGTGAGAATAGCCGAGATCCAGTAGAGCCCATATGTTTATCGTGAGTAGACAGCAATATTTCTTTAGAAAGTTTTCCTTCTTTACTTAGATCAGGCAGAAGCTTTTTATTACGTACTTGTTTAATCCCAGTCATTTTTTATTACGTAACTTTTTGATATAGTACAATAAACAGTTTTTTGAAAAGCCAAAAACAGCGATTTGATTTGTTTAATTGAATTCTGTGCGTGCTAAACCCAGATGAATGTTTGGAATTTCCAAGAGCTTTTCTTCTTTTGGTCTGCTGAAATTTAATATGACAATAAACAAAACATCGCCATAGCAACAGACCCAAAGAGTAAAGTAGGTAACTATTTATGAACGGACCGTTTTAATTTAGAACCAGGTGCACACAAGACGACCGGTAGGCGCAGCGGGAGTGTAAGCGATTGCTACGCCGAAGGTCGCGGGTTCGATTCCCGCTCAAGTCAAACATTTGTGTGCATGTACATGGATCTTTGTCTTGGTCTGGGTGTTTCTATGTATAATATGTATGTACATACATACATACGCCTTATACTCACGCCTTTTTCTCCGAAGGGGTAGGCAGAGGCATATTAAACGCCCACTTTTCGCCAGTATTTAGATCCCACGTAATAGGTGGCGAACCGATTGCCGCTTATCGGGATATTTTGTTTGCCAGAGCCTCATCCGTTGATCAGCAGGTGCACCACTTGCAGGTGAGGATGGCTTGGGACCCTAAGCTCTTGGTGGGAGCCCTATGCACCCATAATATGTATGTATTTACAAAAAAAATAAAAAAGTATATACTGTATGTTTATCCATTAGGTATCTAGTACCCATAACACAATAAGCTCTGCTTAGCTTGAGACTAGATGGTGATGTGTGTATGTGGTAGAATATTATATTATATTATTATTATATGAATCTATAAATCAGGTCGCTTAAAGCCATTGAAACCATATTGAAATCCGTTTTAAGGACGTTTTATATTATTTTTTTGAGAGCATAATAATATGCTCTTTTTTATACATCTGTGCATACGCCACCCTTTATGAAAAAATACGACTAAATGTATCGCGAGCTGATATGGACGCATGGTGAATTGTTTTTCATTGTATATAAAATACCTCTTAGTAATTATCACAGAGGTCATTCGTCGAATCCAATTCCGTTGGGCGGCGTTCGGGAAGTTACGACATATCTTCACGTCCGATATCCCGCAGTGTCTCAAGACGAAAGTCTTTGACCAGTGTGTGTAATAGTCAGGCTGAACTGACAGTGGGCAGGGCACATAGCCAGAAGAACCGATATTATGGCCGTTGGAGCAGAAAGGTTCTGAAGTGGCGGCCACGCACAGGACGTCGTAGCAGAGGTAGGCCTCCCACAAGGTGGACCGGCGAATGGATGCGGGTGGCTCAGGATCGGTCTATGTGGAGAGCCTTGGGGGAGGCCTATGTCCAGCAGTGGATGTCTTTCGACTGATGTGATGAATTATCACAGTAATTATATACTTTCAACAGTCAGTTGAATGGCAAGTGCTTATTTTACACTACACATATAATTTTATTATAGAATAATATCTGTGGACTTTCGCTGGCATATAGCTAATGTTATAATGAGCTACTAAGACCTTAAGCACTTTGGTACAATAGATTGCATAAAAAAATATCAAGAGTCTATATCGAGTAATCAGAATTTGGTTCTATACTACAGAATTGGCAATATATTTTTATAAAATAATATTAAGTGATTCTACATGAGCAAAACTGTCCCCATAGCAGCATTAAATATCTTAAGGTCAGAAACCCTTCGGATAGTGAAGACGCCTGTGCGCCACGGGCAACTTCTC
Organism: Euclidia mi; assembly: GCA_944739405.2. Taxonomy (NCBI): domain Eukaryota; kingdom Metazoa; phylum Arthropoda; class Insecta; order Lepidoptera; family Erebidae; genus Euclidia; species Euclidia mi. The sequence goes on along the minus strand of OX123182.2, from coordinate 124,451,755 downwards.
ATTGCCCCACATCTGAAAATGGGCCATACCTCCAGTTAGAAAGCTTATGTACAGGGCTGTTTTTTAATAGACCCACACAGTCATGTTTCTCCGAAAGGGTAGGCAGAGGTGTAATATTACACCCACCATTCCGCTATGTTATGAATTTATTAGGTACCACGTAATCGGGGTGAACCTATTGCCATTTCCGGGCATATTACGAGACTCTACTGAGAATATTAAGAAGGTACCTAACACTTTTGCTCAACTCGGGAATTGAACCCGGTACCGCCAGATCAGCGGACGTATACACTATCCACTGGACCTCCTCCTGGAGCAAGTCTTTCTTTTTGTTATTCTTTATAAAAAACAATTAATAATCTGCATCGACAATACAATTTAAAATGATGGGAGAACAACACTGAATATATTCAGAATATTTATTATCAAGGTTAAAACCGCTTAAGTTACCTGCACTTCTACGGGATTTTTTATTGGCAACATTATTGTCACTTCCGGCTTTAAAATCTTTCTTTTTCACCGCATGCTTCATCCGGGGTAGCCATATTTGATAGAACGCTTGCACGCTGAGGTCGCTTGCTTCTCAAATTGTGACGCCATTATAGTTTGTGTTTTTATCTACTTGTGATAGAATAACTGTTGATAGTTCACTGTAAAGTTTTAAAAGTATAAACCACAATGAGTTACGGAAGACCACCGCCGCGTATAGACGGCATGGTGTCGTTGAAAGTGGACAATCTTACGTACCGCACAACGCCTGAAGATTTGCGTCGTGTGTTCGAAAGATGTGGCGAAGTCGGCGATATTTACATACCCCGAGACCGATACACAAGGGAAAGCAGAGGATTCGCTTTCGTAAGGTAATCTAGCATTATTATGAGCACAGAAGCTATTTGTGACGTCATTCGCAATTACCGGTAAAATACCACGAGAGCTGGTCTCTACTTTGTTGTGTTCATAGTTCGACCTTATGTCAATATCATATCGGCGGGAAGGCACGCCCGTATAATTTATAGCTAAATTATCGTTGAAGAATTGAGCGTCACTTGCGAGACCAATCCTATTCTGAAATGATGCTGCAGGTGAACCTTTGTGATTTTAGCATGTTACTAAATAAGAAAGCTTAATTCATAGATTTTACGATCGTCGTGATGCCGAGGAGGCTCTGGACTCGTTGGACGGGCGGATGCTGGACGGCAGGGAGCTCAGAGTACAGATGGCGCGCTACGGCCGCCCCTCGTCACCGTACAGAAGCCGCTATGACCGTCGTCGCAGGTAGCACAGCGGAACATTATTTATATTTTATATATTAGAATTTGCTACACTAGCTGGCCACATACCTTCTGTAGGCTCTGATGCCCTGATAGCTCTAATTAGTTTGTTTGCAATATTTTATAATTGTAATTTTATCACCTAAGTAGGTTACATTCCGAATCATCAAATCTGCCCATAAATAAACACCATGCTAAGCATACTATAAATTGATAATTCTAGCCAACAGTTGTCCTATCATCCTATACAAAGCATTTATTAAATTTGTGGCTAGCTAGTAATTAATAATTTTAACATTAATATGTAATTGAAACTGTTCAGCTCGCCGACCACGGTGGTACATGCAGTTATCGTGTAACACCTATGTCACTGGGTAACATACAACAGAAAGGAAACGAACAGACACAAGAGGACATGTTCTCAAAATGTATCTTCCATATCAAAGCCTCTTTTCAAAATTTTGGATATAGCATAAAAACTTAAAAAACAAATTTGTTTTTTGTTGATTTGATTTTATAAATTTTCTCTGGCTACCAAAGTTGGAAGCATGTGTTGATATGTGTTGTGTGGTCGTTATTCTTTTAGCCAATCGCGTTCACGGTCTCGTTCACGTCGTCGCTCCAGGTCCCGTTCCCGGTCGCGCAGGAGGTCGTACACTCGCAGCCGCTCTCGCTCTCGGTCCAGGTCTCGCTCGGACTCCAAGAGCTCGCGTGGTAGGTCACGCAGCCGCAGCCGCTCCCGTTCCCGCTCCAGGCATTGAATTGTGCTGAGTAAGTTACTTTCCTTCTTGACTAAGAACTGACAATCAGTTGATGTAAATATCATTTATGTATTCTTAGTTCTTAAATATCATTCACTCTCATTGGCTATGTACACATCTACTTGTTTATTATAAGTACCTAGGTACTTAAACTACAATAATTTATGATTAATTATCAATTCTTAACAAACTTTCTGAACTTGCACATATAATTAATTGCAAAGGTACTACTCAAATTAATATAATTGCAAAGGTACTACTCAAATTTGCCATTAATTTTCACTGCAAACATTAGTTACTAAATTATTATGATTCATTACTTAATGTTAGTGTGAAAAATCATTTATTAAGGTTGTAATTACAGTAATCATACGATACCTATCTACTAATTATCTGTTAATGCTATCTGTTAGTTATCGAACTGATATTACATGTGGAGCAATGATTAATACATTGCCACACAGTAATAGATAATACAAGGCAATGTTTATTATGATATATTTTTTAAGAATTTTCAACAACATTTAATTTTATGATTTAGAATAAATGTCCTTGAGACGAAGTATTGTCGATCTAGTACATTGACATACCGAAGCGTGCATCTTGACATTGACAGTTGTAAAATATGTCTTGCATAAATTTACACAATTGGTACTTCATTTGCTATGCTCTCTGATAAACACATTCTATTTAATATTTTTCAAAAAGAAATGGGATAATCTGCACAAGTTACAGTACTCGCCAATCTTTATGGCTGCTCTGAATGTAGCCATGGGTACGAACTTGCGCATGGTACAGTCGGGTGGACATGTCATAACCAAGAAAAATATTTGTAATTATTGAAAATTAAATTCTTCAGTTACATTTTTAGATTAGCTATATTATATTGTTTAATTACATATTCAATCAAATTCGATTAATGTAAATTCAGTTAGGTGAAGGGACTTCTAAATGAAAAAATACATTGGTTACGACAAAACAATATTTTTTTTATGTTTATTTAAAATGGGGCTACACCTTCCATAAAAACATCTTCCATACTCGTAGAAGGTTCCTCATCTGAAGAATTTTCTTCATCACTTTCTTTACTTATTTCGGAATCTCCATTCTCAAACATTAAAACGACCGTGAGGCATGATCAATGAAAATGGTAACTATATCAGTACAAATAACAACAAGAAACAATAACGATAGCAACAAGAAACAATGAAGAAGTAACACTGAAACTATTCTGAACGCGACGATACTGTCAGAGCTCAGCGCATATGTGATTCGTGTACGAACGTAGCACTCACACTAACGCGCGAGAGGCGAGGACGCTAGCAGGTGGAAGACAACGCGCGCGGGCGTGCCCTGCCTCCACGCCCCGCATACGTCCCGCTGATACCTGATTGTGTTCTGCGCAGCGTAATGCGGCTAGTTTGGCGAGTACTGTACAAGTGCATACTACTGACTGGCAATATTGATTTAAGGTATTTTAGGTGGTCGAAACAATATTTCTTCTATATCTAAATGTGTGCTTATCTTCTCCTGTCCAGGTTGAGAGTACCAGATGTGAGCTGAAGTGCTGTACTACATGTCTCTGCAGCCTTTGGCCAAGGTACTAAAACTCATCAGTTAACTATAAGCCATCCACAGACCTAACTATGATCAACATAGTGGCAAATATGCAACGTAACAAATTATATTTTAAGTTCCCTTAACTTTAATATAGGATAAATGCATAATGAAAAAATTGTATCTTTGAGATTTCATTTCCCCCTCTTTTTGTTTGTTTATTTTTTGTGTAGAACTTGTGTTCATTAAAATTTGCAACATATCTATAATATGGATTTAAATATACTGAATTAAGTTTATTTCATTACTTGAAATAATTTTAGTTGTACTTTGATTCATTGTTTTAAGGGAATTCTGCATCAGAACTTAATTCACTTGTATCCGAGTCTAACTATTGATATTGTATTAGTTACTAATGTATGTAATTAATCAACATTAGGTGTGAGACCAACGGTCTTGTAATTTCAGGTTTTAATTATCAAAAATAACTGGAAGATCATGTACAACCACAAGTGATAATTGGGCTAAATTGGGCATTAAAATGAGACATCATCATTCATGTATTGTGGTAAATGTGATGACTCGACTCCTCAGTTGCTTTTCTGTTTAAATATAGTTTTATATTAATTTCAACATTGTTAAATATTGTAAGTAATAGGCCTTGGCATGACATCAGTTCTTGTTTAATATCATTATTAAAAAAACAGTTCATCAATCCTGCATTTTCATGTATGTGTGACAAGCTTATGGCCTATTACTTGTATCACTATGTTAAGTACAGCATTTGTTGCAATATATTTGCAATAAAAAAAACAAACATGTAATTCTGTAATATTAATCAATATGTTGGTATGCTCAGGGCGTGTGGAGTGCGCGGGGAGCGAGGCTGTATGCGGGGAGGGGGGGGAACGCTGTTTGCTGACAACTGCTGAATTGCTGTTGTTGCCGTACATAAGTTATGAGTAAAACTTTTATATTTATTGACAAAACCGAGACACGCATTTACGTAGGTACTAGACGCGTATATCGCCGACACAACTATTCAAGTTACTATTTCATAGCATAATATACACCGACAGTTAGGGCCTTTCGACGCGCACTTAGCTCTCTTCACATATTCATCTACCAAGTGCCGTTTAGTTTAAAGAGAAGTGTCCAATTATCAAGTTCCATCATTGAGAATCATTTGGTTAGTGGTGGTGTTGCGTATGAGCAGCATATACACGAGAGTGTGAGGCGTAGGTGGCGGCGGCAACCAGCAGACTGCGAGCTAATATATACGTTTGTTTGCCAGGCCGGTGCTGCACGCTGGCCTGTACGCTGTGGCAGTATCCTGTGCTGATTTGCAGATTTCCGGCTAGGTTTATCGGCAAATGGAACACCCTCCTGCTCCCCGACTAAGTAACGAGCGATCTAAGTACACTGTGCGGTTTTGGTTTATTTTTTATTTAGCTTTATTACCGTCACTCGTGGGAAGAGAATTAATGAAACTTGTAATGAGTCGAAGATAGAAGATCGTCATAGATGAAGGCGCCCGGCACTGGATTTTGTAGGTTTGTCGGCAATAAAATTAATAGTAATAATACTTTCTTTTATTTGTATCCCATCCCCTACAACTATAGTTGCAAACTTCTGAAATATTCTGAATAATTCCGGAATACTTCTGGGAAAGTTTCTTTAAATCTGAATTATTCAAAATGGATTTAACCTTTTGAGCGCCATGGTCACATATATGTGACAAGCGAAAACTGTCCCTGGACGCCAACGTCACAAATACGTGACAGAAAAAGCGGTAGGTATACAAAAACACGAAATAAACAATTTGAACATTACTTGAATGCCTGTTTATTTATATTACCTTAAAATAGAAGTTCTAATGCTTGTTTATTTCTGTTAAACGAGTTAAATAGCGTTATATATATTGAGACGTTTTACGTTTAAAAGTAAGAAATCAAATCTTAAAAAAGAATGTTCTCACACGCCACAGTCACAAATATGTGACCGCTAGTGATGTAGCGTAAGTTAGATAATATCAAAAATTAACATCAAAGATCGTTTTAAAACTTCCTTCTACAATGTATAATTTTAGATATAATTTAGTACGAGGATAAAACAGCATTAGTTTTATAGAATCGGACTTAAAAAAACATTTACTTACTAGAATCTTACTAGATCTGATGGCACATCTGGTGCCCGTGGTGGATACTGGGCTACAGGTGGACGTCGCATACTTTGACTTCCGAAAGGCGTTCGACACAGTCGACAATGACATCTTACTAGCCAAACTGGCAGGTATGGGATGCACGCCACATACATTAACATTCTTCGCGGGCTACTTTCGGGACAGATGTCAATATGTGGACTGTGGTGGACATCTTTCGGATCCCTACCCAACAAGATCTGGGGTGAGTCAGGGGAGTAATTTAGGGCCACTTTTGTTTATTTTAACGGTGAACGACTTGCCGGGGGTAGTCAGAAGGTCAACGCCTCTACTATTCGCGGACGACTTAAAACTGGTACATAAAATAAGGAATACCGTAGACCACGCCGCACTACAGCGCGATATAGATAACATAGTAAGTTGGAGTTTAAAAAATAAACTTTATTTTAACGTGTCCAAGTGTTCCGTCTTATCTTTCAGTCGCGCACGATCCCCGAGCCATTACCAATACCTTATGGACGGCGTTCCGGTACAGCGTGTGACTGAGGTACGGGACTTAGGTGTACGCTTCACTGCTGATCTACAGTTTCGGCAGCATATCACCGATGTTTGTAAGAAAGCTTACCGGAATCTGGGACTAATATTGCGCCAAGCAAATAACTTTACAAATATAGGCGCATTGAAAGCACTGTACGAGGCACTCGTTAAGAGTCATCTGGAATGCAATGCCGTAATATGGTCACCACACGAGGAGAAGTACAGACTGATGCTTGAACGTATCCAGAACAAATTTGTAAGATTCGTGTACTTGAAGCAATATGGGGTATACCCAGGCTATCCGCTTCTGTACCCTACTCTATTTGTTCTGGGTATGGTAGGCTACTACAGGCTTGAAGTAAGAAGGGAGGTCGCTCTCACCGTCTACCTATTCAATGTGATGCGCGGCAAAATCCATAACCCGAACATCTTGGCGTTACTCCAGCTATGCGTCCCGGACGAGTACGTAGGACGGCGGCGGAGGCCGGAGCTGCTGGTGGTGCCGCGCGCGCGTACCGTAAAATGGGGTGAATAGAAATCGTGGGGTGAATAGAAAAAAGTCCGGAAGTTTGATATTGTTGACTCTAGCTTGTTATTTAGCCCTATAACGAATGTTTTTCTCTGTGATTTTCTACGTGGCAACATGTTTTTTATAGGCTCACCACACACAAATTTACGTCAAGTTGAAATTTCATATAGATTTAAGCGGTTAAAGTGAAGGTGTGAAAACAAGTAATTTTTGCTCTTTATAAATTTTCCATAAACATCAAGTTATTGGTTGTGTTCACCCTGTAGATGTGTATTATTCGATACATACATTTCCCATCTTTAAGAAAAACAAAAGAAAGTGTCCGTGTTTGATTATTTTACATTATTTTTCTATTAAAATTGAGAAGCTAGCTATTTTGCTGGAATTCGAGGTGAATAGATACGGGAAGGGGGTTAATAGATACGCCGTTAGGGTCAATAGATACGCCATTGGGGGTGAATAGATACGCGTGAGAGGTTAATAGATACGAGAGGGGGGTCAATAGAAATATGTTATTTAGGGTTGTCAATCCAGGTTAGTTCATCATACGCACCTTTTTGTCAGATAACCATTGAAAATATTGTTTATATTTAGGCAGGTGCCTACCTGTATGATTAAAGAGGTAAATGTTGATATCTGGTTTATTAAAAAAATACATAGTTGTCTGATTAATAACAATGTTGATATATTGAATAAAAATATAAGTTGATTTTGACAGCCCTAGCGTTTTTTCTCTATTCACCCCCTTCCCGTATCTTTTGACCCCTGTTTCAAGGTAAATAGAAAACGCTTACTTTTTCTTAATTTACTAATTAATGTCCTGTTTTTACTAATTTGTAGCACAAATATTGAGTAAATTACAACTTAACTCATGATTTCAAAATGCTTCAATAATGACTCTCATTCAAAATATCTAATAAAATCGATGTTGAAGTTGAAATCTGTGTCTATTCACCCCATTTTACGGTACATGCCTGTTGCAGTGCGCGCCGCTCACGCGTGCGCTGCGTGCGCTCAACACATTGGCTCATAGGGTGGATCTCTTCTCGTGTACACTGAACGAATTCACACGGGCCGCTTATTGTTTGTTTGCTTTAGTTTAGTTATTTAAGTATACGAGTTACCATTATTTTTGATATTTATTTACATAAGCTATTGAATTAGGTTATAAGTACCTGTAATAATAGTTTATATGAGTGTAAAATAAATAAATAAATAAATAAAATAAATAAATAAATTTTAATAGCTACATAGTCGAAGATAAAATTGGCTGGGTCGAATTTCGATATTCGCTAATCTTGACTCAGGCGCATCCCTAATACAACCCGAATTATCAGTGCCTTGCACGCCATGGTCACAAATAGGCGACAGCATCGTGACGTCACAAGCGCAGGCGATCAGAAATAGTGAAGAAAGTAAACATTATTAAAATATTTATTATTTATTTTATACTAAGTGACTGTTATAATGAGTGCGAATTTAATGACTACGGAGGAACTTATTCGCATATTAGAAGGAGTTCCTGAATCCTGATGACGAAGGCTTTTCGGAAAAAAAATCTTTGGACGACTATGATTTAAAGGTACCTAAGTAAGTACCTACTGTAATATTTTTCTGCTTTTATTTTAAACAAAAATAAAATTAATCTTATTGAAAACCGAGATAATATCAGTAGGTATGTGGCACAGTATTGGTGCTAGTAGACCGAATGTAACTTATTTTTGTTAAAAATAAGTTAGATAGGTACATTTGGGAATGTTCTTTTTTCGTGAAACAACTATAGATATTTTTTATGTTTATACGTACCTATACAATATATATATACTTAAACTGTTTGAACATTCGGAATTATAAAGATTATAAATGTACCTAATTAAAAAAAACCGTTTTATTTATTTTAAAATAATACTGTACGGCAACACATCGATAAGCGAGATTTAAGTTGCTACATCCTTATTTCGGAAGCGAAATAGTCATACAAATGGCGGGCCGTCCACGCCATGGTCACAAATAGAAGACAGCAGATAAAGACTAGTGTTGTGCCTATAGTTATTACATTTAATTATATTGTCGTCTCATAACTGTTATTACGGTGTTATACAACTCTGTAAATTATGTATAACTATACCTAACTATAGTAGGAGGAAGTGTAATTAGGAATTAAATTTCAATGTTACAAGGACGTTATATTCTGAAATCGGACACGAAAATAAAAATACAATTAAATATCGATGTAGTATTGGAATCCCTATTTTTTTCGTAGGTATTTGCGCGAAATTTGTGGCTTGGCGTTGAGGGCAAGTTCATGTGTTTTTGCTCTGGCGTTTAAAAGGTTAATTAAGATTTTTATGTTTTCTTTGCTGAAAAATCGTATTTTGCATCGATCGTCGATCGCCGCCGCCCCTCTGTGCGCCGGCCTGTGCCGCCGCGCCGCGCACGCCCGACTGCCACGAGTTGACGAGTCGTGCGTGCAGGCGATGGCGGTGCGGGGTGCTGTAAGAGAGGAGATGCTCCCCGGAGAAGTTTTCGCCCCCGCGAGAAAGATTCGTACCCCACAATCGAATGTTTCCGCCGAATATTTCGCCCGAATAATTCAATGGGAATAAACGTGTTTGCTTGTGGTGTGGTGGGTTTTTATTATAAATGGGATTGAATAAGTATATGTTGAGGTTTTTATAGGTAGATATGTTAGCCTGCGATTAACAGGATTTTTATGCTTTTGTTTTTAGGTAGGTAAGTACCTACTTATTTCGAAATCGAATGCTATTTTTTGTAAATGTTAATTGTGGAATAAAAAACCAGGCCAAGCATATCTGATTTGTTTTTTAAAAAGGGTTACCTACCTATGTTTTTGGTTAGTTTGTATGTAGGTCTGTACGCATCGCGAGTATTCGCGATTCGCATAGGTAGGTATTAATCATTACCTACCTACTTAACGCGTATCCATAGCGCGTATCCGTAGCCCAGTCAATAAAATCAAATAAAGGCAAACCTTGCAAACAAACAAAGATAATATAATTTACAACTTCCAAGAGCGAATAGTTAGTAAGGTCGACTTTCCTGGTTATTTTTTGACAGTTGAAATATTCCCAAAGTTTCGGAATACTTCCGAAGTATTCGACGGGAATGATTCGGAATTTTTCCCGCCAGCATCTATACCTACAACACATACACGTGTGACTGAGCAATGCTTTCACACAATTCGCCGTTTTGTTGAACAGCTATATTATTATATAGCTTCCAAATAGCACTGCTACGACTTTAACCCACATTGGAAAATATAGCAAGAGGTACCAGTCTGTCTAGAACATAATGTCTTCAAATAGGTATGTAAAAACGATATGGACTGGTCTGCGTGTAGGTGTCTCACAGACGTAATAGTAGGGAGCCCAAGAAGGGATTTACTCGAGCGCTTCAGATATTCATAGTATCCACCATAGATATGAGAATTAGTCAGATAGAGCGCATTAATAATAAATAATAATAATAATAATAATTTATTTTCCAACAAATAAGATGTACTTACATAATATGCAACTTACACATTTATCTACTTTTTATATAAACATATTAGTACACAGAAAAATGATCAATGACCCCTATGCTAGGAGAATCCTGTGTTACAGGGGTCATCCAGCCGTCCATTAGCCTATGATAAGTAAATAACAGTTTCAGTTATGTGGAATGAAGTGTACGGTATTATCCTGGCGGAAAATAAACTAGTAGTTGTGTGTTTGTGTGTGAATGTCAGTGTGTGTATGATTAGGTGTGTGTGTGTGGAGTGTGTGTGTGTGTTGTGTGTGAGAGAGTGGGAGAGGGAGATGAAGTGAGGGTGCATGTCAAGTGTAGGTACGTATGTGTGTGTGCGATTAGGTTGTAGTGCTTATGTAATATGTATTGGTTACAGTAATAAAACAGTCTTCTATCACCCGTAGGGCGGTTTTAGTAGGTCTTCTGTCTTATTGTAATCTAGACCTAAAAGATATTTTTTGATTTTGGCTTTACAATTAAATAGGTTAAGGGGATATATTTTAAGGATGTGGTTTACTTTATTGTAAATGAGAGCACTCAGATATGGAAAGTGTCTCCTAGCAAATGTGGTTTGTGTATTTATTTTGGGACACGCGAGCTCTGGTCTTCTTTTCGCTGGGATAGAATGCTCGACTGGTTTTATTGTTAGGTTACGGTGAGTGCGAATTAAGGTTCGGTGGACGTAAAGTTGTCGTACAGTTAATACCTTGTAGTCTGCATATAGTTGACATGTAGGGTATCTGAAGGGCTTGCCAAGGAGAACTTTGATGACAGCTCTTTGGGCTCGTTCCACATGTATCATTGTGGTCTTTGTTGCACCTCCCCAGACTGTGATGCAGTAGGTAATAATTGATTCGCATAGTGCACAGTAGGCGATGTTTAGGGCCTCTCTGTGGGCAGACAGTCTGAGTTTTTTAAATAGATAGATGAGTTTTCGGATACGAGCAGCCAAGATTTCCACGTGATGACTCCAGGACAGACACGCGTCCACATGCAGACCAAGATACTTAACGACGGAAGTTCGGGACAAACATGGACATGCACATTGTTGATTAGTGGGTGCGCATACATGTGCTTTGATCGCTATAGAATTGTCCGGTGGTAAAAGTGAAGGTCGGAGTCCAAAGGTCATGAATTTGGTTTTACTTAGGTTCAGGGTGAGACTATTATTTGCCAACCAAAACGTTGCCTCATGCAACGCCTTTTCAGCGAGATTCTTGGTAGCGTCCCAATTCTCACCATAGGTTAAAATGACCGTATCATCTGCATATGACAGAATATGGGTGGAGGGGAGGGAGAGGGAACAAAAGTCGTTCATATATATCTGAAAGAGCAATGGACTGAGAAGACTTCCCTGCGGAACACCAGTATCCAACGACTCCTCATTGCTAATATATTCTCCTATCCTTACACATTGCGTACGATCCGTCAAAAAGTCCTTAAATATTTCATGGGCGTTCCCGCGCACTCCAATCGACATTAGCTTTGTTAGTAGGTTGGGCACAGAGACAGTGTCAAATGCCTTGGACAAATCTAGGAAAATACCTAGACATCTTTGTTTTCTATCCATGTGGTCAACGACAATGTTCAATAAAGCGCTCGTAGCATCCTCTGTAGAAAGACCTTTTCTAAAGCCGAATTGGTTTTTAGATATGATGTTATATTTGTTGAGGTAGCTACTGAGATTTTTATAGAGGACCCTCTCGAGCACCTTGGAGATGACTGGTAAGACTGAGATAGGGCGATAGTTGTTGACACTGTCTCTGTTTCCTGACTTAAATATTGGGTGTACCACTGCTTTTTTTAACGCTTTTGGGAAGGTTCCTGTTGACAGAGCCAGATTGCAAATATGCGTTAGGGGTTTGGATAAGGTGTGACTGACGGCTTTCAGTAGTTTTGGGGATATGCCGTCCCAACCAGGAGCACTATCCGCTCGAAGCTCTCCAATAATGCATTTGATTTCTGCCTCATGCGTCATTAATAATCCTAAGGAGTTTAATATTGTGAGTGAATTTATATTGTGTTGACCGGGCATTGTTGCATTTAGTTGTTGTTGTTGACTAGCCAAAGATTTACCCACGTTTGCGAAAAAGCTATTGACCACATTGACAGATTCCGAGGGGGTTTGTTCTATTTTCAATAATTCAGTGGGTATTGGCGATGAACGTTGAGTGTCAGTTACCGTTCGAATCACTTGCCACATCTTTTTAGAATTACTCTTGGCGTTTTCAAATAATTGCTTCTAGTGTGCGATTTTCAACTTCTTTAATAAGTTATTGCAAAAATTTCTATAACGGACATAAGTTAGCTTTAGAACAGAGTTGTTAGGATCCTTATTTGATTTTTTATGCATTCTATCCCTATTTCGTATACATATTAATAAACCGCGCGTAATCCAGGGTTTGATTATTCTATGTTTACTAGGAAGGCATATCCGGATAGTATTCCTTTGTATAATCGATGACATTATTTCAAGAAGCTTATTAGTGGCGTCATTGGGGTCCTCTAGGGTACATATAAAGGAGAAGTCATGGCTGTCAACGTCCTTTATGGCGTTGGATAGATTTAATCTGGTGCAGTTGGGTTTAGATGTGGTACTTGGAGAGTTGATAGTTTCCAAGCTTAATACTAGTGCTGAGTGATCAGTAATAGTGGTCTCCAAGACCAGTGTGGTGGCTTTGATATAAGATTTCAGTAGAATATGGTCTAAACAGTTGTTAAGGCGGGTAGGAAACTCATGCGCCGGAAGAAGTCCGTGGGAAGCAGTTAGGTTTAGGTAATTATGGGAACGCGGGTCATTGTGGCCTGTAGTTATATTAAGGTTTATGTCACCTATTACAATAACATTATTATACGAATTATAGCGTGATAATAAATTATTAAGACTGTCTAGAAAGTTGTCGATTACCTTTTGCGATGGTGATCTGTACAGCGCTACTATAATTAGTTTATCTAAGATACAAACAAGACAGCTAGCGTCGGCAAAGGTAGGTTCGATAATATTAAAGCGCAGATCATCGCGAATGAAAATTACTATTCCATCATTCTGATTCAACAAAGTGTTAGTCAGATGTGATGAATAATTCTCCAAACTAGGGATAGATGAAGATTTTTTTAACCAGCATTCAGATAGAATTATAATATCACATTTTATTCTCATAGATGCCAGCAGACATAAACATTCGTTGAAGTTTTTATGAATGCTTCTTATATTTATATGAAAAATATTTAAAGCTTTTGGAGCGCTTATATAGTTGGGACAGTCTTCAGGAGAGCACATGAAAGACGCTGATACTTGTACGTTATCTATGTCGTTATTTAAGTTATTTAACATGGCCATTGCTATTGAGTATGAGTAAACACAATCAGCATGTATGCAGTGGTTGAGCAATAATAGTGGGGATAGCTCAGAATATTAGATTCTATTGTCGCGATTGATGTGATATTACATAGTTTCACTAGGTGAATATAGAGAGATGTTAAATAATATAAGGGGATATGGCTGTGATGAACAGTTTTATGTGTTGTGTTGGGACATGGGTGCGTAATGTGTGCGGTATTGTTTGTTGTGTGTATATATGTGTATGTGTAATGCGTATAGAATAAGTGTAATGATAATATGTGAGTATTAATTAAATTTATTGGTATGAGTGTAACGTTAATTATTAAAGACATGCATGGGTTTATTAGAAATTTAGATTTTAGAAACATTATTTGTTTATATGTTGATTTGCTGGTTTGTGTAAATATTGTTGGGGGTATGTATATACTATAATTTAAGAAAAGTATTCCAAAACATATTAAAGTTACAAAAATAAAAATAGTTAGTCATTGGTTTACTTGCAGATCCATTAGACACTTTTCCGACTTGATAAGTAGGCTTCTTGCACCTTCTATTTTTCGGAGGAAAATGTTGCCGTTAGCAGTCCAGCAGAATTTATACTCCTTAGCCTTGGCGAATTCTCTGGCAGCATGCAACAGCTTTCTGGAGCTAGCGGGAAGGTGTTCTGCGATGTATACAGGTCGACGGTCACCCGAAATTCCAATTGTGTTGCTGTTTAGGCGGTCTTCTTTAGGCTGTTTTTTATTGAAGTTGCGCACCGACGAGAGTAATTGATTTTTCTTATGGACATTAGTGAATTCAGTTACAATAGGTCTAACTGTGCCTGGTTTGCCTGGGAGACGATACACATCTCGTATATGGGACTCACTAATATTCACGTTTACTGCCGATCCAAGGTCAGAGATAAGTTTAGTTAAATCCGCAGTAGACTCGTTTTCTTTCGGTAGGACATTACGAAGCTCAATACTCGAGTGCCGAGTTATTTGCTGCAGGTCTCGGATTTTTGTCTCAAGGTGATTAATACTGTCTCTGTAAGCCTGTTTTTCCTTTTGTAGTAAATCGATTTGTTTTACCATATCATCGTATTGTTTACTTGTAAAGGAAATATTCTTCTCAATCTCGCCGTTTAACTTTTTGATTTCATGGTAGTGTAACTTAAGGTCCGCTACTTCGGCAACCAGCTTATTGATGGAAGAGTTTTGTTCTTTAATAAACATGGTTTGTTTTGCCTCCTGTTCATTTTTCCATAAAGTGAACATTTCAAGTAGTTCCTTTCTCAAGGTAGCGATCTCAGTAGTAGGCGGCGATTCTTCATCTTCATTCGTCCAACTAAGCGTGGCACGTTGACAGCTATGTGTGCGTGACCTTTGGCGACTGGCACTGTGTGACTGTACGGACACGCGCGTCTATGTGTGTGAAAAGTTGCCAGATTATGAATAATCTCCCAGTATTTTGCATATAGTTATGTAATATTCTTATATTCATTTGCGGTTTTGAAGAATTTACCATGGATTTAATTAATGCTTTTATAAATACATTTCTTAAATGTAGGTACCGAATTAAGTTTTAACTACTTCGTAAATCTGTATATATAAAATCCTTGCGTTACTGACTGACTGACAGACAAGCTACAGCCGAAACTACTCGGCGCATGAAGCTGAAATTTAGCATGTATGTTTCTTGGGAACCGTAGGGGTGCACCAAGACGGGATTTCTCGAAATTCCCACGGGATCGTGCAAAACGAGAAATAAGAAAATATGTGCGTGCGAAGCCGCTGGCGTCGATTAGTTGAGAAATAAATAGTATGTATGTACACACGGCACCAAGTCAAGCTAAACAGTTGCTGTACGATTTTGATACTTATTCCTTACGCCATAAGTATGTATGTACACACGGCGCCAAGTTAAGCTAAACAGTTGCTGTACGATTTTGATACTTATTCCCTACGCCATAAGTATGTATACTGTACACACGGCGCCAAGTCAAGCTAAACAGTTGCTGTACGATTTTGATACTTATTCTTTACGCCATAAGAACGGTGCAAAGGACAAAGTGTATGAGCTTGACGAGTAGCAGGGTGTACACGAATATTAGGATATCGTTTGGGGATCGAACTCAAAACAATATAATGTAAGGTATATACTAATGGAAATTGAAATTCTATTACTATATTTATGAGAAAGAAGATATATCTACAATATACTTTTATAATACGGTAATGTATTTTTCATTAACATGACAATCATTATCACATAATCAATTGACAAGTGCATTTTCCCTAATTCAGGCAGAACGGCGTCGACAAAAACTGGCAACACTTACATATTTCTAGCACAAATACGAATTTTATCGAAATTAAATTAGGAAACAGTCAAATTATCAATAGTTACCTGTGAAAAGATATTCCATTTTCCTGTTTTTGTTTTTAGGAACAACTTTTACAGTGTTTAAGAACACAAGACGGCATTTTGAGAATTTAAAAGTTGATGTGATCGTGACGCGTGAACTGTACGATGCTTCGTAGCGCACTGAGACGAGTTTGTATTCGCTTTTCAATTTTGTATTTGCTTTAGTGGCCGCACGCAACTGTGCCGCGCGTTCCATCTGACTAATTGTCATATCTGTGGTATCCACGTCCTACGTATTTTTATATAGGAGTCTTGGTCTTATCCAGGGCTGGATTTAGACGTCTGGAGGCCCCGGGGCAATGTAGCTGTGGGGGCCCCTATTTATTGTCCGTATAATTTTTTCCTTAAACTATTGAAAAAATACACTGTCAGCAAATTAAACTTCGGGAATAAAAAAATACAATTGATTAAAAACGAAATAACTGTGTTAATGTGTCGTGTTAATGTAATGGCACTATGCGAACTTTTTGGCTGAAAAGCCGTCGATTATTTCGCTGAAGTCTAGCTCGCGGTGTAAATCACTTTCATTATTATTTAGGGTTAGTTTCGATAGCCCGTTTTTGTTCCATCGTTGTTCGGAGCCTATTCTTGATCATTTTCATTTTGAAAACGAGCGCTCTTCGGTGCAGTTGGACAACGCTAATACCAAGTACATTCTTAATGTAATTTCGATGTTCGGGAAAGTAGCTCGGCAATTCAGATTTTCAAGAATGCGATTATGCAACAGATCCTTTGATTGGTCTTTTTGACAGTCCTGTTTTACATGTCTATTAAAGATACAAATTGTACCAACTCATTGCCAAGTGTAAATTAAAAATCGTTTTTGTAAACTTTTTATATGCCGCTGCAGAGGAATTAGTCCTCTGCAGCGGCATATAAACTTGCGACGTCCATCTCGTCTAAGTGGTTGAGGAATCCAAATCTCAATCGATCAGCTTCGTATGCTTGCAATCTTTTTATGAGAGAAACACAAAGTTGATCGATAACTGAGCTAAAACCAGCCGCTTTAAATTTTTCTCTTGGTGATAGATTTCTGTACTTTGTGTAAAAAACGAATATAAATTCTGAATAAAGTTGTACTGCTGATGCCCAATAGTTAGTACTTTTCCTACTAAATTCAGTGAGCGACAACAGCATGGTACAAACGCTGATAAATGCAGATTTTTTTCTGCAAAATAATAGAGCTTGCATCGCTTTGTACTGGGTGTCTCAAAAGAAATTACGCATTTGTTTTGCTTATTGCGTGAAAGCAACAATTCCGAGCGGCGCAAGGGGTGTGTCAATCGGTAGCCTGGTTCTTGGAAATTCAGTCCCTGTGGAGCTTTTCTCGGGAGCAGACCGTGCGTGCAGACGAAAACGGTAATTCGGTGACTGTAACGCGTAGAAAATTCAACAATTTTTGACGTATTCGTCACTTAAATGATACACCAAGCGCTCGATTTATTGAAAAATGGGTCGAGAAGCTTGAAGAGACCGATTCAGCACTGGATAAACCAAAATCTGGGCGTCCAAGGTTTTCAAGAACGATTGCAAAACGTAGACAGTGTTACTCAGTCTGTTCATGATGATCCAAATCTTTTGATTCGTAAGCGTGCAGTCACTTGTTACATGCATAGATCATCATTATGCCGTATTTTACACAAAGATTTATAGCACCCCTACAAAATGCAGTTGATGCAAGAATGAAGCCTCAGGGGTCAGGGGCTTAACTTCATAAACCAGATGACTGAGCGCTTTCCAGCGTTTACCATTTCTTGTTTTCGGATAAAGCTCAATTCATCTTAATGGGCCCGTAAACAAGCAAAATCTCTTCAAACTTCTCGACCCATTTTCCAATAAGTCGACCGCTCGGTGTATCATTTAAGTGACGAATATTGCAGATTTTTTTACGCGCTACAGTCAGCTAATTACCGTTTTTGTAAAACTTATGTACCGTATGTACGCACAACGCACGCTCTGCACCCGAGAAACGCTTCATAGTGTCTAAATTCCCTACCGATTGACATAACCCCCGCGCCGCTCGGAATAGTTGCGCTCACGCAACAAGCAAAACAAATGTGTAATTTCTTTTGAGACACCTTGTATTTTCCACTCATATTTGCAGCATTATCGTACGATTATCCACGACAACGATTGTCCACGACAATCAAGGATATTAATTTGATGGTCAACTAAAATAAATATTAAAGCATTTGCTGTTGCTTCATCAGTATGGCCGCAATTAGGTAAAAATATATATATCGAACAACTATTTTAAGTTGATCGATATGAGATTCATCGGGAGTTGAATCCATTGAAACTGAATAGTGCTAAGATTTTTTTATCCTCGATACGATTTCATTAAGTATTTGATTACACATGTGTTAAGTATCAGTAAGGAAACGACTGCTTGTAAAAATGCACATTCATTTATTCACAGAGATTCACAGACCTTTGAGAAAAGAATATAATATGGAGTGGACAAATAATACATATGGATACTTTACGTTATGGAAATATATATGAAATCGACATAAAGCCACCAAATATAGTGTTGTCTCGTTTTTACTTAGCGATATCTCTGTTAGAAAAAAGAGATAGCCATAGGTTACTGAATACACTGATCATAGTGATTTTTTATCAGAAATGTCAATCGTGCCAGTGTCGCCATATTGCTTGCCAATTGTTTTTGGTACATCTGCTGTCAAATCGTTGTGTATCGAACATAATAATTTTGATTTTGTGCATAAATATGTCTAAAAACCAGATGAATCAGTGCTTCAGGCTTTCCTAGAGATCGTAAAATCATGCCTAAGTGTTGATTTAAACTGTGCAGTGCAAGATAAAGCTATAATCAACACAAATGTACTCTTCACAAGTAAGTAACAAGTCATGATTTATATTGTTGAAAAGGATTAGTATTTGTACAAAATATTGTCACAAGAGGTTCTTTTTATAGTTAAATTAACAGGTTTTAGCTTCGTTATGGCCTAAATGTTGTTATTTTCGTAGTTTGGAATTTTCCATATTTACGTATTAGAGGTTAGTAGTGATGTTACTGCTAATGTCGATATGGGTTATCGATATATAGATAATGTATAGAGACTTCCACAAACGATAACATTGTTAAAACTATCTCGTGTCTGTAAATGGAAATAAATTAAACATTGAACCAATTTTGTCTGTACCTAGTAAAGGAAAAGCGATATTTGACAAACTTACTTTACTTAGACCTGATTACATAAAACCCAAAACCGCTGCATCCTGCTCTATGTTGAGGAAAATAAGCAGTTAAAATAATTATATTATGTTTTTTGCCAACAGATAACATGAACAGCAACTGTATGCGAGAATTCCTAGCAATAAAACGTTGAAGAAAATAATTTTATTTATAAACAAGAGGACGCCCGCTGCTACATCTGCACATTTTTTCAACTGTTTCTGTCCGATCCCGTAGGCATTTCAAGAAAGTCCTTAGTGCACTCCTGCGATCCCCAAAGAACATTCATGCCAAATTTCAGCTTCCTGCACCTTATAATTTTGGCTGTAGATTATCTGTCAGGCAATCAGTAACGCAACGATTTTATATATTATACAGATAAAAAACAAATAAATAACATGTATTAATCAATTATGATTTTTCTTACCCCCTTATGATATTTCAGTGTAGCTGTGTGTTTCATTACGGTATGTATGGTGCAAATCAGAAATCGCCGACATAAGGCCGGCGCGCACTGACGTCGCGGCATGGCAAAGGATTTTATTACTGATCAAGTCATTTTCATTCTTATTTCAATGAGTTTAGAATTCATATTACTTTATTTCGATACAATCATATCGCAGCCCGCCGTGGCATGCCGCGGGACGTTTGGGGCGCGTCGCGGCACGTCGCGGCATCGGCGGCACACTTGGACGCCGCGGCATGCCATGGCGTCTTGCAGTGTGCCACGACGTAATCAGTAGGTAAATAAGTTCCTGAATTCACCGTTAGTAAATCTTGTTCTCATAAATAATGTATCCAGAATTGTTTTCTCTTCGACAGATCAGTTTGTATTTGTCGTTCTTCATCTTCAGCAAGAAGTGCTATTGATACTAAATTCCAGTCAATTGGACGCCTCGGTATGACGCGGCATGCTGCGAGGTGCCGAAGCGTCTTTCGGGCTAACGATACACGTTCCGCGCCGTGCCATGCCATGCCGTCAGTTGGCGCCGGCCATTAGCTATCCGGATAGCCAAGCTGAAGAGGCAGTGGCCAGAGGACATAGCTCGAAGAAGCGATGGCCGTTGGGCAGAAAGGTTCTGGAATGGCGGCCTCGTACCGGACGACGCAGCAGAGGTAGGCCTCCCGCAAGGTGGACCGACGATCTAGTCAAGATCGCGGGAGGCAGTTGGATGCGGGCGGTTCAAGACCGGTCTGTGTGGAGAACCTTGGGGGAGGCCTATGTCCAGCAGTGGACGTCGTTTGGCTGATATGATGATGATGATGTATGGTGCCATTCATGTCCGGTACTTTCATTCACAGCGACACAGTATCGATATTGGCTACCAGAGAATATTTTGTTATATGATACAAGGGACATTTTCCGCTTTACCATGTTCGCCCGCATTTGCATTATGGAATAAACTAATTTGGCAAAAAATCTAAAGTAACTTACTACAAAATATCAATTTAATTTTTTTCTAAATCTACAGTAATGTATTATTTACCTCTAACCGGCTCAATGTCGATATCGATTATATTTTGGAGTCCAACCCATAGAGATGTAAAGGATAGAGTGGCAGAACAGTACCTAACTCAATACTGTGTCGTGTCCGTCGGTGCGAGAGAGAACGCTACAGGTTAAAGGCCCACTGCATCTCTCTCTAACAGTACATGCACAACATCAACATTGCGCAATGGCGTGCTACCTGTAACTATTATTTCTATCAGTTTATCAGTAATCAATAGTTTAAAAATATATAAACTTTTTTGTCACTTCAAACTATCTTCGTGTATCAATAAAAAAAATTTTAAACTATGGATTACCTACTAATAAACTGATTTTAATAATAGTTACAGGTAGCACGCCACTGCGTAATGTTGATGTTGTGCATGTATTGTTAGAGAGAAATGCAGGGGGCCTTTAATGTTGCGTTCTCTCTCCCACCGGCGGACACGAATAGGCCCCACTCTGCCACTCTATTCTTAATATCTCTATGGTCTAACCCAACGGCAGTCATTTTATTTTCCACATAACTTCGTAGGTATGCGCGCTAATTTCGTAGGTACGTCCAATCCATGTTATTCACAGATCTGTGGTTTATTACTAGAAAAAGTAAGAACCCTTCAAAAACTTAAAAAATATAGTTTTCTTTTTCATCTTTTAGCAACACAAATCGCATTCGCTAGTACGTTAGCTTTAATAATTTTGACTTCTTACTGAACCGAGACAACAGTGATTTTAGTGCTGGTATGAAAGCTCTCATCGCAAGCTTTTAAAAGTGCTTACGCCAGAGTTCAACGCAATCGTTTTTTAAATCCTCGTGCGAATGATGCCTAAAGGTGCTATACTTTGTCGATAACAAAAAAACTTGTCGATATATGCTTTACGTTGCCTAATATGCGCCCAACCCTAATGGACGCCATTTTATTTGCATACGTTTCGTAGGTATGCACGCTAACTTCGTAGGTACGTCCAATCCATGTTATTCACATATCTATGTCACAGACATTCGTTTGACAAGAGCGCCGGTCAATCCGACGCAGCCACAGACAATCCTTGATAGATAACATATATGACAGATTATACATAACATTCCTCCCTCATAAGTCGACATAATAATTATGTGCAAGTAAACATTGAATAAAACCTTTTGTAATCTGTTCTTGGAATATTACGCAACGACACACGTGATAATGGGTTATGCCTCTGAATTTCTGTCAAAGAACTTTGCCCATCCATTGGTCCTCTTGACGATGTACTTTCCTGAAAGTCGGATTGAAGCGGCTCCCTGAAGGCCCCTTCTGAAGTCACTAATGAGTCAGTGCGACTCATTGCTGCAGATGGTGACAGCGTAGGCGTCGCGTCGACGTCATGTTGTGTGGCCGATGTTGCCGCAGTCGCGTCGACGTCATGTCGTGTGGCCGATGTTGCCGCCTGCCGATAACTTCCTCCCCTATCATCTAGACCTGCGAGTGCGCCAGCCGAGTCAGGTCCTCCAGTGCAGTCTGAACCCGTTGGTTGTAGGCATGAACTTCTACCAACGGGTAGCATACCCGTATAACCCTTCTATATCACTGTTGCAATCCCAAGACCTATCGTAATCAATAGAGGAACCTTTATATAAAACTAATTGGTTTTTATGCTTCCTTATACAGCAAAAAGAATAAATGTCTCTTACTAAATACATAACTGTGCCCAGCCGCTTTACAATTACACCTTTATTCCAAATCTTTTTGTTATTTATAATTGTTTGGTATAATACTTTATTTCCAATGTTAAAAGTTTGTTTGTTGTTACCACCAAATGATTTAATTTGTGAACACTGTTTATTTTTTACCACATGAGCAACGGTGTCAGATGAAGAAGATACAGGAAAATTAGGATTAAACAAATCCAAACGTGATCTTATATTTTTACCAAACACTAACTGAGCTGGTGACAACCCTGTTGTACTATGAATAGAATTTCTATAGTCAAAAAGGTATTTTAATAAATTCAGTTTAGTCTGTCGAGTATTATTGTTAGCTAGAATACATGACTTTATGCCCTTTTTTACTATTTTTACGTAACTCTCAGCCTGACCGTTACTAGTGGGGTGATAAGCTGGTGAAGTCATATGTACAATACCATTGGATAAACAAAAATCTTTAAACTCTTTTGATACAAAAGCAGTGCCATTGTCACTCAATATTGTTTCGGGTAGTCCAAATCGCGACATAAAATCGTATAATTTATCGATTACTGCTAATGAGGTCGATGATGTTTTCATATTATAAACTTCCACCCATTAAGAATACGCATCAACAACAACTAAATAAGTATCGCCTTTTATTGGACCCAAGAAATATATGTGTAATCTAAAAAACGGCTGTGCAGGAAATTTCCACGGAGAAAGAGGAGCACGAGGAGGAGCCGGTCGCAGCTGCACACAGATATTGCATGAGTTGATCATTTTTTCTAACGCGGCGTCTATGCCCGGGTACCAAACTCGCTCTCGTGCTGCTGCTTTAGTTTTTATGATACCCAGATGTGAAGTGTGTAACTCTGAGATAACCCTCATCCGTAATTTTTCTGGTAAAACCACTTTATGGCCCCTCATTACACATCCGTGTTCGTATGATAGCTGAACTCGACAGTAAAAATATGGTTTTAACCTACTATCGGTAATTTTGTTAGGCCATCCCTTTATTATATAACTGATGACAGTCCTAAGTACAACATCTTCTTTTGTTGCCCTACGTAACTCGTCTAACGTCACGGGTAGGCTGCCGTCTACCACAAAATTAATATAAGCAGCGCGATCTATGGACGGACACAAGTCGAATGAGTCACTGCTCGTCGATGCTCCCGCGCCAATCTTTACACAGCCCGTTGGCTGCGCCACCTTTACGTCCACCGAGGCTGGCTCCTCGGGAAGACTAGCACGCGATAAATAATCAGCGCAGTTATTATTACTTCGGACGTATTCTATGTTATAATTATAAGCACTCAGGTACAATGCGTAACGTTGAAGTCTATTTGCTGATACTTCTGGAATGCCTTTATATGGCCCGAAAATTGAGATTAAGGGTTTATGATCTGTTCGCAGAATAAAAGGATCTGACTTACCATATAAGTATTGGTGAAATCTTCGTACTCCAAAAATAATTGCAGTAGCCTCTTTTTGTATTTGAGCATAATTTTTCTCTGCCGCGTTGAGAGTACGAGAGGCAAAAGATATGGGTCGTTCGTACCCATCTGCGTCTATCTGTGACAGTATAGCGCCTAATCCGGTAGGAGATGCATCTACAGTTAAAATTAATTTTGCATTGGGATTAAAATGAGTTAACACTTGCTCTGAGCCTAAAATTCTTATAATTTCTTTAAAAGATTTATCATGTAATGAGCTCCAGTTCCATTTAACCCCTTTTTTGAGCAGGTCGTATAAAGGACTTAAAATACCAGAAGCATTCTTAACAAAATTTCTGTAATAATTAACTAAGCCCAAAAAGGACTGTAATTTGTTTACATTTGTTGGCACCGGCGCATCCGTTATTGCTCTGACTTTATCTGGGGATTTTTTAAGGCCGAATTTATCTATTACATAGCCGAGGTAGCTTATTTCGTTCTTGAAAAACTCACATTTCTCCTTTTGCAAAACTAACCCTGCATCTTGTAATCTCGTGAGTACCGTTGTTAACCTTTCTAGATGAATATCCCTATTAGGCCCTGTTATGAGGACGTCATCGAGCAGGCATAGAACTCCTTCTATATTAGAAAGAATGCCCTCCATCGCTTTCTGAAAGATTGATGGAGCACTAGACAAGCCGAACACCATGCGAGTATATTTATACAAGCCACGATGTGTATTGATACATGTTAAGTTTTGGGAATCCTCACATAATAAAAATTGATTGTAGGCCATCGACAAATCTATTTTTGAGAATTGTTGACCTCCATGTAACCTAGTAAACAATTCATGTATTGTTGGTAATGGGTATTCTTCAACAATAAGTTGTTTATTAATGCTAACTGAGTAATCTACACACAGCCTAACAGTACCATCACGCTTTAATACAGGGACAATGGGTGATGCATATTCCGCATGCTCGACAGACTTTAATATACCAAGATCAACTAAACGATCTATCTCTTTGTTTAGTTTCTCCTTCAAGGCAAAAGCAATAGGTCGCGCTTTGAAAAACACAGGTTTTGAGCCAGGTTTTACCTGCAACTTGACTTTATATTTATTAAATGCTCCCAATTTGTTAGAAAAAAGATGTGGAAATTGTACTTGAAATTGTTTAAGTAAATTATCTGTGTCCATTAGAAACTTACATGGTACCAATTATAATTTAAATAATGATATAAAATCTCTACCTAGAAGTGGCGGACCTCCATTGCGTATTACATATACATCAAGTTCGCGTGTTTGACCCATGTATGTAATTGGGAGGCGAGAAACACCAACACATTTTATTTTGTTACCAATGTATGTGAGTAATTTTTTATTAGTAGGTGACAGTGGCAAATATGTATCATATGTGACACTCGATAATACCGTAACTGCTGAACCGCTATCAATTTCAAATCGCAAATCTATGCCCAGGATTGTCACAGTCTCATGCATAGGTTCGCCATTAGGACATGAAATTTTAAAAATCTTACCGTCATCATCTTCATCTAACTGTTCCGATACAATATAATTTACTGATTTACACATCCTTTTGAGATGACCTTGTTTGTTGCACTTTTGACACTTGTATTTTGCGAATCGGCACCGAGAGGACGTGTGGTTGGACCGGCCACACACTGAACATTTTTCTACAACCTGTTTGTTCTTCACTTCAGGTGCAATTTTGAAGAGCTGATCTGGTGGCCCCGCGAGATGCGCGGTTGCCGCCGCCCCCATACGAGCGCTCCGCAACGACTCCGCCAACTCTATAGCTTTCGCTAACGTTAGTTCTGCCAAATCTTGAGCAAATATTTTGTCTCGCTCACGACCCGGCTGCATTCCCGTGACGAAACGGTCGCATAACGCTTCTTCCACGTTGCTAAAGCCACAGTGAGCCGAAAGCCCACGTAGCCTGGCAGCCCATTGCGTTGGAGTTTCACCAGCTTGCTGTATTGCCGAGTAGAAATTGGATCTCTCCGCAAACCCGCAGCGTTTCGGGGTAAAGTGCTTGTCCAGCATTTGCAATATGTCTTCGTATGGTACATCTTGTAGTTCCTTCGGCAAGGCGAGGTCCGAAGCGAGTTTAAACGTACCATCCGAGAGTGCGCTAAGCAAAATCGCTCGTCTTTTGTATAAAAATATGTGTTTGACTAAATTATTTTATTGTATAAAAATATGTGTTTGACTAAATTATTTTTGTTGTGGGGGCCCCCTTCTTGTGGGGGCCCCGGGGCCATTGCCCCGCCTGCCCCCCCTTAAATCCGGCCCTGGTCTTATCGTTTGCATAATGGAGGTGGCTGAGTGTTGAAAATGCAAAACAAGAAAAATAAAACATACTCAAACGCGTCAGATTAAAATCTGGAGGAAATAATGAAAGTTTTTTGGATTACTCCTCTTGTCCCCCAGCTCTTCGGCCCCACTGGGGGACAAAAGGAATTTTTGTCCTGTTGTCCCCCACTACAATTTAACGGGGCCAAACGGAATCATAATTTCCTGTTGGCCCCCGATAAAATATTATTTTAAATATCGGTACCTATTTGACGATATATATCGGTATTTGACGTTTGTTAAATCGTTTATTTTTTATGTTGTCATGAGACTCATAATTATTCAATAGCGCCTTTAAACTGTATTACCTGCATCTAAAATGTCTCGAGCAGGTAGTAATCTATTGTTTACCCCTTCCCGTGACACAAAAAGGTAAAGGCCCTAAAGGGTGCATGTTATCAGTAGTACATACTGCGTCATGGCGGAAAGCACACCAAGTTGTAGCCCTGGTGCTAACGCTTTTGACATAATTAATAAAAAAGGTGGCTCGTTATTACTAAGAGCGGGATTTCAATATTCCGTGAAGCGAAGAATAAAAAAAGGTGTTGTTGTGTGGGAGTGCACTAAAAGAAAAAGAAATGTGTCCAGGTGTATTAAAAATTAATGTTACTTACATTAATACTTTCTAAGTGGGGGACAACAGGAAAAATCATTCCCGTTGTCCCCGCTGGGGGACAACAGGAAAAAAAATCCTTTTGTCCCCCAGTGGGGCCGAAGAGCGGGGGGACAAGAGGAATAACCCGTTTTTTTGGCGCACCATATACCTATGAAAAGGTTTAGATAAATTATATACATTTTTATCATGTAAGCTTTGCAACGCAACCCAATGAGGGTCTTCTGAAATGGCGCTCACTATGCGGCAGCACTGAGGCCAGGCATTAGATCCAGAAACCTGTCAAAGCCCCTAGGTTTCTCTGTCTACGAAGTCGAAGCCCAATTTTTTTGTACGTCTGTGTTTGTTTGTATTAAGGCCTTGCCACACGGCACAATTTTACGTCCAAATTGACTAAATCACTTGATGAAATCGTGACGTGTAGACGCCAGTCGTCCAACTCAAGTTCATCGGGTGGACAGAATGAAAATCAGTGATTTGATTGTGTCGTGTAGACGGGCAAAGCCAATTCGATTGAAAATTTGATCAGTGGTAAAATTGTGCCGTGTGGCAAGGCCTTTTTGTGTGTGTACATATCTGACGTCAGTTTGGTTTGGACCTGACCTGACGCATACTAAGCGCCGTCTGGTAGTAGAAGAAATATCAAACACCCTCATTCAGAATCAGTCATTTATTCACATGAGATGGTATACAAGTTGTTACCCAGATAACAATGCAAACTTGCCAAACTTGCAGCAAGTTTAAATCAAACTTGCTAGTTTCACTGTGACAAACTTGCATGAAGTTGGTATTTCAAAGGATTTGGATGATGACGAGCACAGGTTGGTGGTCGGTCGACCTCCTAGATACAGCAGGAGGTGCTCGACGACCACCTGTTGTCGTACCACCAATCTGTGCCTTGTAGCTGTGCAACCTTTGAAAAAGCAAACTTCATGCAAGTTTGATGCAAGTTTGTCACAGAGAAACTAGCAAGTTTGATTTAAACTTGCTGCAAGTTTGTTGCTATCTGAGTACCTACATAATAATAAAGTACCTACAAGACATCTCGCCTGCAATAGGCATGTGAAAATTTAAATTATACAATAATACTAAATTATATTTTCTTATAATAATAACAAATGGACCACAATAAGCATACATATAATCTTAAATTAGTTTATATTTATTTATAATTCAACAGTTTATTTCTAAGAAAAGTCAAAACTAAACAGAGGCAAATGCATTAAACGCACGTTGGAATTTTGATTTGACAGTTTTGACAACTAACTGTCAGGTCATCTGAGAGATTTGTTGTATAGTTCTGAAACCACGAAACTTGCTCTGAGGTATTGAAATGAAAATTAAATCAAATACTATTTGATTTCAGACCAGGATATTATCTAATTTATTATAACAGTGTCTAGCTTGACGTGTAGTGTGTACAAATATATATAGCTACCTTCATTAGTATATGCAGCCAAAAGAGAACCAGAAAGACCTGCACTTGATTATGGGAACACTTCATTCACTCATGCTGATGATGATGTACATCTGATGACACATAACAATGACCTCTTTTTATACGTACACACGTTTTATTTTACTCGTAGGATACATTTATTAGGTATACTGTATACTAGGTATTTAGCTGTGGTAGGAACTTATTTACTAACAGATGAATTTTCTTTCTATATTAGGGCAGGCCTGTCTCACTTCCATACAAGCGACGCAAAATCCCCGAGATAATAATAATAATCATCTTTATTGTACATTGTACACCAAAACAATATTACAAGAATAAACATGAATAAAGACAGAGATATTTACCTACTATTCTGGAAAACAACCTAATTTCAACCTTTTGCATTGGGTATACCGTTCATAGTACAATAACTGTCTGTCGTCTCGCTTTAATCTGGTAGGGCCACAGTCAAATAAACAGTTCTCATTTTACATGTCACGCATACTACTTTCAACTTTTGAAAATAAATTGGCAAAAAAAACAATTATTAAAAAAAATATCTATTAAAATTACAAATTAGATTGATACAAGTCTGTCTCTCTCTATTTTTATAATTATTATTAACTGTAAATAAATTATTTAAATATAATCCTAAAAATGTCAGATGCATGAAACGGAACCTCTGTCAATAGAGATTGAAACCATTGAATCGACATGAACTCGATGAATAGGAGCGGCCATCTTGTGATCGAAAACGTCAGTACGAGTGCATTTGCCTTGTACAATGCCGAAAACAACAAAAAAGATAGTTTTAAACTCTCAAAGCACAAAAACACAGTCAGCAATTTCTACCGACTGGGATAAATATGTCCACCTCGACCGAATTCGAGATCAGCAGTTAATTATCTCAGTCGGAGAAGATTCCGATTCGGATATGAGTTTTATTTCGAGTGATAGTGAGGAATAATAAAAAAAAAATTATGTACCTACTGAGTTTTATTTCTGAATGTATTTGCCAAAACACTTCGTCATGCCTATCATCATATAGCGAAAATACTATAGGTTACGGTATTAAGTTTACTTTTGTTTCGCGGATGCGTGCGCTGCGTGTGCGACAAATCGAGCGAGTGCCAGCCTATTGAGACTAGTCCGGTGACCGGAAGCTTGCGTTTATCATACCTAAACTTGGAAGTGAAATTTCTGTACTGTAAGGTGCTAATTATATATTCTGTGATTAGGGGAGCCCACAATGCTAAATTGGGATTCACTCGAGCTTCATAGAGACCAATGTCCTAAATCTACCACACTCGCTGCATACTCGTTAGTAAAATCCATAACGGAAAACGTAGATAAAAACAACCAGTTACTGTCGTTTTTCTCGATATGAGCAAGGCTTTCGATCTAGTAAATTCTGAAATCTTACTCAATAAAATGTGAGCGTTACGGCATTCGTGGTACTGCTCTGAGTTGGATAAGTAGCTATCTCTATGAACGACGCCAATGCGTCGAATTATCGCGCATTAATGATAACCTAGTGTTAACAAGCTACAGATCATGCTTTAGGAGTAACAAAGCCGGAGTACCGCAAGGAAGCATATTAGGCCCACTATTATTTCTCTTGTACATAAATGACCTTCCAAGTGCCACATGTCACAAGTGCGTACTCTTTGCCGATGACGTGTCAGTAATCGTGCCTCAAGTCAAGACCGAGGATCACGAAGTAACAGTTCGTATGACATTGAATAATATTTTAAACTGGCTCTCTTACAACAAATTAAAAATAAACATCTCCAAAACTCAATACATACATTTCTCGAACTACAAACAAGTACCGGTACAAATTAACATTACACTTGACGAAAAAAAACTAAATAAAGTTGATAATATAAAATTTCTTGGACTTACTTTAGACGAACATTGTAACTGGAAAATACATATAGACTCAGTATGCAAAAGAATTAGTAGGTTTACTTATGCTCTAAGAGAATTAAAGAAAACCACCAATGAAGCAGCAACTCTTACAGCCTACCATGGTCATGTGGGTTCTCTTTTGAGGTACGGTTTGCTATTATGGGGTAACTCAACTCACATTACTAGGGCGTTTATTATGCAGAAAAAGTGTGTTAGAGCAATTTGTGGAGCCGGGCCTTTTGAATCATGCAGACCACTATTCAAGGATCTTGGTATATTGACCTTGGTATCGATGTACATCCTAGAAATAGGAATGTTTGTGAGAACCCATGAACACATGTTTACCAGAGTGCGGGAAGATTGTAGGTTCCAATCAAGGGACCCCACTAAATTGAAAATGATAGCATGTAGAAGCACATATCATAAAAATAATTGTTTTATGATGTGCATAAAAGTATATAATCATATTCTAATATTATAATTTTACCACTGATCAAATTTTCAATCGAATTGGCTTTGCCCGTCTACACGACACAATCAAATCACTGATTTTCATTCTGTCCACCCGATGAACTTGAGTTGGACGACTGGCGTCTACACGTCACGATTTCATCAAGTGATTTAGTCAATTTGGACGTAAAATTGTGCCGTGTGGCAAGGCCTTAATACAAACAAACACAGACGTACAAAAAAATTGGGCTTCGACTTCGTAGACAGAGAAACCTAGGGGCTTTGACAGGTTTCTGGATCTAATGCCTGGCCTCAGTGCTGCCGCATAGTGAGCGCCATTTCAGAAGACCCTCATTGGGTTGCGTTGCAAAGCTTACATGATAAAAATGTATATAATTTATCTAAACCTTTTCATAGGTATATGGTGCGCCAAAAAAAACGGGTTATTCCTCTTGTCCCCCCGCTCTTCGGCCCCACTGGGGGACAAAAGGATTTTTTTTCCTGTTGTCCCCCAGCGGGGACAACGGGAATGATTTTTCCTGTTGTCCCCCACTTAGAAAGTATTAATGTAAGTAACATTAATTTTTAATACACCGATAATTTTTAATATACCGATAATACAGACATGTGGCACTTGGAAGGTCATTTATGTACAAGAGAAATAATAGTGGGCCTAATATGCTTCCTTGCGGTACTCCGGCTTTGTTACTCCTAAAGCATGATCTGTAGCTTGTTAACACTAGGTTATCATTAATGCGCGATAATTCGACGCATTGGCGTCGTTCATAGAGATAGCTACTTATCCAACTCAGAGCAGTACCACGAATGCCGTAACGCTCACATTTTATTGAGTAAGATTTCAGAATTTACTAGATCGAAAGCCTTGCTCATATCGAGAAAAACGACAGTAACTGGTTGTTTTTATCTACGTTTTCCGTTATGGATTTTACTAACGAGTATGCAGCGAGTGTGGTAGATTTAGGACATTGGTCTCTATGAAGCTCGAGTGAATCCCAATTTAGCATTGTGGGCTCCCCTAATCACAGAATATATAATTAGCACCTTACAGTACAGAAATTTCACTTCCAAGTTTAGGTATGATAAACGCAAGCTTCCGGTCACCGGACTAGTCTCAATAGGCTGGCACTCGCTCGATTTGTCGCACACGCAGCGCACGCATCCGCGAAACAAAAGTAAACTTAATACCGTAACCTATAGTATTTTCGCTATATGATGATAGGCATGACGAAGTGTTTTGGCAAATACATTCAGAAATAAAACTCAGTAGGTACATAATTTTTTTTTTATTATTCCTCACTATCACTCGAAATAAAACTCATATCCGAATCGGAATCTTCTCCGACTGAGATAATTAACTGCTGATCTCGAATTCGGTCGAGGTGGACATATTTATCCCAGTCGGTAGAAATTGCTGACTGTGTTTTTGTGCTTTGAGAGTTTAAAACTATCTTTTTTGTTGTTTTCGGCATTGTACAAGGCAAATGCACTCGTACTGACGTTTTCGATCACAAGATGGCCGCTCCTATTCATCGAGTTCATGTCGATTCAATGGTTTCAATCTCTATTGACAGAGGTTCCGTTTCATGCATCTGACATTTTTAGGATTATATTTAAATAATTTATTTACAGTTAATAATAATTATAAAAATAGAGAGAGACAGACTTGTATCAATCTAATTTGTAATTTTAATAGATATTTTTTTTAATAATTGTTTTTTTTGCCAATTTATTTTCAAAAGTTGAAAGTAGTATGCGTGACATGTAAAATGAGAACTGTTTATTTGACTGTGGCCCTACCAGATTAAAGCGAGACGACAGACAGTTATTGTACTATGAACGGTATACCCAATGCAAAAGGTTGAAATTAGGTTGTTTTCCAGAATAGTAGGTAAATATCTCTGTCTTTATTCATGTTTATTCTTGTAATATTGTTTTGGTGTACAATGTACAATAAAGATGATTATTATTATTATCTCGGGGATTTTGCGTCGCTTGTATGGAAGTGAGACAGGCCTGCCCTAATATAGAAAGAAAATTCATCTGTTAGTAAATAAGTTCCTACCACAGCTAAATACCTAGTATACAGTATACCTAATAAATGTATCCTACGAGTAAAATAAAACGTGTGTACGTATAAAAAGAGGTCATTGTTATGTGTCATCAGATGTACATCATCATCAGCATGAGTGAATGAAGTGTTCCCATAATCAAGTGCAGGTCTTTCTGGTTCTCTTTTGGCTGCATATACTAATGAAGGTAGCTATATATATTTGTACACACTACACGTCAAGCTAGACACTGTTATAATAAATTAGATAATATCCTGGTCTGAAATCAAATAGTATTTGATTTAATTTTCATTTCAATACCTCAGAGCAAGTTTCGTGGTTTCAGAACTATACAACAAATCTCTCAGATGACCTGACAGTTAGTTGTCAAAACTGTCAAATCAAAATTCCAACGTGCGTTTAATGCATTTGCCTCTGTTTAGTTTTGACTTTTCTTAGAAATAAACTGTTTCTTTTTGTTACAAAGGCTGTTTTATCTGAGAGAATGTCTTCTTCTTTCTTCTTAAAAGGTAAATCCAGACAAGTTCACAAGAGAAAGGGAGACAAAATAAAGAAAAAGAATCCACCTAAGAAACAGAACGCACCTAACCTACAAAATGGCAATGAATCTTCCGAAAGTGATTTAGATATTCAAAAATTCTCTGATGCTGAGGAATCTGAAAGTGACCACGAGACCGCCGAGCAGAAAAAGCTAAGATTAGCAAAAAAATATATCGAGGAAATCGAAAAAGAAGAGGCGAAACGAGCGGAACTCAAAGAACTCGACGATGTGGTCGAAGATCGTTTAAAAAAAGATTACTTAGAACAGAAAGGTAAACTAAAGTATGACATTGCTGAGAAGTACGAAGCACCTAGTGATACAGACGTCAGGCTCATACGTGCTAAAGAACATCGGTTAACTCTAACATGTGTGTGCATTAGCAACGATAATAATTTCGTCTTTACTGGAAGCAAATGTGGGACGATCATCAAATGGGGCATTAAAGAGAAGAGAAAACTTGGCTGCATAACTTACAAAACACATTCAAACTTACTCAAAGGTGGTATAACCTCAGTGGCAATATCAACAGATTCAAAATATTTTGTTTCATCTGATGAATCGCCAAATATCCAAGTGTGGGATCCCAGCACACTAAAACATGTCCACACTTTTAGAGGACACAAAGATTTTGTGACTGGCCTTGTTTTTAGAAAGAATACTCATAACGTGTATTCAGCAAGTAAAGATAGGTCAGTGAAAATTTGGTCTCTTGATGAAATGGCATATGTGGAGACATTATTTGGCCATCAATCACCCATCACATCTATAGATGCACTAACAAGAGAGAGGGCTATAACGGCTGGTGGTCGAGACACATCAGTGAGAATATGGAAAATAGCTGAAGAGTCTCAGTTAATATTCAATGGACCTATAGGTAGCTTAGATGAAGTTAAACTTTTAGATGAAGAGCATTTTGTCTCGGGCAGTGATAATGGCTCTATATGTGTTTGGAGTGGTCTTAAAAAGAAGCCTTTATGTACAGTGCCAGAGGCCCATGGATCCGAAAATGAAGTTCCGAGATGGATCACAAGTCTAGCAACTTTATTGAACTCAGACGTCTTTGCTTCGGGTTCTTATGATGACAATATCAGATTATGGCGAGTGACTGATCAATATAGAAAAATATTACCTATGTTTAGTGTAAATGTGTGTGGTTTTGTGAACTGTATGCAGTTTACCAGTGACGGTAAACAATTGTACGTAGCTGTTGGACAAGAACATAAGTCTGGCAGATGGTGGAAGTTAGGAAGTGCCAAAAATGGACTGTTAGTTGTTAATTTTAGTATTAAGCCATAGCATTTATGTAATAAATCATTATTTTATTTATATTGCCTTTGATTGATATACTTATATTATAACCTAAAAGATAATGTAATTGATCAATGATGGAGTGATTAATTAAAAATAGCTAGACATTTAATAATTAGTTTGATATAGGGATGTGTGCATTTGTATCTATTTAATGAAGTATGT
This sequence comes from Euclidia mi, assembly GCA_944739405.2. Taxonomy (NCBI): domain Eukaryota; kingdom Metazoa; phylum Arthropoda; class Insecta; order Lepidoptera; family Erebidae; genus Euclidia; species Euclidia mi. The sequence goes on along the minus strand of OX123182.2, from coordinate 124,416,973 downwards.
AGCTGTTTGACAGTACTTGTTGTCCTTTTTTATATGAAATTTCCCTAGCATTTACTGCCCTTAATGTGAAATCATCACATTGCAAGATGAGTAATGAAGGGATCAATCTAAATCACTTAAAGGTTAATAGTTAAACTAAAGGATGTCTTCAATTTAGCCATGTCTGTTTGACCATCAATATTCAACACAATCACACACATCAATATAAAACACAAAAAATGAATGGTCAGTGGTTTTATAATTCAGTGTGAATTCTAAAATATACTTAACTACTTTGTTATCCTTGATCCAGTTAATGAGTTCTTAGACAATAAATAGCTAATTTCTGTGACTTTAAATTAAAACAGAAAATGGTAAGGAGTTGCATATAAAGGATTTGAGTTTTCATTTATGATATACAGCAGGAAGAAATTTAAACAAAATCGTATTTCTCAAGTCTTTATTTTACTCTCTCTTTGAATATGTCAGACAAATTGAGCATTACTGAAGTACCAGAAGTACCAAGGATTAGGAGTGGATGCTTATCTCAGATCAGCAAAAGCTTCTATCTCATCCATTGGCCTGAGTTCTATTTCAACCTACAATAGTATGAGCTCCCCTGAGTTGTAAGTAACCAGCAGTGATATCCATTGGCAAGTTTCGGACTGTTGCAAATTCCTCAGCATTACTGTAAAATAGCTTTGAGTGACGATCAATGTATGGAGCTGGGAGGCCAGATATATCAGAGTACTTTTTCGTAGGTTTGAAAGTAGGTGGAGCATTTATTGAATAATCTGTAATCAAAATTGAGGTTAGAAAGCAACTAGCTAATTTTATAATTTATTTAATACATTTTAATTACTTGCAATGGTTCTTACATAGGACAGCTTCGTTAGGCCATGGTAATGCTCTTTCGGCGGTTAATATTTGTTTCAAAGAACGCCACATCCGTTTTTTACAGCCACTTTTGACTATGAATTTATTTTCTGTCTTGAAACAATATGTTTTTTCGGTGGTGTCTCCAGTCATGTTAGAAAATTTTCAGCAGCTTCGATTCTTGGTAAACAATATTATAGTATAATCGTGTACAGCCGTAAATATTAGCCGAATATTCGCAAACAATAATAAGCTTTGCTTTTCAGGTATAATATATTAGTCTATGTTGCTTTTGCTTATTCGAGAAATGTCAAACTCTGTCAAAGTCAAAAACACAGAGTAGGGTAAACTATAGTAATGTTGGCACCCCCCAATGATTGGCACTCTGCTGAATTATCCTGAATATTAGGAAAATCTTATATTATTATGTCACAGAAATACATTCATAAGCAGGATTAACTTATTTGTTATACACAAAGCAAATATTTAAATCTTAACTATGAACCATTTTTCATTAACAACTATTTTAAAAAATGTTAGGAAAATTGCCTAAAAAATTAATGAAATGTTTAGGATAGGTAGTTACTTTCCGAAGCGAAAAAATATATTTTTAATTAATTTTACACAAAAGTACTTATTTATTTGTATCTGTTATCTTCATTAAAGCTTAATAAACGTTAGTTTTGCGCTATTAAATAGTTTGATCGTATTTTTCAATAGTGCCAATGACTATACTTAAAAATTGTTCAACAACATAGTCATTGGCACATTTTAGAATCATATTTTTTTCAGATTTTTGTTTGTTTTCCGTCAAATTCGCATACAAACAACTTTAGATTGTATATTTCTTCGCATTTACACCCAACTTACTAAGGTACGGTCGTACAGAGATAGCAACCTTTGTCTACAAAGTACCCAGAAATCAGGACAGATATCGCTTAAAACAAAGAACTTCTTATAAACAAAAATATTACGAACAAAATGCTTGTGAGAAACTGAAACAGGACTCATTTGCTACAATGTATCTAAGAGACAATATGAGCTACATTAGAAAACTATGCCGAAAGAAATATATATAAGTAAAACATGGTAAATGAACTAAACTTCTCTCAAATATAGACTTATGTTAGAAATATTAGAAGGTTACATAAATATACGTAGAATACATGTATAAAGATCCGGATATCAAGTCTTAAGACTGTCTGGGTATCACGGCCTTAGGCCAACAGTGCCAATGATTGTACCTTTTGGGTACTGCCAATAACTATACCAGGGTGCCAATGATTGTACTTTTCTTAAGAAATAAGTTTGAGCACATTTTTATGCTAATAAAATGGCTTTATTAAATACGATATTTTATTTTAATTAATGCTCATGTAAACACAATTCCGACAAAACCATAGAAAATATTATTGAATTTGTATTTTCCTGAGAATTTGTTACTTAGTAGTAGAAACCGCTTAGGGTGCCAATCATTATACTGTTTACCCTACCTCTCTAGTTATTAGTAGAGTTGGCGAAAACGGCTATTTTTCAACAATGAATTATACTGTTGTGTTATTTTTCAACAACCGTTATTGTAAACGGCTGTCAATTATTCTGCTGTTGACAACAGCCTATTGTCAATGAATCGGCTATCGCGCGATTTGCTGTTTAGTAATTTATATTGCATTGAACTACTTATTTCCTAAGTCACAATCACAGATTCACAAATACATTTACAGTTTATATACTTACTTTATAAATTATTAACGTAATTATCTTTAAAAATCTAATAACAACAAATCTTGTACGCACAGAACACTTTTACACTCTTGTACTGGCTGACAGTAATAAATAACACTAATAACGAAACGAAATAATTTGAAAACAACAACAAGTAAATAATATTTTTTATAAAAAGAACTTTAAATCGTGCACTAAAGGTCCATAATCGTAAATTCCTTACTTAAATTTTCGCGGTTACTGTAAACATTATCGGGTAATCGTGACTTCTTGAGCAGCGTTTAGTGCTGTCTCTTTTACACATATTGATAGTTGGGTATAATGCTTGCTCGCTCGCACACAACAGTTGGCGGCGTTGGCGCGCCATGACTGTTGATTGTCATTATCAACAACGATAACGAATAATTGACAGCAGTATAATGACACTTGCAATAATTTATTATACATTGCGTATCAATAATGCATTACGATAACGGTTGTTGTCAGCCTGGCGCAAGTTCCTAAGAAAAAACCGAATGTATGAAACGTGCTATCTTTTTAATGGCTACTATTATATGTATTAAACGTGAAGATAGCATCCTTCACTATGTACCCTTGGAACAGTATTCTTTCAAAGTTAGGCGGGTTATACGTACATCACCGCCTTGGCTGTCAATAGTGTCAAATGTCACAACTGTCACATTATTATCCAGATTGAACTTTGCCGCGTTATGTAGTTTGTATAAAAAACGAAAAAAACATAATGCAAAAGTGCTTTGTGTATACCAAATAAATGTGATTTTACACTTCTAGTGTTAGTGTTACTATATTTATTTGATTAGCATTGAAAGGAGCGCAATGAAAACAAGCAAAATAACGTGCGAAATATGGCATACAACAACATGCCGGTCAAGCAATGAAAAAGAGTAGGTATTTATGGCAAAATGTCCCTAGATAAAGATCAATGAATATTTATAATGTGATATATTTCAATGAAACATAAAAAATAAGGAAATATTCTAAAGTTTCATATCCTAGTACTTTGTAGGTAAACAATAGTGCTGCCTGTCAGTTATCGATAATCCGTTATTAGAAATTGGCACAAGGACTAAAAATTGAATTCTTTTTTTTCTTTTTAGAGGTCAAAATGGGTAGCTGCAACTGGAAACCAAGACTTGATTTATGTGCCCATTGAAAAATTACATCAGTTGAACTATGTATGTGGCAAGCATTTTAAGCCGAAAGACAGGGACGAAAAAAATATCTCTCAAGTCAGAAAAACAGCTGTGCCTTGTATCTATAGACATTTCTTTAAATCCTATTACAGAAGAAATGTTGAAAACCTTTCCATTACATGTACATACATATATATTTTAGTTCTGTGTATTTTTCTTCGCTAATCTAGAATAGATTTGTAGAATAGGCAAATTTGTTTGAATAAACACATAAATATTAAATACATCTTTTATTTGTGTTGGAAAAGTATAATTCTAGTCGAAACATAATTATAATTATTTCTTACCGAATATTATCGATATCGATATTTCGTTAATCACTAGAGGGTACATCCCTATATTGACAAATATGACAATGCTGACAACATAAAAACGATGTCAATTAGTATCTTTATGTTGGTACGAGTTCTCCCTGCACGTTTCATACAAAGCTGAAAGTCTCGCATGATCTATGGCACATCCGCCTCTTCTTACGTAGTATTTGTATACTCTTTGGTTGTTGTAATAATGCTCACCTTTAGTTATTAGTGTATAATCTATGAGAGTATATAATAATCCTAAATTCTGTGTTGCCAACTTGCAACTTTCCAAAAATAAAAATAAATTCTGTGTCGCCAACCTGCAACTTTCCAAAAATAAAAATCTCTGGTGGTAAAGCTGCTCTGCTGGGCCTTCCTTACTACTTCGAAAACGTTTATGAAATTCGTTTGTTACTGTCATCTAATGAAATTATATCTAAATGAGTCACCTTCTTTTAATTGCTCCAAATATAATTACCTTATGTGACAAATCATTGTAATCATAAGCAACATTACATTTACATTAACATAATGCATCCTGAATAAAATTATTCTACACAAAAGCAGCGTTTACAAAGATCATTTTAACTTCGCACGTGTTGCTGACATTTACGTAAACGTCAAACTACCTTCTGAGATTTGAGGTTAGAATTGTGTATTCATTGAGGAAATGTGCTAGAATTTAAAAACTTCATAAAATAAGAAAAATGGATATCGTTAATGAAATATTGCAGAGGGAACAGAAGAAGTCAGAAAAGTACAAGCCAATCACAGTAGAAAAGCATTTGGACCTTGATATCGATGTTGGAACACTACTTGCTTTAGACACAAATGATTTGGACTTAAAATTATTAGAGTAAGCCGTGTTTTATTTTATTAAATACATGATTTAATATCTTTGCAGTCGCCTTTACATTTAATAATACTTTTAAAGCATTCAGTTTATAATTTACTTCACTATTACACCATCAAAACACGTTTTCTTTTCAGAAAAGATAAAGACGCATATTTACATTCTCTAACAAGGGACAACACACAGTTACTACTAAACAAAATATGGGATCTGCCTACAGAGAGGCTAGACGAAGCTATAGTTGTAAAACTGCCAGAACCCAAGACAGTAATCCCTAGAGCCAAGCCGGTGCCCAAGCCTAAGCCATTGACCAAGTGGCAAGAGTTTGCCAAGTCCAAGGGCATCACTAAGAAGAAGAAGGATAAGTTGAAATGGGATGAACAGTTGCAGAAATGGGTGCCATTATATGGGTATGTAATATTTAATAAAAAACAGTAACATTCAAGGTGCTAAGACATATTTTCTAGCCTTGCCTAAAGTAGAACATTTTATATGTAATTACCAGGCTTAGCCCTTGATGTTGAATTTTTAGAAAGACTTAGGTACTATGGTAGTTGATTAGGTACTTGCAACATTTCATAGAACAATGATGGATCGAACAAATGGATATTTCTTGTTGTCCTTTGATTACAACAATTAGTTCCATTGAATTTTAGTGTTAATAGTTATACATAAATGTGTCTCTATGCACATAATTATAATCAATTTTGCAAAGATAACAAAAACCTTGATTCATATTTAGTCCATGTTTTGTAACAAGTAAATTTAGATCTTCTATGCTGTTTATTGACAGTTTCTATTGCATTCATCACCTTTATCTTAATAGGTTCACATAATATGAAAACAATGTAATTAATATTTATAGAAAATAATTTGTGTGACATTTCAATTCTTACAGTTTCAAGAAGGCAGCTGCTGAGAAAGAGAAGAATTGGTTGATAGAAGTTCCTCAGAACTTGAACCCCATGACAGACATGTTTGAGAAGAAAGTCTCAGAGAAATCAGAAAAAGTTGCCAAGAATGAACTGCAGAGGTTGAAAAATATTGCCAGAGCTAAAAAAGTCAAGATACCTAGAGTGGGGCTGCCAGTCACATCAGATAAAGCTTCTGCTACACAGGTAAATTTAAAGAAATTATCAACATTTTTTTTACTTTATATAAGCTGATGTTTAATATTATTAGTTTATGTGTATGTGTTTTGTGTTTTGGTAGTCAATCCAAAAACAAAACAATAAGTTTACTTAAGTTTAGTGTATTCTATTTATTGTCCCTGTGGAGTAGCAGTAGCTATGATGCTATGAAAAATAAATATCCTTTTTTTCCATTTACAGTTAGAAACAGCAGCAACCATAGCTAAAGCCTCTACAGCATCTCTAGGCAAATTCCAAGACAAACTGCCCAAAGAGAAGGAGGCAAGAGGCAAAGGAATTCATGAACTCATTCCGGGCAAAGAGAGGAAGCGCAAGCTGCCCATACCGACACCACAGCAGGAACGAGAGAACAATTTAAACTTACTTGACAATATATTGAATAAGAGGCCCAAGATTGATATGGATAAAGCAGTTGCTAAACATATAAATGATGAACAAGTGCAGTAAGTAGAAAATTTCTGATTGTATTGCCATTGCAGACCCCTTATTTTTACTAAACTTTTCCTTATGCATAAGCTGCCTGCCACGATCCCCCACTGCCAATATACTACCGAAAATTACTTGATCCCTAAATTTTAAATTAGTTAGGAAGGTGGTTTATTGGTAGGGCATGTTAACAATTCTTTTCACAATAGAGGACTGTTGAGATACTTCAAATAATCCATGGTGCAGCTACTTTAATTTACATTAACAATAACTGCATTGTCAAAGGAAACCTAAACTCAATAAAAACTGTATACTCATCATTTTGATATTGCCGTTTCAGCCGATCAGAAGAAAAGAAGACCAGTAAGCCTCCTAAAGCCGGCAGACCTGCTAAAAAGAAGGGAGGCAATGCCACAAACTTCTCAGCTAAGAAGCCTAAGGCAGGCAAAGGACAGAGGAATCCTGGCAAAAAGGTTGGCGGAAGAAAGAGGAGATAGAACAAAACTAAAATTTATTTTAATTGTAAGGCTCTAAAATTCTAAACTCTATAGGGAATGTTGGTATGTTTTACTTTGCTTGGCGCAAATCGCGCTCCAATAGTCAAGCAGTCAGGGAAAGTACCTAATCTGTCAATCACATGGCTACATCAAGTAGCCAGTCTTCTTTCATGGTGTCTTGTCTCCTGTATTCTATCAATCAAAAAGTGTAAAAAGTCTATTTCATGTTTGTAATGGTGTTGCACTCTAGTGTCGAAACTTTGGAGTAATATGTTTGTCAATTGGGGCAAAACCTTACGTAACCCAGTTTATAAGTTATTAAGCGAAGTAACTAGTATTCCTAAATGCAAAGAAGGAAAAATGGTTCAGATTATATTTGGATATAAGTGTTGTTGTTAACAATCATATTTATATAATTGAGATTTGTGTCCAAAAGTGGGACAGTGTGATAAAACAATACATGATTAAAAACTAATCTCCCTAAATGTGTATAGACTACAATAAAACAACTTAAATATTCTTAAATAATTTTATTTCTCTCAACAAAACTTTATGTTGAAACCATATACATTATGGATTTCTAGACAACCAACTTGATTAAAAATATAGATAATACTCAAGTTTTGTACCTATATCTTTCATAAATGTATTAAAACTATTAACAACAGAGTTTCGAGTTCTATTTGGTAATTAGAATTATAAAAGCTAAATAACATCTTCACGACAATAATTGTGAGTGTAGGTAGAATCAGTGGCGTAGCTAGCTTGGGTGGCACCGGGGGCGGAAGTTGGCGGGTGACCTTTTTTTTTTAGTCGATACCTAGCTCTCGTAGTGCTGAGCTAGTGCCTATGTTGTTTTATATTTTTGTATATTGATTTAATGTTGAGTTTTGGGTGTCACCCCTTTTTTGGATGGGTGACACCCCAAAAAGGATGGCACCCGGGGCGAACCGCCCCCGTCGCCCCCCCTTCCTACGGCACTGGGTAGAATCAGATAATCTCTTCGGAATTTACTTTTTAATATCTTGCTAGTACATATTCTGTCATATCTGGTAAGACCAGTAAGCGCATCTCGGGCTCCAAGGCGTGTAAGTCTTGGATGCAACCGGGATAACGCTAGGGCGATGAAGATGATCTTCCTGGTACATGTAGGTACAAAACCTTGAGTGCGTACATTTGGTTCTACATTTGTACTGGTGTACTACATTATACATAATGATATTTCCCTTACTCGTCTATGATTACATGTCTACTTAGGCAGATAAGGAGAAGGTATAATACTGTATATCGAGACCTACTCAACATACATAACTACACGTAAACAACGCTATAAAGCTACAATGGAAGCGTCTACTTCTATTTGTATTGACATATAACTGCGGTGGTGCGACGAAATATGTTGTGAACAGTCTTGCTACGTCGAGCTTTGAAATCATGGGTAAGTTTTTGATTTAACCAACCAACCTAAATCATGTGACTTCGATGCACTTATGTGCGCGCTTGGAGCTCTACAAAAGTCTGGCATTAAAGCAGGCCAATTAGTATGCGAGACTAACTAGAACTAACGAGACATAAGTTGGCTACAAGACTTGTAAAACTATACTTGCTAAGCCCTATGATGACTAGCTGTTTCTATGATAAATTTATTTTGACGTTCATAAGTGTTACTTTGTGACCTAAATGAAAAAAATAAGGATTTATTTAATTTAGGTTTTTCTTGACGATAATGACCATGTACCTACGTGTGCAGTTTCACGGTGAAAACTCAAATTACTTGTTTAAAATCCTTGGCGGAGCGAAAGCGAAAAGAGATAGTGTTTGGAGACTTAGCTACGACTATGTTTCAAGGTCTAACTCTAGGTGAAAATATTTAAAATAGGTAAGTTATTTATTACAAATTCATAGGATCGTTTACAACTCCTAGACAATGACAGTCGCACTGACTCCAGTTCCAACCCAAAAAAATGCTGAAATGTTGCTTACGCAATATTTTCATACTGATGCTCTACAGACTGTAAGTATATTGTCATCCAAATAAGCCTTATCACAAAACAAAGTACATACCTAACACCGGTGTCAGTCCTACAGAAACCCAAACATACAAATATAGAGATCATTGGGAATTGAAAAAATCCTGAAGGATATGTAACCCTAAAATAAAATCTTGACCTTCATATTACTAGTATTCTACTTAGTTTGAAGGTCAAGAGTTCTAAACAATGACTATCTGCATTTTTGTGCCAATAAAGATTTTTTATTTTTATTATATTATAAAATATAAGTAACCCGTAACCTCCTACGTAAGGGTTACATAATATTAACAATGTCGTCGCATCACCGCAGTACTAACAATTTGCTTAAACATTAATATTGCTATTCGCAGCGCTATATCTAAATCTATCTAAACAAGTTGGTAAACGACTGTCACAAAATAGGATTTCTGATATAATTAGTACTTATATTTATGTACCGGCTTGTCACACAACAGTTAGCTATATAGCACTAGGTCTAGTCGAGAATGAGTATGAGAGAACTGTTGAATCACATCCAACGAACAACAGATTGGACTGCCAATCGACTTGCGAGTTAAATGCTATTGAATTGCGAAAATGCCACAAAATTAAGTGTAGAATAATAATTAGCAATTTGTAAATTTGACGTTCATAAGCGTCACATGCGTGTTCCACTCAAGTGAAATTAACATTTTGGCCTCATCCACACATTTCGTACTACATTATGACTGGCCACGACGTGAGACACTATAACATGAGTTTAGTGTAGGCAGAGAGAGCGGTGCAACACCCATAGTTCAGCCTCATCGATCTCAAGAGGATAAAACTCGAAAGATCTTCATGACAGTCCAGCAGTAAATCCACTACTTCTTCTAGAAACTCATCTAACAGTTGTGTGACTTCCAGTTACGCATTAGAGTACATTAATAAATTGAAAATATTTTTAGCTTAAGATAAGAATAGGAAAGGTAGATAAAACTACTGTCTTGATAGAAGGATAGACAGTTTTATACAATAAATTAATAAGAAGATTCACCACCACAGTACATTCTACACAACCTTGAAGGCTTTGCCCAGAAATATTAAATGAAGAATTGTCGGCAAAAGACAACATACCTATACATTAAGTTTTGTGAAAAGTATTCCAAATAAATATTAATTTTGGAAAATAAAAGTTACAATGACTTCAAAACGCCTCTCTATCCTTAAAGGCAAAAATTTATGTAAGTTTTGTAAAATTTTGGTACAGAATCTTAACGTAAAAATAACGTTTTGAAAACAAAACGTTGGGAAAAGCCTCCCTTTACATTTCATAAATCCTATCTAAGAATACAAAAATAATAACCACAATTCCAAAGTTTCGACAGTCACATATGAGAATTATTAAGAAAATAGTTATTTTGATAAAATTCGATAATTGTCGGCACTATGTACCATTTCTGTCATTAACATAACAAACACTATCTAACGAGAATTAATAGAAATGATACGCAGTTTTTTTACGTCCCAATATTATTTTGATCTTTACGATTTTCTACCGAAGTAGTGTTGTGTAAAGCCAAAGACTTTTACCTAAAGATAGTATGTTCGCCACTCTGAAACCCTGTAAATGAGCCGGACTGGTCCACGCATATTCAGATCTTTTCCATCCAGTGACCGTTACAAATGTTCATACAAAATGAGAAAGCATCTTCTTCGTATTAATTCTCGCAAGACAGACCATAATTTATACACAAATACTAAAAGAAGACGGGTATAGTCAGAGTATTTTCAATTTATTTTAGCACCCTCTGTTGGAATCAACAGGTAAACTGAAATTGATTTATTTGCATAATTTTATTTCATACTCTGACATGATTTTTATTTCATTTAAAATCGTAATTTTATATGTTTTCATTTATAATAATATGACTTTTAATCAGTTATAGTGGGAAATATAAAGTAAGAAAATATTGAAACATAATTATTTATGACAGAGCAATTTAGAGTGTCTTTTTAAGTTGTTTTTAAAATGTTATTGTTTCATTCGATAAATGTTATTTTGTTACACAAAAATTGTTTATGCTATCTAACCACCCTGTTAAACATTGAGGTTTAATGTTAAAATCCTGTTTTCAATTTTATTGATTTAAAAAAATATATTGTCTACGAACCGAGGGCAGAGTTTAAAAAATTCCATGACGTGCATATTAGTATTATTATTTTAAGTTTAGAAACGAAAACTAACATATACTGGATTTGAACAATAATTATAATAGATTTTACAACCACCAAGCGTCGTGCACTGCTTCATTAAATCGTAAAATTAATTCCAATCAAAACAGAATTCTTTTAAATCTTCTAGGGTTAGAACCTTTTCGATTTTAATGTACCCTCGCATAATAATTGATAATTATAACGACAATATAAGTACACAACCATATTTAAAAATAATATTAGATGTAACTTGGCCTCAAGAATTTGTTCACTGAAGAAAGATTACCATAGGCATATCTAGTAGGTACTTTACCTACAGGTAGTTGACCCGACAAGGCGCTGTTAGTACAGTAAATAAACTCATGATATTGACGAAATAATCCCTAACGTTAACATCGAACATGGTTAAAATATCCCTAAGATATTTTTATATTACTGATTGTACTGATCATGTCCTATAAATTCAGGCAACTGCTGTATATATTCGAAGGAGAAAGAATATTGCCCTAAGGAGGTGAAAACGCATATAGAGCATAAAACACCACACATCAGTGAATTAATAACATTTGTTATGGCAACATTGAAAATAACCGCATTTAGGCTCTTATTTTAAATTATTTTCAATTTAAAATAAGAGCCTAAATGCGGTTAGGCTAGATTCATACTCGATTTAGCTGAAACATTCTTTGGCACCTTTGGTCTTAAGACCCAATATTAAAGTTTAAAATTGAACACAATTCCAACCAATCATACATTTTAAAGTTAATATGCACCACAGTGTAGAATAAAAATGTTAAAAATAATAAATAAGTACAAAAAGGTATATTATTCTTATTTCTACGTCATGAAGGGTTAAGGAGATCAATTTAAGGAATAGAAAAAACTTCTACTTACATCGCGGCGGTTAAAACACCAACATTAAGGGTATGAACACATCTAGCGTAGTCATATTGTCGGTAGTTATTTATGTACAATGTGCATTTACTGTAATCATTTTATATTTTACTGATGCTGAGCGACTTACAAAAATAAAGCTGAACAAAAAGCAACTTTGATATAAAATATAACTTTCTAGTTCACTTACCCCATTACGTAAATAATCGGTAAATTGGCATTCATAAGCGTCACATAGTGACCCAAATGAATATTTAAAATATTGTAAAAGCTGATCTACCTGGACTTCTTTATAGAAAAAGAATATTATGAAACTATGAATCGCTCAGCACTTTGTGCTGTCATTAAACCATGTAAACTGGTAACCGTCTGGATAATTTTACGCTAGATATGAACATATCCCAATAGTTATAAACTCGTATCAAACGAATAAGTTCTACTATAATGGCTACGATATACTCAATAGTGTACAGAGCCATATTATTGCTTAACACAATGTAAGCTCATCATATGTATTAAAAAATGAAATTATGCACAAGATATTTTACAAGATCAACGAATTATGAGTATTTTCTATAACAATTCATTTAAACATTTCATCTAAATTAAACATAACATAACAGTAATGTTTTAAACAATTATTTACAATTACCATATATCTCAGATAAATATAAAATATATGTATTAAATGCAACAAGATCATGATTCCAATAATTATCACCTATCACAGGTTTTCACTAAAACAGCGATATAATATAGCAGAAAAATAGCAGTTATCTTGCGTTATATTTTGTATAAATATAATTTTATTGCTATAATAGAAATAATACACAGGTACAGAACTCGAGGCACATGAATCTAGTGATAGGGTCATACTTGGACCGTCATGCTCGCTTTAATGTTGACCTTTGTTTTCATATTGACCATGATTCATCCAGAAAAATAAATTCTATAGCTATTGTCTACTGCACAATGACACTCATCTACATTTAGACAGAGCGTGATGTTTGAGGCGACATATATTGAGTTATTCTCAATCACTACAACAGCTGTATTTTGTATTATTTTTTTCCTCTTCGAGTTCTATAACTGTGTCTACACCAAACATAATAAATGATTCTATAACGACATTCAATTATACTCAATACTCTGCCCGCCGTAACATTTCTTGCAAACCGTGTACACATCAGACTCGGCATCATGCTTGCCCTTGTAGTGACATACAATGTGCACCAGCTTAAGATTCTCCCGCGTAAAAATCTGTAAGTAATACCTATCCGACTCTATGCCGCCTATCTTTGATTCCTTTTCGCACATCATACATTTTATATTGCCGTTGTACAATCCTTCAACGGCTTCCAATATTTTCGGGATAATGGACCTTGAGAGTTCAATTTTATGGTCCAAATTCCATGTTTGGAAGATGATACGTTCTTCGCGACTCCTGTAGGGGTTGATAACGTGAGTGCCTCCGTACAGACATTTGTCAGAACTCCATAGTCCACCGCACTCAAAAAGGCCATTCTCATCGCATAAGCGCATATTTTTGGCAGCTTTTCGGTTGAAATACGTATCGTTATATTTATGAGATTCCAGGAGTTTCCTGAGGTCTGTTAGGACGGAGTCTATTAGTTTCTTACCACGTCCGTTTCTGGAGTTGATGTACAACTCGGAGGCTTGCAGCGCGCTTTTCGTCTTGTAGTAGTAGCCCCGCATCCGGTCCTTGACACGTTTCGACATTGACTGTTCTTTCGTTTTCTCTGATGGTTCCAAACCTGAAATGACAGATTTTCCCAAATTTTACTTGTGTCCATTTATTTCCACTTTTATCAAAATTAACACGAGAGCATTACATCAATTCAGTTTATTCAAACACAACAATATCACCAGCATTCCTTGTATTCAAAAAGACATACATATTTATGATTTTTGGGTGGGTTTTGGTAATCAGATGGCTGGCACTCTGTGAAAAAGCTAACGGTCTGTTAAATCTGGTAAAAAGATAAAATAACGCTAGGACGCAAATGGAATAACTATAGGACAATGATATTGATGATTAAGATTTCTGGAATATTCCTGTTTTAATATCCTATCAAACTCATCCTCTTTAAAAATTGATTTGTCTTACTAGTTACTACAAATCGAAAAAGCAGCTTAAATTATCTTATGTGGCTAATCACGAATCAATGACTCACCTTCAAACCATTTAGGATCTTGAGTCCTCTCACTGATCTTAGCCTGTTCATCATCGGCCGCCTCGATGTACCTCTGAAACACCTTGAATTTCTCCTTCAAGTTGGTGCTTAGGAACTCCTTGGCTGCGGCACCCGTGTCTATGTAGTCCTTCTTGTGTGACCGGATCAGGTCGTAATAGTAGTCAAAGTCTGTTGATCAAACCATTTTCTGTGACTCATGACAATACACTAAATTCACAAAGTGATACTTATGAATGTCAAAACAAATTAGTCACACAAATGTTTCGGCATTCATAAGTATCACACTGTGATGTAAATGAAAATAAGATTGTACCTGTTAGTTGCAGTCTTAAATTGTCAGCAGTTTTTAAACTATAATATTGCTTACATATGAGTCTATCAACTATGCACACATTTTGACCTATATTCTTTAACCTTTTAAGCGCTTGGATAAATAAAAATTGCCGTGACCCTGGCACCCAACTACGAATCAACGAAATAATAACTGATTTTTTTATTCAATATTTTCAATACATAGAGCTATGAAACAATTTTTAGTAAAGGCTCTTAATCATATATTTATTGAATAATTATTTTAGAAGTACCATGCAGTTCATAGGACGCAACAGAAAAAATGAAACATGCATGTTCACGGTTGCAGAAATACGACACGGGCGGTAGTGGCACAAACATATTTGTCGCATAAATGTGACATGAGCGCTTAAAAGGTTAATATAATTAACTGACCACTGTAAAGAACTGTGCCTAGTGTTGCGAGTTTGATCCTCACACAAGACAATATATTGAATGATCAACAAATAGTTGCTTTGAGTCCGGGCACATTTGTGTCTATTGGTAGAATGTTTGTAAAACTGCCGACAACACAGGATTCATAGTGTAAGAATTGTTTCACTATAAGTATATAAAAAAAAGAAACTATGCGAGTTGTGCTTTTTAGTTCGTCATCTATTTGTGAATGTGATGGCAAAAAGTAAAATTTAGCTAACATTTTCAAATTGTAAGATTATATGTAATATGTGTATACAGCTTAAAATTAAATGATGTAACAATCTACAGAACTATCATATTTTTATCTTATACCCTGCCTGTCCCTTGAAAAAGATTAGTGGAGAAATTACATTCTGTAGAATAATAGTGTTAAAGTGCATACTTAGTTCAATTTTATTTATCAGGTAGAGAAAATGTGATATAATTTTATGAAATTCAATATAAACCTCTTTGAACCTTTTTTATGGATATATTTGTCATTAAATTTTATTTTAGCGGATTTTGTTAAAATCATACCAGTAACCATTTTCTCTTTATTTTTCAATAATATAAAGAGTGTCTGTGGAGGCAGAGTGGCGAGGTACTCGTCATCGTCGACTTGCGTGCCGTCCTCGGCCACGCAGAGCCGCCACTCCGCGCAGCTGGCATTGAACTGAAAACCCAGAGTCGCGGAATTAGGCCAAGGGTAGAACGATAACGGTCAAGGCTACACCCCTGACCCATTTGTTACAATCATAAACACAGCCAATTATAACTAAAACTAGCCTCAAAACCCAATAAAATCACTAAACAATCACGTTATAAACAATATAAACGCTAGTAAACAAAGAATTTTGTACATACGCCTAACTTTTTACAAGATTTCTCTATCAACTCCTCCAGGTTTTCAGCCGCAACACCAATTTTTTTTTCTCTTCTTACATCAGTCACTTTGTATCCTTTCTTCATGGTTGATATGAACTTCACTGTGCACTTAATTCACATTTATTTAAAATAATAACAACGAAAGTTCACTGTTGAAAGCGAACGCGAAATGCAGTGTATGACATGACATTTGATAAGAATGTTACCAGGCTTGGAGAGAATATTACCTATATAAACTGATTAAAATTATACAAGGCCCTAATGGCACCTCGGTAGTTTTACATCATGCTGCTTATTTTTTTAGAGCAATAGTAACAAAATATAAAATGTTGGTTATTTTAGAAAGTTGAAAATATTTAACTTGTCTGAGATCAGAGATCTGTCAATTTTATCAAGCACTCGGAGCTTTATAAAATTGCCAGATTTCCGGGAGAAGAAAGGGCAATGGCAATTCTCACCCCTTGCCCTCAAACCCTTCCACCGTCCGCTACCACCCGCAGTTCCACCCACGATTCACGAACTGTTTGAACCAATCACTTCAATTTACCGCCCTGGTAGAATCAAGGCAATAAATAATGCAATTTCGCGCTTAACGGGTGGCAATAAGGCTAAAAATGTTTTGCTTTGGGTAACATGATTCGTTACGACTGTTATGAAATTTTCAGTGATTTTGTTATTTACGTAAGTATGTGAGCCTATATTGGAATGTATCTTATTTAATATTGAAAGCCCTTCGTACCGCAGCTCTGACCCTCGCGACGGAAATAGACCCATATTGACAAAACTTTACTTAGTCAATTAGAGAAGACATACTTATTATCTTCGATACCTACCGATATATTGTTCATAAGCTACAAAGCTGATACTCATGTAAAATAAGGTATATATTATTATAATGTTTGAAGCTAATTTAAAAATTGACGTTCATTTGGTAGGGATAGGAGAAAGATCAACAGGGCGCAACTTTAAAATTACGAGTTTCAAACTAGAATACTTCGTGGCAGACGCGGATCCAGGATGAAGGAAAGGAACCAAGGAACCAGTTTTCTGACATGCGGCAACAAATAGCTCCTGAGTTGGTTCCGGTCTGGACGCGCCTTTGCGGCATGCCTATTTTACAGGCGTTGTCCCGTCGTCATGGAAGATGGATGACACAGATGACACACTACAGACAGGCCTATAGCTATTACCTCTTTGTTCTTCAAGATAATGGAATCCATAGGTAATCAACTACCAGCAGTTGTTAACTAGAAGAGCACCAGCTGATTAACGACCGCCAGTACGACTTCGCCACAACAGGTCAACTGGTGATCTTTTAGTGTACTTGACTCATGGCGCTTCTGTCATAGTTTATTCCTACAGATTGCCTGAATAATTGTGCAAAAGGGTATCCAGCTTTCTTCTGGAGCGTAGCATTAAGTAGGTACATAGACCACGGTTTATGCTCTGACCTAGGCCCATGAATGCGGTCCCTCAGGGCTGTGTTCTGTCGCCCTCACTATCTCGTCTGCATATCAATGATACCTACTGTAGCTGCAATACATAAACATCATGCACGTCCGCGCGCAACGGAGCCGAACAGCACAGACTATATGGATATGCCGAACAGCCAAATGCCGAGTATAATACGTCTTCTTCGAGACGCCGGTCGCTAATTGTACGCAGCTAACATTTATAGAGCGGGCCGCTCATGCTCCACGTACAAGCGCTGTCCCAAATAACTACACAATTTTGTACCTTGCCCTGATTGGCTATCGCGATTTATATCGTAGTTTAAGCTACCACAGTACCACTTCTTGTTAAACT
Organism: Euclidia mi; assembly: GCA_944739405.2. Lineage (NCBI taxonomy): Eukaryota > Metazoa > Arthropoda > Insecta > Lepidoptera > Erebidae > Euclidia > Euclidia mi. Next base: position 124,399,197 of record OX123182.2, on the reverse strand, counting down.
TATTTTGTACATATATTTAGGTTCGTGTGGTGACGGATTAAGAATACGAATTGTCACCACCCCATATCATCCCGTGGGTGTCGTAAGAACCGACAGAGGGAGCATATTATGCAGAAAACAGCACTGTAAGAGAAGGAAAACTTGATACAATCCCTATACCAACCCGTTTGGCCAGCGTGGTATAGTAGGCCAATTCCTCCTTTCAAAGGAGAGGCCTAGTCCAGTAGTGGACTGTTAAAGGCTGATTATGATGATGATGATAAGTTATTTGTTTGAACGAGGAGAAAGTGACACTAGGAATATAGTAGCGAATGAGGAAGATAATTGTGAAAGTAATATAAGTACCTATGGAAGAGATACGGTGTGCAATGAAAACTATGAAAACGGGTAAAGCTACGGGATATGACAGGATATCTGCTGAAATGCTCAAGGTAGGCGAAGGAAGGCGTCACCGCAAGCCTGCTTTTCAATAAATGTTGGCGGTCCGGTCGTGTACCAGGTGACTGGAACAAGGCCGTAATTGTGCCACTGTATAAGGGAAAAGGGTCACAGCAGGAATGCAAAAAATATCGCGGTATAAGCCTCCTGAGTGTTGTTGGCAAATTGTATGCAAAGATACTGATTGAAAGAGTGATCTCTGAAACGGACAGTAAGATTTGGGATGTGAAAGCGGGATTTCGAAAGGGAATGGGATGTACGGATCAAGTCTTTTCCTTTAGGTGCATAAATCTTAAGTAAACACCAGAAGGTTTTCTGCGCTGACCTGGAAAAGGCTTACGATCGAGTGGTGAGGGATGAACTTTGGTCAACTCTTTCTGTGTATGGAGTGAGCAGCAGTCTGATACGGGAACTTGAATCCTTATATATAGACTCAAGCGCCTGTGTTAGAATAAACGGGGCCTACACGGACTGGTTTAACATTGATCGTGGTGTTAGACAGGGATGTGTAGCGTCTCCTTGGCTGTTTAATCTATTCATGGACAGTTGTTTTACCGATCTGAAAGAGTCTAAATGTGGATTAAGAATGGGTGAATCTGTGTTCAAGACCCTGCTATACGCTGACGATCAGGTTCTTTTTGCGTCGTCAGCGTCTGATTTACAGCAGATGGTCACCGTAATGAATGAGGCGTATAAGAAGAAGGGCATGAAAGTGAATGTAAGCAAGACTAAGGTCATGAATAGTCATGATCATAGAGAGGGAAGACAGTATAACTGAATGTAACATAATGATAGGAGATGAAAAAGTGGAACAATTGAATGAGTTTGTGTATTTAGGGTCTTTGTTTACGAGAGATGGAAAATGTGAGGATGATGTTGAAAGGAGAGTGAAAGCAGGAAATAGTGTGAATGGCGCCTTACAGTCCATCAGCAGTAACGAAATTATCCCAAGTAGAGCTCGCCTTGCTGTACTGCAGGGAGTTTTGGCGCCAACGCTGATGTATGGTAGCGAATCATGGGTATGGCAGAAGAAGCATGAAAGTAGAATCAATGCCGTGGAGATGAGAGCTTTGAGGAGTATGTGCGGAGTAAGGCTGATAGATAAAGTAATACCTAAACAGTGTGATACGAGAGAAGTGTGGTCTAAAAGAAAATGTAGTGATAAAGATTGAAAAAGGAATGTTGCGATGGTTTGGACATTTGGAACGGATGGATGAAAGAAGAAATACGAAAGAAGTGTATCGTGTAAGAATGAATGGAGATGTCGGTAGGGGACGCCCAAGACGGACGTACCATGAAGGTATAGATAAACATGGAGGCCACAGCTGGAACAAAGCCTTGAGTCAAATACCTACATTTCTCTATCTCACTCTCTGTGGTCTGACCTCTCAATTTAGCGTGGATTTAGTATTGCTATCTTCTTATTAAAATCTCCGAGTAAGCTCTGAAAAGACCCGACATATTAAGCAAATCAGAAGTTTACACGGTCAATTAATGTGTATTTAAATCAAGAGTTGAAATCCAATCACTTGTTAAAACTCCCAATATTGTAGGTCTCGAACGCTTATAATCATGGTTGGCGAGACAGTGAATTATAATCCCATTTCCTAAGGATTTGGTAATGTGGCAACATTGGCCACCATATGTCAAGTAAATCTTGTCAATATGGCAGTGGTTGGTTGAAAAGAGATGGTATGACCACAGTGAGCGAGATAGCGATACATCATTTGAGCTTCAAGTAGGTATTCGGAGTGCGGTCTCCATGTTTATCTATAACTTCATGATGCCGACCAAATAGGTGACGTACTAAGAAACGGCCAAATTAAAAGTACCCATAACCGGCGAGCATGTATGATGAGGTTAATGGATGTCGAGGTAGCGAAAGAGGTGTGTTTGAACTTTGAACCGGAGCATTTGGCGTTCCATAGTCTCTGCCTACCCCAATGGAAGATAGGCGTGACGATAGATAGATAGATTTAGGTTAAGTTTATTTTGTAAATATATTATATTCTCTTACTTTACACAACAAGATCCGACTTCTTATTCTGCACCTTCACCAGCAGCTACAGACCCTAACTTACAATATGACACTAGTAGCATGCATTGTTATGCAGACAAAAGCATGGCAGATGTTCTCTGTTCCCCGGTCGTGTCAAAATATCTTAGGCACAGTCTTTAACGGAAACTACACTCGACCTGTTTTTGGATTATGGTCTTCGTAACCTAGTCACTTTTATCACCAAAAAGCTACAGGTTTGCGTGTTCACCGCCAAAAATACCTTCTCCTTTTTTTTTATAGACTCACGCCTGTATAATAAATATAACTCCTGTAATGATTCTCTAAAGTTTCAAAACACATCCCTTCCTATAAAGCCCACCACTTGATATAAAGGGATTATTGGTGTCGAATTTACGAGAGACATCCAAATTCACGTTCATCTCGAAGATAAGGCCAAGCTGGCCTAAAAAGAACTGGGCGTCTATAACAAAAGTAGTCCTCACTGACCGACTTGACCACAGATATGACAAGAATCAGATGTAGCGTATTCGTCCAACTAAGCGTGGCACGTTGACAGCTAAGTGTGCGTGACCTTTGGCGACTGGCACTGTACGGACACGCGCGTCTATGTGTGTGAAAAGTTGCCAGATTATGAATAATCTCCCAGTATTTTGCATATAGTTATGTAATATTCTTATATTCATTTGCGGTTTTGAAGAATTTACCATGGATTTAATTAATGCTTTTATAAATACATTTCTTAAATGTAGGTACCGAGTTAAGTTTTAACTACTTCGTAAATCTGTATATATAAAATCCTTGCGTTACTGACTGGCTGACAGACAAGCTACAGCCGAAACTACTCGGCGCATGAAGCTGAAATTTAGCATGTATGTTTCTTGGGAACCGTAGGGGTGCACCAAGACGGGATTTCTCGAAATTCCCACGGGATCGGGCAAAACGAGAAATAAGAAAATATGTGCGTGCGAAGCCGCTGGCGTCGATTAGTTGAGAAATAAATAGTATGTATGTACACACGGCACCAAGTCAAGCTAAACAGTTGCTGTACGATTTTGATACTTATTCCCTACGCCATAAGTATGTATGTACACACGGCACCAAGTCAAGCTAAACAGTTGCTGTACGATTTTGATACTTATTCCCTACGCCATTAGTATGTATGTACACAGGGCGCCAAGTCAAGCTAAACAGTTGCTGTACGATTTTGATACTTATTCCCTACGCCATAAGTATGTATGTACACACGGCGCCAAGTCAAGCTAAACATTTGCTGTACGATTTTGATACTTATTCTTTACGCCATAAGAACGGTGCAAAGGTCAAAGTTTATAAGCTTGACGAGTAGCAGGGTGTACACGAATATTTGGATCGTTTGGGGATCGAACTCAAAACAATATTATGTAAGGTATATACTAATGGAAATTGAAATTCTATTACTATATTTATGAGAAAGAAGATATATCTACAGTATACTTTTATAATACGGTAATGTATTTTTCATTAACATGACAATCATTATCACATAATCAATTGACAAGTGCATTTTCCCTAATTCAGGCAGAACGGCGTCGACAAAAACTGGCAACACTTACATATTTCTTGCACAAATACGAATTTTATCGAAATTAAATTAGGAAACAGTCAAATTATCAATAGTTACCTGTGAAAAGATATTCCATTTTCCTGTTTTTGTTTTTAGGAACAACTTTTACAGTGTTTAAAGAACACAAGACGGCATTTTGAGAATTTAAAAGTTGACGTGATCGTGACACGTGAACTGTACGATGCTTCGTAGCGCACTGAGACGAGTTTGTATTCGCTTTTCAATTTTGTATTTGCTTTAGTGGCCGCACGCAACTGTGCCGTGCGTTACATCTGATTCTTGTTAATAAATCTATGGACTTGACCATCTTGATCTGTGTAGAGATGTTGCGTCTCTCTGCATATTATATCGTTTCTATTTTTTTTTTTTTTTTGGGGATTTTATGACCTGGTAACTGGACCTTTAGGTCAAATCTTATTTTATTTTAACGGACACTGCACATTCACTTAATTTTTAAATTGTTTTAACAGTATTTTTAATGTATTTATATATCGGTTTGTAAGTATTTTTGTCTTTCAATAACTCTTCGAGTGGCGGCGGGCGGGAGAAAGAATCGCACTTAATGTTCACTTCACTGAGTTCACTAGCCAACACTAATCTGTCAAGCAGGAAGTTTTGACACTTTTGACAGTCAAAGATAAGATGTGCAACGGTTCCTTGAGTTCCTTCTTGAGATTCACAATGTGGGCATGTATTGCTTGTAATAATGCCAAGTCTAGCAAGGTGTGACGGAGCAGTATTATGGCCAAAGCGCAATCTATTTATCGTAGTGATAAAGTCTCGGCTGGCTTCCTTCAATCTATTGTACCAGGGTCTAACAGGTAATTCTTCTTGTATACGGCCGTAAAATTTTCCTTTAGTGTCTTGGTCTTTCTTCCACAATTCTAACCATAAGTTACAAACATTTTCATTAATACATTGCAAGAAGTCAGTCATAGGAATGTCCATTGCATTTCTAACATCAATAGCATTACTACCTTCATATGCGGTTTTATCAACTATTTCATTGCCATAGATACCTCGGTGTGAAGGTACCCACAGAAAAGCAATGCTTTTGTGCTTGAGGTAATATTGATAAATTATTTCTTTGATGAAATATAGAATATAATTTGTCTTAAAAGAAACTGTAAGGTTCGTTAAGGCTTTAATCAAACTCAGTGAATCAGAAACAATCAAAAAGTATTTGCTATTGTTAATTTGGCGAATATGTTTTAATGCCTGATAAACCGCATATGCCTCTGCAGTGAATATGGTGCATGTATTGTGTAGAACAAAGCTTTGAGAGAATTGAATTTGTGGATCATATATAGCAGCACGCACATAATCACTTCCTTTACTGCCATCAGTGTAAATAACATAATAATTCTTATTATCTGCCATAAACTGTAACAGATCTAAATTGTTATTGATGGGATTTTGCAATTCTTTGACGGGATGTGTGATACACTGATAAGAGAAGGAGTAACATGGCCATGGGCATTGTTTTCTAATACCAGTAAAACTGTTTTCTGTTTCCAGCAATATTTTGGACAATGTTGGGGATTTACCATTTAAGAGAATCTCGCCTGTTGTTAGAGGTCCAGGATTTCTACATACAGAAGGTACTATTTTGTTTATTATTTTCTTGTTATCTGCAGCAATTAATTTAAGACAGAATCTCTCTGCAAGTAGAATGCGTCTCAAAATTAGGGGCATTATTTTAGTCTCCACTTCCATGGCCCTTATGGGAGTAGAGCACATTGCACCAGAAATTGTTCTCAAAGCCCTGTTCTGCAATAGATCTAGTTTATTTACATGAGTACTATTTATATACACTAATGAGCTATAATCAAAATGGCTTCTAACTATACTTTTATACAAAGTTGACAATATTTTCGGGTCAGCTCCCCATGTAACGCCTGCAAGACATTTTATTATATTTAATCCTTTAAGAGCATTTTTTGATATGGTTTTAATATGTTCCTCAAAGGTTAATTTCTTATCTAATACTATGCCTAAAAATTTCTTAACATTCACTGGATTTATAAATTCTCCATTATACACACATCAACAAAGTCTAGGGATATTTTATATTTCATCAAATATCTAAAAATCTATGAAGAATTTTCTGATACAGTAAATAGAAGAATCATAGATTATTTTAAGGTCTTTAATAAAAATAAAAAACATTTCGTGTTTTTTTTTGTTTTAAATAAAAAAAATAATTTTTTTAATCATCATGGAAAATTAGTATGATAACAACAAACATTTCTTCTTAAAAAACTATTAATTTTAATAAAAATGGAAAAAATCTTGTAAAATCTAATCATTAATAATCAGTGTTGCCACCTCTTACATTGATTACACATCGACATCGATTGTTAATACTTAAAATTAAATTGTCAATGTCTTGCTGCGGTATGAGGTCCCAAGTCCTTTGCAAGTGTTCGTAAAGTTGTTGTTCAGTCGTCAAATTTGGTGGAAAATCTCTCAAAGCTTTTCGTTGTAACATGTCCCAGGCATGCTCGATAGGATTTAAGTCGGGCGACTGTGCAGGCCAATCCAAAACTTGAATATCGTGCTCTCGGAGAGCGGTCGATACCAGCCGCGCCGTATGGCAAGGAGCATTATCGTGCATGAGTAGAAATTCATGGCCTATTTGAATTCTGTGTGGGACAATAACGGGCTCTACTACCTCCTCGTGGTATTTTTGTGCAGTCATGCTGCCTTGGATCCAAACGAGTTGGGTTCGTCCGCCAAGACGAATTCCTGCCCACACCATGATTGTCCCGCCTTGGTATGGGTGGACCTCCTGAGGGTGCCGTAGACGGCTAACTCTCCCTGGAGCTCTCCAAACGCGTGTTCTTCGTGAATCCGGGTGAAACCCAAACCGGGACTCATCGGTGAACAGCACCAAAGACCATTGTTCGTCACTCCATGGTAAATGCTCCCGAGCCCACGAAAGCCGCCGACCGCGATTGCCACGTCGCAATGCTGGAACACGCAATGGTCTTCGAGCATGAAGATCAACTTCATGTAACCTTCTTCGCACGGTTTGGTCGCTTACCAGCAGCTGGTGGTCCTCCTGGAGCCTTTGCACTAGTTGCAGCGCTGTGATATTGGGTTGTCTTCTGGCGGTCATTTGGAGAAATCGATCCTGTCTCTGCGTAGTAACACGATATCTACCTGTGTGCTGTTCGGCCACATCTCCAGTACTGCGATAACGTGACCACAACCTTGATATCACATTTTGACTGGTATGTAGGGCCTCAGCAACGACGCGTTGAATTGCACCATTTTCTAACATGCCCACGGCTCGTAACATTTCATCTCGACTCAAATGACGACGTGACATGACTTTTAAAGTTCGTACGTCACGTTAAATTAAAAAAGAAAAACAATTAAAAACCCTTTTCATTAATAATTATAATAAAACAGTTTTAACTTTCTTTAATGTAACGAATTACTAGCAAATTTGCCGCCATATTTTGTTTATTATTTTGTTTTTTTTCTTTCCATGTTCAAATTTTGAAAATAGAATAAAAGAGGTTTTAATCTGTATATAAACTTTTTGTGGAAACTAACAAGGTTCTAAACTATAAACTCGTAAATAATTTAGGATTAAGATATCCCTAGACTTTGTTGATGTGTGTATATTACTTTTGAATATGTGTTCTCATTTCCAAATATCATGGCACTACTTTTGGAGGGATTAATTTTTAAATGTAACACATCATTGTAATAGTGAAATATTTGGGACAATGCTCTGTTAATATTGTCTATTGCAATTTCTACATTATAATTACTACTGTACAAAACAATATCATCAGCAAACTGCAAAATATCTACATTACTATTTACAAATTTACAGATTTCACTTGTATATATATTGTACAACAAAGGAGATAGTGTAGCACCCTGCATTGTACCTTTAGATGCACATTTTGGACCATGCAATGTATTATTATGCCTTACATAAAGTGTTCTACTATCCAAAAAATTATATATCCATTTACATAGTTGACCAGGCACACCTAACCTAGACATAACTTGTACAAGTATAGCCGGATCTAGACTGTCAAAAGCACCCTGAACATCTAAAAATACACAAACAGTGTTTAACTTATTATCTTTTGCATGTTTCAGGTCTGAAATTAAGGAAGTGAAGCTGTCTGCACAACTTCGTCCTCGACGAAATCCATATTGTACATGCGGAATGATGCCGTTAGATTCCATATACCAATCCAAACGATTTTTAATCATGTTTTCAAATAGTTTACCTAGACATGAAGACAGTGATATTGGTCTATAAGAGCTGGCAAGCTCGAGAGGTTTATCTGGTTTGAGTATCGGAATGACACATTGTGTTTTCCATGATTGTGGAATACATTTACAATGCCAAAGTAAATTAAGAATATTAAGAAATATTTTTTGTGCTGATTCATCTAAATTTTTAATAGTACAATAGGGGAAATCATCTAAACCAGGTGTAGTGTCTTTCCGAGATAACAAACTCATTTTAAATTCAGACCATGTAAAAGCATCTAGCAAAAATTTTGAATTTGGATTATCATTATTTAATTCGAAAATATTGCCTAAACTATTAATATTGTTTAGATTGCTATTGTCAGATAATTTATCTAGAAATTGAGAAATAAACTCATCTTTATATGATTTATTACCAGCTCTTATACCTTTGAACATTTTTAGAAGATTCCAAATCTTACTTATAGGAGTAGTTCTATTAAAAGTGTTACATAAGCTATTCCAACATATTCTCTTTTGTTCTGATATGGTTCTTTTTTTTAAGTGCATCCTTTCTTTTATAATCTAAATAGTTCTCCATAGTAGGATCACTTCTATATAGTTTCAATGCATTGTAAGAGGCAATAACACTTTTTTCACAAATGTCATTCCACCAAGGAGCTGGAGGTCTACTTTTGAAATTATTTGGTTTATTAAGTTTAGGAATTGTCATAACTTTTAAATTATCCAATCGAGAACAAAAATCATTATAGGTTGAAATAGGATCATATAATTTTAGAACTAAATCATTAAATATTGTTTTAGAAATAGTTTTAAACTTTTTCCAATCTGCTTTGTTATATATAAACCTATCAACAGGAGGATTAATATAATATTTATCTATATGCAGTGAAATCTCTGTTATTGTTGGGTAGTGATAGCTGCCCATGGCATCATCATGTACAGACCACTCGCATATTGATGCGAGGTTAGCACTAATAAAGCTTACATCAATTGCAGACGGATTTCGTCTCGGGTTGTTAACAGTTGTAAAACTACCATCATTTAATATACATAAATCCAAGTCATCAATGATATTAAATAAATCCTGACCTCTGCTCTTAGTGGATAGACAACCAAAAGCGATGTGGTGTGCATTAAAGTCACCACTTACAAATATAGGCTTTGGAAGATCATTGATAATATTACGTAGTCTATTGATCCGTATGTGTCTACTAGAAGGAGGACAGTATACACAAAGAATAGTCAAGCTACCATGCACCGTAGATAAGGACAGAGCTACAGTTTGAATTTCTTCATAAAATCTAGTGTTTAAAACTTTGTACTTTAAATATGGCTTAATTAGTATTGCTACACCATTATGAGTATTTTTAGAATTTTTATTATAAATATTATATCCAGGTATTCTAAAACTATTGTCTTTAAACCATGTTTCGTTAAGTAAGCAAATGTCAATATTTTGTTTTTGTAAGAATTGAATCAGTAAGGGTTTTTTATTTTTAGCACTTTGAATGTTATATTGAGCAATACGTAGCTTAGACATTGTATGACTTGGATCCATTACTTGAGGTTTTTAATAAGTGTTTCTCTAATGGTATTTACAGTGGTAGGCGTATTATCACCCTTATTACCCAGTTCCACCAACGTCTATACCAGGGCCTTAAGTACATCGTTGTTGGCAACTATTTGGGCTTTGATGTCTACTTTAGGAGAGACATCTCTAGAGTTATTTACACTATGTACAGTATTATTTACAGATGTATTTACAGACTTATTTACAGATGTATGTACAGACTTATTTACAGATTTATTTACAGTGTTAATTGGTTTCATTTTTGGAGGTGGCAAGGGTGGAAATTCAATGTTATCACTTGAGTGTTGTTTTGTGATTGTAGCACTTGCATATGTTATCTTATTTTTCTTTTCTAATATTTTATTTAACTTAATTGGACATAATCTCGAAATTGCAAGATGAGGCCCGCTGCAATTGCAACAGCAGATCTCTGTTGGTCTATCACATTCTTTATATAAATGCTCACCTCCACAAATGGAACATCTTTGTTTGCCATTACATATCCTAGCGGAGTGGTTAAATTTAAAGCATCGGAAACATTGCTGTAATGGGGGTATATATTCGAAAACTCGGTATGAAAACAAATCGTATTGTACATTGTCTGGGAGAATATTCGATAGAAAAGTAATGCTAACTGTTTGTAATGGTACTCGCTCTTGTCCTACCTTCTCTGTGAATCTTCTTATAGCTATTATTTCATAAATTGATGATAATTTTGTGTATAGTTCTTTGTTCGAAATGTTTGCTGGTACAAATCTAATTATGCCTGTTTTTTCTATTTGCGCAGCCGGAATAAATGCTTTCAAGCCATGTTTGTTATGAAAAGCACTGTTGTTAATAAAGTTATTGGCCGTATTATACTGTTTAAATATGACTGCTATTTTATTTCCGTTGATTCTCTGTATAGCCGTCACTCCTTTTATCTCACTTGAAAATATGTGATTGAGATAGATAGGGCTCTTATTGCCTATTCTATCTTTATTGTTTGTAGCTTCTATAAACACTTTAAAATCTGTACAAGTTGCATTTTCTGGGTAAAGTCTTTTATAGTCTGGTTTTGTATAAGGTATATAGTCATAATTCTCACCGCCGCCGCCATTACCACAGTCCTTCTCTGTCCCGCCGTCTCCAGCCTCAGGCCGAGGACGTTTATGTGAGGTGGGCGGGTTATCCCCGCCCCCCTCATTTCCCACCATTTCCACGGGTTTGCACACCTATCACTATTGTTTTGGATCAACTTTTAAGCAAAAACCACCGAATATTTAGTAAAAAATTAAAATTGAAAAATTTTCATATCCGCGCTTTTTTAAGGTTCCCGCCAGAATCTATCGTTTCTATCATTTGAAGTGTTTGAGGAGATGTTCCGTCTAGTAACCGCTGCAGAATTTGCCATCGTACACTTCATCACAAGTTTTAAGGTCGTCATAATTTATTTAGGTTTATACTGGTATCCCTGTACCTCGTTTCCGCACGCCGACCGGCTTGTCTTCTTCATTCATCAAGACAAGTGTCAATTTCAATAAAGTGATAGTATTTTCGTAAATAAGTTGAATAAAATGAAGCGAGGTGCTTTAATAGTAATTGAAGGAGTGGACAGGACAGGGAAGTCGACACAGGCCAAGAATCTGGGTAAATAAACAGCTAATAGTACTTATAATCATACTCTTCAAACAAGCTATGTTTGATAGTTACCTCTTGAAGCATGTGCAACTTAAGCCTATTCTGATAACTGATTACAGATTTACACGTGCTTCTCAATATAATCTTAAGGATTCTGAGTTAAGATATGTTTAATATACCTACTATATCAATAGCTTCTGATAATTCCAATGTTTTCTAAGGTTATGTTTATTTTGGCTGGGGTCACTGATATGTGTAACAGCTACATATAACAATAAAGCAACTACCTATTTATTATTAAGTGTAAAAAGAACATATTTATGTAAGATAGAGTACAAATATTGATGATAGATAAATTTAAAGTCTATAAAAAATATAGTAACAGTTTTAAAATAGAAACATTTTTTTCATGTTTGCCGTTCATTATTTGGTTGCTTACTATTACTATTAACTTAGTAGCCTTTTAAAAATTATTAACCTAACCATATCTCCCAATAAGTTCTAAGGAATAGAAATTAAATACAACTATTTTTAATAAAATATGCATTGGCATTGTTAAACAGTCTTGTGATGCTTTATTTTAATTGTTACAGTTGAAAATTTGAAGAATAAAAATATTTATGCAGAATACAGGAACTTTCCCGAGAGGAGTACAGAAGTTGGGAAAATGATCAACAACTACCTTCAGTCTAAGGTAATGACAACACTCCCGCAAACAAAATTCAGCTGGTACCCTAAGAATAAATTGTGATTAGATAATTTTTTTGGTCCGGTACCCCTGTACATACCTGAGCTTACCCTAAACATAACAAATATTTAATCAAAGTACACCCTACAAACAATGATTTTCACACAGTGTTGTCTCATGTGGGAATCAAACCTGTCAAGATATAGTTTTCTATTTTCAGAGTGACCTGTCAGACGAGGTGATCCACTTGCTATTCTCAGCTAACAGATGGGAGAAAGCGAGTAACATTATAAAAACACTGGAAGCCGGCACCACACTCATTGTAGATAGATATTGTTACTCTGGTGTGGCTTTCTCTGCTGCTAAAGGTAGGCAATATGAATTAGTACTAAATACTTAAATAAATACAAGCAGGCACCAATGACTTTTTGTGCGTATTAAATTGTTAATTATCGCTTGCTAAAAGGTGAAGGAAACCTGCATGTCTGAGAGTTCTCCATAATGTTTGCAAAAGATGTGAAGTCTGCCAACCCACACTTAGCCAGCGTGGTGGACTATGGACTTACCCTTCTTATATATTGGGAAGAGGCCCGTGCCCAGCAGTGGGACAGTATGAAGGGCTGATGATGAGTTAAATAAATTATTGGAATAGGATGAATAATTAATTTGTCAGCATGTAGCAAGATTTAGTGTAGGTATGTGATACTTCTTATATCTAATAGTTTTTCTTCTGACACATTACTAAAATTACAGAATGAAAATTTGCTCTTCCGTATGCTTGTGGAGATCAAAGTAAAACTTGAATTTATGATATGTCATCTTTATTTCTGTTTGCTCTTGTTTTCTGTATGTTCTGTTGTTCATAATAAAGAGGACTATCACCAAGGTTTGCAATATATTGAGAAAAGCATTGTATAGGCTACTTGTTGATTGCATTGAAAAACACACTGTCCGATAGACTGATTTTCCTTTAAATTAAAGTTAAACACCTTACATAAAAAAATTTACCATCCTACTTAATTCTATCCTAATAAAGTTATAGTTTAAAAATTCGTTGACATTGGGACAATCGGACACTTAAAGCTCCATTAGCTTGTGAGGGTGAATATCTTGATTCCGAAGCTGATGTATGTTCCGGCGATAGATGGCGCACTTATCCTTCAATACAAATTAGTTTTCTCTAGTTGTTGTATGAAATGCCTTGTCTTCTGTAATGACTTATACACATTAATTTTTTTGCAGGTTTGGACATCAAATGGTGCAAATCTCCAGATGCGGGACTACCAAAACCAGATAAAGTGTTTTTCCTTACAATGCCCTTTGACATGATTATGGAAAGGAAAGGATTCGGGGAGGAAAGGTCAGTCTGACAGTTATTTCTCAACACTAAATAATGGTGGACACCTATAGGTGTCAAAAATATTGTGTCTCATTTGCTATCCCTCACAATGTAATGTAATAATAGGGAAGTTTCCTGCAAGTGAAGTAAATTATATAAGTATTTTTATGGAGTGGAACATGTCAACGTTAAAACTTTATTTCATTTTTGTCGTCAATTTATTGATAATAAGTATTCTACTTGACAGCAAAAAACTATTACGTCACTGTCTCATATTTCATACAAAAGCCATAGCAAACGTCGTTTCTGACATTTCATTACAGGTGTTTGATTTGACTAGTTGGAAACAACCGTATTATCATACACCCTTTTGTAGTCCAGTGGTCGTCATAGGCCTCTCTTAATTTGCATCACAAATGCAATGTGAATCAATACCTCCTATTGATTCACATTGCATTTGTGATGCAAATTAACATAGTAGACAACAACAACCCAACCTACTAGACGGCAGACGTAAGGCGAACACTTTCTGACAACACGTTAGACTTATACGTCTTACATAAGACCAATCCCAACACTAGATATGAATTATGACGTACCGAAAATTTGAACCGGCCAATTAGAATGAATATTTGTAGCCCCCTTCACCTCGCATACCTCACCACTTTGACAGAATTGTTTGTTTGTAAAAATGAAAACATTAGGTGTCTAGAAGGCTGGGTTGTCGTTGATAGTAGACCAAATCCTCCCATTTTCACACAATATTATGGTCGTCGCCAAGGGGAGACAGAGGGAGGCAACTGCCCCCCCTAGAGATTAAAAATACCCTACATTTTATATTTTCTCAATACTTTTCTTATTTTCCATTTGAACTTGCCACCCCCCTAGGCCATCGGCTGGTGTACTTGACCCCCCCCCCCGCACCTCTAGGCGATCGGCTGGCGACGCCCTGGCACAATATTACGACAGTTACGAGTCTCGTGTAGGAGTAGTAGCCTGCGAAAGGATGTATCATGATGACAGCATTCGTATTTCAAGCAATGATTCTTGACCATTAATATTACTGATAGACTTTTTTGAAAATACATTGGGTGTCGTCAATATACTTCAATTCTTCCTTTTCAGGTATGAAGTCTTAAGCTTTCAGAAGAAAGTATCAGAATTGTATTTAGAACTGAAAGAAGAGAACTGGGAAGTTTTAGATGCTAACAGGTAAATACATAAAAAATATATTTTATTGACTATCTGGTGGTCCAGTGGATAGCGTTCGATTCCCGGGCCGGCAATGTGCCTGGTAACGGCAATATGTTTGCACGTAGGACCTACGAATTCAAATCATGGCGATATTTGGCTGTAACATTACGCCTCTGCCTACTTCTTTGGGGATACAGGCGTTTGCCTATAAAAGAAATGTATGTTTTCTACAAGTAATATTACTTGGTCATAAGGATTTGTCCCATAAAAATGTCTGGCCTATTTGAAGTGCATAATTTTAGGGAACGAAAATACTTTTGCCGATTTGATTAAATAACTTACGTGGAACTACTGAGCAAAGGCTAAGAATAAACTTACTATAACATGATTTTTATTTTATTTCATATACTCACGCCTGTATCCCCGAAGGGGTAGGCAGAGGTGTATATTACACCCACATTTCGCCATGAATTTTTAAGTCCCACGTAATAGGGGGCGAGCCTATTGCCGTTACCGGGCACATCACCAGACTCCGTGCTGCTACTGAGAATTCGTAATAACCCAGTAACACTTTTGCCCGACCCGGGAATAGAACCCGGGACCTCCGATCAGCAGTCGCATATGCTATCCACTGGACCACGGAGGCAGTCTGTTATAGTAATGTTATAACATGATTATAACATTACTATAACAGAATAGCATGCATGAGAAACTCGATGGGACTGAATGAAGCAAGGGAGATTTGTCAGGATTGTTGCAAATGTCGTTCCGTAGTCTCTGCCTACCCCTTCGGGAATCAGGCGTGTGTAATGCATAACATGCTTTTATGTGTTCCAGATCGATAGACGAAATCCAAGCGGACCTGTTAAACAGAACGTTGAACATAGTCAACAATGTTCATGACAAGGAGATTGGCAAAGTGTGGCTTGACTGAGCATTTAGAACTAGGCGGTAACGTTACTATGCCTTAGGTCTTCCCGCTTTCAAGTGATAGGCTCCAACGTAAAATAGCCAGCTATTTTCGCCCATTCACGGGCCTCTGGCTGTTACGCCTAAAAAATAATAATGTTACATATGTATATATCATCATCGTCCTCCTAGCGTTATCCCAGTCTCAACCTGGGGTCCGCTTTCTAGTCTAACCGGTTTTGGCTGAATATTAGCTTTTCCACGGAGCGACTGCCTGTCTGACCTCCGCAACCCGAAGGGATAGCGATATTCCATGGTTTAGACTAGTGTCCGTTTATTTTTAGAGGTACTGACGCGCTATAACGACTGTCAAAGATATTCATGACAGCCGGGACCTACGTCTTAACGTGCTCTCCGAGGCACGAGACAAGCGATAATTAACAACTCAATACGCACATAACTCCGAAAAGTCAGTGGTGCGCGCCGTGGATTCGAACCCGATACCCTCTGCATGGCAGTCCGTCGGTATCTCCACTAGGCTATCGCTGCCTAATGTTACATAATTATGTATATATCTAGTCTAGTAAACTGTTGTGAGTTCTCGCTGTATACTATCTTAAATATAAGTTAACATAATTAACTATAATTTATGTATCGAAATCAGTCATATTATAAATGCAAAAGTTTATGTATGTTCCACTTTCACATCAAAACAGATGACAGTATTTGATGAATTTTAGCATAGTTACTCGTACCTTGAAGATAATATACTACCTCTTGTGCCGAAAATAAAACTTAAAAGAATTAAGTTACTATCAAGCAACTTTTATTGTTTAAGATTGCAAATATACTTATAGGATTTTTATATTTGTTTCTTTAATATAATAATATCTTTTATTCGCGTGCAAAGCAGCAAAAGATAGTATTAATGTATTGAATTATATAAGTACAAAGTATTGTTCATATAAGATTTTCACCATACATTAAACTTGGTTATTGAATAATTGTATGGTTAAAAAATGCAACTTGTTCACTAATAAGAACAAACTTAAAAATATACAGGATGTCACAAGACCCGTGTCCCAAGCCGAAGTCTACTCGTTTTGGACATCATGCCCAGTCATACTAACCAAAAATAATACCTGAAAAAGGTTTTTTTTTTAAGATTTCACATTTTTAAAACCGCAATTAAAAGCGCACGCGTTCAATGCTCGAAATACCTACTTATCCACGGGGTCATAGGGCATCTAATTAGAAAAATTCCAGACTCTTTGAGCCTCAATATCTCCTGAACCAGTAATTTCCCAGGTATGGTGCCGAAGTAAAAAATGTTCGTAGTGATTGGTACAACATGGGATTTCAGTTTTCGTTAAGGGTCTTTTTACACCCTGTATATGAAAAAGCCATTGTGAATTTAGATATTTACTGTAAGGACTTCATCACATTGGTCATGAGCGTTCCTCGAACGTACGCTTGGCGTCCGTTCGGCGTGCGCCCGGCGTTCACTTTGTACTACAGAGTGAACGTCGAACACATGCTGGGCGTACGCTCGAGGAACGCTAACGCCCAATGTGAGGTCGGCCTAAAGAATATCAGTGAAAGAAAGGTTCTGTATACTATTAACTTTAGTTAAACGAAAGGCAGTATACGAATTTAGTATAGAAGATAAATAACTAGCCTTATTTAAGAGATTCCATGTGAATGGCACTGTAAAGGTGTCATTGACTTTTCTCTCTGGCGTGTGACACCCTAGTGGTGTCAAAATTTCTTCAGATAAAACGTTTCAATGGCATTTCAATCTTACACGAATAAAAGTATCATTGTATATGTGCGTTTTAGGATTTTACTACAAAAAAATAAAAAAATGTGGTTTAAACTTCTTATATTTTTGTTCACCACCAGGAACAAAAATTAAAGTAAAAATGTTCGACGCATTAAATTAGTTATCACATTATTTTTATAGGGTAGTAGTTAAATACAAATATTACACTCGGATTTCGTCTCGTTAAAATAGCAGAAAGATTTAAAAATATTTTGTGTACAATATTTTTGGTGTATTATAACTATTATAAGTAGGTAAATAAATGTGATATCAATTATAGAACACTTGTTTTATTTCTGTAAATCTGCCTGTAATCGGTATACAAGAAGCACTACTAAAGACATAACAGCATATTCTGATAAAGCCATCTTTCGTTAGTATATACAAAGTTAAGCTGTACAGTTGCAGTACATACGATTTTATTACTTATTTCATACGCCTAAAGGCCGGCGCGCACTGACGTCGCGGCATGGCAAAGGATTTTATTACTGATCAAGTCATTTTTATTCTTATTTCAATGAATTTAGAATTCATATTACTTTTTTTCGATGTAATCGTACCGCGGCACGCCGTGGCATACTGCGGGACGCCGCAGTGTGCCACGACGTAATCAGTAGGTAAATAAGATACTGAATTCACCGTTAGTAAATCTTGTTCTCCATAAATAATGTATACAGAATTGTTTTCTCTTCGACATATCAGTTTGTATTTGTCGTTCTTCATCTTCAGCAAAAAGTGCTATTGATACTAAATTCTAGTCAATTGGACGCCTCGGTATAACGCGGCATGCCGTGTCATGCCGAAGCGTCATATTTTTAGGGTTCCGTAGTCCACAAGGAACCCTTATAGTTTCGTCATGTCCGTCCGTCTGTCCGTCCGCAGCCTAGCTCAAAGACGCCTGGTGCTAGAAAGCTGATATTTGACATGAATATAGACATAAGATATTGCAACAAAACTGTAGAATAAAATTTAGGAAAATATTTTTTTTAAGGGTATCTCCCCTACATATATAGTGGGATTGAATTTTTTTTTGGTTGAGTACCCCATCATGTGGGGTATCATTGGATAGGTTTTAAAAAAATATTATTAGTTTGCTCAAATCATTTTTCGATCAAATGATTGGTTTGTCAAATATCAAGCTTTGAAGTGAAAAAAATTGTTAGACTCAAGTGTCCCCCCCCTCTGCCGGCTAAACTATTAATTTGGAAGAGGTGAAAAAATCACAAATGTAGTACATATAACGAATTTAAAAGGAAAACTATCACGGCTAAGTAGATATCACTAGTTTACGAGTAATCGTCGGTTAACTTATAAATACCTATTTCTGTGAGTTAGCATCGGGCGCGCTGGCTTAATCTTAAAGATATACGTACTTTGGCATGTAATGTACTACGGTACTACGTATGTATAGTAGTAGTATATCTTGGAAACCGCATTTTATGTTTACAATACATAACTGGATACATACCTAGTATTTTTCTAAACAAAACTTAGGTTCTTATAATAGTGTTATTAAAATTATTTTTTCAGCAAAATAAACAGTCGGATTTGTTGTACATTAATACTCTATGCCTAAGACTTTGTTAAATCTGTGCTCTATGCAGTAAGTCATTATGGGCAACTACGGAACCCTACATTGCGCGTGGCCCGGCACGCACTTGGCCGGTTTTTCTGATTGTGTTAACTGCATTGAATCATATACTTTAATGCATTATAAAACTCGCGTTTAGCTCTTGTAGTCCTCTTAGGGCAACCCGCTGTCCAAATTGCATGTATCTGGTTTTAGTAGTTTGGGGCTTTGCTATGATGTCTGTGATGATAACGAATAGGACGAAATGTATCGCGCTATGACGCGATTCGGCACATTAACTTAGAGTCTATGCCGCGCTCTACTCCGGTGAAAGCATTTCACTTCAGAGTAGAACTCACCATGGATGTCGAAATCGATGCCGCTGTCGTCCGCTGCCACTTTCGGTGACTGGGCCGATTTACACGGAACCTCACGGCTTTCTCCAATTCTGTGACATTCCATTAAATGCTTGCAGACTAAACTTTGAACTATATTCAATCCACATCCTATATTAAATCTTATACTAATATATAAAGCCGAAGAGTTTGTTTGTTTGGTTGAACGCGCTAATCTCAGGAACTACAGGTCCGATTTGAAAAATTATTTCAGTCTTACATAGCCCATTTATCGAGGAAGGCTATAGGCTATATAACATCACGCTATGAGCGACGTGAGCGGAGCAGTAGTCTTAAATAACGCGGGTGTAACCGCGGGCATCGCCTAGTTAAAAAATAAAAACAAATTCTTATAATCATACATTTATTTCTTCTGTACATTCTGTAGCAGTAGTTTGGCGCCTTCAGACGTCTGTTGCTTCAGAATATTCACATGTTTCTTGATTTTCTTCCTGAGCACACTGGCAACACTGTCCTTGTTGCTCTCTATTAACTTCAGCAGGAAGAAGCAGCCTCGGTTTGTTGGCACCCATGCCTTGATCTAAAAACAAAAAGAAATAAAGTTTAGTTTCATTCCAACACTATTTACAATGTCTTTCAAATAGGAATTAATATGTAAGTAGGTATTTTACTCATCATCATCAGCCCTTAACAGTCCACTGCTGGACTAGGCCTCTCCTTTGAAAGGAGGAATTGGCCTACTATACCACGCTGGCCAAACGGGTTGGTATAGGGTTTGTATCAAGTTTTCCTTCTCTTACAGTGCTGTTCTCTGCATAATATGCTCCCTCTGTCGGCTCTTACGACACCCATGGGATGATATGGGGTGGTGACAATCCGTATTCTTAATCCGTCACCACAAGTACCACAACAGACAAGGTATTCTTTTTACTAATGTATAAATATTCTTATATTAGTAACAAGGTGTTTACGAATGTATAAGTATTCTAATATTAGTAACGAGATGTGATCATGTGCCATCTATTTCCGAGTAGGCCAATTGGCCAATATAATTATTATGTTACTGTACTTTTACAGTATGATATTCTGTCATATCAAATGTACTTAGAATAAACAAGAGTATGCTTGAAGCTAAGCCCGTACTATGTTTTTATACCGTTTCTTCCTGATCCCTTGGCAATTTTGGGAAATGCCTTCTTAGTGGATGCTTCTGGTCCCTCAAGGAATATACATGCCATATTTCAGCTTTTTGCGCCGAATAGTTTGCGCAATAAATACATATAAGCGCAGTTCTTAAGGATTTCGTGTGCCGATTCAAAGTGGAGACTGTCTCCAGTTTAGTTCAGTTCAGTTAGTGCAGTTCAGCCAGCGCTGCCAACAGCGCCGACTGCCACGCCGCCAAGCGGCAATTTGGGTCACAGCAATTTTGTCTTCAGAGCGTCCATAGGATATGCGCCTCTATGTAAATATCTGAGCTCTTTGGTTTGGGTGTGCCTTGTTTGGCAGCAATCGTCAGTTACGTAAGAATTTAGATATACACTAGCTTTTGCCCGCAGCTTCGCTCGCGTAAATTCGGTGTTCTCTAGTTATAGTAAATCATCTATGTTCGGGGTCACAAATCTCCTTTATTGGGAGTATACTTCTATAATTGTCGTTTTAATTGTAATATAACTGCAAAAAGTATTAACACATACAAACTACTTAGTACTAAGACTTAGTAGGACCTCTTTGGTAGTACCTACTCAAAATGTTATCCGGTATCAGTGACATTTCGCTAGAATGGCCAATATGGCGACTGCGATTTGTCTGTCAGAACCATTAGAATTTGACAAAATACTCGACAATCCGAATTTTGCGGATATATGTTGTAGACTCGAAATCTTTATTTTTTAATGTTTTATTATTCAGGTAAGGTTTTGATGTGCTCCTTGATGAAATTATTAATATAAGATTTGACAGTGCGATAGCAGCGCAGTCCGTCGGTTCCAATGTGAAACATTCCGCAATCCACAACTAATTACAAATTAAAAATTAATTAAAAAATCATTTTCCAGTGGACTAAATTGTGAATCTAAACCATTCTCAAGACCCCTTGAACACACACAAAAAATTTCATCAAGATCGGTCCAGTCGTTTAGGAGGAGTTCAGTGACATACACACGCACACAAGAAATATATATATTAAGATTATAATTACCGTCTCATCTTCCAAA
Organism: Euclidia mi; assembly: GCA_944739405.2. NCBI lineage: Eukaryota > Metazoa > Arthropoda > Insecta > Lepidoptera > Erebidae > Euclidia > Euclidia mi. Next base: position 124,377,607 of record OX123182.2, on the reverse strand, counting down.
TGCTCTGCAACACTTTCCCCTAGCGTACAATCGTCCTTATCTTTGTCCAAGCTCGACAGTTTCTTGAGACACATGTGTATGCCCGCGTCTTCGATCGCCAGCGTCTCTTTGCCATCAGCTGACTTCACCTGCCAGTCTGATTGGCAAATCACCTTGGCGAAGGCTTCTAGGATTTCTTTCGTAGATTCTGTGGGAGATACAGAAACATATTATTGAGGATCTGTAAATTCTAGTGTAAAATCCACCATCGGAATTCGTCATCCTGGTGGTCATGCCGAATTATGACAATCGGCTATCACTCCAAATGGGCTTCCTGTCCTGGTGGGTACGGCGCTACGGCGCTGAGCTATTGGCATGCTTCCTAGCTTTTGTTTATACTATAATATAGAATATTTTCTACAGTTGAACATAATTGTAAAAACCCTGAACCTACCCAGATGCTGACTATAGTCTGTTCAAGATACGAAAAAATAAAATGTAAAGAAACCATAAAAATGCTTCTTGTTATGTCGTCTACCTACCAAAAAAGTAGATTTTAGTTAAATATTCCTAGCGAAAGACTCAGTCAAGTAGTTTTTTAAAAATCCTCTGTCCCTTACATTTATAAATGGTACACCATAATATTTATATTTTCTTTTTCCGTATTAGTCATAATTTTATAATAACGATTTTTTATTTTGATTATGCTAATAAAGTATTTTACATGATAAAGAACCTAAAATGCCAATGATTCTAAAATTTTGATGTATTTATTATCCTGGCAACTTAAGTATTACACCTAAAGTTATCAATTTCGCATGACAGGGAGACATTTTTGATTAGGTCGGGTTCTCCCGAGCGGTTATCCTGCTATCTTATTAAGTTTGTGAATCATTGGTTTCTTTGTTTACCTTTTATTTTTTCGTATCTTGAACAGACTATAGTCAGCATTTGGGCAGGTTCAGGGTTTTTACAATTAGGTTACAATTAGGGCAAACCTTGGCTATAGCCATGCCATAAGCATGGACGAAGTACAGATAGGGAGAAGCAGTCAAAGTGAGTAAAATAATAATATAACAGTTACCGTGCATAATTTAATAGTGTTTGCACTGGTCTATTATTTTAATGTTGACTGATATATAAGCCCAAACTATTGAAACTAGGCACATGAAACTAGGACAGGCCTTTGATGATGTTGGTGTATGGCATCGTAGCACACTTACCTATAGACAGCACAGCGATTGCCAGCAACATATTAGCTTTACTACTGAGCCAGAAGCTAGGCTCAGCCTCCATGTCCTGTTGAAGCGCCGGCAGTATGGCCTCCCTCAGTTCCGCCACACGAAGCGCCGCGTCTTTCTTCGAAGTGCCGCTCTTAGCGCCCTCTTCTAGGAACTTGATGAAGCTGGGGTGGAACGCGCCGGAGTCCTTTGGTTTGACTAGCCAGTGTAGCGTCTGAAAACAATTAGGAAATATAAGAGATTCATAGCTTAAAATATGAATGTGTGAGAATTATTTTAAAGGAGAAAGTTTGCGGGGTAGAATTTATGGAAAGTTATTAATTCACAGTTATTTTTTCTATTTATAGACTCACGCCTGCATCCCCGAGGGGGTAAGCAGAAGTGTAATATTACACCCACGTTTCGCCATGAATTTTCAGGTCCCACGTAATAGGGGGCGAGCCTATTGCCGTTCCCGGGCACATCACCAGACTCTGTGCTGCTACTGAGAATTCGGAAAAACCCAGTAACAGTTTTTGCCCGACCCGGGAATCGAACCCGGGACCTCCGATCAGCAGTCGCTTACGCTATCCCCTGGACCACGGAGAGGCAGTCATCTACTGACAAAATATTGATGAAACATTGCTTATGGCAGTGCCGCATAAAGCAACTAGTCATTCATGTCTCGAGTCCAAAATTTACTTGTTACTATGATTTTCATAGCCTCTACATTTGCAAATAATTATTTTGTCACGTAACTAACCCTAAACAACTGGTCGAATTGGGATAAAAGTTTTGTGTGTACATTTCAATGGCTTGAAAATACCTACTATTAGAACCAGTAGGTGGCGCTGCAGTCGATGCGATACCAAAAGTTGATTTGCAGGATAAGTTACCTACTTAGCAGCTATACAAAACTTTAGATGAAAGATAAAGTTGCATTTCTATGCTCATAATCAATTTTTAACTTTCGCAAATTGTCCGTGTGGTGACGGATAAAGAATACGAATTGTCACCACCCCATATCATCCCATGTGTGTCGTAAGAGCCGACAGAGGGAGCATATTATGCAGACAACAGCATCGTAAGAGAAGGAAAACTTGATACAAACCCTATACCAACCCGTTTGCTCAGCGTGGTATAGTAGGCCAATTCCTCCTTTCAAAGGAGAGGCCTAGTCCGGCAGTGGACTGTTAAAGGCTGATGATGAATTGTATACATGATACTTAGCGGCATAGCATAATTATTAAGCGGGTCTGAATCACCACGGCGACCACGCCCGGTGTAAGACGGTCGAAACGTCGGGAACACGTAGGGATATTAAAAGTTAATTTTACGCGATTACGACCCGCTTAATAATTTTGATGTTTATTGTCATGTTATTACCAACCATATTCCCCCAGTGGTCCTTGGCGATGTCCTTCAAGTTGCTAGCGAGACTGGACACGATAGCTTTCTTGACCAGCACCGTGTCGTCGACAGAGTCGAATATGGCGATGAGCAGCCTGTAGCCAGTCTTGTGCTTACTCAGCGCCACCGCGTGCTCCTTAACTACTTTTAGTATAGTCTGTAAATATGTGTATAATATTTTAGACCTTGATATAAAATGAGCTAAAAAGAACCGAATGATATATCATCTCAAGAGTCAAACTACTGAGACCAGACGATATTTCATTCCATCATCATCATCAGCCTACCATAGTCCACTAGTGGCACAATGGCACGTCACTGACCCGATTTTCGGATATTTCATTTTATTTTTATATTATAGGTATGATAGCACACAACAGATTAAGCATTACCCTCATTACACACACAGTACATACACTTTTAAATCTGAAGTCCAATTAAAACCATACACATATTTAAATCTGTAGTAAGAAAAGCAATGGTAGTAAAAATAAGTATTTTCTTTTATATAAGTCATGAAGATTCTTATCCTTGTTGGTGCCCATGTTGTTTTTATAATCAACTAGACTATGCCCGCGGTTACACCCGCGTTATTTAAGACTACTGCTCCGCTCCCGTAGCTCATAGCGTGATGTTATATAGCCTATAGCCTTCCTCGATAAATGGGCTATGTAACACTAAAAGAATTTTTCAAATCGGACCAGTAGTTCCTTAGATAAGCGCGTTCAACCAAACAAACAAACTCTTCAGCTTTATATAATACTAGCTGACCCAGCGAACTCCGTATCGCCTTTTTAAGAGTTTTTATTGAATTCACTTTTTTCCAAGCCCCTTTTCCAAAGTTACCATTGACTTAGCGCTAAATCTCTTATCATTTCAGAGTATATAAATGATGAACAAACAAACATAGATTTTTATATATAATATTGAATTCCATTATGAGGAATCTGATGGGAGTGAATGAAGCAAGAGAGATATGTCAAGATCGTTGCAAATGGCGCTCCGTAGTCTCTACCTACCCCTCCGGGAAACAGGCGTGAGTCTATGTATGTATGTATGTATTGAATTCCCCATTCCTTAAAATATCGGAGACGATACCCATAGCGACTTTAAAAAAATCCCGTCTGCCATCTTTGATTTCCTATACACCATCTTTGATCACGAAATAGATGTTGTATTTGGATTCACCATCCCTTAAATCATCAAAGACGATACCTATAAAATTTTTCCCAACCGCCAACTTTTGATTTCCCATCCGCCATCTTGAATCACGAAATAGATGTGGTATTTGAATTCCCCATCCCTTTAAACATCGGAGAGGATACCCATATTGATTTTTAAAAAAAATCCCATCCTTCATCTTTGATCACAAAATAGATGGTGTGTTTGAATTCCCCATCCCTTAAATCATCAGAGACGGTACCCATATAGATTTATTAAATTTTTGCTATCTGCCATCTTTGATTTCCCATCCACCATCTTGAATCACGAAACAGATGTTGTATTTGGATTCTCCATCCCTTTTAACATCGCTGACGATAACAATATCGATTTTTTAAAATTTTCCCATCCGCCATCTTTGACACGAAATAGATGTTGTATTTCGATACCCTACCCCTTAAAATATAGAAGGCGATACCCATATTGATTTTTTTAAATTTTCTAATCCGCCATCTTTGATTTCCCGTCCGCCATCTTGGATCACTAAATAAATTTCAGATTATTAATCAGCGTCCCGCAAATCTCGAAAACGATACCCATATAGATTGTATCCTATTCGTTTAGCCTTTTTGCCTTTGAAACAACCCTCCCCCTTCTCGTTTGACCATTTTATTATTTTTGTCTGGCCCCTAAAAGTTGTGGCATAATTTAATATAGCCTTTCGGAATAATTGGGCTATCATAGGCAATAACAATTTTTAAAATCCGACTGCTAGTTCCTGAGATTTGCCGACATTATGTTTTAGCCTTTTTAGCCTTTTGCCTGGCCTCAAGGGGTCGAAGCGTTATGTTATATAGCCTATAGCCTTCCGGAATAACTGGGCTATCGTATACAAAAAGAATTTTTCAGATCCGACCGCTAGTTCCTGAGATTAGCGCGTTCAAACAAACAAACAAACAAACTCTTCCGCTTTATTATATTAGTATAGATTAAATCTTATACTAATACTAGCTAACCCAGCGAACTCCGTATCGCCTTTTTAAGAGTTTTTATTTAATTCCCTTTTTTCCAAGCCCCTTTTCCAAAGTTACCATTGACTTAGCGCTTAATCCCTTATCATTTCAGAGTCTATAAACGATGAACAAACCAACATAGATTTTTATATAATATTGAATTTCCCATTCCTTAAAATATCGGAGACGATACCCATATCGACTTAAAAAAAAATCCCGCCATCTTTGATTTCCTATCCACCATCTTTGATCACGAAATAGATGTTGTATTTGGATTCACCATCCCTCAAATCATCAGAGACGATGATACCCATATGGATTTTGTAAATTTTTCACATCCGCCATCTTCGTTTTCCCATCCGCCATCTTCGATTTCCCATTCGCCATCTTGAATCACGAAAAAGATGTTGTATTTGGATTCCCCATCCCTTCAAACATCGGAGACGATATCCATATTGATTTAAATAAAAAATCCCGTCCGCCATCTTTGATCATGAAATAGATGGTGCTTTTGAATTCCCCATTCCTTAAAATATCGGAGACGATACCCATATCAACTTTAAAAAAATCCCGTTTGCCATCTTTGATTTCCTATCCGCCATCTTTGATCACGAAATAGATGTTGTATTTAGATTCGCCATCCTTAAGGGATGAGACGCCATCCTTAAGGGAGACATCGGAGACGATAACCATATAGAATTTTTAAAATTTTCTCATCCGCCATCTTTGATTTCTCATCCGCCATCTTTGATCACGAAATAGATGTCGGATTTGGATTCCCCATCCCTTTAAATATCGGCGACGATACCCATATCGACTATAAAAAAAATCCCGTCCGCCATCTTCTATTTCCTATCCGCCATCTTTGATCACGAAATAGATGTTGTATTTGGATTCACCATCCCTTTAAACATCGGAGACGATACCAATATTGATTTTTTTAAATTTTCCCATCTGCCATCTTTGATTGCCCATCCGCCATCTTTGATCACGAAATAGATGTTGTATTTGGATTCACCATCCCTTTAAACATCGGAGACGATACCAATATAGATTTTTTTAAATTTTCCCATCTGCCATCTTTGATTGCCCATCCGCCATCTTTGATCACGAAATAGATGTTGTATTTGGATTCACCATCCCTCAAATCAACAGAGACGATACCCATATTGATTTTTAAAATTTTTCCCATCCGCCATCTTGAATCATGAAATAGATGTTGTATTTGGATTCCCCATCCCTTCAAACATCGGAGACGATACCCATATTGATTTAAATAAAAAATCCCGTCCGCCATCTTTGATTACGAAATAGATGGTGTCTTTGAATTCCCCTTTCCTTAAGATATCGGAGACGACACCCATATCGACTTTAAAAAATCCCGTCTGCCATCTTAGATTTCCTATCCGCCATCTTTGATCACGAAATAGATGTTGTATTTAGATTCGCCATCCCTTAAAACATTGGAGACGATAACCATATTGATTTTTTAAAACTTTCTCATCCGCCATGTTTGATTTCTCATCCGCCATCTTTGATCACGAAATAGATGTCGGATTTGGATTCCCCATCCCTTTAAATATCGGCGACAATACCCATATATCGACTGTAAAAAAATCCCGTCCGCCATCGTTGATTTCCTATTCGCCATCTTTGATCACGAAATAGATGTTGTATTTGGATTCACCATCCCTTAAATCATCAGAGACGATACCCATATTTATTTTTAAATTTTTCCATCCGCCATTTTTGATTTCCCATCCGCCATCTTGAATCACAAAATAGATGTTGTATTTGGATTCCCCATCCTTTTAAACATCGGAGAAGATACCAATATTGATTTTTTTAAATTTTCCCATCTGCCATTTTTGATTGCCCATCCGCCATCTTGGATCACGAAATAGATGTTGTATATCGATTCTCCACCCCTTAAAATATCGAAGGCGATACCCATATTGATTTTTAAAATTTTCTCATCCGCCATCTTTAATTTCCCGTCCTCCATCTTGGATCACTAAATGAATTTCATATTATTAATCAGCGTCCCGAAAATCTCGAAAACGATAGCCATATAGATTGTAACCTATTCGTTTAGCCTTTTTTTGCCTTTGACCCAACCCTCCCCTTCTCGTTTGACCATTTTATTATTTTTGTCTGGCCCCTAAAAGTTGTGGCGTAATTTTATATAGCCTTTAGCCTTTCGGAATAATTGGGCTATCATAGGTAATAACAATTTTTAAAATCCGACTGCTAGTTCCTGAGATTAGCCGACATTATGTTTTAGCCTTTTTAGCCTTCTGCCCGGCCCCAAAGGGTCGAAGCGTTATGTTATATAGCCTATAGCCTTCCGGAATAACTGGGCTATCGTATACAAAAATAATTTTTCAGATCCGACCGGTAGTTCCTGAGATTAGCGCGTTCAAACAAACAAACAAACTCTTCCGCTTTATTATATTAGTAAAGATATAGTGAAAGGATGAGTGATTTTTAAGTTTAGGGGTAAAATGATGACCACTAAGGAGAATGGAATAATCCATTTCCTGAAGTAGTCTTTGGCAACACCTAATTTCAGACTGTCAGCAATTTCTGACAAAATACAAAAATATTTTTTAAGGCTAATTTATAATAGCTACTCATCATCCTCCTAGCGTTATCCCAGTTTCAACCTGGGGTCCGCTTACAAGTCTAACCGGATTTGGCGGAATATTAGCTTTTCCACAGAGCGACTGCCTGTATGACCTCCGCAACCCGAAGGGGTAGAAATATTCCATGGTTGTGACTAGTGTCAGCTTATTAAGAAGGTACTGTCGACCTATAACAACTGTCGACTATCTTCATGACAACCGGGACCGGCGACTTAAAGTGCTCTCCGAGGCACGGGACTAGCGATAATTGATCATTCAATATGCACATAACTCCGAAAAGTCATTGGTGCGCACCATGGATTCGAACCCGATACCATAGCCAATACCCTCTGCGTGGCAGTCTGTTGATATCTCCACTAGGCCATCGCTGCCTGGTTCATTTATAATAGCTACTCATGGAATAAAAGTAAGGATTTTTCTTTTAAATGAGTAGTATACCTTCTTATCCTTGTTGGTGCCCTGCCAGACACAGAGGCAGGCGGCGTCGGCGCCAGGCAGCGAGTTGCTGAGCGGCACCAGCAGTGGACTCAACGTGGAGACCAGCTCACTGCGCTCCTCCGCAGAGCACTCGCGTATATAGTCGTACAGCACCGAGTGGAACAGTCTGGAATATGTTGAATATTCCATTTAACCATGTTACAACAAGTTGGTCTAGCAGTAGGAGAAATCCACATCATGTTACAATTGACTAGTTGGTTTATTGGTAATTGGTTTCAGGCCCGCTGAGACAATATGTTCTTTCTTATTCTTATTACAAGTTTGTCATAAATATTCTAGCAAGAAATAAATTTGAATATATTTTTTTATAGACTCTTCAGGAAAATAGGTACACTAGAGGACGCCCGCAGCTACGCCTGCATATTATTTTATTTATTTTACCCGTTTTGCCCGATTCCGTGGGAATTTCGCGAAATCCCTTCTTAGTGCACCCCTACGGTCCCCAAGGAACATGCCAAATTTCAGCTTCCTGCGTCTAATAGTTTAGGCTGTGGCGTGTCTGTCAGTCAGTCAGTAACGCAAGGATTTTATATATATAGATATTCCTGATGAGTCTATAAAAAAATATAGGTACATATTCCTGAAGGTATATAAAGAGACTGACTCTGCACTGCTCCTGAGAATTTGGAAAAACTCAGTTACACTTTTCACCCTGATCAGAAGACACATTTGCTATCTACTATATAAAAAAATGTAAAAAGAAACCTGAAGCCAGTAAGTTTATGATATTGTTCACGTTTTGAAGATGGTTTAATACTTTCATTGAAAGTAAAAAGTAACCTTTGCTCTAAGCCCTAATCAATCACTCAAGTGTGACATTATGGCTTGAAGTACGTAGTAACTTACTCTCCATCATGTAAATTCTTGTCCAATATTTTCTGTATATTGGCCTTGCAGGACTGCAAGATGGCCGTCTTCATTTCTGGACTGTCTTTGTATGTGTCACTAAAGGTCGTCACTTTGTCATCCTTTGACTGTAAAGAGAACATAATAAGTTATAAAAAACTATCCAAGTGATGGAAATGTTTCTTTATTTTAGCAACAATAGAAATTCAAACCAAGCAAGAATTATATCTAGATTATTTTAATAGGGAAAGGAGTCAACAGATTTGATATTTTGGATCGGTATTTATTGATTGAGCTAATTGTGAGATTATGTTAATTAACTTACATTTTTATAAATATCTCCATAGAACTCTTGTTGCATATGGCACTTCTCTTTCTTCGTGGCAAACTCTCCGTAAGCATAATCCAGCACCGGAGCACTGATAGTATGTGTTGCTAATGAAACAATGTGACCGTAAAACTTCTTCAGCACCTCGTGTCTTATGTAGTCTGTACCATATTTCAATATGCGTTTGACTGCATGTTGACCATACTTTGACTGGACCATTTGTACCATGATATCTAGCAGCTCCTCGGTTATTTCATTTTTAATGTCTTCGGAACTGTGTTTGAGTAGTACTTGTATGACACGACTTAAGTCATGCGTTAGAGCTATAGATTTGTAGTGACCCTTTAGTAAACAGTGCAGTTCTTTGCATGAGTTTGTTCTGAAGTCTTCCTTAACTGTCTTTCTGAAATAGATAAATGTACATATTATAATCTTCATTTCAAATATTTCATATTACTTTCATACTTAATACATTATTTAGTGAGAGAATACATGTGTAGGGAAAAAAGTACAATCACTAATGATAATGCAATATTAACCCATTCCCTGAAGTAAGCCTAGACAACTCTTAATGCCAAACTGTCAGCAATTTCAAACATAATACAGAAAAGGCTAATTGATTTAACACATTGACTGCTGGCCTAAGATTCGTAGATGGCCTTTTGCTATGCAGCATCCGCCCCCGCAGAGCGTGCCCAGCCTCTCGTGCTTAACGGCACGCAACGCGTGTGCAGGTCGAGCGAGTGTATGTGCTGACGCGACACGCAACATTTGAGTTGCTTTAACTTACTATACAAAAAAAACACACATGAGTGTTTGTCAGCACATGTGTGGTATGGGTATGATACACGCGTCGTATGTTTCGGCAGCACGCTTGTATATTTTTTCCCTAAACACGACTATGTTGGGCTAGCCGCATCACTCAATCCGACACTTGGGACACACCATATAAGTTTCCAGCAGTCAATATTTTAAAATTTTAAGGCTAACTTATAATACCTACTCATGTGACTACTATTGCCTCTAACTGTGTAGAATCTATTATACTAATATTTATTTTTTAGTTCATTTGAAGGTTGTGAAACAAGTTAAATAAGCACTAATACATACCTTTGTATCTGTGCTGCCAGTAATTTTGCCTTATGTGAAACTTCAAACACATCTGCAGACGTTTTAGCTTTTCTCCTTGTCAGTCTGAGCTCTTTTTTCTCTTTCTTCATCTCAGCCCACTTAGGCTTCTCCCCTGGTGTCTGATCTTTAGAAAAGTTTGGCTTGCCTTTGCCATCACTAGGTTTCCCTTTACCTGGGCCAAATTTACCTTTACCTGGAGCAAACTTTCCATTTCCTGCACCCGGTTTGCCGCCGAACTTATTCGGTCCTTTGAATCCATCTTTCTTAAAGTTCTTTTTAAATTTGTTATTTGGGCTATTTTCACTTTGTTCCACCTTTTCGTCAGCCTTGTTGGTCTTGGTCTCTTTATAAAACTTTTTTTTCTTAGGTGAACTAGCATCGTCCTCGTTACTTTTTCTTTTAACTTTCTGCATGGCTAACGAATTTCACAAAGTGCTAGGTTATGAAATAAAAATATGCCGCGTGAAATTGGTCACTGAAGGCTGTTTTGTGATTTTAATTTTGGCAAATATATATAATAGGCAAAGATATTTGCTCAGAAATATATAAAACGTAGTTTATTTCGTTTTAAGCCACGGCTAACCACACGTGCAGTATATTTTGCTAAATTGCGTTGACGTTTGATTTGACATTTTGACGTTGGCGTATTAATTTAGTTCAAAAACTTTTTGACAATAAATCTTAAACCAGACCTTAAATTATATGCCTTGCAAAAGGATGAAGGCTAAGACTATAGAATAAAAGGCAGACAGAGCGCGCGGAACACTTGCGTGAGGCCACTAAAGCAAATACAAAATTGAAAAGCGAATACAAACTGGACTCAGTGCGCTGCGAAGCATCGCACAGTTCACACGTCACGATCGATCCTGCTTTTAAATTCATAAAATGCCGTCTTGCGTTTTTAAACATTGTAAAAGTTGTTTCTTAAAGCAAATACGGGAAGATGGAATATATTCTTACAGATAACTATGGATTATTTGACAGTTTTATAATATTGTTTCGATAAAATTCGTATTTCTGCAGAAAATATGTAAGTGTTGCCAGTTTACGTCGACACCGTTTTCCCTGAATTAGGGAAAATGCACTTGTCAATTGATTATGTAGGTAATAATGATTGTCATGTTAATGAAAAATACATTAACGTATTGTAAAAGTATATTGTAGATTATATTTTTTCTTATAAATATACTCATAGGATTTCCATTATTATATACATTGTTTTGAGTTCGATCCCCAAACGATCCAAATATTCGTGTACACGCGGCTACTTGTCAAGCTATACACTTTGACCTTTGTACCGTTGTTAGACCTTTGTACCGTTCTTATGGCGTAGAGAATAAGTATCAAAATCGTACTTCGACTATTTAGCTTGACTTGGCGCCGTGTGTACATTAAGTACAGAAACAGAAATTATTGATTGTAGCCATTATTTATTTTTAATTGCAATTTTTTTTGGTTACGATTTATGATTATGATATTCATAATTTATTGTATGCATGACAAAATGTTTTTAGCTAATTAATATTTATGACGCAAGCCTATCTATTTATTTCTCAATTTACGAATAAAATTAGTTAAAACTTAACTCGGAGCCTACATTTTTTAAGAAATGTATTTATAAAAGCATACTTTAATGGTATCTTTTATTTGAATAATTTTCACAACAGCATTACATATTAAAAGCATTAATTGAACCTATGGCAAATTCTTCAAAACCACAAACGAATATAAAATATTACCTATGTAATATTTTTATATTCGTTTGCAAAAACTATATGCAAAATAGTGGGAGATTATTCATAATCTGGCAACTTTACACACACATAGACGCGCGTGTCCGTACAGTGCCAGTCGCCAAATGTCACGCACACATAGCTGTCAACGTGCCTCACTTAGTTGGACGAATACGCTACATCTGGTTCTTGTTTGTTAAATCTGTGGATGAAGGAGTCAGAGTCGTTTCAGGACTCGGACTATTATTTTATTACTGACGGCCGTCGCATCGAATTATATCATGATTATCTAGTCATCACTGCGAGTCTGCGAGTGCGACCCATCTGGGCCATCCGATTGGGGTGATGGGTTTTGTTACAGTTTTAATTAACTAATATGTAAACAAATTAATAGGTATGTACTTACATACATCTGGACTTTTGGAGAATCTGGTAGAAAGACTGGCTAAAGTTGCCGTAACTAGTCAAATTGATAATTGATATCTGATTTCAGAACGTCTGATGTCATGTCAATCACTTAACAAAAAAAAAATTGTGAATGTTTTGGTTGAGCAATTTGATGAATTTGATTTGAGCGTGTATTCTTGAGTACCTACATGCATTTGCTTGTTCAAATAAGTTTCTACGGAAGTCAAAACATGAGTTGATAAAAAGTAAACGTACACTGTTCTCCTTACTTTTTATAATGGTTGACATTAATAAATACTTGGAAAGTCAGCTGGCACTCGCTAAACAAAAGTGCCAAACTAAAACCAAGAAAGAAGATAATGTTACGAAGAAAAGCAAAGCAGTAGCTGAGCTTATTGGCAAAAAACAATCTAAACAATTAGGAAAACGAGCACCTAAAGAGATATCGAAGGAAGAAACCGAGAATAAACCAAGTGCTTCTACTGAAAAAGACTCTGATGAAGATTATCTGCCTTCCGACGATGATGTTGAAAGTGAAATAACTAGTTCTTTACCAACTACATCTCGCGCTAGAAACAATCTAAAGAAAATCGTGGATGATGGTGACGGTAATGCTTATATTGAAAGAATGGCAACATGGAAGAATAACTTGGTGGCAGCTAAAGCAGGTAACTATGCTGGAGAGGACATGACAGCTGACATCCAATATGTACTCGAAGGTAATAAAGATCCAGAGGAACTCCATGAATTACAAAATGGTTTAAAAGTGCCCAATTTCATATGGAGACAGCTGTACAAGTTTCAGAGAATTGGAGTAAAATGGTTGTGGGAACTGCATCAAGTAGATTCAGGTGGATTACTAGGCGATGAAATGGGTCTCGGCAAAACAATTCAAATAATTGCATTTCTAGCTGGTTTGTCTAAAACTGACTTAGGTAGTTGGGGTGGGCTTGGTCCATCGATTATCGTCGCACCAGCAACAGTTATTTATCAGTGGGTGTCACATTTTCATTTCTGGTGCCCTCACCTTCGAGTGGCAGTGCTCCACCACACTGGCTCCCATGCAGGTAACCATAACAAACTAATAAGAGATCTACATGATGCACATGGCATTCTAATGATCACATATGCTGGTGTAGTGAAGTACACAAAAGATCTCACAGCCCGTAAATGGCATTACATCATATTAGATGAAGGTCACAAAATTAGAAACCCTGACACACAAGTTAGTAAGCTGGTTAAGAAATTCCAGACACCACATAAGATTCTAATAACTGGGTCCCCAATGCAGAACAGCTTGCAGGAATTATGGTCATTATTTGATTTTATGAGGCCAGGGCTTTTGGGCACTTATAACGCATTCATGGACCATTTTGCTACACCCATAACCCAAGGTGGATATGCAAATGCCACAGAATATCAAGAGGCTACTGCATTAGAAATAGCAAAAGCATTGAAGCAGATCATTACACCTTACATGCTGAGGAGAACTAAGGCTGAAGTCCAGGATAACATTAAACTGCCAGAGAAGAATGAGCAAGTGTTATTTTGTGCACTCACTCAGGAGCAAAGGGACCTCTACATGGGATACCTTATGAGCAATACTGTGAGAAGTATTTTAGACAAAGAAAGTAGATATGGTGACCCTATAAGAGCTAGAATACTTGTTGCCTTGTCCACACTACGAAAGATATGTAATCATCCTGATCTGTACCTGTATGAGGCTCATGAAGAAAATGAAGAAGTGGATGCAGAGAGATTTGGCAATTATAAAAGGTCAGGCAAAATGCTTGTTGTTAATTCTTTATTGAAAATCTGGCAGAAGCAAGGTCATAGAGCTCTCATATTTTCACAATCTAGAGGAATGTTGTGTTTATTAGAACAGTATTTGCAAGTACAGGGTTTTAAATATTTAAGAATGGATGGGTCAGTTGGTGTTGGTCTAAGACAGAATATGATCAAAACATTTAACGATAATCCTGAGTATCTAGTGTTCCTCGCTACTACTCGAGTAGGAGGTCTTGGAGTGAACTTGACAGGTGCTGACAGAGTGATCATATATGATCCTGATTGGAATCCAGCCACTGATGATCAAGCCAAAGAAAGAGCTTGGAGGATAGGACAAAGAAAAAATGTAACAGTTTATAGACTGCTTTCAGCAGGAACTATAGAAGAAAAGATTTATCAAAGACAGATTTTCAAACATTTTTTAAGCAACAAAATATTAATAGATCCCAATCAAAAGAATGTTTTAACCACAAGCACACTTCAGGGACTCTTCACTCTAGAAGAACTGAATTGTGATGGAGATACTGAAACAGCATCTCTTTTCAAACATACTAAAATAAATTTCGATAGTAATAATAAAAATGAAGATGCAGATGCTACAACTTCATCTAGAAAGAAACTAGAAGCAATGAAAAGAATGGCAAAAGAAATAAGTAAAAGGATTGCAAAGAATGCTAGTAGTTCTAAAGAAGACAACATGGATAAAGATCCTCGAGAAGAGTATAAGAAAAAGCGAGAGTTATTACTAAATCCGCCTAAAATTGAAGTACCTGAAATAAACCTAGTTGATGATCAAGTTACGAATGTTCCATTTGAGAGTATTTTGTCTGAATTAGATATTGTGAACATGCATGCTAAGAAAGACTATGAGGAGAACTTACTCAAAAATGTTTTAAAAAGCCAAGAGGATAATAATGAAGATCAAAATAATGATCCCGAATTAGATGACCCGAATCATAAAAGTGAGGGTGAAATAACAGATTCTGAGGAAAGTAAAAGCAAAGAGGATGTTAAAATAGACAGTCGGCCTGAGAGAGATAAAAAGAAAGAAATTGAGATTGATAAAAAAAATAAGAAGTCACGCAAGAGAAGACATTCCAGTGATTTAGATACTGAAGTAGATAATGTTGTAGCTATTAAGAAAGTTAAGAAGAAAAAGCACAAAAAAGATAAAGCCAGAGAAAAGGAAAAGAAAGACGATGATGATTATGTTTTAAGTAAACTATTTGCAAAAGCTAATGTGAAGAATGCTTTACAGCATGATGTTGTCGTTGGATTAGCAGAAAAAGAGAAAAGACATCGAATGAAAGAAGAAGCTATGAAGAAAGCAAAAGATGCCGTTAGAGCTATACGGTTTTCGTCTAAGTAAACAAATCTCTCTAATATACTTGTTAAAATATTCAATCAATGTTGAAGAAAAAATGTATTCATTTATATGTTTTTAATTATTATCTTGTGTTTCATTTCACATTAAAAAATGTTCAACCCTTTGAGACGGAGGATCTCAGGTAGGATGTCGGGGTTCGAGAGAAACACTGCTAGGCTGAACAGGTTCTTTATTATGTCTCACTACCGCTTACATACAGTATGACCGAACTAGGTAAGCACTGGCCTGAGGGCTGGAGCGTAGACTCCTGCTGCTCTCCGACGCTCGTAGGGTCGCCGATGAGCTGGCCAAAGTGCGCTGCGCAGGCAGCTCTGTGGTCGAGGTTCAGGCTGAGCGGGGTCTCAGGCGGTGCAGCCGATGTGGGCCGAGCGGTCAGGCTCAGGCGTCCGTGGCCTGGCTGTAGGAGCTCGTAGGCAGGAACGGAGGCTTGGGTGGCAGCTGGCTAGTAGCGGCACGGCGCCAGCAGCTCGTGGCTTGTAGCCCGTAGAGAGAAGTCAGGTGCAGTGAGCCCGTAGGAAGAACTGGAAACAGCATAGAGAATACACAACAACCGGTCAGGAACAGGCGGTCCCTAGATCGGCTGTTATGCTTAGGAGACACAGATACTACAGACAGAACGTATAGGCACACAGACAACTAGAATATGCTTACCCCCAGCGGGACAGTAGAAAGAGAAGTAGGATTGTAGTTGTAGTTACTACAACCATCAGCGAGACGGTGTGTAGGGCAAGTGATCGACTTAGATCGCGCACCCATCTTATATAAATATAGGCCTATGACTCACAACTGCCTTTGGCTAGTGAACATGACCATATTTGGTAATATTGCGAACGGCTAAGCTGGCGTTAAGCGCCTGCGAGATATTATAACGCAATACGTGTAGTATTACGTTACGTATAAGGACAGCTAAGAAAAATGCAGTTAAGAGACAGCTCCTAAATGCAAAAAATGTTAGCAGGGAAATCTGGAAAGTCGTAAATCGCCATAGAAACAGAACAAGGCACAAGATAACAAGACGTTTCACTATAACGCATAATAACATTTCTATTGACAGCCCTAGAGATATTGCAAATATATTTGCTAAGCTTTTTAACCAGAAGCAGTGTCTTGATTCTAATAGTGCGAATCAGGCGATGTCGTTTTTATGTGAAAATATAAATAGAGTACAAAAAGATATGACCTTGTCATCTGTAACCCCACGCGAAGTTGAAAAAATTGTTGTTGGAATGGAGTCCAAAAGTTCATGTGGATACGATGAAATTCAAATATCCCTAATCAAGGAACATATTAAGGTACTAGCATATCCCCTATCATACTTTTTTAATAAATGTTTTGAAGAACGTATTTTTCCTGAGCAATTAAAGATAGCTAAAGTTATACCCTTGCTAAAAAAGGGATCGCATTTGGATCCAAGGAACTATAGACCTATATCAGTACTGCCAACGCTGTCGAAAATATTCGAAAAGATTATAAAACACAGACTTGTAAGTCATCTCAGGGAAAATAGAGTTTTAAATGATAGGCAATTTGGTTACCAAAAGGGAGTAGGAACCACTGATGCAATAAATGCATTAGTTGTTGATGTCTTGGAGAAATTAAATCATAGAATGAAAGTCGCCGGGGTATTTTTGGATTTAAGCTCAGCATTCGACACCGTTGACCATAATCTTCTTCTCGTTAAGTTGGAACATTACGGTATAAGAGGAGAAGCATTGCAATTATTTCGTTCTTACTTACAAAATAGAAGAATGTATGTTGAGATAAAAGCTATAGATGAACAGAAATGTCAAAAATCTTATCGTTCTGAAATTTACAGCGTATATACAGGTGTTCCTCAAGGATCCATTTTGGGTCCAATTTTATTTCTCGTTTTCATGAATGATTTAATAAACTATGCCACGCGAGTAAACACTGGCACTCAACTGATAGTATTTGCTGATGACACGAATGCAGTTGTTAGCGCAAGCGACATCGAAGCATTAAATACTAGAGTAAACACTGCACTTGAGATTTTTCAGAAATGGTTTACAGCAAATCGTCTAATAGTTAACTCTAAGAAGACAAATATTATATTATTTAAATCCACCTCACGTAGCAATGATAACTTAGATGTCAGACTTAATGGTGTAAAAATAGATTTAGTGGAATCCACAAAGTTCTTAGGCATTCACATTGATTCGTTGTTTAGTTGGAAAAATGAACTAAAAGCCATAGATGCATCTATATCGTCTGCTTGCTTTGCCTTAAGAAGCTTACGTGATGAGGTTAGTTTAGACCATTTAAAGACTGTTTATTATGCTTTGGTTGAATCCAGGTTACGTTATAGTATTCAACTGTGGGGAAATAGCTATAAATACAACTGTGACCGAGCTTTTATATTACAGAAGAGGGCTATCAGGACTATTGTACGAATCCCACAATGGCAATCTTGCAGAGAACATTTCAAAGCATTATCAATACTTACTGTACCTTGCCTATATATACTTGTTGTTCTAGCTGACATGGCTAAATATATAACCAGTTTTGAAAATGAGGAAGAGAGACTAATAAGGGAAAGTACAAGAACACTACATTTTAAAAATAAATTGTATCCGCAATTGAATATTGTTAAACATTGTTCAAGATATCAAGCAGTGAAACTGTTTAATTGCTTGCCAATTGAAATTAAAAAAGAAATTTACAAGCCACATATATTTAAAAATAAAATAAGGTCTTTTTTATTACAAAACAGTTTTTACTCCATTGAAGAATTTACTGCAATGAATAATATTTTTTAAGCTTGTTGACATTTTATTTATTGGTATTATAAGTAGACATTACACATTATTACAATTCAGTTTTTTTTTTTTTTTTTTTTTTTTTTCTTTGACATTGATTCCATTATTTGTATAAAACCTGACATTTCTAATATATTTTACGGATAGTTTAATTAATTCATAAATTGCATTGACATTGCATACATTTTTCAATTTGGTACATTTACTTTGTTTATGATTGAATAGTTAATACAATTTTATGCTTATTATAATTTATTCTACATGGATGTTTTATTATAATGTGTAACTGTATGATGAATTTGTATTGTTAGTGCATGAATTAATTTAGTGTGTAATTGTTAATACTTTCTAAGATTGTTAAAGGTTCACATGTGCTTAATGTTAATTTATTTATGTTATGTATAAACTAAGTACTATATTCACACACAATTTGTAATTGTTATTTGAATAAATAAACTGAAACTGAAACAATACCCCGCTCTGTACAGCAGGATTTTTCGTGTCTAGACAAGAAAAATCCGTCTAACTAAGTCCTCCGAACTTCTGTAGACAGTGCTAAGTAGATAGTGACTATGAAACTCAAACTGCAGGTAGGTACAATGAAAGAATCTAGTTAGGTTAGGAATTAGTGTAGCTAGTTAATTAGTTTTAAATCTTTAATGTGCCAACTGCCAATAGATTTACCCGACGAATCCGCTAATTCGTATACTAGTGGTGACTTTTTAGCAATAATAGTACACTTGGTAAACTTAGGAGCTAGTTTTTTGCCAAATGATTTGTCGTAGGTTCTTTTCCACACAGTATCACCCACGTTAAACCATGTTAAACCCAGCCGGTTTACGACGTAAGTTAAGTTGTATGTGTGTGTATATAAAGTACCATTGTTTTGGTGTTTACGTGCGACACAAGTATCACACGAAGATATAAACTTAATAATGTCAGCGTGCATACCAGGCCAATAATAATGCTGCGCTAAACGTTTATACGTTTTAAAAATACCTAAATAACCCGCAGCGAGTTCCGAATGGTATTCTTTAATGGCGGTAGTTCTATCCGAGGTATGTAGGACCTCTTTCCAATCGAATACTTTACGCAGTGTACATTTCGATACCATATATCTATACAATTTATCATTTTTGATTGAATAATTAGGGAAGGATGTAGGTGAGTTTTTACAGCCATTGTAGATAGTAGTATACCACTGATCCGTGGTTTTAGTAGTGACGTTATCAGTGTTACTATCAATAGCTGACCTGACACGGTAGCATTAACTTTATTAGGCAAGGAATTACTACGAGAGTCATTATTAGATAACGGAACAGAGTAAATATGATTTGCAGGTAACAATTTAAATCTTTTCCAGAAGTCAATACCTAAAATTAACGAACTAGTGACTTCTGGAATTACGTATCGCTTTTAAGTTATAAGTTTTATTTTCAAAAGTGGTGGGTAGGTTGATATAGCCGATCGGTGTCAAACGATGACCACCCGCCGATCGAAAAAATATAGTGTCACACTTAATCAAAGGGAGATTAGTTTGAGAAATAATTTTTATATGAGAATTATTGCCCAATATAGTCACGGCAGAACCTGAGTCAAGTAACCCAGTAAGGGGTAGATTCTTAATGGTTACATTAACATAGGGATCGCAGCCACAGAATAACTGGAAAAATACACTTTTAGAGTGTTCAGCCAATTTTTCCAGTCTTCTTTGTCAAAATATTTAGGTTTAGAAGATGTACAAACGGTAGGGTTTGTCATCTTATTTGACGAACTACGATCCGAGTAAATTAGTTTTTTGAAAAAGATTTATTTTTACAGTTAGGACAATTTACGAACGTGACATCACTTAAAACATATCGGATAACGTTCTCGGTTGCACGTCCCTAGTGAGTGATCAGTTGAACGGCATCGCGGGCGAAACACACACCCCTTAAGCTGCGCGTCCACCGGATCGGAATCGGAGCGTACGGAGCGGAAGGATTTGTTGCTTTGTATTAATTTCTATGAAACTGCGTGCACTGGATCGGCATTTCTGCGCCTGAGACCGGTATTTGTGCTGATGACGTCATCCGCAGTGAACGCATCATACGGATTCCGAGCGTTTCAAGTTCTGACGTGTTTGCGACGTTAAACTGTAGGCAAAAATACTTATTCACGATGAACGATGATGTTTTAATTATGTTAGTGGAAAGGTATGAAGAACTTTATAATCTAAAACATGAACATTAACATAATCAACTTATGAGAGACAATATTTGGGACGAAATTGAGCAAATAAAATCTATTTTCATCTTCTAATAAATCAGAATATAATGTATGATATTCTCCGAAAATTAATCTAATTACAACAATATCCTCATCACTGTCCTCCTGCTTTAAAAATACCTAAATTGCCGATGCTGAATCCGAATGCAGTGGACGCACACCATCGGCATTTTGTAAATGACGACGCTCCGTCCGCTCCGTACGCTCCGATTCCGATCCTGTGGACGCGCAGCTTTATTAGTTATTTTTGTAAGAACAGCTGATTTAGATATCATGTTGACATTAAAGTGTTATAGGTTAGGCACAGGTGTATCGTTCGGTTCGACATTTATAGATGCGACAGAAGCGTAGTTTTTTAGTTTAGACGGTTTATAGTACCTACTGTGAATTATTAAAGTGACCGTGCGTGTCCTTTTTATTTATGTAAGCTAAATCAGGTGCTACTGTGTTAGACGTAGGGTAACTAGGTTCATGAAATTGTGCACTTAAACACTGGAACCTCTCATAGTTTAGACATAGTGTTTTTAGAGTGTCTATAGTGTCTATAGCCGTAGTACATGAAGCTAGAACTGTAGAATAACACGGTCTAATACTGTGAAGCAATATATTTAATTTTTCATGTTCGGTTAGTATTAGTACCGTGTTCGGTGACAATCGCGCAAAAAGTTGGAACATAATTGATAAATAGATGATTATACCCTCAGTTTGCCCTTCAGTACGATTACGAATCTCGGCTAAAAGTTTATAATCATATTAGTCGTACGGTGTAAATCAGCTGTGAGTTTACTAGCTAGTTCGTCCGATGTAGAAATGGAATATTTAACACCGCGAAACCAGTGTAACGCATTACCCGTAAAAAATTCGGACGCGTAATCGAATAATCTATTGGCAAATAGATTTCTAACCGTCCTAAATTCCGTCACGCGTTGTAGAAATTCGCGAACGCAGCCTGTTCCGTCGAATTTGAGCTTCGATAGTTCGCCAACCCTCAAATGCTCACAGTGGACAGTTACCGGAGTCGACGCTGCCTGTGCAGGGGTTGAATCTGTGCAAGTCATCGTGACTCCGACTTCCGCCGACGGAACATTTGAGTGTTATATCTTAGATAGCTCTGCCGACAGCATCCGAAAGCGTTCAGTCAGGTCGGATATTTTCTTGCCGTATTTAGGTTCGGATTTGTCTAATCTGGTAGACCTGGTTGTGCAAATCCGTAGTTCGCTTCGCCAAGTTGTGATCATATAGTTCCTTAAGGGAAGAGATTCGCGAATCTAAATCGGGAACTGACAGGCTAGCTCCCTTGAAGTCATCTGCTATGTCTAGGCCTGACTCTAGGATTTCGTCATTCGGAATGAGCTCGAGTAGGTAGTTTAGGTAGCTGCTTCCGTAAACCTAAAACAGAGGTAGCCGGCTCCTCTCCGCGAATAGCGACCTCGTAGGCCAATTCATTTTTATTAAGTAGGAAGTAGGTTAGTGCTCATGATGAAATGAAGTGTATGATAGGAAAAGAACGTAAGTATATTACAGCTCTCTGTGTGCAATCGTTCTGCTTTACAAAGAAACTACGACGATTCGGTGTAAAAATGTAGACAATAGATAAGTGACTTGCAAAAACAAAAAACGGTTATTTCAAATTGCGAACAGTTACGTAGGGAATCGGTAGTTGTTTGAATTAGGCAATAGTAAGATAACACATAATAGTTATACAAGAATAGAAATTAAAGATAGACAGCAAAACACAGATATACACAAGTTAAATAGTATGTACCGGTTCGCTGATGTCTGCACCTCCTCGTTTACAAAGACTGCGACCTCCTAAACAAGAACAACTGCAGTAATTGGAAGTGAGACAAATAGAGTTGGGCGCCACTGCGACGGAGGATCTCAGGTAGGATGTCGGGGTTCGAGAGAAACACTGCTAGGCTGAACAGGTTCTTTATTATGTCTCACTACCGCTTACATACAGTATGACCGAACTAGGTAAGCACTGGCCTGAGGGCTGGAGCGTAGACTCCTGCTGCTCTCCGACGCTCGTAGGGTCGCCGATGAGC
This sequence comes from Euclidia mi, assembly GCA_944739405.2. Classification (NCBI taxonomy): domain Eukaryota; kingdom Metazoa; phylum Arthropoda; class Insecta; order Lepidoptera; family Erebidae; genus Euclidia; species Euclidia mi. The sequence continues at coordinate 124,354,967 of OX123182.2, read as the reverse complement.
TGGCCAAGGTGCGCTGCGCAAGCAGCTCTGTGGTCGAGGTTCAGGCTGAGCGGGGTCTCAGGCGGTGCAGCCGATGTGGGCCGAGCGGTCAGGCTCAGGCGTCCGTGGCCTGGCTGTAGGAGCTCGTAGGCAGGAACGGAGGCTTGGGTGGCAGCTGGCTAGTAGCGGCACGGCGCCAGCAGCTCGTGGCTTGTAGCCCGTAGAGAGAAGTCAGGTGCAGTGAGCCCGTAGGAAGAACTGGAAACAGCATTATAGAGAATATACAACAACCGGTCAGGAACAGGCGGTCCCCAGATCGGCTGTTATGCTTAGGAGACACAGATACTACAGACAGAACGCATAGGCACACAGACAACTAGAATATGCTTACCCCCAGCGGGACAGTAGAAAGAGAAGTAGGATTGTAGTTGTAGTTACTACAACCATCAGCGAGACGGTGTGTAGGGCAAGTGATCGACTTAGATCGCGCACCGATCTTATATAAATATAGGCCTATGACTCACAACTGCCTTTGGCTAGTGAACATGACCATATTTGGTAATATTGCGAACGGCTAAGCTGGCGTCAAGCGCCTGCGAGATATTATAACGCATGTTTTATGTCTCGAGAAAATCAGTTATTTTGAAATCACAAATCTGTCTGTGATTTGTAAAGAAGAAACTAAGTACTTACGTGACACGTGACATACATAAGCGCTAATCGTGACCGTAATTAATAAATGATTTTGACTTTATAATCTACATAATATATAAATAAAAATAAATTACCGCAATGTTTGTACGCATACGCAAACGACGACGGTACGAAATTGGATAAATCTTTCAACGAGTAGGTATGTGAGTTCGCCAATTTCAGGGGAAAATTTGTATGAGAAAAAAATTACAAATATTTAAAAAAGAATATGGTGGTACGAAGGTCGTCGGATCAGCTAGTATAATATAAATTATTGGGAGCTGGTGAAGCTGTTTACCTAGTTTGGAATCGACACGGATTACACTAAAAGCCAATGTGCCTCCCCCTCTTTGGCTATACTCAAGTCGAACTTATTGAAAAAAGACGGAATTACCAATTTTAATAATAAGTTTATTATTTTTTTGGTGATGCTGTGGTTACTATGTAGGTGCGAGTTACGCGCCGTATCAGTGCAATCGATCGAGCTTAGGCTGGTGGGATTGATAGGCAGAACTCAATCGATCTGTAAGACTCTCCCCTGAAGGAGTTGGGAGCCTACTCACGAAAACCAGCACAGTGTGCAACTTTTGATAGTGTAAAAATGCTTACGCACGTTGCGTTCTGCTCGAAGAGCATACGTTTCTTAGCAGTAATGCCTCCGTCGCCATCATCGGGTCGCTTCCCATAGTTCTCATCGCTTCCTGCCTACCAAATCACTTGGTTCAAGTAGAGTCAGACAAGAATAGCGTCTAGTATAGTACCTAACTATAGCCTTAAGTCGATAAAGTTAAGCAACGCTTGCGCGGGTTACCCTTTTGATGGCTCACCGTGTGTGGAATATAGGTACATCAGAGCGGTACCATGCTTGGGACGGCACGTAAAGCTAATGGTTCCGGTTCTTGTCTCAAGGCAAGATTCATTAGGCCATGTCAGGCCCTTCAAACAATCTGAAAACTCCAACACCAGAGCTGGCCACACGCAAACAAAGATGACAAGAGTACCGTGGAATAATTACCTGTCTTCATCACGCTTATAATTCTGTCAGCGATTCTATTGCAAGAGAACTCATGGTGTCCCAGTCTATCTTCATATTATGCATAACAAAACCGATGCGGACGAACATAAATTTGAATAAATTTCATTATCATCATTTTAGCCATACATGGGCACCCTAAACAGGGGCTTAAAGGTGAACGCAGACTTGGCCGCACCGCAGTCTCCGCAGTCCCCGCAGTCATCGCTTTTTGTTAATGGCCTCGCACATCTATCCGCACCGCAGTCATTGCAGTCGTTCCCGTCGCCGCACGCATCGCACTTGATTTCTTACATTCAGTGGGTGTCATTCGCGCTAGCCGCAGCGTCCGCTGCGTGCGGGTCGGCGTTGGTGACGTCATCAGCTGCGGCTTGGGGAGTTCGGTCGTTTCAGGGACTGCGGCGACTGCGACGCGGCTGGGTATGCGAGGTTGCATAGAACTTCATACAAAGAATTCGAATGCGAATACTGCGGCGCGTGCGGTGCGGCCAAGTCTGCGTTCACCTTTAAAGGTGAACGCAGACTTGGCCGCACCGCAGTCTCCGCAGTCCCCGCAGTCATCGCTTTTTGTTAATGGCCTCGCACATCTATCCGCACCGCAGTCATTGCAGTCGTTCCCGTCGCCGCACGCATCGCACTTGATTTCTTACATTCAGTGGGTGTCATTCGCGCTAGCCGCAGCGTCCGCTGCGTGCGGGTTGGCGTTGGTGACGTCATCAGCTGCGGCTTGGGGAGTTCGGTCGTTTCAGGGACTGCGGCGACTGCGACGCGGCTGGGTATGCGAGGTTGCATAGAACTTCATACAAAGAATTCGAATGCGAATACTGCGGCGCGTGCGGTGCGGCCAAGTCTGCGTTCACCTTAAAGAAACATAACACATCATGAATTTGGTTACACGAGAATGTGCGTAAATAGTGGCTTTACTTTTTTATTTTACTATGGTAACACTAACTATCAAATGTCAAAAACTGCTGCCTTCCCACAGTGATACAGTTTTGGAAATAATTGAAAAATATTGCATTAATCTCGATAAACAACTGTAGCGAATTCATCTAATGTTGTCTTGAAATATGTGTGTGTAATCTCGATACGCCGCCTATCTTTTAAGCTGTTAAGTAAACGATTAGTTTTGAAGGGTACCAAGGTGGGAATTTGGTAAAATAGTTTTGGATTGTAGGTTTTGCATCAAGTTTGGGTGAGACGTCGTTGAGATGTCGGGCCGGAGAAAGCCTGGATTGAAGCTGCCCAACTTCAAGCCGCCAGAGGAGCAGGTCGTGTGAGTGTCTTATCGTGAACCATCGTTTAACACCAGCTCGAGTTTCTGAACTATTTTTATACTGAAGTCAAAATACTGAGAAGATTTATGCTAATTTACGAATTCTACATTCTATATTTGGGACAGAAGTTTGCTTCACGAGTTATTTTTGTATTGTTTTGCATGTAAACATATCAAATGTAGGTATACTTAGATTAAGGGTAAATCTGCAAAGTTCTTATGTAAATAAGAATTCAATTACCATGTTAACATTTTAGACTATAGTAAATATGAAAATGTTGGCTAGGTTATGATTTTTAAAACTCAGTAATTTGTTTTGAACAGGCAACCACCAGGGAATTTGGACAAGCAGACCACAATAACAGTTGATGATAAGACATTTACTGTGCATGCTGATGACTTGGTGAAGATCTGTGACTTGGGCCGCGGTGCCTATGGCATTGTGGAGAAAATGAAACACATCCCCAGTAACACTACCATGGCTGTGAAGGTAAATGTCTCAATTTAAAACTAATCATGAACAGATATGTCATATCTACATCAAATTTTGAACTGTATGTGTACATATTATTCATTCTCATTTAAAGCTTGAGGAGAACATAATGATAAACTAGTCAAAATTAAAGCTGCATTTTTTTTTATTTTCAAATGTATTCACAATGCTGAATTAAGAAGTGATCAAAAGTATTACTACTAACAATTATGTTCAATTGGAATAAAAAAGATGTTTAAGTTATTATCTAAGTACAAATCTATTCAGCGAGGCAAAAGCGTACATGCTAAGTATATGATGTTATAATTTAATCAATGTCACAATCTTTCATAATAGGTCCTACTGTTGACCTAAAAAGAAAGCACCTAAGTTAGACTCCTGCACTTGCCAGTGTCTCTAAACTCTTCTAAGCATAGATCTGCAATTTGCCAGTGTGCTTTCTTGTCAGATTCATCTGCAGTAAATAATTAGATGAATCAGAATATGGTACCATGCACCTAGAATTAATAATATTTCTAATGAATGTTTACATTCATGAAGCAGCATAGAATCAAATAAGTGAAATTTTCATGTATTATAATATCAAAGAAACATGATCCAATAACTTATCCATTAAAAGGGTAGTTTCCAGGGTCAAAATAATTACATTTTATTTAGTCCGTATTTTAGATTAGACACATATTTTTCTTTTTTCAATTAAATAAAAAATTACAAAGATTTTTTCCATGCCCATTAAAGTTACGTGTGACGTCAAAAATTTTTTTTGTCAACCATCATTTATGGCACTGTTTTTATCATAATTATCAATAATTGCTCCACTCAGTAATGAGGATGCATATACTTATTATTTTATTTTCTAGCTAATATGTGATCACATGACAATTTGGTATTGCCATTACCATGCTATGCAAATATCAATATGCATAGAGACTATTTAAGTGCAGAAAGGGTTAATGTAGCATAGCTTTAGTCTGTAAAGAGACAGAGTGAATGATGATATAATTGTGGGCAAACTTCAGTACCAACAGGACCACTAATGGTCTAGATAAAAGAACCTATAATAAATGGAAAACCTTGCTGCATTAAACATTAAAAAACTTTTTTTTGTATTAGACTTACTTATGAACATGTTAATCTACATTTCTGCTATAATATACATTCATAAACATTGTGCCACCTGCAGATATATATTTATCTTTATAATTTTTATTAATTGCTTTCACAAGAGACAGAGCTGCTACACATCGGGAGCTGGGGTAACAAAACTGTTTACAGTTACAAAGACTACTGCTTATTAGGCTATTGTTTGAATGGTTAGCAAATATTGTTTTTTTGTCAAGTGTTTATATTTTGTATTTATTAAGTTATAGTTGGACAAAAAGTTATGGGTAGGCAACAACTGTAGATTAGATTATGTAGATTCTACATTAACTGTACATTATGTAGATTCTACATTTTGATAACACTCAGAATATTTATAAAATATATCAATCTTAAATAATTATAATAAATGTTTCAGTTGAATTAATTATTATGATTGCAAAATTGCTACAAATACAACTTGTTATTTGCTTGATAGACTGATACTTATTCCAGAAAAGGCTTGTTCTTCAATACTTCTATAGTTAATGAATAAATGTATAATCCAGTTAATAGTTACATTTTAAATTAGTAACTTGTACTGCAATACCAATACACATACTAACTAAACCATATTTTTAGCTGTCTGTAATTCTAATTTTAAAGATCCAGGCAATTCTTCAAAGAATACATTTAAAAAATACTTGTATTGATTCACTCTTATTACATCTCTATAATTTATAATTTAACCACTTTGTATAAATATGAAGTAACTTTATCTATTCACTTTGCTAGCCACATACTGCACTGCCGCCAATAGTTTTACTTTTGTATTTTTTTAATCTATGCACAAGTAGATTGTTTTTTATTACATTTAGTTCAAAAAGTGTCGTAGTTTCATTTCTATACATAAATAAAAAACTGCATAAAAATATTTGTCAATTTAGATAGCTTATAAAATACTGATCTAACTCAAGTGAAACCTAAGTTTTGCACTGCTCATTCCCGCCTGGGTAGCCAAACGCGAATAAATATAAATAATCTACAATCAGCTACATAAGCCTATTCATATACATTGACGTGATTTCGAATGCTTATAAATAACTCATAAATAATTTTATCATTATTATTAATATCTTAAGTATTTAATTTTCATTCATAAAATACTGCAAAAGTATCAACTTATGTAGTTGACTGTACAATGTTATGCTACGGCCAATAATTTTTTCCCATTTTCTTATTTTAGTGCATGGTATTTGTTCCAATAAAATTCCATTTTCTATTATCCAATTAATTTAAATTACTTATGTAGTCCGTTATTTAATTAGGGTTGTATTAATTGGATGCGGCAATTATACGTATGTGACGTATAAAGGCTTATTCAAACCTGAGCGATATTCGCTGCCGCTGTGGGTAGAGATACATACCGCGCGGGTTTCGCTCAGATATTTAGTATCAAGTACCGCGGCTAGAGCGACCTGAGCGATATTTGCTGCCACTGTGGGTAGAGGTACATACCGCGCGGGTTTCGCTCAGGTATTTAGTATCAAGTACCGCGGCTAGAGCGACCTGAGCGATATTTGCTGCCACTGTGGGTAGAGGTACATACCGCGCGGGTTTCGCTCAGGTATTTGGTATCAAGTACCGCGGCTAGAACGACCTAAATTTCTTACCTCTCTGAGCGAACTCGTCTGAACAGTAATATTACCGCATACCCACTGGGTTTTCTCTGCCGTGGACGGTAGCGAATACCGCTTAGGTCTGAACAGGCCTTTATAATGTGTCGTTGCAGTCTAGGCAAATAACGTTTTAACCCTTCAGAAAAAAGTGCGTTATTTTTACCTATTTTTCGAAAAAGTATATAAAGTAAATAAGAGGTTCACTTAATGAACTTTCAATGTAAAAAATATGGAGAAATAAAAAAACCTTGCGAATGTTGAAAAAATATTTGAATATGTCACCGGAAAATAACAAGAACCGTAAATTTATTAATTCCTAGGAAATTAAAAAAAAATCGTAGGTTTTTAAACGAGAGATAAATTGTATTAATTTACGTCCATATTTTCGTAAATTGATAAACTAACCGAAGTAATTCGTAAAAAATTACGTAAGCAATAACCGAACGCCATGTGCGCTCTGATTGGTTGAATAAGTCACGTGATCCATTTCCTTCACATAATTATTAGGTAAATAATATTAAAATTTTCATGACATGTAATTAAATATGAATACATTCCAAATAAAATTATTTAAAACTAGTCGACGCCAGCGGCTTCGCACGTACATATTTTAGAATTTCCCGTTTTGACCGATCCCGTGAGAATTTCGGGAAAACACGTCTTAGTGCACCCCTATGGTCCCCAAGTGGTTTCGGCTGTAGCTTGTCTGTCAGTCAGTCAGTAACGCAAGGATTTTATATATACAGATTATGCTTTTTGGAATCGGCACCACATCATTAAATGTCTTTCATGTCGTTAGATACTGTTTATTTATTATATTTAATTTTATTAAATATTTTTAGGGTTCCGTACCTCACAAGGTAAAAAAAAGGAACCCTTATAAAATTTTCACTTTCTTGTCCGTCTGTCTGTCCTTATGTCACTACCGATTTTCTCAGGAACGGGGGGACCTAGCAAATTGAAATTACATATACCAGATACTGAGGTCTATGGTTCCTATTAGGTGTATAAAAATCAGGGTCCTGGGTCAACCAGATAAAAAGATATGGTCAAAATTAGATTTTAGCGAAAACTTGTACTTACCAAAATTAACCTTAATTTTCAACTTTTTTTAATTTTCGGAATTTTTCCTTTACTTGTGCTGTAAGACCTTGGTTTTAACCAAAATTGACAATTCTAGGTCAACCGTAAGTACCCTATAGGTTTTGGGTCGAAAACCTATATGGTAGTTCCCGTTGAACTAGAATCACGAAATTTGGCCAAAAACAGGATCTTACAACACGAATAAAGGAAAAAATACAAAAAATGAAAAAGGTGGAAAATTTAAGGGTGTCCCCATACATACATAGTAGACTCCATTTAAGATAGGTAGTCCTCGAAGTTGTGTGGGCGCCAGTGGCGTAGGAAGGGGGGGGGGGGCGGTGGGGGCGGACCGCCCCGGGTGCCACCCTTTTTTGGGGTGCCACCCATACAAAAAAAGGGGTGACACCCAAAACTCAACTAAGAACAATGTACAAAAACATAGGCACTAGCTCAGCACTACGAGAGTTAGCACGGAATTTTTAGGTGTGTCGACTAAAAAAAAAAGGTCATTCGCCAGTTACCGCTCCGGGTGCCACCCAAGCTAGCTACGCCACTGGTGGGCGCTCAGATAGATTTGGAGGACTACTTTGTGATCTAAATAAATAAAGGATTTTGACTTTGCCTGACTGCCGCGCCACCGCCATTCTTCGCCACTTTTACGAATAAACCGGAACTTTAGCGATGTTAATGAGGCTAAATTGACGGAGTCGGCTCCTATTTTTGTGTTCAGGTTAACAAGAAAACCTAACATAACCTATTAAGGTGAACTAATGCCGATCTTCATTATCACCGACCGACCAATCAGAGAGCATTGTGTGATTTGCCGTATTTTAAAGAAGCGTAAAATTAAAAGCTCTTCTGTGATTGGTCGAACCGTGTAGAATCTTACGAATGGATTTCCGTCAGTTTATACACTTTATACATTTACGACGAGACGTCGCAAATTTATAAATTTACGGAAATGGTTGCGTAAAGTAATACAATTTATCTCTCGTTTAGAATCCTACGAAAGTTTATACATTTCCTAGGAAACTTATAAATTTACGGTTCTTATTATTTTCTGGTGACAAATACATATCCATTACTAAACCTCGCATTTGTCGCATCATTTTAATATTCACCCTGTTTTTTTTACATTTATCTAATTGTCGTATTGGCTACCAATGGCAGTATAATTATAGTACCAGCATTATGTTTCTACTGCCAATTTTATTTTTGTGTGTTTTCAGAGAATCACAGCATCATTCAACAGTCAATCGTTGGAGTTGAAGCGTCTGCTGATGGACCTGGACGTGTCTATGCGAGCTAGCGCTTGCCCCTACACGGTACACTTCTACGGGGCCATGTTCCGCGAGGGGGACGTCTGGATCTGCATGGAGGTCATGGACATGAGCCTCGACAAGTTCTACATGAAGGTGTACAAGAACAGCCGCACCATCCCGGAGAACATCCTCGGCAAAATTGTCTTTTCAGTCGTCAGCGCATTACACTACTTGTATTCAAACCTCAGAGTTATTCACAGAGACGTAAAGCCGTCCAATATCTTGATTAACAGGAAAGGTGAGGTGAAGATGTGCGATTTTGGTATTTCTGGGTATTTGGTGGATTCTGTGGCGAAGACGATCGACGCGGGCTGCAAGCCGTACATGGCGCCAGAGCGGATTGATCCCAGCGGCAACCCCGGCCAGTACGACATCCGCAGTGATGTGTGGTCGCTGGGCATCTCCATGATAGAGCTCGCCACCGGCACCTTCCCCTACAACACATGGGGCACACCCTTCGAGCAACTCAAGCAGGTAGTCAAGGATGACCCTCCACGTCTCCCCAGCGGAAACTTCTCACCGGAGTTCGAGGACCTCATAGTCAAGTGTCTGCAGAAGGACTACAAGCAAAGACCGAACTATGATGCGCTCCTATCGCACCCCTTCTGCCTCGAGCACAGTCAGAAAGAGACAGATGTCGCCACCTTCGTCCAACAGATACTAGACCTACCTGATGACTCCTAGTGATGGAACATTGTTCACGTACCTATAAGTACAAGCGTTTACCGACTAACCTTAATGTAGGAATAATTGAACATATTAAATAATGTTATTAACCATAAAAAAAAGAATTAAATTATGTATTCTATATAGTGTCGATGGTTCGCCGCGTTAGGCGTGGATTTAGATGTTCTATAAACATTAGTTTGTTTCAAACTATAAGATTGCCATCAGTAAATATAAATATAGTAATGTGGAGATGCAAGGAGTAATAATAGTGAAACTGTATACTTAGTTGACTTCCGTGTGAGCAGAGGTATTGGTGTAACAAATTAATGACTGCAAAACATTTGATAAGCATCACAAAATTTAACATAATTTAGTTTTAAATAAAAATATTTGTTTTCAATTTGCTTACTCATTTCTATTTCCCTATTTACCAATAATTTATAGTTGCAAGACGGTAGATTGCTAAATATAGCTAAAACCATAAAAAATGCACATTGCCAAATTAGCAGCAAAAAATAAAACATCCAACGTAATTATTTAAGAAAATTTATTCAAAAAACGTCAAAACATTATATAATAATAAAAGTAAGTACAAAATACGTACTTAAGTACATGTCACATTTCTTACAAGTAGCGCCTAAGCGGCGGTCGTTACGTAACTGTTAATTACTGTATATAATTATATTTATTATAATAGGTAAAGCGTAATTGACTAGAATGGCTAGAACGGAGAATTCATTCCCAGTTTTGTACCGAAGTCCAAGCGGGCGCGACGCTGATTACGGGCGTCCGCTCTGCAATAAAAATATAATAATTAATTATACATATAAAATTGGCAGCGACACCATCAGGTCTACAAAAAATAATTATCATCATCATTGTTAAGACAATATTCCAGTTGCATCCACATACCAGGCTACAAGCCTATTCGTTTTGGAGCCCGAAGATCGTTTACTGGTCTAACCGTAATTGACTGAATAAGTTATAGCTTTTCTACAAGGCGACTGCCTGTCTGACAACCGAAGAGAAACTAGTGTCAGTTTATTCAAAAGTACTGTCTCCCTTTAACGACAGTCAAAGATCTTCAGTCAGTCGGGACCGAAGGCTTGACGTGCTCTCCGAGGCACGGAGCAACAGGTGATTTAAAATTCAATACGCACATAAATCCGGTTAGACTAGAAAGCGGACCCCGGGTTCCAACTAGGATAAACGCTAGGAGGATGATGAGAGGCACATAACTTCGAACAGTCAGTGGTGCGCGCCGTGGATTCGAACCCGATACTTTCTGCATGCCAGGCTGTTGGTATCTCTGCTTCCCGGGTCCACCTCTAAATACTAATTTAGTAAAGTGAGTGGTTCATACTTAATCTCCTGCCACTTGATGAGCTCGTTGAGGGTGAACACGGCGAGCAGCGAGCCCGCGTACCCCGCGGCCAGTGGCGCCCCCACCTCGTACTGGAGCCCACACACCCCCCACTTGCCGCAGTAGCCGTACGAACCGCTCAGCATTATCGCGCTGAACATAGCCTGGCCTGTTATCCTGGGACACAACAACAATACATCCAATTATTCCCTTACGGGGATTGTCGGCCGTGTGGTTGACGGCATAGAATACAAGTGTCACCACCCCCTATCTTCCCGTGGGTGTCGTAAGAGGCGACTAAGGGATAACACGATGCAAATACCATCTTTGCGTAGCGACGGAAAACTCGACATCAAACCCTATACGACTGCCTCGTTGGTCTCGCGGCATAAATGTGCGCGTGGGATCGGGAGGTCCCGGGTTCGATTCCGGGGCCGGGCAGTGTTATTGGGTTTTTCTGTCACGAAATTCTCAGTAGCAGCACGGAGTCTGGAAATGTGCCCGGTACGGCAATAGGCTCGCCCCTTATTACGTGGGATTAAATTATATCTGGCGAAAAGTGGGTGTAGAATTACACCTCTGCCTACCCCTTCGGGGATAAAAGGCGTGACGATATGTATGTATGTGTACGGGGATTAATAGACAGCCCATAACTTAAGGACGCTAGATGCTGAAATTTGGCATGCATGTTTGTAAGAGAGCGGATAGAAACACTAAGAGGGGATTTTTATGTCCCCCAGGAACAATATGATTTTAAACTATCGTGGCCATTTAAACTTGTACGCAAAAAACGAGTAAGAAAGCGGGTAGACACTTAGACAGTTATACTTGCTCGTAACATTCATCCACCCGCAATACCCTCAGTACATCCGTGAACATGGCGCTTGCAACAGTGCCGAAATATCGGTTACTCCAAACAAAGGTACGTGGTATAAATCCCCCAAGAACGTAAAAAATCTCAGAAAGCATAGGGAAACAATAAAAAAGATTTTTAGAAATGTAAGGGAGTAAAAATCCTAGACAGGCAGCCTAGGGAAAAGTAAGAGAGGATTTTTAGAAATTTCCCCCAAGGGGGTAAAAATCAGAGTGTAGGTATGTAGGTAATCAGAGTCTATGGTAACACTAAGATTAGATATTGCTCAATAGTGATAAGGCCGCCTATTGTACTATCCGTTATTTTCTTTTTGTTAAAATTCAATATTGTAGTTTCTTTGGCATTTGTACAATAAAGATGATATACTATACTACTACTACTACTAAGAGAGGATTTTTGTCAATGTCCCCCAAAAGGTAATGCAGTAAAAGAAATTGGTTTTAAACTTGATGTTATCCACATATTGCCGTTTCAGGTCTGGGTGCTTCTCATTTTTTGACTAGATGTTTTTGAAATCTCACACGGACAGAATTTATTCTGATTCTGGACGTGTCTTATAAATAAAACAAGATGTCGTATCACATTTGTTGTTAGCTATGTTTTAAGTGAAACAATAGTACGGTACTTACAAGACGAGAACAGTGACAGACCACACCTTGTTCGTCCAGAAGCACTTCTGCCAGATAGAAGATTGTCGGTGAACAAACGACAGCGATATCACAACTGCAACACAAATTACACGTTATTCTATGAAAATAATTCACATTATAATGAACCAAGCATATCATTTTTGCACAAATAAAATTAAATATGGAGTATAAATTACACGACTGCTGTCCAATTCATTAAAGCATTATATAAAGATGTGAACGATTTACAATAAACCAGTCTCAATAAACATATTACGCAGAGAGGACGTTCGTTTTTCTATTCAACAATAACACCACTCCAGTCAATAGCAAAGTGAACCTTAAAACCTTGAACATATGGTCTAAACGAACCGGATCATTGATTGGAGTGGCCGGCGGACTCGGTCGCGCGAAAACAATAGATACCTTTTTATTGAATGCAAACTTGTTTACAAGTGAGTTAGTGAATACATTTTATAACATAATAAAGACTTTGTGCATAAAAACTGATTATAAGACATTGAAGTGAACGTGTTTCTGTGGAATTTGGACATTTTTTGGTTGCAAAATGACGTCACCTACTCCGGAACAGGCAAAATATTTATCGGCGTTAGAAGATGCGGCTGGTATGTTACAAAAAGCGCAAGTTAACATGAAAAAGTGCCCGAAACACCGACTGACGGAAGGTTATATTAAGGCGAGAATAAAATGTATTGACGAGTATTGGGATTCGTTCAAGCAAACTAATAACAATCTTATGAAGATTACTCCACGTGAGCAGCGCGGCGTGTTGCCTTACTTTCTCAATGAAGAATTTTACACGTATGAAGAAATGTATCTCTGTTTACATGCAGATTTATCCGATCTGTTATCAAGCATGCAGTCAAAACAGAGAATAGCGGAAACTTCTAATACGTCTAATTTATCACAAAATGACCAGCTACCGTTTGCGAAACTACCAAGAATACAATTACCAACTTTCTCAGGGAGATATGATGAATGGCCCACATACCAAGATTTATTTACAGCTCTTGTCCACAATACTTCCATTAGCGATGTACAGAAACTTCATTATTTAAAGACAAGCGTTTCCGGCGAAGCTGAAATGTTATTGCGTCACATCCAAATAACGGAAAACAATTATGCACAAGCTTGGGAGTTACTTAAGGGACGGTTCGGCAACAAAAAAATGATTGTGTCATCTATCCTCAAAAGATTGTTTAGTCAAAAAAAGATAACCAATCCATCGGCTAGTCAAATAAAAGCTTTGCTAGATACCACGGTTGAATGTATCAACAACCTACGTAATTTGAAAATATGCACTGACTCTTGGGATCCTGTAATCGTTTTTCTGGTTGGGCAGAAACTGGACTCAGAGACATTGAAATGTTGGGAGGAGCAAGCTTATAAGGACAATAGCGACGAGTTATCTACGTGGGAGGAGTTTAAAAAGTTTCTCGAGTCTAAGTTCCGTACGCTCGAACTCATAGCCCCCATGGCTTCTACAGTTACAAGAGAGAAGACACAACATCACAAAACATATCACGTCACAGCAAAGGATAATGCAAACGGTATATTACAATCTGCGCACACCAATGTCAATTCTTCGCTGTCATGTACATACTGCAAGGGTGAACATTATATATTTAACTGCAAAGAGTTTGCAAAACAATCAGTGCAACTGCGACGTGAATTCGTAAAAAATAATCATCTTTGCTACAATTGCCTAGTACCGAATCACAATGTTTATAACTGTAAACAAAGGAAAACGTGCCGAGTTTGCAATAGGAAGCATCATTCTCTTTTACACCAAGCTAAGGAAGCAACACCGGAGAGTGATAAACAACAAGAACAACCAGAACAAAGGGTTACGAGCGCGCACTACTTCAAGAAACAACCTGGTCGTCAAGTGTTGTTGGCTACAGCACAAGTAAATGTCATTTCAAGCGACGGTAACACACATCTACTTCGTGCATTGATCGACCAAGGCTCAGAGGCTTCATTCGTGTCTTCTAGAGTAGTTGAACTCTTAGGACTGACGAAGGAGAGAATAAATGGTGCAGTCTCAGGGGTTGGAGAGGCAAATATGATACCCATCAAACATGTAGTTGACCTGACTATAACATCGCGCCATGAAAGGGAGAAGTTTATTCACGTGAAAGCTTACGTATTAAAATCGGTGTCTACAACATTACCTTCAAAATACGTCGTAATGAAGTCGCCCGAACTCCAAACTTTATTACTGGCAGACCCAATGTTTAACAAACCGGGTAAAATAGATATTTTGCTCGGCTCAGACATTTTTTGTAAAATAATAGAAGTCGGTTTGATGAGATTGTCAGATGGCATAGTAGCTCAGAAGACAACATTGGGTTGGATACTTTCAGGTCAAAGCGAAGACAAATCAATTAAAGACAAACACAACATTACTACACTACACATTACGAGCATGGTGTCAGATGACAACAATATGTTAAAGAAGTTCTGGGAAATCGAGACGAACTTATACAAGAAAAGGAGTGTACTCACACAGGAAGAAGAACAATGTGAACAAATATATAGAAACACAACTAAAAGAATCAATGGAAGATATACAGTACACTTACCTCTAAAACAGAATATTGAAGAGACAGTGAAGTTATGTGGAGACACAAAACAAACAGCAATAAATAGATTTAAACAATTAGAAAGAAAATTCACAAAATCATCAAAGTTAAAGACAGAATACACAAAGGTCATTCACGAGTACATAAACATGGGTCACATGGTAAAATCAACTGAAGACAAACATTCGATATTTCTTCCTCATCACGCTGTTATTCGTGATGACAAAGAAACCTCTAAGGTTCGTGTAGTTTACGATGCATCTGCGAAGGGTTCTAATGGACATTCTCTTAATGAAGCTATGATGGTTGGACCCACTTTACAGCCCGATATTCGCAGCCTAATCATCTCTTGGCGTACCCATAAGATATGTGTGGTTGGAGACATCGTTAAGATGTACAGAATGATCAAAATGACAGAAGAGCACATGAGCCTTCAAAGTATAGTCTGGCGTGACAACCCTGAAGAGAAATTACAAACTTACAAGTTAACTACTGTTACTTTTGGAACGGCGGCAGCACCATACTTGGCTGTACGCACTTTGAGCCAGTTAGCTGATGACGAGGCTTTGCATTTTCCTGAAACAGCACCGCTTATCAAGAATTCTTTCTTTATGGACGATCTGATGCTGGGACATGAAAACACAGAGAAGACAATAAAAATGTGTAAAGAAATTAGAACAATATTAAGAAGAGGAGGGTTTCAAATGCAAAAATGGTCTAGTAATTCTGAAGAAGTTTTGAAAAATCTACAAGAAGGAAATCAATGTACAAAGGACAGCATGGTTATAAAACTAGATCAGATTGTAAAGATTCTTGGTCTAACATGGGATAGAAAAGACGACATATTTAAATTTACTGTGCACTTACCTGAACTCAGGAGCCCGATAACAAAAAGATCTGTTCTTTCTGACGTTGCCCGTCTATTTGATCCTTTTGGTTGGCTATCACCAGTGATTATAATGGCTAAGATTTTGATTCAGAAGTTGTGGTTACTTACTTTAGATTGGGATGATGAACTGCCGGCTGATGTAAAACAAGACTGGTTGAGCTATAGAAGTGAGCTAATACATTTGCAAAACCTTACATTACCACGATGGTTTAGAACAACACCGGCTAATTTCAGGATAACAGAACTACATGGCTTTGCAGATGCGTCCACTCAAGCATATGCAGCTGTTACATACCTCAGAGTGATTGATGATGGCAGAGTCCATGTCACGATGATTGCGTCTCGATCTAAAGTTGCCCCATTAAAACAACTCTCAGTGCCAAGACTAGAACTATGCGCAGCAGCCTTATTGGCCGAATTGATAGCTGATATAGTAGATGTTTTGAAGATACCTAAAACCAACATCTACTTATGGACTGATTCTACTGTTGTCCTGTCTTGGCTACAATCATCGCCTAATCGGTGGCGTACCTTTGTTGCGAATAGAGTAGCAGACATAACACGAATATTAGACAAAGAGGCGTGGAATCATGTTCAATCCGCTGACAATCCTGCTGATATTGCAACACGAGGAATCAAGGCAAGGGAATTAGCATCACATGAGTTATGGTGGACTGGGCCTGACTGGTTAAAGGAACAGACTATAGAAATGGCTAGATATGATTATCCAGAGACTACACTAGAGCTTAAGACAACTTGTCATGTTACTTTAGAGGAAAAACCTATCTGGGAGAGATTTTCGTCTATCTCAAAGATGAAAAGAGTTTTGGCATATTGTAAAAGATTCGTAAGAAGAAACAAATTAAAGAGAAAGGAAACTTATTTAACAGTGTCAGAACTTAACAATATATTAGAAGAATGTATAAGATATTATCAAAATTTAATTTACCAAAGAGAGATTGAAGAATTAAGAAAAGGTGGAAGAGTAAAAAAGAAGAGTTCTCTTATTACACTCTCTCCATTTCTAGACGAGAATGGCTTAATGCGGGTTGGAGGTCGATTGCAAAATGCATCTATACCAGATGACACTAAACATCCTCTGATTATACCTGCAAACCAGCATATAACTAAATTGTTAGTTTATGAAGCGCACATACGTACGCTACATGGTGGCATTCAAGTCATGATGGCATTTTTGAGAAACAAGTATTGGATTATCGGTTTAAAATCGGCTGTAAGGAAGTGTGTTCATAACTGCAAGACATGTATTGTCGATAAGGCCAAAGCAAGCCATCAATTCATGGGCCAGTTACCAGCTGTTCGAGTAACTCAAAACCGAGCATTTAAGAACAGCGGGGTGGATTACGCTGGACCCATATTTTTACGAACTTCTAAAGGTCGTGGTTACCATGCGACTAAAGGCTATATATGCTTGTTTGTGTGTATGGTCACACGAGCCATTCATTTGGAAGCGGTTACAGATCTAACCACACAAGGATTTATTGCAGCGTTTCGCAGATTTGTCGCAAGAAGAGGCCAGTGTTCACACTTATGGAGCGACAACGGGACTAATTTTGTTGGTGCTGCTAAAGAACTGCGAGAGATGTTTCAGGCAGGCAAGGACAATGTGGCTAAAGAAGCAGCGGCGCTATTAGCAAATGATGGCACAACGTGGCATTTTATACCACCAAAGATGCCAACCTGTGGTGGTTTATGGGAAGCAGGAATTCAGTCGGCGAAACGACACTTAGCCCGCATAAACAAAGACACCAAGCTGACATATGAAGAAATGGCCACCCTTTTGTCACAGGTTGAGGCAATGCTCAATTCCCGTCCTTTGTGTCAAATCGAAAACAGTACCGAAACGCCGCTAACACCCGGTCATTTTTTAATAGGAGAACCACTGATTGGAGTTCCGGATATTAGTTACGAAGACAATAAGATCAGTCTATTAACAAGATGGCAATTCATTCAACGATTGACACAAGATTTCTGGTCGCGATGGCAGTCCGAATATCTCCATACATTACAACAGAGATATAAATGGCAAACTAAAGTCCCATCGCCTAACATTGGAGACATACTGATCGTCAAGGAAGAAAATTTGCCTCCAACAAAATGGTTACTTGGCAGGGTCATACAATTGCATCCCGGTGCAGACGGTATGGTAAGAGTGGTCACTGTTCAGACTGCAGGCAACAATCAGTTAAAGCGACCTTTGTACAAATTAATACCACTGCCGAAAGAAGCAAAAGATAGTTGAGAACGGTGGGCGGTTAGGTGATAGGATTAATGTATATTTTGATTGTTAACATAATTATGAATATTATTACAGTTGTATTTTTCACGTGCAGTGATTGTCATATACATCTATTGTTGTTGTTACAATAATGATGCCTACATAGTTAATTCATTCGATACTTGTATTGTTACAGTCCACTGAAGATTTGTTAATAGGTAAATTAATATTTATAATACAACTATATTGTAAATTGGAA
The DNA here is from genome assembly GCA_944739405.2 of Euclidia mi. Classification (NCBI taxonomy): domain Eukaryota; kingdom Metazoa; phylum Arthropoda; class Insecta; order Lepidoptera; family Erebidae; genus Euclidia; species Euclidia mi. The sequence continues at coordinate 124,336,801 of OX123182.2, read as the reverse complement.
CTTTGGATTCGGAATAATTTAAAAACTGTTGTTTTTGGTGGGCGGTATGTCCAATTCATTAAAGCATTATATAAAGATGTGAACGATTTACAATAAACCAGTCTCAATAAACATATTACGCAGAGAGGACGTTCGTTTTTCTATTCAACAATAACACCACTCCAGTCAATAGCAAAGTGAACCTTAAAACCTTGAACAACTGCCTCGTTGGTCTCGCGACATAAATGTGCGCGCGGGATTGGGAGGTCTCGGGTTCGATTCCCGGGTCGGGCAAAGGGTTATTGGGTTTTCCGTTAAGAAATTCTCAAAGGCCCTATCCCCTATACCTTCTCCCTCATCCCACTCCTCATCCTATCCCTTTTCCCAACCCAAGGGGCGGCAACGCACTTGTGACTCCTGTGGTGTTGCTTGTGTCCATGGGCGGCGGTAATTGCTTACCATCAGGCGATCCGTCTGCTCGTTTGCCGCCTGATAACATAAAAAAAAAGCAGCACGGAGTCTGGTAATGTGCCCGGTAAGACAATAGGCTCGCCCCCTATTACGTGGGACCTAAAAATTCATGGCGAAATGTGGGTGTAATATTACACCTCTGCCTACCCCTTCGGGGATACAGGCGTGAGTTCATAAAAAAAATACATTTTACCATCTTTAGACCATCCGACGCCAACAATAATGTTATATAATTTTAAATTTAGACTAAGCTCTCACGTGAGTGTATTTAAATAAAATAGTTATTTGTGCAACAAGAGAGCAAAGATGTTTTTTGTTTCGAGTGCTGATTTTGAGTCCCGAGCAAGCGAAGGATTCTATGATTGATTCACGAGCATAGCGAGTGAATCAAAGTTAGAATCCTGAGCGTGGTGAGGGACTCAACAGCACCAGATACAAAAAACTTTGCTCTCGTGTAGCACATATAACTTTTCACCACAGCAGTGAGAACACATATTACTTAGAAATAGAGACATAGAAATGAACAGGAATAGATTGAATTCTGCATAATCACTTGTTGATTTAACTCTTCTGGTGTTAAAGTACAGTCATCATCGCTAGTTTCACTCATCTTTTTAGATTATTTTATATATTATTATAATTTAACACGTTACGCTATACTGTATCAGCATCAGCGAAATTTTTATTCCCGCTACTTTTTTAAATCGCGTTTTAATACCGCGTCCCTGATGTTTATTTTTCAAATGTATCATTGTTGTAATTCTAAATAAAAATGTATTGGTTAAATACTATTTTTTTACTATTAATTAGACTTATTTTTATTAAAATCCAATAATAAATAAAACATGTAAACAATAACATATAAAAAAAGTAATTTCTTTGTTACAAATATCTTTTTTTTTTTTTGCGTTGCCGTAGGTGTTTTCTTTGAGGTCGAATTCCAAAATCGAATTTCGAATTCGAAGGGGTTTGTTTTTTCACTCACTTTTTATATGCATGTGAAAGAGACAGAGCACAGTAAAATTCGAATGTTTCAAATTTGTGGCTGAACAATGTCAATTCGTGGCACTGAAGATTGAAAAATTAAAAAGCTACTTTGCCTCACGCTCGAATCAAAATCGCGTTTTGTTCACTGTTGTCTCGCAGGAAAAGCGGCATGTTTGAGCTGCTGTGGTGAAAATATGGGTTAACGCACAATCCTGATCAATAGTTAAGCCTAGTTTCTATGTATACTCACTTAAATGCAGCGTAATCAAAGCGAGTGTGATATGTTGCGCCAGATAGAACCCATCGTAGAAGTCATCGCCCCAGCCGTGGAAGCTCCTGAGCGACAAGTCGTGCGTCTGGTTGAACGAGCCCACGTTGACAGGGTACACCGTCCAACAAGCGGTCGCGTTGGTCGCGACTGCTATCTGCTCGCAGAAGCTGCGCAACGTCAGGCCGTATAGCACGAGGATGAATAAGGCCGCCGGGAGGAACTTCAGGGCGTAGCACCAGAACACGAATAGCGCCATCTGTAGAGGATAAATAAGTGTCAATTTTGTATAAGGAAGATATTATGATATGATCGATTTTCTACGTGTAAATAATGGCTGCATCTTTTAAAATCCAATCTGGTTTCGTAGGACACTTGAAATAATAATCCTTTTTTAATACATATTATTCGGCCTGAATGAATATTATAACTAGGATTCCATACAGGACTACAATACTCCAAAGCACTTCGTACCAAACAGTTATACACAGGAAGCGTAACGCCAACATCTTTAAAAGATTTATGTTCTCAGGAGATGAAACCGGACATCTTTGACGCTTTGCTGATCATAGTGGCATCGTAGTGGCTTTTAAAACTTACAGACACATGGCTCACATTCTCCAAAACTATTAAGATTATACATAGTGTTCTTTTAATTCTTGTTTCGGGTAAACTAAATATGGACGCAGTTACTAATATTCATGCAATTTATTATGGAGCACCAGTTACTCATTTTGTCAATCTCATTTTTAGTATATCAATATCATTGTTGCTTTTAATAATACGTTTTAAATCATCTGCGTACATCTTAAATTTACAATTTATAATGTAAGCCATGTGATTTATAAAGATTAAGAAGAAGAAAGAACCCATGTGCGACCCTTGAGAAACACCCCTAGGGACAATTTTAACTTGAGAAGTATAGGCGTTAATTATAACCAATTGTGACACATTTCTCAAATACGAATCGCACACCAACGAAAAAGAGAGCCATATATACCTATTTTAGATTATGTATCCAGCGAAATATTGTGATCAATAAGATCAAAGGCTTTACTAAAATCGGTATAAATAACGTGTACTTCGTCATCATTGTCTAAAGAACGAGCTATGTCATCAGTAAAGGAAAGAACAATGACAGAATTCGGTCTGGGTTTGTTGTGGCGACCTTAAACTTCATATGAACAAAACAAATTGTTTTTTTTCTACGATTTTTAATATTTTCACTTTGTCTCGTTAAAGCTGGAGTATTTTATGATGATAAAAAGCATTCCAATTGATTACGAACTAGGTACCTACTTTATTATTTGATTGTTGCCATAGACAATAGTGTGACAGGAATAGACGTGAGTGCTACTGATCCGTATCGATTATTAAAATATAATTATTAAAATGCAGTTATTTAATCTTTAATTAACATTATATCAATAAGCTAATAATTTTTGAAGCAAAACACCTTTTAAATCAAATAAAAACGTCACAGCATCGTTTTAATGTTGTATCGATTTCACATAAAATCGATTTAAAATGTGCAGCTCTGCTTTTGTCTTTGGCTGTGACAGTTAGATGCTACAGAATATTTCTGCGTTTTGATGTCAATCTGACATAATTTCATTTGATAATTCAAACGTACCTACATTGTTAATTCTTAACTAAAAACTAAAACACGGATATCTTGTTTTTTCGGGCTTCTCGAGTGAAAATTGAATCATTTATAGACTCTGTTACTTAATCGATCATACAATATTATTTAGCGGGTCTTAGTCGCGATAATTTATTTATTTCAAGGCATAAATACCTCTGTTATTCTCCTACGTTTCTACCGGCTTGCAACGGTTGTGGTCGCGGAGGGACTGATGTCAGCTCAGCGCCGTCCTTGTGAAGCGCGGGTTTCGGCAGCTACCCTCACTTGTTTTGTATTTTTGATATTTTTAGTTCTATCCGCACTGTCGGCACTTCGACACACTACACTTATGACGTCTACAAACTGATGAGCTGTGTTACTGCGGCGTTGTTTGCATTTGTTGATAACTGGGTTCCAAGTGGTCGATAGTCTGTATCCCTCCTCCCGGTTGAAATTTCTATGTTTTTTTATTTCAACCGCTTCACGTAATATCCTGGAGTAATAGTGGCGATCGGTGGATAAGACTCGTGATTGATGTAATTCTATCCAGTGGTTTGGTCCAGATTCCAGCAAATGCTCAGCTATGGCAGATTTATTAATTTGCCGATGTTTGACAGCTGTGATATAATGGAAGGAAAGAGGAACCCACCACGCACCCTCGGATTGACTACCCTAACTATTGCAATAGAAAAAGGTTGACAATACCGAACTCCTCTAAAAGGATAAGGGATATAGGAATGGTATGGGTTCTAGGAAGATACCTGACTTGCAGTATCCTCAGGAGCGATGGGCAACGACTGACGGGCTCAGTCGTTGCCCATCGCTCCTGAGGATGCCTCGTGCAGAGGCGAAACACGTGTCGAAGAATAGTCGGCGCATACAGCGGGATACTGCAAGTCAGGTATCTTCCTGGAACCCATACCATTCCTATATCCCTTATCCTTTTAGAGGAGTTCGGTATTGTCAACCTTTTCTATTGCAATAGTTGGGGTAGTCAATCCGAGGGTGCGTGGTGGGTTCCTCTTTCCTTCCATTAGGTTACAATGGAGTTCCGCCAAGTAACGCCTGATTCAATCAACTATAGCTGTGATATTTTCTTTGACCCTTTCAGCGATCGCTCGTTTGGTCTGTCCGATATAGGAACTACCACAACTGCAATCGACCTTGTAGACGCCTGGTGTTTGTAGAGGAATTACGTCCTTTGGGGTACGCAGATTGTGTGCTACGTTGGAGAGGGGACTATATACAGTCTTGATGGAGTATTTCTGTAGTACTGTTCTAACTTTGTCCGTCACTCCCTTGATATAAGGCATGTAAGCCGGCACTCTGCTTACTTCAGGTTTGCGGTCCTTCCTCTTCCGAGGGGGTATCTCCTTTTTGTATCCGTTGCGCCTTAGTACCTCCTGAACATGTGACAATTCACTGTTTAAGTATTCAGGGTCACAGAGGTCATAGGCTCTGTTCACTAACGAGGTCGCTACGGATTCCAAATGTCGCGGATGATGATGCGAGCAGGCGTTGAGATACCTGTCGGTGTGTGTCGGTTTTCTGTATACAGTGTGTCCAAGTGTACCATTAGCTCTCCCCGTCACTTTGACGTCGAGAAAGGGTAGCGATCCGTCTACCTCCATTTCAAATGTAAACCGGATGTTTTGATGTATGGAGTTCAATTTGTCTGCGAATCGTTCTATGTCTTGCTTGTTGCCCTTCATGATGCAGAATACATCGTCGACATACCTCTTCCATAGCTTTACATTTGAAGCCTGCATGTCTATGGATTCTTCGAAATGTTCCATCCAGATATTGGCCATCACCGGTGCTACTGGGCTACCCATTGCCACTCCGTCGATCTGGAGGTAATGTTGTCCACGATATATGAAGTAGTTACCCTCTAAGCAATTCTTCAATAGAACGGCGTATTTGTTAGACAGACCGCTATCCCTTAATTTTCTCTCAACGACCTCAAGGCAATCCTGAACTGGAACATTGGTGAATAGTGACTCCACGTCAAAACTTACCATCACTTCGTCTGGTTCCTTTGTCACGCTCTTGATGATGTCGATACAATGGCGAGAGTCCTTCACGAAAGATGCCGTCTTACCTACTAACGGTTGCAGTACCTTGCTGATGTGTTTCGCCAAACCATATGTCGGTGAATTTATTTGACTCACTATCGGCCGCAATGGTACATTTGTCTTGTGGACTTTAGGCAAACCGTAAATCTTGGGCGGCTGCACGATTTGGGGTTTGTGTAGACGTTCAAAGTCATCTTCCGCGAACACGTTTATATGGTCCTTTATCAAAGCTCGAATGCGTTTCGTTACTCTGGCTGTCGGGTTATAAGACACAGGTTTATATATTAGTGTGTCACTTAACAAATTCCGTATTTTGCTGTCATAGTCACAAGAATTCATCACCACAGTGGCGTTCCCCTTGTCGGCCTTCAGCACTAAAATATTCGTGTTATCACGCAGCGTTCTTAATGCGCTCTTCTGTGGAGACATTGGGTTTCGGCGGCTTTGACTTACGTAAAATAACGGCAACATCCTGTCTAAGTGTATCCGCATCGTTAGACGGTAACTTGTTGCGCGTTATAACCTCCTCGATGCTGCTTATGACATTCTCGTACGGAATTCGTTTAGGTGTTAACGCATAATTTAACCCTTTAGCTGCCGACAGTGCGGATAGAACTAAAAATATCAAAAATACAAGACAAGTGAGGGTAGCTGCCGAAACCCGCGCTTCACAAGGACGGCGCTTAGCTGACATCAGTCCCTCCGCGACCACAACCGTTGCAAGCCGGTAGAAACGTAGGAGAATAACAGAGGTATTTATGCCTTGAAATAAATAAATTATCGCGACTAAGACTCTGTTACTTACGCCGCATTTTTTGAAATATTTTTTATTACTGTGCGCTTCAATTTAATTTCAGACATTTCGATGTATGGAGATCTGCCATTGTCCTTTAATTTGTGCAAGTTGTTTTTCTGGGTAAAAAGCCCTACTGCTCTAATTGCAACTTTTCTTTAACATGCCAATAATTATTTTCCTGCACAAGTGACTTTGTAACGTAATACTACACGTATTGCGTTATAATATCTCGCAGGCGCTTAACGCCAGCTTAGCCAGACATCGTTCGCAATATTACCAAATATGGTCATATTCACTAGCCAAAGGCAGTTGTGAGTCATAGGCCTACATCTATATAAGATGGGTGCGCGTTGTAGAATGGTCACTTTCCCTAGACATCGGAACGCTGCCGCTACACCTCGCGATTATTCTACATTCTACTTCCTATCTACTGTCCGCTGGGGGTAAGCATATTCTAGTTGTCTGTGTGCCTATACGTTCTGTCTGTAGTATCTGTGTCTCCTAAGCATAACAGCCGATCTAGGGACCGCCTGTTCCTGACCGGTTGTTGTGTATTCTCTATGCTGTTTCCAGTTCACCCTACGGGCTCACTGCACCTTACGTTCTTCCTACGGGCTACGTTCTCTCTACGGGCTACAAGCCACGAGCTGCTGGCGCCGTGCCGCTACTAGCCAGCTGCCACCCAAGCCTCCGTTCCAGCCTACGAGCTCCTACAGCCAGGCCACGGACGCCTGAGCCTGACCGCTCGACCCACATCGGCTGCACCGCCTGAGACCCGCTCAGCCTGAACATCGACCACAGAGCTGCCGGCGCAGCGCACCTTGGCCAGCTCATCGGCGACCCTTCGAGCAGCTACCCTGCGAGCGTCGGAGAGCAGCAGGAGTCTACACTCCAGCCAGCTCAGGCCAGTGCTTACCTAGTTCGGTCATACTGTATGTAAGCGGTAGTGAGACATAATAAAGAACCTGTTCAGCCTAGCAGTGTTTCTCTCGAACCCCGACATCCTACCTGAGATCCTCCGTCTCAACTTCAAAATTTTACCAATAGCGGGCAGTATTGATACAGGTATATTTGGAAACACCTGATGCGTCATCCTTTTTGTGAACAGGTGTAATACGTACGCACATCCATTTGGAAGGAAACAAACCTTGTCTGAGTGAAATATGATCATCTTTTTAAGACAAAACGAAACGTCGCCTAATCCAGCTCTATAGTCGTATTTTTAATTAGACGAGGATTCTGGCGGGAACCTTAAAAAAGCGCGGATAAGAAAATTTTTCAATTTTAATTTTTTACTAAATATTCGGTGGTTTTTGCTTAAAAGTTGATCCAAAACAATAGTGATAGGTGTGCAAACCCGTGGAAATGGTGGGAAATGAGGGGGGCGGGGATAACCCGCCCACCTCACATAAACGTCCTCGGCCTGAGGCTGGAGACGGCGGGACAGAGAAGGACTGTGGTAATGGCGGCGGCGGTGAGAATTATGACTATATACCTTATACAAAACCAGACTATAAAAGACTTTACCCAGAAAATGCAACTTGTACAGATTTTAAAGTGTTTATAGAAGCTACAAACAATAAAGATAGAATAGGCAATAAGAGCCCTATCTATCTCAATCACATATTTTCAAGTGAGATAAAAGGAGTGACGGCTATACAGAGAATCAACGGAAATAAAATAGCAGTCATATTTAAACAGTATAATACGGCCAATAACTTTATTAACAACAGTGCTTTTCATAACAAACATGGCTTGAAAGCATTTATTCCGGCTGCGCAAATAGAAAAAACAGGCATAATTAGATTTGTACCAGCAAACATTTCGAACAAAGAACTATACACAAAATTATCATCAATTTATGAAATAATAGCTATAAGAAGATTCACAAAGAAGGTAGGACAAGAGCGAGTACCATTACAAACAGTTAGCATTACTTTTCTATCGAATATTCTCCCAGACAATGTACAATACGATTTGTTTTCATACCGAGTTTTCGAATATATACCCCCATTACAGCAATGTTTCCGATGCTTTAAATTTAACCACTCCGCTAGGATATGTAATGGCAAACAAAGATGTTCCATTTGTGGAGGTGAGCATTTATATAAAGAATGTGATAGACCAACAGAGATCTGCTGTTGCAATTGCAGCGGGCCTCATCTTGCAATTTCGAGATTATGTCCAATTAAGTTAAATAAAATATTAGAAAAGAAAAATAAGATAACATATGCAAGTGCTACAATCACAAAACAACACTCAAGTGATAACATTGAATTTCCACCCTTGCCACCTCCAAAAATGAAACCATTTAACACTGTAAATAAATCTGTAAATAAGTCTGTACATACATCTGTAAATAAGTCTGTAAATACATCTGTAAATAATACTGTACATAGTGTAAATAACTCTAGAGATGTCTCTCCTAAAGTAGACATCAAAGCCCAAATAGTTGCCAACAACGATGTACTTAAGGCCCTGGTACAGACGTTGGTGGAACTGGGTAATAAGGGCGATAATACGCCTACCACTGTAAATACCATTAGAGAAACACTTATTAAAAACCTCAAGTAATGGATCCAAGTCATACAATGTCTAAGCTACGTATTGCTCAATATAACATTCAAAGTGCTAAAAATAAAAAACCCTTACTGATTCAATTCTTACAAAAACAAAATATTGACATTTGCTTACTTAACGAAACATGGTTTAAAGACAATAGTTTTAGAATACCTGGATATAATATTTATAATAAAAATTCTAAAAATACTCATAATGGTGTAGCAATACTAATTAAGCCATATTTAAAGTACAAAGTTTTAAACACTAGATTTTATGAAGAAATTCAAACTGTAGCTCTGTCCTTATCTACGGTGCATGGTAGCTTGACTATTCTTTGTGTATACTGTCCTCCTTCTAGTAGACACATACGGATCAATAGACTACGTAATATTATCAATGATCTTCCAAAGCCTATATTTGTAAGTGGTGACTTTAATGCACACCACATCGCTTTTGGTTGTCTATCCACTAAGAGCAGAGGTCAGGATTTATTTAATATCATTGATGACTTGGATTTATGTATATTAAATGATGGTAGTTTTACAACTGTTAACAACCCGAGACGAAATCCGTCTGCAATTGATGTAAGCTTTATTAGTGCTAACCTCGCATCAATATGCGAGTGGTCTGTACATGATGATGCCATGGGCAGCTATCACTACCCAACAATAACAGAGATTTCACTGCATATAGATAAATATTATATTAATCCTCCTGTTGATAGGTTTATATATAACAAAGCAGATTGGAAAAAGTTTAAAACTATTTCTAAAACAATATTTAATGATTTAGTTCTAAAATTATATGATCCTATTTCAACCTATAATGATTTTTGTTCTCGATTGGATAATTTAAAAGTTATGACAATTCCTAAACTTAATAAACCAAATAATTTCAAAAGTAGACCTCCAGCTCCTTGGTGGAATGACATTTGTGAAAAAAGTGTTATTGCCTCTTACAATGCATTGAAACTATATAGAAGTGATCCTACTATGGAGAACTATTTAGATTATAAAAGAAAGGATGCACTTAAAAAAAGAACCATATCAGAACAAAAGAGAATATGTTGGAATAGCTTATGTAACACTTTTAATAGAACTACTCCTATAAGTAAGATTTGGAATCTTCTAAAAATGTTCAAAGGTATAAGAGCTGGTAATAAATCATATAAAGATGAGTTTATTTCTCAATTTCTAGATAAATTATCTGACAATAGCAATCTAAATAATATTAATAGTTTAGGCAATATTTTCGAATTAAATAATGATAATACAAATTCAAAATTTTTGCTAGATGCTTTTACATGGTCTGAATTTAAAATGAGTTTGTTATCTCGGAAAGACACTACACCTGGTTTAGATGATTTCCCCTATTGTACTATTAAAAATTTAGATGAATCAGCACAAAAAATATTTCTTAATATTCTTAATTTACTTTGGCATTGTAAATGTATTCCACAATCATGGAAAACACAATGTGTCATTCCGATACTCAAACCAGATAAACCTCTCGAGCTTGCCAGCTCTTATAGACCAATATCACTGTCTTCATGTCTAGGTAAACTATTTGAAAACATGATTAAAAATCGTTTGGATTGGTATATGGAATCTAACGGCATCATTCCGCATGTACAATATGGATTTCGTCGAGGGCGAAGTTGTGCAGACAGCTTCACTTCCTTAATTTCAGACCTGAAACATGCAAAAGATAATAAGTTACACACTGTTTGTGTATTTTTAGATGTTCAGGGTGCTTTTGACAGTCTAGATCCGGCTATACTTGTACAAGTTATGTCTAGGTTAGGTGTGCCTGGTCAACTATGTAAATGGATATATAATTTTTTGGATAGTAGAACACTTTATGTAAGGCATAATAATACATTGCATGGTCCAAAATGTGCATCTAAAGGTACAATGCAGGGTGCTACACTATCTCCTTTATTGTACAATATATATACAAGTGAAATCTGTAAATTTGTAAATAGTAATGTAGATATTTTGCAGTTTGCTGATGATATTGTTTTGTACAGTAGTAATTATAATGTTGAAATTGCAATAGACAATATTAACAGAGCATTGTCCCAAATATTTCACTATTACAATGATGTGTTACATTTAAAAATTAATCCCTCCAAAAGTAGTGCCATGATATTTGGAAATGAGAACACATATTCAAAAGTAATATATAACGGAGAATTTATAAATCCAGTGAATGTTAAGAAATTTTTAGGCATAGTATTAGATAAGAAATTAACCTTTGAGGAACATATTAAAACCATATCAAAAAATGCTCTTAAAGGATTAAATATAATAAAATGTCTTGCAGGCGTTACATGGGGAGCTGACCCGAAAATATTGTCAACTTTGTATAAAAGTATAGTTAGAAGCCATTTTGATTATAGCTCATTAGTGTGTATAAATAGTACTCATGTAAAAAAACTAGATCTATTGCAGAACAGGGCTTTGAGAACAATTTCTGGTGCAATGTGCTCTACTCCCATAAGGGCCATGGAAGTGGAGACTAAAATAATGCCCCTAATTTTGAGACGCATTCTACTTGCAGAGAGATTCTGTCTTAAATTAATTGCTGCAGATAACAAGAAAATAATAAACAAAATAGTACCTTCTGTATGTAGAAATCCTGGACCTCTAACAACAGGCGAGATTCTCTTAAATGGTAAATCCCCAACATTGTCCAAAATATTGCTGGAAACAGAAAACAGTTTTACTGGTATTAGAAAACAATGCCCATGGCCATGTTACTCCTTCTCTTATCAGTGTATCACACATCCCGTCAAAGAATTGCAAAATCCCATCAATAACAATTTAGATATGTTACAGTTTATGGCAGATAATAAGAATTATTATGTTATTTACACTGATGGCAGTAAAGGAAGTGATTATGTGCGTGCTGCTATATATGATCCACAAATTCAATTCTCTCAAAGCTTTGTTCTACACAATACATGCACCATATTCACTGCAGAGGCATATGCGGTTTATCAGGCATTAAAACATATTCGCCAAATTAACAATAGCAAATACTTTTTGATTGTTTCTGATTCACTGAGTTTGATTAAAGCCTTAACTAACCTTACAGTTTCTTTTAAGACAAATTATATTCTATATTTCATCAAAGAAATAATTTATCAATATTACCTCAAGCACAAAAGCATTGCTTTTCTGTGGGTACCTTCACACCGAGGTATCTATGGCAATGAAATAGTTGATAAAACCGCATATGAAGGTAGTAATGCTATTGATGTTAGAAATGCAATGGACATTCCTATGACTGACTTCTTGCAATGTATTAATGAAAATGTTTGTAACTTATGGTTAGAATTGTGGAAGAAAGACCAAGACACTAAAGGAAAATTTTACGGCCGTATACAAGAAGAATTACCTGTTAGACCCTGGTACAATAGATTGAAGGAAGCCAGCCGAGACTTTATCACTACGATAAATAGATTGCGCTTTGGCCATAATACTGCTCCGTCACACCTTGCTAGACTTGGCATTATTACAAGCAATACATGCCCACATTGTGAATCTCAAGAAGGAACTCAAGGAACCGTTGCACATCTTATCTTTGACTGTCAAAACTTCCTGCTTGACAGATTAGTGTTGGCTAGTGAACTCAGTGAAGTGAACATTAAGTGCGATTCTTTCTCCCGCCCGCCGCCACTCGAAGAGTTATTGAAAGACAAAAATACTTACAAACCGATATATAAATACATTAAAAATACTGTTAAAACAATTTAAAAATTAAGTGAATGTGCAGTGTCCGTTAAAATAAAATAAGATTTGACCTAAAGGTCCAGTTACCAGGTCATAAAATCCCAAAAAAAAAAAAAAAAAATAATTAGACGAAGCCAACTGACAGTAGCTAATGTCACTTTGTAAAATAATGTTGTCATATTTAAAGTAATAGTGATGCGTTTAGTTCTCGTTCAATCAGATGAACGAACAATGAGTGTGAATAGTTAATCATTTCAAAGAATAAAATAATATTATTTCTATTTTACCATAAAAGTTCTCTGATATAAGTTACTAATAGTTATGTAAGTAGTTACATTAGTATATTGACGGCTTATTACAAAGCGCGGCGCGCGTCGGTCGCCATTTTGTTTGTTATTCATTCGGCTTCTAACCTCTGGTCTGATAGCAAGAATGTTTTTTCTGCGCTCACGCTGTTTAGTATTTAGTAATTGTTTTTGTTAAGTTTTCCGTTACGTTGTGTTTGTGGTAATTGTTGTGTTTATTTGATGCTATATTGTTTCGTACATATGTATGTTGTGGACGAGATGGCAGCGCAGCATGGGATAATTGTTTTACGTCTGCCTCCATACCACCGTGAGCTCAATTCCATTGAGTTGGTATGGGCGCAGGCTAAAGGATATGTTGCAAGAAATAACAAAACCTTCTAAGTGACAGAAGTAAAAAAACTTTTTGAAGTAGGACTTCAACATATCACACCTGAAAAATGGATTAGCTGCGTGTCTCATATAATTAAAGAAGAAGACAAAATGTATGGTCTCGACAACTGATGAAATGATCGACAATGTTTCAGACAGATTTATAATTAATGTCACCGCAAGCGATAGTGATGTTTATTTATCTGATGATGAATAAAAGCAAATTATGTAGTAAGCGATGTTTTTATTTTCATAATCTACCTATAAAGTGTTATATTTTATACATCTATAGTTTCAACTACATGATGTATTGAAAATAGAACAGTCTTACAAGTTTCCTCGCAATGTTTTCCTTAATGTTTAAAACACTCGGTATTCAGTATAGGTAAATACTATGGGAACATAGTCTTCGAAAACTCGAACACCGTACCCGATATCGGCCGTTCGGCACACTAACTATTCACTAGACAATCGAGGCAATTTCATTCATTCAAGAGTTTTTTCAATCATTCACTTTGTCACAACACTATTTTTATTTCATCATAAACTGACAACACAGTAAACGTCACCTTGGCGTTGAGCACGAGCGCGGGTCGTGTGGCGGCGCCACGCTCCACACGTGTTGGTGCGGGTGTGTGCGCGTGTGTGTACGTCACCTTGGCGTTGAGCACGAGCGCGGGTCGTGTGGCGGCGCGGCGCCACGCTCCACACGTGTTGGTGCGGGTGTGTGCGCGTGTGTGTACGTCACCTTGGCGTTGAGCACGAGCGCGGGTCGTGTGGCGGCGCGGCGCCACGCTCCACACGTGTTGGTGCGGGTGTGTGCGCGTGTGTGTACGTCACCTTGGCGTTGAGCACGAGCGCGGGTCGTGTGGCGGCGCGGCGCCACGCTCCACACGTGTTGGTGCGGGTGTGTGCGCGTGTGTGTACGTCACCTTGGCGTTGAGCACGAGCGCGGGTCGTGTGGCGGCGCCACGCTCCACACGTGTTGGTGCGGGTGTGTGCGCGTGTGTGTACGTCACCTTGGCGTTGAGCACGAGCGCGGGTCGTGTGGCGGCGCCACGCTCCACACGTGTTGGTGCGGGTGTGTGCGCGTGTGTGTACGTCACCTTGGCGTTGAGCACGAGCGCGGGTCGTGTGGCGGCGCCACGCTCCACACGTGTTGGTGCGGGTGTGTGCGCGTGTGTGTACGTCACCTTGGCGTTGAGCACGAGCGCGGGTCGTGTGGCGGCGCGGCGCCACGCTCCACACGTGTTGGTGCGGGTGTGTGCGCGTGTGTGTACGTCACCTTGGCGTTGAGCACGAGCGCGGGTCGTGTGGCGGCGCCACGCTCCACACGTGTTGGTGCGGGTGTGTGCGCGTGTGTGTACGTCACCTTGGCGTTGAGCACGAGCGCGGGTCGTGTGGCGGCGCCACGCTCCACACGTGTTGGTGCGGGTGTGTGCGCGTGTGTGTACGTCACCTTGGCGTTGAGCACGAGCGCGGGTCGTGTGGCGGCGCCACGCTCCACACGTGTTGGTGCGGGTGTGTGCGCGTGTGTGTACGTCACCTTGGCGTTGAGCACGAGCGCGGGTCGTGTGGCGGCGCGGCGCCACGCTCCACACGTGTTGGTGCGGGTGTGTGCGCGTGTGTGTACGTCACCTTGGCGTTGAGCACGAGCGCGGGTCGTGTGGCGGCGCGGCGCCACGCTCCACACGTGTTGGTGCGGGTGTGTGCGCGTGTGTGTACGTCACCTTGGCGTTGAGCACGAGCGCGGGTCGTGTGGCGGCGCCACGCTCCACACGTGTTGGTGCGGGTGTGTGCGCGTGTGTGTACGTCACCTTGGCGTTGAGCACGAGCGCGGGTCGTGTGGCGGCGCCACGCTCCACACGTGTTGGTGCGGGTGTGTGCGCGTGTGTGTACGTCACCTTGGCGTTGAGCACGAGCGCGGGTCGTGTGGCGGCGCGGCGCCACGCTCCACACGTGTTGGTGCGGGTGTGTGCGCGTGTGTGTACGTCACCTTGGCGTTGAGCACGAGCGCGGGTCGTGTGGCGGCGCGGCGCCACGCTCCACACGTGTTGGTGCGGGTGTGTGCGCGTGTGTGTACGTCACCTTGGCGTTGAGCACGAGCGCGGGTCGTGTGGCGGCGCCACGCTCCACACGTGTTGGTGCGGGTGTGTGCGCGTGTGTGTACGTCACCTTGGCGTTGAGCACGAGCGCGGGTCGTGTGGCGGCGCCACGCTCCACACGTGTTGGTGCGGGTGTGTGCGCGTGTGTGTACGTCACCTTGGCGTTGAGCACGAGCGCGGGTCGTGTGGCGGCGCGGCGCCACGCTCCACACGTGTTGGTGCGGGTGTGTGCGCGTGTGTGTACGTCACCTTGGCGTTGAGCACGAGCGCGGGTCGTGTGGCGGCGCCACGCTCCACACGTGTTGGTGCGGGTGTGTGCGCGTGTGTGTACGTCACCTTGGCGTTGAGCACATGCGCGGGTCGTGTGGCGGCGCCACGCTCCACACGTGTTGGTGCGGGTGTGTGCGCGTGTGTGTACGTCACCTTGGCGTTGAGCACGAGCGCGGGTCGTGTGGCGGCGCCACGCTCCACACGTGTTGGTGCGGGTGTGTGCGCGTGTGTGTACGTCACCTTGGCGTTGAGCACGAGCGCGGGTCGTGTGGCGGCGCCACGCTCCACACGTGTTGGTGCGGGTGTGTGCGCGTGTGTGTACGTCACCTTGGCGTTGAGCACGAGCGCGGGTCGTGTGGCGGCGCCACGCTCCACACGTGTTGGTGCGGGTGTGTGCGCGTGTGTGTACGTCACCTTGGCGTTGAGCACGAGCGCGGGTCGTGTGGCGGCGCCACGCTCCACACGTGTTGGTGCGGGTGTGTGCGCGTGTGTGTACGTCACCTTGGCGTTGAGCACGAGCGCGGGTCGTGTGGCGGCGCCACGCTCCACACGTGTTGGTGCGGGTGTGTGCGCGTGTGTGTACGTCACCTTGGCGTTGAGCACGAGCGCGGGTCGTGTGGCGGCGCCACGCTCCACACGTGTTGGTGCGGGTGTGTGCGCGTGTGTGTACGTCACCTTGGCGTTGAGCACGAGCGCGGGTCGTGTGGCGGCGCGGCGCCACGCTCCACACGTGTTGGTGCGGGTGTGTGCGCGTGTGTGTACGTCACCTTGGCGTTGAGCACGAGCGCGGGTCGTGTGGCGGCGCGGCGCCACGCTCCACACGTGTTGGTGCGGGTGTGTGCGCGTGTGTGTACGTCACCTTGGCGTTGAGCACGAGCGCGGGTCGTGTGGCGGCGCGGCGCCACGCTCCACACGTGTTGGTGCGGGTGTGTGCGCGTGTGTGTACGTCACCTTGGCGTTGAGCACGAGCGCGGGTCGTGTGGCGGCGCCACGCTCCACACGTGTTGGTGCGGGTGTGTGCGCGTGTGTGTACGTCACCTTGGCGTTGAGCACGAGCGCGGGTCGTGTGGCGGCGCCACGCTCCACACGTGTTGGTGCGGGTGTGTGCGCGTGTGTGTACGTCACCTTGGCGTTGAGCACGAGCGCGGGTCGTGTGGCGGCGCGGCGCCACGCTCCACACGTGTTGGTGCGGGTGTGTGCGCGTGTGTACGTCACCTTGGCGTTGAGCACGAGCGCGGGTCGTGTGGCGGCGCCACGCTCCACACGTGTTGGTGCGGGTGTGTGCGCGTGTGTGTACGTCACCTTGGCGTTGAGCACGAGCGCGGGTCGTGTGGCGGCGCCACGCTCCACACGTGTTGGTGCGGGTGTGTGCGCGTGTGTGTACGTCACCTTGGCGTTGAGCACGAGCGCGGGTCGTGTGGCGGCGCGGCGCCACGCTCCACACGTGTTGGTGCGGGTGTGTGCGCGTGTGTGTACGTCACCTTGGCGTTGAGCACGAGCGCGGGTCGTGTGGCGGCGCCACGCTCCACACGTGTTGGTGCGGGTGTGTGCGCGTGTGTGTACGTCACCTTGGCGTTGAGCACATGCGCGGGTCGTGTGGCGGCGCCACGCTCCACACGTGTTGGTGCGGGTGTGTGCGCGTGTGTGTACGTCACCTTGGCGTTGAGCACGAGCGCGGGTCGTGTGGCGGCGCCACGCTCCACACGTGTTGGTGCGGGTGTGTGCGCGTGTGTGTACGTCACCTTGGCGTTGAGCACGAGCGCGGGTCGTGTGGCGGCGCCACGCTCCACACGTGTTGGTGCGGGTGTGTGCGCGTGTGTGTACGTCACCTTGGCGTTGAGCACGAGCGCGGGTCGTGTGGCGGCGCCACGCTCCACACGTGTTGGTGCGGGTGTGTGCGCGTGTGTGTACGTCACCTTGGCGTTGAGCACGAGCGCGGGTCGTGTGGCGGCGCCACGCTCCACACGTGTTGGTGCGGGTGTGTGCGCGTGTGTGTACGTCACCTTGGCGTTGAGCACGAGCGCGGGTCGTGTGGCGGCGCCACGCTCCACACGTGTTGGTGCGGGTGTGTGCGCGTGTGTGTACGTCACCTTGGCGTTGAGCACGAGCGCGGGTCGTGTGGCGGCGCGGCGCCACGCTCCACACGTGTTGGTGCGGGTGTGTGCGCGTGTGTGTACGTCACCTTGGCGTTGAGCACGAGCGCGGGTCGTGTGGCGGCGCGGCGCCACGCTCCACACGTGTTGGTGCGGGTGTGTGCGCGTGTGTGTACGTCACCTTGGCGTTGAGCACGAGCGCGGGTCGTGTGGCGGCTCGCTGCATGAGCGCGGTGTCGAGCGGTGCGAAGGCGAGCGCGGCGGCGAGTGGCGCCACACAGACGGCTCCGCTCCACACGGCGCCGCCCACGCTCAGCGACAGCGGCAGGAACGCGCACAGGGACCCCACCTGACAACACCACATACTATTCAATATATGCACAAAAGCATTGCCCGTGTTTTACTCTTACTTCATAGGTAGCTGTTTCAAATCCGGTTCGAAGGACTAAAATAATAGCTGTACCTACTCGTATTTAAGTACAATGAAAAAGGTGAATTAAAAGTATTTAAACTAAAAGGATCGAAATAAGTCGCGCACGGTATGGTGAGGGGGCGAGCAGCAAAAGGATGTTGTAGAAACACACGAAGCAAGGAGTATTCTTTGCGACGAGACGGTAAACTCGACGTCAAGCTCTACCATACCAAACCGTACGGCCAGCCAGAATAGTAGGCCAAATTCTCTCATTAACTCTCAATGTTCTGTGATATAAATTAAAGAGGCCTACGTCCAGTGGTAGACTGGGAAAGTCTATATGATAAGATATGATTACCAATACGAAAATTCACTAAACAGAGCAAATTTTTCTGTTATTTGGAAAAATCTCTTCTATTTTTTATTTGTCCAAGGCGTTTGATTGCGTTCACAATGCAACATTCTGCGAAAGTCAGTAACATATGAATACTATGGAGCTAGATTTTAACTCACTTAAATAAACAGATAGAGAAAATTTAATTAGTCAGATGTACCCAATGGATCACCTCTTTCAGGGTACCTCAAGGCTGCATAGTTGGACCGTACTTGTTTCAAGTTTATACAAAACCGAAGACGATAAATACTGCATGTTACACACAGGCTTGGTTATTCCTTAGCAAATACTAATATTTAAAGAACAGGTCAATCTCGCCTAGTTATTTAAAAATATAGGTGAAACAGGTAACTTATATTTGCCATGACGTTTTTGATCAAATTATTTACTTAACACGATTAAAAAATACATAAAATCATTGCAATTAGGAATATTATGGTTATATTTACTTGCGATAGCCTAGACTGCCATATCGGGTTCAAATCTAAGGCGCGTACAACTGGCTTTTCTGAGTTATGTGCTTCTCGAATTGTTAATTATCGCTTGCCGCTAGCCTCCGAGCCCTCCGAGTGATTCCGAGTACCGGCTGTCATGAAGATCTTACGATACGAAAAACTGACTATAGTCTAAACCATGGCATATTACATGACGTATTACATTTTAATATTTAACTGCATCCTTTCAATCATGGTTCTGATCACTTTCGCGGATTGCCTGCATTATAAGGTATATATACACCACTATTTTTTAATTAGTACAAAAACTTTAAGGACAGATTAGCGAAGATATTATTATCATATATGTGACGTAAGAATTTCATAATATCAATAAAGAGCAAAGTTATTATCATTTGTTTATTGTAGAAAATCTCACTTAAATCATAGTCATATTTTACAATCCATTCACTAATTCATTGATAATATTCCATCCTGCTCTGCTGATGTAGGTAGCCATAGAAAATAAAATGAAGAAAAATAATAAATATAGGTAGTAATTTTTTAATTTTGTTAATTCTACCCTCTCCTTCATACTTCATTCGGGCTTAGGACCGGTAAAATTTATCGTTTAACAAGTAATTAAATACGGAGGTATGTAATTAGAAAGCAAACAAATATCAAAATAAAAGAAGGTGTTCTGGACTAAAAGAAAAGAGTAATTTTGGCGTATTTATGAAGTTAGAATCATCTGCTATATTACAAATATTATTTTATCAATTTATCAATGGTTCATTTTACTATCATAGTACGCGGGTCGGTCATAGTATTAGTATTGCATTTACCAATTATCACGTATTTTTGTGGACAGTTTTGAGACAGTTTTGGGACTTAGTGTTTTTATTTTTTAACTACATAAATATGATCAGTTAAAGATACTTAGTGCTGTGTTAAATTTTTTGTACTAATTAAATCTGAGGAGGCTAACTAAATGAACATCAAAATTAAAATTAAGAATTATGCTTGACTATTATTATGTACACTAAATATATAAAAGTGATATACACTGGCGAGCAAAAAAATCGACTCACTTCATACTTTCGCACTCAAAGTGTTCTAATTTTTAAATTAATACCTAAATTCTTTAAGTTCTAGATGTTAGCTTTAAAAAAATATAACAATTACTACAGTGTTAACTTTTAGACACTGTCACAACAGTCGAGGAACAGTAACTGTATGATTTCGTACTCGTTAACTCAGTTAGCATTGCGCAACCTTAGGGCGTATAAAAGGTGACGTGACCCTTTACCCTTATCAGTTGGAAGGAGGGCCGTATTATCATGTTGCCCAAGCCGGGCAAGAACATTTTGTAGCCCGAGAGCTATCGGCCGATCACTCTGCTGCCCACCATCTCGAAGGTGTTCGAAAAACTTCTGCTGCGGCACCTCACACCGCACATCACGCCCAGACCAGAGCAGTTCGGGTTCCGCACCGAACACCTACTGGTGGCCGGTACTGCACCGGATAGCGGCGGCGCGTAACAAACGCGAGCACGCCGTGGCAGTATTCCTCGACATGGAGAAAGCTTTTGACCGAGTATGGCATTCCGGTCTGCTGTACAAGCTCTCAAGCTCCACGGCGCCCCGTCGTATCGTAAAAACAGTCTCATCGTTTCTGCACAACAGGACATACAGAGTGGTGGTGGAACAGGAAGTCTCGGACGTCCACACCATCACCGCCGGAGTCCCGCAGGGCTCCTGTCTATCGGCTGTGTTCTACTCACGCTTCACCGACGACATCCCCGTCGCCGAAGGCGCCGAGTTAGCCTTGTACGCCGACGACGCGGCGTACATAACAACAAGCATGAACGCCAACCACGCCGCGTCAAAGATGCAGCGCACTCTACACCTTCTCCCCCGCTGGCTGTCGCAATGGCGACTGTCGGTGAACGTGGGTAAGTCACAGGCGATTCTCTTCAGTTCCCAGATAGCCCATCCACCACCACTCAAACTCCAGGACGACAACATTCCCTGGACGAGGACGGCGAAACACCTGGGGGTAACCCTAGACCGCCTCCTGACCATGAAGTCACACGTCGGCAAAGTCATAGCACAGGTCCGTGCTCTCATCACGCCTCCCGCTGCGTGTCAAGCTGAGTGTGTACAAGCTCTATGTACGCACTCGGCTCACCTACGCTGCCCCCGCCTGGTTCGCGCTCGTAAGCGAGACCAACCGGGCCCGACTCCGCGCACAGCAATCGCTTGCGTTGCGCACCATCGTAGGAGCTCCACGCACGGTAAGCAACACCCGCATAGAGAGCCTGGACGCCTTCATACGCCGTCTGTCCGTGGGGATGTTTGAGCGGGCCGACGCCTCGGCCTGGGACCACGTCCGAGACCTGGCCCCCTGGCACGCTCGCCCCCCGGACAAGAAGAAGCTGCCGCGAGACCTCCTCGCCAACCCCGATGACTCTGCCGACACAACGGTTGCCCCCGGGTAACCGCCGCCCACGCATACTACACTCCATTCCCCCTGTTGCAGGTGATCGCCCCCTTCCGCGCGACATCTGCGCGTATCTAACCAAGGATACGCACATCATGTGCGCGCGCGGGCGACCACCGCAAAAGAGGACGCCAACACTTCACTCCGCATCACAACCTAGACACCTCACGACAAATAGTTAATACTGAGGCCGCACGTAAGTCGTCGCCCGTGTCGCTGGCTACACGGAGCTGGGCCTCTCCCGGCTCGCCGGGGGTCTCACCTGGCTCGTGCTGACCGCCCGGGCGACGTGAAGACTGACGAGGCCTCGCACCCCTCTCAGCGTTAGCCGTAGGGCACTCAGCCCGCCCCAACCACCCGTCTCTTGTTTAGGGGACGGCGACGAACCCGCCGGAGAGGGGCAAAACGCCCTGAACCAGCCTCCGCCAACCCTCTAGGGGGTTGCGTGAAGTCTAGATGGCACCCTTATCAGTTGACCGTGAAACGTCAACAGGTACACATCTCGTCAATCTCCAAGCAAGAAAATTTCTCGGAAATGGATACAACGGCGGAAGCAGCGGCTCAAGCAGTTATCCTATTGCAACAGGGCCTGAGTCAACGTCAAGTGACTCGTACTTTGCAGATGAGCCAGTCAGCGGTATCAAGAATATACCGAAGGCACCGGGAGACTGGTGGCTTTCACCGACGAAAAGGTTCCGGTAGAAATCGGTCCACTTCGGAGGCAGACGATCGCTTTATCGTCCGTACTTCGCTGAGGAATCGTTCTCTCACTGGGGTCCAAGTTCAACGGGAGCTCCGAGAAACACGTGGGGTAGCTGTAAGTTCTTGGACAGTGAGAAGAAGACTCAAGGCAGCAACCCTCACTCCAAAAAGACCAGCAACGGGTCCCAAATTGACTGCAGGTCATCAAGCAGCCCAGCTACGTTTTGCAAGAGAACACGTCGATTGGACTGAGGATCAATGGCGCTCTGTCCTCTTCTCGGATGAAAGCAGAGTACGCCTACATGGTAGCGACAGAAGGAGAAGGGTGTACAAAAGGCCGGGGGAGCGATACGCACAATGCTGCAAAGCAGAAACTGTTGCGTACGGAGGAGGTTCCTGCATGGTGTGGGCTGGCATATCAATGGAAGCAAAAACTGAACTGGTTTTCATTGAAACTGGCCGCCATGTGGGGGGGTGGACCGCACATCGGTATATTGAAGATATCTTGAAACACCACGTCATCCCATACGCTGGTTTTATTGGAGAAAACTTCATCCTGATGCAGGTTAATGCCCGTCCACACAGCGCAAATGTCGTGCGGCAGTACCTACGAGAAGTGGGTATCGCTGTTATGGACTGGCCAGCTCGTAGTCCGGACTTGAATCCTATTGAACATTTATGGGATGACCTAAAGAGAAGAATCCGGGCTAGGGATCCTGCACCAGGTACAAGAGCTGACCTGCAAGCGGCTCTGACCGAGGAATGAGAGGGTATACCACAAGACAGAGTGAAGCACCTCATTGGGTCAATGAGGCACCGTTTAGAAGCTGTCATCAGAGCAAGAGGGGGTAACATTCGTTACTAAAGTTGTAATCATTATGTAATAAAGTTTATTTAAAATGTTATGATGTCTTTTATTTTAAATTTTTTACCCTTAATTTTTCAAGTTTTAGTACTCGCAAAGTTTAAAAACATTTATTGTTCAAGAAAATGAGTACAAGTTAAGAATATTTGTACTCATTTTAAAGCCAACATCTAGAACTTAAAGAATTGAATACCTAAGTTAAGATTTAGGTCTTAATTTTAAAACTAGAGCACTTTGAGTGCGAAAGTATGAAGTGAGTCGATTTTTTTGCTCGCCAGTGTAGAAGGTGTAACAGTTGCAGCACCTTACAAAATGTAAATTATGTGTATTATGCAAAACCTGGCGATGAAAAAGAGTGACCGTGAGTTTTATTGCCCGTTCTTTCTCATGGTTCTACGCCCTTGCTTTGCGAACGTGGCAGTAAATGTAAATGTCTTTAAGTAATTATTTTATGAATTTATTATTTTGACATTCATAAGCGTCACATTGTGACCCAAATGAATAAAGGATTTTGACATTGACTTGACTTTGACATTTTGCTATCCTTTTGGTTTGTCAGAGAAATGTGAAAAGAGTGGAGGCAGTCGCTTTGTGGATTGCTCATGTTCAGTCATAGGCGTTTATACCAGGAGGGCCGGATGCGGCGTGCCTATCCCAATATGGTCTAGTGCCCACACCAGAATTTTGGTTATCGATACTATCATGCTGGACATCTAGGAAACTTCATACCATTGTTTTATGAAGATGCAGGCTCACCCTGTAAAGTAACCCTAGATACACCAATGTATTCAGTCAAATCCGGTTAGACTAGTGCGCGGACACCGGGTAACAGCTGGGATAACGCTATTAGGCTGTTGATGATGATGGTGGTTATATGTACCTGCAGTAACGTGATGAAGCATACGCTGCAGATCCAGAACTGCGTGGTGTTCCACAGGCACGTCATGTAGTGGCGCGACATCGTGATCAGCGTGAACAGCGACACGTCCGCGTCGCTGATGATGATGATGATGATGATGATGGTGGTTATATGTACCTGCAGTAACGTGATGAAGCATACGCTGCAGATCAGAACTGCGTGGTGTTCCTCAGGCACGTCATGTAGTGGCGCGACATCGTGATCAGCGTGAACAGCGACACGTCCGCGTCGCTGATGATGATGATGATGATAGTGGTGGTGGTTATATGTACCTGCAGTAACGTGATGAAGCATACGCTGCAGATCAGAACTGCGTGGTGTTCCTCAGGCACGTCATGTAGTGGCGCGACATCGTGATCAGCGTGAACAGCGACACGTCCGCGTCGCTGATGATGATGATGATGATGATGATGGTGGTTATATGTACCTGCAGTAACGTGATGAAGCATACGCTGCAGATCAGAACTGCGTGGTGTTCCTCAGGCACGTCATGTAGTGGCGCGACATCGTGATCAGCGTGAACAGCGACACGTCCGCGTCGCTGATGATGATGATGATGGTGGTGGTTATATGTACCTGCAGTAACGTGATGAAGCATACGCTGCAGATCCACAACTGCGTGGTGTTCCACAGGCACGTCATGTAGTGGCGCAACATCGTGATCAGCGTGAACAGCGACACGTCCGCGTCGCTGATGATGATGATGATGATGATGATGGTGGTTATATGTACCTGCAGTAACGTGATGAAGCATACGCTGCAGATCAGAACTGCGTGGTGTTCCACAGGCACGTCATGTAGTGGCGCGACATCGTGATCAGCGTGAACAGCGACACGTCCGCGTCGCTGATGATGATGATGATGATGATGGTGGTGGTGGTTATATGTACCTGCAGTAACGTGATGAAGCATACGCTGCAGATCCAGAACTGCGTGGTGTTCCACAGGCACGTCATGTAGTGGCGCGACATCGTGATCAGCGTGAACAGCGACACGTCCGCGTCGCTGATGATGATGATGATGATGATGATGATGATGGTGGTGGTGGTTATATGTACCTGCAGTAACGTGATGAAGCATACGCTGCAGATCAGAACTGCGTGGTGTTCCACAGGCACGTCATGTAGTGGCGCGACATCGTGATCAGCGTGAACAGCGACACGTCCGCGTCGCTGATGATGATGATGATGATGGTGGTGGTGGTTATATGTACCTGCAGTAACGTGATGAAGCATACGCTGCAGATCCAGAACTGCGTGGTGTTCCACAGGCACGTCATGTAGTGGCGCGACATCGTGATCAGCGTGAACAGCGACACGTCCGCGTCGCTGATGATGATGATGATGATGATGATGATGGTGGTGGTGGTGGTTATATGTACCTGCAGTAACGTGATGAAGCATACGCTGCAGATCCAGAACTGCGTGGTGTTCCACAGGCACGTCATGTAGTGGCGCGACATCGTGATCAGCGTGAACAGCGACACGTCCGCGTCGCTGATGATGATGATGATGATGATGATGATGATGATGATGGTGGTGGTGGTCATATGTACCTGCAGTAACGTGATGAAGCATACGCTGCAGATCAGAACTGCGTGGTGTTCCACAGGCACGTCATGTAGTGGCGCGACATCGTGATCAGCGTGAACAGCGACACGTCCGCGTCGCTGATGATGATGATGATGATGGTGGTGGTGGTTATATGTACCTGCAGTAACGTGATGAAGCATACGCTGCAGATCCAGAACTGCGTGGTGTTCCACAGGCACGTCATGTAGTGGCGCGACATCGTGATCAGCGTGAACAGCGACACGTCCGCGTCGCTGATGATGATGATGATGGTGGTGGTTATATGTACCTGCAGTAACGTGATGAAGCATACGCTGCAGATCCAGAACTGCGTGGTGTTCCACAGGCACGTCATGTAGTGGCGCGACATCGTGATCAGCGTGAACAGCGACACGTCCGCGTCGCTGATGATGATGATGATGATGGTGGTTATATGTACCTGCAGTAACGTGATGAAGCATACGCTGCAGATCAGAACTGCGTGGTGTTCCTCAGGCACGTCATGTAGTGGCGCGACATCGTGATCAGCGTGAACAGCGACACGTCCGCGTCGCTGATGATGATGATGATGGTGGTGGTTATATGTACCTGCAGTAACGTGATGAAGCATACGCTGCAGATCCAGAACTGCGTGGTGTTCCACAGGCACGTCATGTAGTGGCGCGACATCGTGATCAGCGTGAACAGCGACACGTCCGCGTCGCTGATGATGATGATGATGATGATGATGGTGGTTATATGTACCTGCAGTAACGTGATGAAGCATACGCTGCAGATCCAGAACTGCGTGGTGTTCCACAGGCACGTCATGTAGTGGCGCGACATCGTGATCAGCGTGAACAGCGACACGTCCGCGTCGCTGATGATGATGATGATGATGATGATGATGATGATGATGGTGGTGGTGGTTATATGTACCTGCAGTAACGTGATGAAGCATACGCTGCAGATCAGAACTGCGTGGTGTTCCACAGGCACGTCATGTAGTGGCGCGACATCGTGATCAGCGTGAACAGCGACACGTCCGCGTCGCTGATGATGATGATGATGATGGTGGTGGTGGTTATATGTACCTGCAGTAACGTGATGAAGCATACGCTGCAGATCCAGAACTGCGTGGTGTTCCACAGGCACGTCATGTAGTGGCGCGACATCGTGATCAGCGTGAACAGCGACACGTCCGCGTCGCTGATGATGATGATGATGATGATGATGATGGTGGTGGTGGTGGTTATATGTACCTGCAGTAACGTGATGAAGCATACGCTGCAGATCCAGAACTGCGTGGTGTTCCACAGGCACGTCATGTAGTGGCGCGACATCGTGATCAGCGTGAACAGCGACACGTCCGCGTCGCTGATGATGATGATGATGATGATGATGATGATGGTGGTGGTGGTCATATGTACCTGCAGTAACGTGATGAAGCATACGCTGCAGATCAGAACTGCGTGGTGTTCCACAGGCACGTCATGTAGTGGCGCGACATCGTGATCATCATCATCAGCGACACGTCCGCGTCGCTGATGATGATGATGATGATGGTGGTGGTGGTTATATGTACCTGCAGTAACGTGATGAAGCATACGCTGCAGATCCAGAACTGCGTGGTGTTCCACAGGCACGTCATGTAGTGGCGCGACATCGTGATCAGCGTGAACAGCGACACGTCCGCGTCGCTGATGATGATGATGATGATGATGATGGTGGTTATATGTACCTGCAGTAACGTGATGAAGCATACGCTGCAGATCCAGAACTGCGTGGTGTTCCACAGGCACGTCATGTAGTGGCGCGACATCGTGATCAGCGTGAACAGCGACACGTCCGCGTCGCTGATGATGATGATGATGATGATGATGGTGGTTATATGTACCTGCAGTAACGTGATGAAGCATACGCTGCAGATCAGAACTGCGTGGTGTTCCTCAGGCACGTCATGTAGTGGCGCGACATCGTGATCAGCGTGAACAGCGTCACGTCCGCGTCGCTGATGATGATGATGATGGTGGTGGTTATATGTACCTGCAGTAACGTGAGGAAGCATACGCTGCAGATCCAGAACTGCGTGGTGTTCCACAGGCACGTCATGTAGTGGCGCGACATCGTGATCAGCGTGAACAGCGACACGTCCGCGTCGCTGATGATGATGATGATGATGATGATGGTGGTTATATGTACCTGCAGTAACGTGATGAAGCATACGCTGCAGATCCAGAACTGCGTGGTGTTCCACAGGCACGTCATGTAGTGGCGCGACATCGTGATCAGCGTGAACAGCGACACGTCCGCGTCGCTGATGATGATGATGATGATGGTGGTGGTGGTTATATGTACCTGCAGTAACGTGATGAAGCAGACGCTGCAGATCCAGAACTGCGTGGTGTTCCACAGGCACGTCATGTAGTGGCGCGACATCGTGATCAGCGTGAACAGCGACACGTCCGCGTCGCGGGTCATCTGCAACAAGGAAACACGTCACACACTCGCAGCAATTATGAGGCGATGTCAAAATTTACTCATAATTATCTCCACCAAGGGCTTCTTAGGGCCAGAGCCCATATAGCGAAGTGCAGCGGAGGGCATTTTTCATTGTCACACCGAGTATACTGTAGTCGACACTATATACGATTATCTTTGAATAAAAATAATTCCGTATTATTAATTCTGACAATTATTCAATAATTATGTGAAAATCATTTCATTTGTACAAAATATTTTATTCTGGAGTTATATACGGCGTCACAAGACCCATCACCAAGCCGAAATCTACTCGTTGTGGACTTCATGCCAAGTCATACTAACCAAAAATAATACCTGGGAAAGGACTTTTCTTTTAATTTTAAAAATTTTTTAAACCGCAATTAAAAGCGCGCGCGTGCAATGCTCGAAATACCTACTTATCCATGGGTCATAGGGCATCTAAAGAACATATCGTCGAGGTAAATGCATCGATTTTGTACCTAATTAGAAAAATTCCATACTAACTTTGAGCCTCAATATCTCATGAACCAGTAACCACCAGTAATTTCCCAGGTATGGTGCCGAAGTAAAAAATGTTCGTTGAGATTGGTACAGCATGGGATTTCAGTTATCGTTAAGGGCCTTTTTACATCCTGTATATGATTTAATGTGCGATTGTCGTAAAATGAAATAGATGTATAGAAATAGTTTGCGTTAGCTTAATGTTAGAATGACTTACGTACCTGTTCACTACAGTAGTTGATATACGGTTGGTTCTGCCATTTGTTTTGTAACTGAGCAGCGTGAAACATTTACACACATTTCGCTTAAAAATATGAAAGCAACTTACAAGGTACAGATAGTCAAGTACACAGAAAAGCGAGAACATCGGTGTAGGATACATGCATAGAACCATTAAGGGCCAGTTTCACCACAGTCTGTGAAATGACCAATTTCGTCTGTATTTATATGGTAGATAGTGCCTATCCAACGGTGGTAAAACAGTGCCTTAATTTTAAATCAAATCCACTGATAGATTATTATTAAAAACCAGTACATATTCGCTTACAGATATGTACATAAATACAAGTTAGCTTAGAGATTTATTTTTATCTTACTAAAATTTTAATAGTTAATTTTAGATTTATTGTAGAATTGCACCAGGATTCAGAAAAGACGAAAGAGATTTGATTCTCTGACCTGATCATAACGTAATTATTTATCCTCCCGACTGATTTTTTTTTATTGTTTTAGGCGGCAAACGAGCAGACGGATCGCTTGATGGTAAGCAATTACCGCCGCCCATGGACACAAGCAACACCACAGGACTCACAAGTGCGTTGCCGCCCTTTGGGTTGGGAAAAGGGATAGGATGAGGAGTGGGATGAGGGAGAAGGAAAGTGGATAGGGACTCCGGCACTCTCACTCACCGAACGAAACGCAACAGTTTAGCTACTGTTACTTTACGTCGATTTTCTGTGAGAGGGTATTCCCCGGGTGTTCCCCGGTCGAGCCGGCCCATTCATGCTGAAATCAGCAAGGCTCTACTACCTTGTTTTTCTCCTACTACTACTACAGTACCTTGTGTTTCTCGAATACTCTATTCGAGACCACTAGGCGTTCCCGAATACAAATGCGTTCGGCCAGCACTGGGCGGGTTATATACTACAATGCTGTTTCGTGTTTAATTCTATACTAACAGATTGTTATGCAAAACTATGGCGCGCGCACCTGATCTTTCGAACTTACTCCTCTCTGTCAACTCCATTTTATACAATGGAAAGAAAGAGGTAACGTGTCGAAGCATTGTCGGCTCATGCTGCGGGATACTGCAAGTCAGGTATCTTCGTGAAATCCATACCATGCCATTCCTATATATTCCTTATCCTTTTTTTCAACAGAAAACTTTTCCTTTAGAAAAAGGTTGACTCAAACTTTTTCTATTGCAATAATTGGGGTGGTCAATCCGAGGGTGCGTGGTGGGTCTGCCTCTTTGTTTCCATTAGTAAACAGAATATAAAGTAGTGTGAATACTGACTGATAGCGAGCAGGGTACGGAGTTGAGTGCCCGGGCGAGGTCGATGGGCCCGACGCACGAGTCCGGCACCTGGTACGGAGGCATCTTCTGACACAGCACCGGGTATAGCGGCTCCACTGCTATACTGGAATGTTGGGAGTAACAAAATATATTGTTATTGTTACGCCATCTATCGGTGAATTAGAAGTGAAACTAGAAGAGATTGAATGTATCGGTGGTTTAAAGGTAATTCAGCTACTCTGTACTAGATGGCGTTGCTGTATCGAGTAATCGACTGTTCGAGATTATTTCGACAGTTTTGTAGAAGCATCTATAATGCGCTAGTGATGTTATCCGGCCAGTATAAATAGAGCTCGAGCGAACGGAACGGACAGTATCAATTGAATATCGAAGCGATAACAAGAAGCGAAGGGAAGTAATTCGAAAGTGTTTAGTGTTGTTCTAGTGGTGTGAATAGTGTGTGTTATTAGTGTTGAAGAATTAAGTGTGTGTATCTAGCGTTATTGTGTTAGTGAATAAAGTTCAATTTAAGTGGCATAGTGAGTTATAATTTATCGTCGAACCCCAGCTCGTAACATTATTCTACTTGTAAAAAATTCTGTTGGGAGATCTGAAGTTTGAAGTTGGTCCAATTCTAGTTAAAAAAAGAGTTATAGCACCAATATGTTGTAGGTACCTATATTGAGAGTGAAGCGTAAAATAATTGAATGAAGTGCGAGTTATACTCGCCCGTGAAGGCTTCTGTAGCAGAGGTATCCATTTACGGGTTTTGAAAATGTAGTACATCTCAAAAAACTTCTGACTACATCTCGCTTAAACAAACAAGCCATCGCGGTTATAAATTAATACGAACAAAAATCTGTATTTACCTAGCGTCGGCCTGCATAAATATCTCCATGTTGAGGCAATTGGCAGCTGAGCCCATCACACAAACCACTTCGCCATAATCCTGCAAAAGAACATGAACATGAATGCCAGAATTTCTATTTCACAACTCACAAACGTTTGTCCTATGCAAAAGGGACAGAAAATAGGAAAGAAGGTTTGGTACTGCAGGGTAAAGCAAGTTGAAGATATCAGATGCATACATTTGATGTCTTCTACTATACTTACTACTTGGTTAACATACATCCATAGACTCACGCCTGTGTCTCAAAGGGGTAGGCAGATGTTACGGATCGCCATTTGCAACGATCCTGACATATCTCTCTTGCTTCGTTCACACATGCATGTTTTTAGGTTTAGGGTACTTCAAACCTGTTTCTTTTTAGGATTAGGAAGTGTGTACCTGCATGATTTTGTGGTTGTGTGGTTGACGGCATAGAATACAAGTGTCACCACCCCCTATCTTTCCGTGGGTGTCGTAAAAGGCGACTAAGGGATAACACGATGCAAATACCATCTTTGCGTAGAGACGGAAAACTCGACATCAAACCCTATACGACTGCCTCGTTGGTTTCGCAGCATAAATGTGCGCGTGGGATCGGGAGGTCCCGGGTTCGATTCCTGGGTCGGCGCAGTGTTATTGGGTTTTTCTGTCACGAATTTCTCAGTAGCAGCACGGAGTCTGGAAATGTGCCCGGTACGGCAATAGGCTCGCCCCTTATTACGTGGGACTAAAGTATATCTGGCGAAAAGTGGGTGTAGAAATACACCTCTGCCCACCCCTTCGGGGATAAAAGGCGTGACGTTATGTATGTGTATGTATGTACCTGCATGATCTGTATCATGAGTTGTACGGAGCGCGGGGTGCAGTCCGTGAACAGAGACACCAGCAGTGGGACGTTGTCAACCTGCTCGATGTGAGGACGGATGTTCTCAATACCGCGCGGTAGCTTAGCCTGGTGGTGAAAAACAAAGTGGGCGAAAGTTAAGCCATGAGACATTATGCAAGCAGGACAATGGTAAAGCTTCAACAGTGATTAACTTGTCATTTCATTTTGACCATTAAATCGTATAGGTAATATTAATTACGTCAATACAAAAAAGACAACAGCGGACTTTCGGCGCGCATACTGCTACCTCAATACTAAATACAGCGCCTTTAGCAGCTGTGCTGTTATCATGCCTGTACAATATACCAAGACCATAAGTCTGTAGAGCCACCAAATTGTGCGAAGCTGTTTACCTTCATTACTAGTATATTTTATATGCCTACCATTCCTGTTGGATGTATAACTGTTTAATTAGTCTAGTTGTCCCAACTTAAGAACGCCCGATCTAGCCAAACTATCTTGTGCTGATGCTCTTCAAAATAAAGGCATTTGAATGATAGAGGATCTTTAAATGCTAGAGGATCAATCTAGCATGATGATTACTGACCCTATTGCTCATGTCAAAGTTGACGGGTGCGGAGTGGTCTGTGGAGTCGGTGAGGCAGGACAGCGAGCGGCACGCGTCCACCGGAGAGCCTTCGTCACACTCCTCTGTGGGAGCTTCGTCGTCTAGCAGGGAGTCTGTTGAACGACGACTTGTTGATATGCTGGCACGCTATTTAGGGGGGGCAGAGAGATATGGCTTGATTAGATGTCTGTAGAACCAGTGCGACAAAACGTAGGTAAGTTGTTAGCTCTTGGACTATATCTGTGTGTACGTCTTGTATTATGTAATAAAGAGTAAAATACTAGATTTAGTTCTGCTTGAAACAATTTGAGTAGGGAGTCTAAGCTGAAAACAGAACTGAGAAATGCCTTTACTACTATAGAAGGAATTATCAATTAAACCTTTTGGTATCATCACATTATCATAGGTGATCAGACCCTAATGCCCAATTTCATATTATATTCTATGTATCGCTGGATTTGGCTACTAGAGATAAATATTTTGCATGGAGCTTATATCAAATATAATATATTTTTAGGTAGCGGAGCGTAAACAGTAAATTATAACATTTTTTTTATATTAACCTTAAAATTAAATAAAAATTACCTTGCGATGTATAAAATCATTGTAACAAGAGTTATAGGCTAAGAGCTGTGCGGCATTTCAAAAGTTCCACAATAAAATACTCCAAACATTTACTTGAAACATACAAAGGCAACGTAACACAGGACAACATACCTTAAGATTAGTGTGCGTAGTGATAGAATGGCGTGCCTTCTTGATCTCGTTGTCGAACTTGACGGTGTTGTGGTCCAGGTTAATCGCCCCCGGGGCGGACATCGACAGCACTTTAGACGTCGCCATCTTTTTGCTAACACGGGTTAAGTACACTTTGTGACTTGACATAGGGATTGTGGGTCGCAATCGAATTCTTGCGATGAACGTTTACGACAGAAATGAATAATAGCTTTGATAGGTCCTTTACAGAAAGTGCGGGCTCCGAGGCAAATGTCTTAGGTACAACCGCGATAACGCAAGGACGACGATGCTCAATAGAATATTAGATGTTTTATAATTTAGATAACGCGGCATAATATGTGGTGAATCTCTTATCATATCATCGTTTGAAAATATGTAATATTGTGATCAAATATATTATAGATTTCTGTCATTTTTTGTTTTTACTGTTGCTATATTTTGAAGCAACTATTTATTTGGCTTAGCCTTATTTATATCACCTTAGTGAGTTAGTTATTTTTCTGTTAAATTTGCATATTATGTTACTTTATGATTAGTTTATTAAAATATAATACGTTTTTAGAGACATTGATAAGAAAATGCCTGTTAGTAGTTCGTGAAAAATATTTTATTTTCTTGCTCATTATAAATACAAACAGACGTTCTCTCGCAAAATGATGTAATAATGTAACATTAGTAACTATTTTGATTCCACCCTATGTTTATAATACTTTGTATATTTTACAAACTCCAGAGAGCTCGAAGACTAAATATGTCAATATGTGGTTGACTGTCTCTACACGTTTTCATGTTAGGAATTATTCTGCATTGTTTCTTTTGACGCCAACTAGGCATGGGCGTTTCCGGATTTTTTAGCAAACCGATACAAATCCGATTTCGGATTTTGAAATCGATTTCAAAAACCGATTTTAGAATTGAATTCAGTACCGGATTTTGGAGCGTAGTTACTAGTTAGTATATTATACGACAAACGAAAACAATCGAAATCTTATTGTTTTGTAGGCATGAGACCAATCATGTCAAACACATCTTTCCAAACTTAAATTTCCTAATAACTATTTGAAATATTACATTAAATAGTTGCAATCTGAATTAGATATTAACACCACGATTTTTTGTTTTATTTTTCTATTCAATATGCAATTCATAAAATCGCCAAAATCCAAAACGATTGTCTTGCTTGGCGACAATTCGCTTCATCTCTTTTGCTCTTTAATTAAACGAATTACTAAGTTAGTGATAGAGAACGAATGAATATGAAAACTCGAAAACGTAAGCTTCAGAATTAGTTTCTAGTTTGGTTAGCAAAACTACAAAAACTTAAATCAAGAAAATATGCTTGTACGGTTTGGTTTGGATTAGATTGTTTGAGTTATCGTGGTATTGTGCGTTTTCTAAAATCGGTTTTCTCATATTGGAATATCAATACGATACGATTTCTGACTGGAATCAGATTTCAGATTCGTTTTGATATATCCGTCACATGCCTAACGCCAACTAATGAAGTGACTTAATTAGAATATAATGAACAGTTTCATTTTATTTATAGTAAATATACTAGCTTTACTTAGGTGAAAATGTATTTTAAAGTCGCACTAGTACCTATTTCAAAAACTTATACGAATGGAGTCTAGGAGCTGTCCGGTATAAAATTAATATTGCTTAATTAGTTAATACTTCTTTTTTACATATTAGTTATATTCTGGCGTTAGTAAACATTGAATGTGGATGTTATGTGGTCAGTGTAGTATATACGAGTGAGTACAAAATGCAAAATCAAATCAATAATGAGCATTTAAATACAACTAAGCTGAAGTGCTAAGCCAAACTTAAATATAACGATGATTCCGCACACATTTGACTAAGAAAGGGTTTTATTTTTTATTTTACTTTATTTTATTTTAACCATTACAAAATTGTAGAGAAAACTTTACAATTATTTAATTTATTGTCAATGAATGATTGAAAATGAATTAAATGTGTACGAAACCATGAAATGAAGATTAAAAATAATTTGCACCTCTGTTATGTCACGATTATTTTAGTCTTTAATGTAAAATTTGTAAGAGATTAGTTACAAGGATGGATTGAAGTTCCCAAGCAAAATTTCTAGTAAGTTTCAAGCCACTCTAACTGCATCTCCATAGGAGTATAATGATAAGTTATTGATGGCTTCGTATAAATAGTTATATTTAAATTTTTTGTTACGGTGTTAGAATGCACACACAAATTAAAAGATGTTTTGCCAAAATTCAGTCGTGTCATGGACTCAGGAACGAGTTATAATATTTTAGCTACCCATACTAAAAACTATTAATAGTATATAAGCCACTATAGACCACTACAATAAATTAATCATTACCTGAACGCCTGGTCAATCTAATTAAATTAGCAATTTCTAAGGCACTTTATAGTTACACAAGTAAACACCTTATAACAAATCCATCTTAATGTGATAAATGCGACAGTGTCTTAGTACTTCTTTGACGTCGCAACGTAACGATGTTATGGTATGACTTATGTGCGGAGATACGCGGCTGGAGAGTACATACAGGCTACTTTAGAAGGCTACAAATTGACATAGGCTACTTTATACCGCCATAACCGTCTAGAAGTGTAGCACCATATAACCGTGAGACAACAGGGTGTTGTGAGCGATAGAGCAAGAACAAACCTATAGTACGCGGGTCGCGGCGCGTCATAGTCGCGAGCGGCGCGCTCCCGGGGCGCCGCCAGCGTCTGCGACGACAGCGGCGACGCGCTCTTACTGCACAACACACGCAACACATGACGACCGCACACGCGTGTACACAAGCACGTGGACGTACGCCCAAACACACGAAGCGTGTGTGGGGGTACGCCGTGTACGTACACGCAAACACACACAGCGTGTGTATACGCACACGTATACGTATACGCAAAAGCATGCACGTATAAGCGTTTACGCCTAATCATGTGAACGCGAGCGTATTTACACACGCGCGTACGGGCATGTATACGTATAAGTGACGATGCACGTGCACGTATACGCAAACACGTGCATGTTCACGTATACTTTGAAGAAGAAGTACGCGTACAGCAGAAATCGGAATAACAATCGTAAGATAATTGTCTTTCGTGATGTTAATTGTATTACGTATACCGTAGGAATTATGTGAATTTTATTAAACTCACAACTTCACAGCATTTTTTTAAATTGCAAGACCAGACTTTAGTGGCTCTGAAATTACCTCTCTAGATGGAGCCGGTCTAAACTTATTCTACAGGACCGTGAAGTCATAAGCGAAACATATGAAAAATGTCGAAGCACTTTTAAATTAGAAGTTCTCATCAAAAATGCCATTGATAATATTTTGAATTTGCTATGTTCCAATACCAAAAATATGATCAAGCTCCTTTCCTTTTTCTGCTGTCGTCCATGGAATTAACTAGGGGAAAGAACATCGAGAAGTATTTTCTTAGGTTAATTAATAAAATAATCGATAATTATCTAAAAAATAACTGTTGAAAAAAGACATAACATGGATTTTCTAGTATATACGGCATAGAGAGCGGTGTATCAATGTGTCTATAACGCACTGTACTAAATATTAAATACTAAAGTCAAATTAAAGACAGTAGAAAATGTCTAAAGTGTTTTTGTGGGGTTCTGATAATATAAATATCTTTCTTTATTACCAAGATAAATGTGTATTTAAAAACATTTCTAATTTAAAATTGCTTTATTGAATTGATTATTTATCATGCTACGACCAAAACTTAATATAATATTTTTCATGATTTTGATGTCTTTACTATATGTTGGGCATCATATGCAAATCTTGATAATTATTAGATATGATATTTATATTGATAACTTCTGAGTCGTTGTGTACCTATGCTTGTATAGATGAGTTTTTATAAATCGAATTAATTGCCAATCAAGCGTCGTGTTATTTTTGACAACAATTTACGACACTGAGCTGTGAATCTGAATACCAAGTGTGCGTGTTACATGGTACCAAGTTAGTTACCACGTATAGTAATGGTTCTGTTAAAGGTAGTGATCGGAATAGGTCGAGCTTTAAGCGACGAGCCAAAGGCAATTAGGTTTCTGGCAAGCCATCCAGTACTTATGAAGGACACGTTTAGCTATATGAAAATAAAACTAATAACCTTCTCTGGTGTTATATCATCAATTGCCTCTAGTCATTTAACCGGCTTGCTTTTAATGTAGGTGTAATTGTTTTGATTTAGATATCAATCAATTTGAATTGATTGATATCTAAATCACGCATTTCCAGAAAAAAATACATTTCAGTATTGCAACTTTTTTATAAGACGGTAAAACTTGTTCCTACTCCGATCTCCAATTATTCGGTGTCAGTAAATCTGTTTCGTTTTAGTGTGGTACATTGTATGCTTGTTAATTATGAACATAGACAACACTCCTGTGAATCTCCAACGGGTTAGGTAGCGGTATATCACAGCATTTCCTGTGCAATCAAACGCAAAATTCGACACCTCAGGAATTGAACCCAATGCAAACATTTTTGTAAAAGTCTGATCACTAGACCAAATATTTACATCGTATATATAGGAGTAGTAAATGGCACATATCGTGAGTTGACAGCTTATACTACGCTAAAGGAATAGAGACTAGAATCATCTAGAATATTGCTGAAGACCGGTGCCGGTTACTATGAATAACCTTTGGGCGGTTTCAGATTAGCGTATTTTTCTGCGCGTATACGGCCGTTTCAGCATACGCGCTTACGCGCGCGCTACACTACGCGCTTTACAAAACCGGACTCGCGTAAACGGGCATACTTCGGCGTATTCGCTCAAAACGGTAGTGACATCTTGTCAGTGTCAACATGGATTCTGACGGCTCAGTGCGTCAACGCTCGTACGAGTTGCGCGTGTGCCAAAAGACGCGCCTATACGATACGCGCCTACATGCGCTTCCAAAAACTAGCTTACACGCGCGTATAAAACGCTAATATGAAATCGCCCTTTATTGCCTGTACTATTAATAATAACAAAAGATACTCTAAATTATATATATATCTTTGTTTATTGATTGATGTAAGCTACTCGTATTTGAAACATACTTTCATAGAGCAATTGAATCCTTTTTCAATATATATATGTTTTTGCACCCATAGCTTCAGACGAAAAGACAGTCAAACGAGACCCAATACTTTGATCGTTGATGACGCTTACTGTCTATCAGTGTTTAAATAAGTCTTGGGTCGAGATAATTGCCAACAGCTGAGGGTATGCTACCATTACTCCGTCTACATTTTTTTTTTACTATTTTTTACCTGACATTATCATCACTGATGAGGCTGATATGACAGTTCCACCCAGACTCCAAGCCCATCTTCTCGCTGAACACCCTGGATCTTAGCTCGTTCTCCTTACTGAAGTGGACGAAGCGAATGCACGCTCGCTCCAGTCTTTCGATCAACTCTACCATGTCGCTTTGGGCTTGGTATTGCATGGTTACCATGCCTATGAATACCTGGAATTTTGATATAATACTTGACTGCACGAACAAAGTAGGAGCTTAAGCTTTCGATCCTCTCACAAAACTGCACAGTGCGTTACTTTTACATAGTCTTTTGGGTGTATCTTTATTTCGAGTAACCGATATTTGTGACTGTGTGATCTACATATTTGAGGGTATGGTGGTTCTATATTCGTTGAAGTCTTTCGCCATACAAGGTTTATATCTAATTCTCTCCATTCCTTTACAAAAAAAGGTAAATAAAACAGTGTTGCACCATAAAATTTGACATAAAAATAAATATAAGGAAAATAATTGGTAGAGTGCCATGGCATGGTCAAGTCGCCTAAACCAAAATCCTGAATTCGGCACTGATAGAGTTAGTAGTCTTTGAAGTCTACTTTGCTTGAAATACGTTCATCGCCAGGCTAGAATGATAATTATAATCATACCAGGGTTTATTGACTACTCACCTGGTTGCACTGCATATCAAAAAAGCCGTCGGCATCTTTCACATCGTCATCAGTCACTTCATTGAATAATAAGGAATCTGTAAATAATAATAATAATAATAATGTCTAGTTCAATTGTATAGTATAGTAGCTGGTATAGTAGAGTATTCGCCATGATTTGTAGTAGAATGGTAGTCACTGGTGTTTTAAGTGGTTGTAGTAGAGCGGTTTTCAGTGATAGGTTTCAGATTAGCGTATTTTTCTACGCGAATACGGTAATTTCAGCGAACGCGCTTAGACCCGCGCTACATTACGCGCTTCAAAAAACCGGATTCGCGTAAACAGGCATATTACGACGTGTTCGCTCGAAACGGTAGTGACATCGCGTCAGTGTCAAGATGGATTCCGACGGCTCGTGCTTATACGAGCTTCGAAGTGCGTCAACGCTTGTAGGAGTTCCGCGTGTACCAAAAGGCGCGCCTATACGCGCCTACATGCCCTTCCAAAAACGAGCTTATACGCGCGTATAAAACGCTAAGTGCGGTTTCAGATTAGCGTTTTATACGCGCGTATAAGCTTGTTTTTGGAAACGCATGTAGGCGCGCCTTTTGGCACACACGCCAGTCGTACGAGCGTTGATGCGCTTCTAAGGTTGTACCTATAAGCCCGACCCGTCAGAATCTACGTTGACAGTGACAAGATGTCACTACCGTTTGGAGCAAATATACCGAAATATGCCCATTTACGCGAGTCCGGTTTATTGAAGTGCGTAATGTAGCGCGGGTGTAAGCGCGTATGCTGAAACGATCGTATACGCGCAGAATAATACGCTAATCTGAAACTGCCCTTATAGTAGGGTGGTCTTCAGTGGTGTATTGGATAGTCGTCAACCTCGTGATACTGTGGTTTTAATTATAGTAATGGAGTGGTCGTTACAGTGGTGATAAAACGGTTGCCAGCATTTTAATAAAGTGGCCGCTAAGTACATACATAATGCTCCATATTCATACACGGTTTTACTCGATCGAGTTAAGCCCGCGGGCTATGACTAGTTACAGAATATTTAATGGAAGTCTGTTTCACAGTCCACAAGTCGATGTTAAACTTTTTCTTGTTTGTTTTTGAGTAAAACCGTATGTGAGTCCGGAGTATAACCAATGAATACAAATTTATAATAGAAGCCCATTTCTTAAGGATTTCGTGTGCCGATTCCAACTGACGAATTGGCGTCACGTCAGTGTAGTTCGTAGTTGGCGCCGTTGGCGGCGCTGGCGTCGTTCTCCGTCTCTCTTGCTCTCGTAGTTATGATACACAGGAGAAACGTTCGTCTCTCTTGCTCTCGTAGAGACAGCTGTCACAGCGCGACTGCCACGCCGCCAAGCGGCAATATGGGTCACACTGGTCACAGAAAGTTTGTCTACAGCGCCCATAAGAAATACGCCCCTATTGTAAATATCTATGCTCTATGGTATAACACTGACCGGTGGAGTGGAAATGTAATGCAGGTGCGTCGGCCCAGTTGGCGGGGGCCAGGGGCGCGTACAGCGCGCGAGAGTCGCGCGGTAACTCCAGGTACTGCGCCGATATCTCCGGGGCGATGCCGCGGGTCAAGGGCCTGCCACCAACATTTACATCAGTCACCTCGCTTAGTTAGTTAGTTGAAAAAACTGCTGCACTCCAGCAGGAAAACACTCAAGCATCTGACTGGCATAATAACCGGCCACTGTCCACTAAATAAGCACCTCTACAATATTGGCGTCACGGACAGCCCACTATGTAGGGGCTGCATGGAGACCGAAGAAACACCCGCTCATGTGATCCTACATTGTACTAGCGTGAGCGACCAACGGACGAGGTTCCTGAACAATCCCAGAACCATGAGCGAAGCCATACGTAACATTGGTCAACTCATGGCATTCTGGAAGGAGCTTTCATGGTATGAGTAGTAGGCGACAGCCGTGTCGCTGCTCACGCACAATGGCCCAATTTAGTGGCTAAGTGCGGATAACACCTGTCCAACTAACAGTCACCTCGCTTCATACAACGCTGCTACTTAAAGCGAATTTCAGGCTGGGTAGAACAGTTAGTGACATTAGACTCTTAATAGTAAAGGCTTGCAATGTTCAAACCAAAAAGGGGATCATCATTTTATTTATTATTATTATTATTTTTTTTATAGTAATAGGCGGCAAACGAGCAGCCGGATCGCCTGATGGTAAGCAATTACCGCCGCCCATGGACACAAGCAACACCACAGGAGTCACAAGTGCGTTGCAGCCCCTTTGGGTTGGGAAAAGGGATAGGATGAGGAGTGGGATGAGGGAGAAGGAATAGGGGATAGGGCCTCCGGCACTCTCACTCACCGAACGAAACGCAACAGTTTAGGTACTGTTACTTTACGTCGATTTTCTGTGAGAGGGTACTTCCCCGGTCGAGCCGGCACATTCATGCTGAAATCAGCAAGACTCTACTACCAAAAAACTTTTTATAGGCTTATGCCTGTATGCCTGAAGCGGTAGGCAGAGTATCTTACTACAGCTACATTTTACCATGCATTTATAAGCCCCACGTAATAGAGGGCGGGCCTATTGCCGTTACCGGGCACTGTGCCAGACTCCATGCTGCTGCTATGAACTTGGAAAGACGCAGTACCACTTTTGCCCGACACAGGAATCGAACCCGGGACCTCCTTACCAGCAGTGAGCAGACGCATGCATTATCCACTGGACCACGGAGGCAGTCATCAGTAAGAAAGTTATCGAAGGTAGTAGAGCCTTGCTGATTTCAGCATGAATGGGCCGGCTCGACCGGGGAAGTACCCTCTCACAGAAAATCGACGTAAAGTAACAGTACCTAAACTGTTACGTTTCGTTCGAGGAGTGAGAGTGCCGGAGGCCCTATCCCCTATACCTTCTTCCTCATCCCGCTCCTCATCCTATCCTTTTTCCCAACCCCAAGGGGCGGCAACGCACTTGTGACTCCTGTGGTGTTGCTTGTGTCCATGGGCGGCGGTAATTGCTTACCATCAGGCGATCCGGCTGCTCGTTTGCCGCCTATTACTATAAAAAAAAGTATTAAAAAGCCTATTACGTGGGATCAAAACACTGGCGAAAAGTGGGCGTTCAATACGCCTCTGCCTACCTCTTCGGGGAGACAGGCGTGAGTGTCTATTCATGTATGTAATGGCCACCAGTTTCGAAACCTCGGTGCCTTTAAAGGGTACTAAAACGGAGCAGATGGCATCATACTATACGCATCGCTAGTTGCAAAACGTTTTATCTACATGGCCACCTAACTTCACTATCGTAGAATTATTCCTTCATATCATCTCTCGCTATTTGATAATATGTGATCTCGCCACGGATCTCGCATATAGATAATATGTGATCCAAAAGAAGTCAGGCCAGATGTCCCAGACCATTTTTCCAACGACATACAAACTCATAAAGAGATATACAGGGTTGATACGACGGTATGACTTTATTTTAAACCCCATATAGTACGTGACATATACAAGCTCTATACCAAATTTCAGTTAATAGGGTAGTTTCCAGGGTCAAAATAATTACATTTTATTTAGTCCGTATTTTAGATTATAAAAAAATATTGGACACCTATTTTTTCTTTTTTCGGTTAAATAAATAATAATAAAGATATTGCCCATCAAAGTTACGTGTGACGTCACCTAGTGCGAAAAAATGCAGCACGGAGTGACGTTATACGTAACTTTAATGAGCTATATGTTGGTCATTTTTGCTTTAATTTACAAATAAAAATACGTATCGCTTATTTTTGAATAATCTAAAGGACGGACGTATAAAACTTTTTCGTTAACTAGCCTATTACAATAAAAATAGAAGAGATAAACACATACTTGTAAGCGAAGGCGGTGCAGTAGGCTGTGAGCGAGTTCCGCTGATAGAAGTCGATGATCTTCTTGCGATCGGAGGGAGTAATGGACGTGAGGTCCCGTCCATTCCAGTAGTCCACGCATGAGTCTAGGATTATGTCTGCCGTGCCCTACGAAACACACAAATAAAGTTGAAGGAAAAATGTGCTATTCTGATGTATAAGCTATATTACTGCCAAGTTTCATCTTGATCTCTTCAGTAGCTTTTGCGAAAAAGAGGGACAAACACTCATCCATCCTTATTAACGTAAAACAAGACTCACATGAGTGGTCCTCAGCACATGTGTAATATGTGTATGATTCACGCGTCGTATGTTTTGGCAGCACGTTTGTTTATTTTTCCCCTATACACGTCTATGTTGGGCTAGCCGCATCGCAAAATACGACACTTGGGGCACACCATATAAGTTTCCAGCAGTCAAAGCGCTAACTTTTACATTTGTAACGTCAACAGCCACTATAATTTTCGCAGTAAAATAGTAGGGCACACTGACGCATAATATGATAAGACATTTTGTAATATTTTAGTTGTTAACGTATTAACGTGTCAAAAATATCGACATTCACAGTACCTATTGGGCATCCCTAGTTCCATGTACCTAGACAAGTCGGCGCCAGCGGCGCATCGGTGATCGGTGACTCTCATCAAACGTTTAGTT
The DNA here is from genome assembly GCA_944739405.2 of Euclidia mi. Taxonomy (NCBI): domain Eukaryota; kingdom Metazoa; phylum Arthropoda; class Insecta; order Lepidoptera; family Erebidae; genus Euclidia; species Euclidia mi. Next base: position 124,293,264 of record OX123182.2, on the reverse strand, counting down.
AGTTGCTTGCAAGTTTCTGTGAATCAAGGTTCAGTAGTTTCCAAGTTAGTTGCGAACAGCCAGAACGGCGGGAGACTTTTCTACAAAATGGTAGCGATATAGCACATACCTGTGTCAACATCTGCAGCTGGTTGGCGTGGTCCTTAACGAGCACAGCGAGCATGTGCGGCAGCGGAACCTTGACGCGCGTGCTCAGGTGCAGCGAGCGCACGAACCGCGTCTCGCGACGGATCGTGTCCGCTTGCTGACATACAGACAGACAAGGTAACAATATGAGCGAGCTACTACAGAACCACACTCTTCTTTTTGGAGTAGTATTTAACTCTTAAAACTCTGTCTCTTTGTCCGTGTGGTGACGGATTAAGAATACGGAATGTCACCACCCCATATCATCACATGGGTGTCGTAAGAGCCGACAGAGGGAGCATATTATGCAGAGAACAGCACTGTAAGAGAAGGAAAACTTGATATAAACCCTATACCCGTTTGGCCAGCGTGGTATATAGTAGGCCAATTCCTCCTTTCAAAGGAGAGGCCTTGTCCAGCAGTGTTAAGGGCTGGTGATGGTGGATTTAACTCTTCCCCTATTTATCTCTAAATTCTACAAAAAAGTATACCTTTGTTCCACCGGAAATACTTATTGCACCACTAAATATTTCATAATGAACACCTGTTTTTTGTCCGTTGCAAAACTTTAATAAGACAATTAATCTTTTCAATCAAAGAAGCATTTAAAATTTTAGTTTTACTCAACAATGAAATAATTGATTTAATAAGAGTGGATAAGTACTACAAGTTTAAATAAATAGAACTCACCAAATGTCTAAATATCGCGAGACACTCCTGCACCTGGTACGACTGAGTGACGGCATCAGTGAATCCTATCTGCTTGGCCAGTTCGCACAGGCACCGTCTGTTCGTCACGGGCACCAGGTCTTCGCTGTCAACATAACATGTTTTCAAGCGAATAATAGCGATTAAAGCCAGCATCTACGACTAGTGAAAGCAGCAAGTGTGTATTTTCTATAGTTTTGTCGCTTGTGTGTTAGCAGAACACCTATAGGATAATGTTGATTTGTCGAATCTATACTGGAGGTGGGGCACCTGCGAGATCCAGTATCATAGTATCCAGTGTATAGTGTGTGTGGGTGCTGATTATGAGACATGCCTATATTGCGGCTGGCACGAGAGGTGCGTGTGTACTGTGTGTAGTGTTGTTAAGGTGACGTATAGATCGGTTCACGAAAGTTGACCACAAATGGCGGCCGGCGCGCATATGTACATTCGTGCACCAATGGCGTGGCTCCATTCTTGATGCATTTAGCGAATGCGTCAAGAACGGAGCCACACCATTGGCATTCCACCCGCACCTCACCCCGCACCTCCACGGGGACCTAAAAAATGATTTCTGCGCAGTGGTCATCTTTCATGAACCGACCTATGCCTACTGCTGCGACTCGGACATAAGGTGCGTGTGTAGTGTTAATTAATGAGGTGACGTTCAGATACTGCGGCTGGTACATGAGATGTGTGTTGTTACTGTGACGTACCCATACTGCGCCTCGCATGTGAGGTGTGTGTGTATGTGTGTAGTGTACTGGTGATGAGGTGACGTACCTATACTGCGCCTCGCACGTGAGGTGTGTGTGTGTAGTGTACTGGTGATGAGGTGACGTACCTATACTGCGCCTCGCACGTGAGGTGTGTGTGTGTGTGTGTAGTGTACTGGTGATGAGGTGACGTACCTATACTGCGCCTCGCACGTGAGGTGTGTGTGTGTGTGGAGTGTACTGGTGATGAGGTGACGTACCTATACTGCGCCTCGCACATGAGGTGTGTGTGTGTGTGTGGAGTGTACTGGTGATGAGGTGACGTACCTATACTGCGCCTCGCACGTGAGGTGTGTGTGTGTGTAGTGTACTGGTGATGAGGTGACGTACCTATACTGCGCCTCGCACGTGAGGGGTGTGTGTGTGTGTGTGTAGTGTACTGGTGATGAGGTGACGTACCTATACTGCGCCTCGCACGTGAGGTGTGTGTGTGTGTAGTGTACTGGTGATGAAGTGACGTACCTATACTGCGCCTCGCACGTGAGGTGTGTGTGTGTAGTGTACTGGTGATGAGGTGACGTACCTATACTGCGCCTCGCACGTGAGGTGTGTGTGTGTGTGTGTGTAGTGTACTGGTGATGAGGTGACGTACCTATACTGCGCCTCGCACGTGAGGTGTGTGTGTGTGTAGTGTACTGGTGATGAAGTGACGTACCTATACTGCGCCTCGCACGTGAGGTGTGTGTGTGTGTGTAGTGTACTGGTGATGAGGTGACGTACCTATACTGCGCCTCGCACGTGAGGTGTGTGTGTGCGTGTAGTGTACTGGTGATGAGGTGACGTACCTATACTGCGCCTCGCACGTGAGGTGTGTGTGTGTGTGTAGTGTACTGGTGATGAGGTGACGTACCTATACTGCGCCTCGCACGTGAGGTGTGTGTGTGTGTAGTGTACTGGTGATGAAGTGACGTACCTATACTGCGCCTCGCACGTGAGGTGTGTGTGTGTGTGTGTAGTGTACTGGTGATGAGGTGACGTACCTATACTGCGCCTCGCACGTGAGGTGTGTGTGTGTGTAGTGTACTGGTGATGAAGTAACGAACCTATACTGCGCCTCGCACGTGAGGGGTGTGTGTGTGTGTGTAGTGTACTGGTGATGAAGTGACGTACCTATACTGCGCCTTGCACGTGAGGGGTGTGTGTGTGTGTGTGTAGTGTACTGGTGATGAAGTGACGTACTTATACTGCGCCTCGCACGTGAGGTGTGTGTGTGTAGTGTACTGGTGATGAAGTGACGTACCTATACTGCGCCTCGCACGTGAGGTGTGTGTGTGTGTGTGTAGTGTACTGGTGATGAAGTGACGTACCTATACTGCGCCTCGCACGTGAGGGGTGTGTGTAGTGTACTGGTGATGAAGTGACGTACCTATACTGCGCCTCGCACGTGAGGGGTGTGTGTGTGTGTGTAGTGTACTGGTGATGAAGTGACGTACCTATACTGCGCCTCGCACGTGAGGTGTGTGTGTGTGTGTGTGTAGTGTACTGGTGATGAAGTGACGTACCTATACTGCGCCTCACACGTGAGGGGTGTGTGTGTGTGTAGTGTACTGGTGATGAAGTGACGTACCTATACTGCGCCTCGCACGTGAGGGGTGTGTGTGTGTGTGTAGTGTACTGGTGATGAAGTGACGTACCTATACTGTGCCTCGCACGTGAGGTGTGTGTGTGTGTGTGTGTGTGTAGTGTACTGGTGATGAAGTGACGTACCTATACTGCGCCTCGCACGTGAGGGGTGTGTGTGTGTGTGTAGTGTACTGGTGATGAAGTGACGTACCTATACTGCGCCTCGCACGTGAGGTGTGTGTGTGTAGTGTACTGGTGATGAGGTGACGTACCTATACTGCGCCTCGCACGTGAGGTGTGTGTGTGTGTGTGTAGTGTACTGGTGATGAGGTGACGTACCTATACTGCGCCTCGCACGTGAGGTGTGTGTGTGTGTGGAGTGTACTGGTGATGAGGTGACGTACCTATACTGCGCCTCGCACATGAGGTGTGTGTGTGTGTGTGGAGTGTACTGGTGATGAGGTGACGTACCTATACTGCGCCTCGCACGTGAGGTGTGTGTGTGTGTAGTGTACTGGTGATGAGGTGACGTACCTATACTGCGCCTCGCACGTGAGGGGTGTGTGTGTGTGTGTGTAGTGTACTGGTGATGAGGTGACGTACCTATACTGCGCCTCGCACGTGAGGTGTGTGTGTGTGTAGTGTACTGGTGATGAAGTGACGTACCTATACTGCGCCTCGCACGTGAGGTGTGTGTGTGTAGTGTACTGGTGATGAGGTGACGTACCTATACTGCGCCTCGCACGTGAGGTGTGTGTGTGTGTGTGTGTAGTGTACTGGTGATGAGGTGACGTACCTATACTGCGCCTCGCACGTGAGGTGTGTGTGTGTGTAGTGTACTGGTGATGAAGTGACGTACCTATACTGCGCCTCGCACGTGAGGTGTGTGTGTGTGTGTAGTGTACTGGTGATGAGGTGACGTACCTATACTGCGCCTCGCACGTGAGGTGTGTGTGTGCGTGTAGTGTACTGGTGATGAGGTGACGTACCTATACTGCGCCTCGCACGTGAGGTGTGTGTGTGTGTAGTGTACTGGTGATGAGGTGACGTACCTATACTGCGCCTCGCACGTGAGGTGTGTGTGTGTGTAGTGTACTGGTGATGAAGTGACGTACCTATACTGCGCCTCGCACGTGAGGTGTGTGTGTGTGTGTGTAGTGTACTGGTGATGAGGTGACGTACCTATACTGCGCCTCGCACGTGAGGTGTGTGTGTGTGTAGTGTACTGGTGATGAAGTAACGAACCTATACTGCGCCTCGCACGTGAGGGGTGTGTGTGTGTGTGTAGTGTACTGGTGATGAAGTGACGTACCTATACTGCGCCTTGCACGTGAGGGGTGTGTGTGTGTGTGTGTAGTGTACTGGTGATGAAGTGACGTACTTATACTGCGCCTCGCACGTGAGGTGTGTGTGTGTAGTGTACTGGTGATGAAGTGACGTACCTATACTGCGCCTCGCACGTGAGGTGTGTGTGTGTGTGTGTAGTGTACTGGTGATGAAGTGACGTACCTATACTGCGCCTCGCACGTGAGGGGTGTGTGTAGTGTACTGGTGATGAAGTGACGTACCTATACTGCGCCTCGCACGTGAGGGGTGTGTGTGTGTGTGTAGTGTACTGGTGATGAAGTGACGTACCTATACTGCGCCTCGCACGTGAGGTGTGTGTGTGTGTGTGTGTGTAGTGTACTGGTGATGAAGTGACGTACCTATACTGCGCCTCACACGTGAGGGGTGTGTGTGTGTGTAGTGTACTGGTGATGAAGTGACGTACCTATACTGCGCCTCGCACGTGAGGGGTGTGTGTGTGTGTGTAGTGTACTGGTGATGAAGTGACGTACCTATACTGCGCCTCGCACGTGAGGTGTGTGTGTGTGTGTGTGTGTGTAGTGTACTGGTGATGAAGTGACGTACCTATACTGCGCCTCGCACGTGAGGGGTGTGTGTGTGTGTGTAGTGTACTGGTGATGAAGTGACGTACCTATACTGCGCCTCGCACGTGAGGGGTGTGTGTGTGTGTGTAGTGTACTGGTGATGAAGTGACGTACCTATACTGCGCCTCGCACGTGAGGTGTGTGTGTGTGTGTGTAGTGTACTGGTGATGAGGTGACGTACCTATACTGCGCCTCACACGTGAGGGGTGTGTGTGTGTGTAGTGTACTGGTGATGAAGTGACGTACCTATACTGCGCCTCGCACGTGAGGGGTGTGTGTGTGTGTGTAGTGTACTGGTGATGAAGTGACGTACCTATACTGCGCCTCGCACGTGAGGTGTGTGTGTGTGTGTGTGTGTGTGTGTAGTGTACTGGTGATGAAGTGACGTACCTATACTGCGCCTCGCACGTGAGGGGTGTGTGTGTGTGTGTAGTGTACTGGTGATGAAGTGACGTACCTATACTGCGCCTCGCACGTGAGGGGTGTGTGTGTGTGTGTAGTGTACTGGTGATGAAGTGACGTACCTATACTGCGCCTCGCACGTGAGGGGTGTGTGTGTGTGTAGTGTACTGGTGATGAAGTGACGTACCTATACTGCGCCTCGCACGTGAGGGGTGTGTGTGTGTGTGTAGTGTACTGGTGATGAAGTGACGTACCTATACTGCGCCTCGCACGTGAGGGGTGTGTGTGTGTGTAGTGTACTGGTGATGAAGTGACGTACCTATACTGCGCCTCACACGTGAGGGGTGTGTGTGTGTGTGTAGTGTACTGGTGATGAAGTGACGTACCTATACTGCGCCTCGCACGTGAGGGGTGTGTGTGTGTGTGTGTAGTGTACTGGTGATGAAGTGACGTACCTATACTGCGCCTCGCACGTGAGGGGTGTGTGTGTGTGTAGTGTACTGGTGATGAAGTGACGTACCTATACTGCGCCTCGCACGTGAGGGGTGTGTGTGTGTGTAGTGTACTGGTGATGAAGTGACGTACCTATACTGCGCCTCGCACGTGAGGGGTGTGTGTGTGTGTGTAGTGTACTGGTGATGAAGTGACGTACCTATACTGCGCCTCGCACGTGAGGGGTGTGTGTGTGTGTGTAGTGTACTGGTGATGAAGTGACGTACCTATACTGCGCCTCGCACGTGAGGTGTGCGCAGAAGTGCGCGTAGGTGTGTCGCGGCGCGGGCGCGCACGTGTTGAGCAGCGCGGCGAGCCCGAGCGGCTTGAGGCGCGCGAGGTGTTGGCGCCAGCGCTGGTCGTCGAACTCCACGCAGAACGGCGCGTTCTGGTCGTGCGTCAGGTCCAACACCTAGGAGGTGCAAGCGAAATTGTAGAAGTATACACGTTGATTTTTTATTGGTTTAGGAAAAAAATCTCATATCCGAAATAAAATCTTCCATTCAAATTCAAAATCTAAATTCGCGTAACACCTAAAACAAAAAAAGTTATAAAAGTCAGTAACTGTTGGCAATACGTAGTAACGCACGACTCTTTACGAGTTGTGTTCGAGCGCCGCGCGGTCATGACCTTGCCGCGCGCGCCACCGTCAGTTGTTACCTACAGCGGTTGTAGGACTTTTAGGTAGTTAGTACGGGCTGATAGTGATTTACGTAATTTACGTAGAAAACACTATTTAGGTAATTACGATGCCAATAATTTTAAACACATTTTTTTTCTTCTTTTGTTCTCTTTTTAAGTACACGTCGCTTCTTCTGTGTTCTCTCCAAACACGTAATATATACAACCCATAATACTCGACTTATTACGTAACACGGACACAAAGTGATGGGACAAAACGATGTCACGTTTTGTCCCATCACTATCTCGCTGACCTAATTTCTTAAGTCTCCAAGGCTGCGAACTGCCGGCCCAAGCCAATTGAACCCGACCACAGTCGAACGTGATTGGACACAAGTGGCGCATTGCGCCCGCGTCACGCCACCGCTATTGGCCCATTGTTGAAATGCAGACGGGGCCTCTCAAGTGAGGCGCGCGCGCAGGGAAGGGCGGGTATTGCTGTTCAATGACCAATGCCTAGTACCTATGTGTGTATACAGTGTATATGACACGATCGAACGGATTTCGTTAGCGCGGAATCGGTGATACTTCGTGTCCTCGAACTATTAAATTATTACTCAATATTTTTTTACTTTTTATTTCAAATATTATTAGCTGGTTAGGTTCTTTTAACGATAAGTAAGAAGATGGCTTTCGCTCCAAAACCAATAAAAAATCAGCGTGTATAACTGTGTGGAGGAATAAGTTATAGTATAGTGCTCAACTGTTCATCCAACTAGAGGGAGGACTGTCTTACCAGGCCTGGTGTTCGTGCCTGGTGGACTGCAGGCCGACGATAGCATTTGAAATCATGTATAAAGTAATCGAGTGCGAACACTTGCATTGCGCGATGCAGGATCTTGTTCCGTCGTTATCGTTAGATGTCGCATGTGTTGGTTGTCTTCATATTGTTAAGACTGCTATACAGGCTCAATAGCGACATACGAATATACGAATGGCGCTTTATCTTTTAGAGCGGCCAGTAGCAGATAAGAACACTGGCCTCCAGGTGACCCGAGAAATGGCCTCATAAACTCGGCTGTGTTCAGAACGATTCATTACATCTCAATCATTCAAAAAAAAGGTTAAAGGTTTTTAATTTTAACAACAAAATCCGACGTAGCATTATTTCATTGACGTCATTGCTGCATTCGACACATTTAACATCTAAAGAATACTAAAGAACAATAAGTCTCGGCGCCTCTCCAGAAACATACACTACTAATAAGAAACCTTGAATTAGTTGCTCACACAAATACATTTGAAATTTCAACCAACATGCATTCTCTGAGTACTATTTAAATATGTCCTCACTCAAGGAAGTATGCTCGCACCTATACTATTCAAAATTTGACACCCGCAACTCTTCATTAAAAATAGCACCAAAATAGTTAAACGATATCAAACAGCACAGTTGCCAACAAACATTTATTAAAAGAGACAATAAACAAGTATTACATACCAAAGGTAACAATAATAAATCGTAAGTACCAAACACCTGAGGCTTTACAAAATATTTAGTTTAAGATGACTAGAAATGTTGTGACTATCAACTAATCTAATCATTTGACGACGATAGTGTATACATGGGTAAATGCTGCAATGGCTAGCGTTCAATCTAAATACATAATAATTTAATACAGATTTATTAGGCCTTACATCAGGTCGTGAACCAGATAGAAGCTGCTATACAACGAAAAAGCATCTGTCTGGGCACCTTCATTGATATAGAAGGAGCCTTCGACAAGACAAACTTTTCCAGCATAAGCAACGCCCTAGCCAGGCATGGTGTGGATCAGATGCTCATACAGTGGATCCAAAACATGCTCAGCAAAAGGGTAGTGCGCCTGCACGGCGACACTCAGACAGCCTTGATAACTAAAGGATGCCCGCAGGGAGGTGTACTCTCCCCGCTTTTGTGGAACTTAGTCATCAATGAACTCATAGACAAACTCAACGCGAGATACTTCTACACAATAGGTTATGCAGATGATCTAACCATACTCACCTCAGGTAAGGTAACCAGTACAGTGTACGACCTAACCCAACAAGCCCTACGCATAGTAGAGTGGTGGTGTAATGAGTACGAATTATCTGTAAACCCGACGCGCGCTGGGTACTTACCGACTGCCCAGGTTATTCGATACAGAGCTTAAGCTGTCTACCGAGGTCAAGTACCTGGGTGTCACTCTCGACAGCAAATTGACATGGAACGGCCACATGGAAAATAAGCTCATTAAAGCCAGCATCATCTTCTGGCAGTGCAAGAAGATAATAGGTAAACGCTGGGGCCTATCCCCCAAAATTGTCTTATGGCTCTATAAGACAATAATACGTCCGATGATAAGCTACGGCGCAGAAGTGTGCTGGCCTCGGACCAACCTAACAACGGCCGCCAACAAGCTTCAAAAGCTTCAAAGACTTGCATGCCTAGCGGCCACGGGCTGCATGAAAACTACACCTACAGCGGCACTCGAAGTGTTGCTGGACCTGCCTCCTCTGCACCTGTTCATACAACAGGAAGCAACGATGTCGGCGGTCCGGCTAAGAGCTCTGAAGCTCTGGAAAGACACAACACCCCGCATACTAACAACGTAAATACACTTTTTAAAGAAGTTCCTCTCACACAAGCCTTTGGCGACCGAATACCGAAACAATTTGTGTTCGACAAGAAATACAAAATCCAACTGTACGAGGATCTGCACGAAGGAGCGGTTAATCACAACGAGCTCACGATCTTCACAGATGGGTCTAAGACTGATACAGGTAGGGGTTCAGGAGTATTCTCCGAGGACCTAAACATCAACATCGCAGCACCGCTGGGTGCCTACAACACGGTCTACCAGGCCGAATGTTTTGGCATAATCCTAGCTGCCACAGCAATCATGGTACGTGAGGTAAGGGAACGATCCATTAGGATCCTCTCAGATAGTAAGGCTGTCCTCTCAGCCCTCAAAAGCCATACTATCACCTCGGCACTCATGCTTGAATGCCACCAGAAACTAACAGAGGTAGGTAAACATAACAAATTAACACTGCAATGGATCAAGGGCCACAGTGGCTCAAGAGGGAATGACGCAGCCGACGTACTTGCCAGAAGAGGGGCCACTTTAAAGGTGGTGGGTCCCGAGCCCATTATTCCCCTCTCTTCTGGTTTTTATCGCAACCTGGTAAGAAATAGGACCAGGACCCAACACAACCAGTTCTGGATTGGTATTGAAACATGTAGGCAGGCCAAGGAGGCTCTTCCCGCAGTAGATGGCTATCATACGCCAAACAAATCCTCCGGCTGTCCAAACAACAACTACGGACAGTCACGGCCGCCTACACAGGACACGGATTCTTTAATAAACACCTATTTACTATAGGTATCACCGACAGCCCGCTGTGCAAGGCCTGTATGACAGCAGACGAGACGGCAACCCACCTGCTCCTCGACTGCCCTGAGGTCGCACAGTACAGGCAGCAGTACCTGACCAGATACAGCACCCTGAGGGAAGCCGTGGGCCACATCAGGAGTCTGCTGGCCTTCCTCGAAGAGCTGGGGTGAGAGCGCACGCAAAATACACGCCAAGACGTGGAGTTGCAGAAACAGCCCGTGCCATCAAGTATCAAGTACAGATTTATTGTGCGATCAAAATCGAAAATCAGATGAAACAAATCGAGTAGTTGGGCATGTTGCCTATGATTTACGATTTTTAGGATTCTTCAAGAAGATAAATACATCAACTTATAAGAGTACCTGTATCACACGTAACTAAATACCAAAAATAAATGACAACTTTGAAAGGTATGCTTAGTCTATATCTCTGATCTAATACGAATCCAAAACAGTTACCTAAGTAATTATTTTAACAACTAGTCTACAACTTACCTCAACAATAGTACTGGGCTCCGAGGACGGTTTCCCATCAGCTCTTAGACCGTCAGGATCTGCGGTATCACTGTGGTGTCCCATAGACCCCACCAGGCTCGTCTTGCTAGAGTTGTTCGAGCCTGGACTCGAGTTGCGAAGGAAGAATACCTTCTCGGCAGTGGGGTTAGGCCACGAGAGTATACCCTTCTTGTCTACGCAGGTTAGTGCCTGAAAAAAAGTTGTGAGATTTTTTGAGATTAGGGAAATATATAAAATTATTATCCCAGAGTTTTCATATATAATATACAACGTAATGGAACCGTGGCTATATTTTGAATAACATTGTAGAAAACAATGCTTTAGAAAAATATAAGAGCCACTTGTTACCGGGATGTGCCCGGTTGATTGTAGAAACACCTAGGTAGGTTTTCATAAAAACTTTTTAAAGAAAAGTCGCTTGCGCACGCTCAAGCAAGATCAAACTTACTTGATACTACTTGAAACTTGATCGCACGGGCTGTTTCCACAACTCCACGTCTTGGCGTATATTTTGCGTGCGGGTGGGAATGGTGTCGTCATTCGAGCCACCCCAGCTCTTCGAGGAAGGCCAGCAGACTCCCTCAGAAGATCAAACTTATTAAACAAACTGGCGCAAACTTCACGTTTATATTTATTGTGGGTATGATGAGTGGCGGTCAGAATGTTCAGGAACGTCTTGTCGAGTAACATGAGACTCGCTGGCTAAAGTTTTTAATTATAAGTTATACAGAATACATACCGACAGTGAGCCCAGCACGTGAACAATGTTAGCAGTCCTGCACACCATGTCCTCTCTGCCCGTCAGAATGTTCAGAAACGTCTTGCCCAGTGACTTGAGACTCTCTGGCTGAAGGTTGGACTCACTCATCGCTTGGATGAGCGGGTCACTTGCCTCCTCCGATATTGAACAAGACTTCGGACGGATGTATTTCTGACGTGTTTCTGATAGGAGTTTGAATCTGAAAAGGTTGAACGAAGAATGTGATGCATATCGTAAAAGACATTTCAAAACTAATGTACGTAAGCGGTTTAATTCAATTTTCTAAGTCAATTCGGTCGATAAACAGAAACTATATGAAGCACACTTCTAGTTATTGTAAAACATAGATAAAGCAATTATATGTAGATTAGGTGACATCATAACGCTAGGAGGATGATGACAATAATATTATACCACTGAGCTGGTCTGAAACTTGATGGGAGTGAGTGAAGCAAGTGAGGTATGTCAAGATCGTTGCAAATGGCGTTCCGTAGTCTCTGCCTTCCCCTCCGCGAAACAAGTGTGAGTCTATGTATGTATGTATGAGCTGGTCTGATGATGGAGCTTGGAATCGATATGGCCATAAATAAATACGCACTTTAATTTTTTTGTCCATGTGGGGACGGATTAAGAAATTTATTAAGAATACGCAATGTCACCACCCCATATCATCCTATGGGTGTCGTAAGAGCTGACAGAGGGACCATACTATGCAGAGAACAGCACTGTAAGAGAAGGAAAACTTAAAACAAACCCTATACCAACCCGTTTGGCCAGCGTGGTATAGTAGGCCAATTCCTCCTTTCAAATGAGAGGCCTAGTCCAGCAGTGGACTGTAAGGAGCTGATGATGAATTTTACAAAGGTATGTCCACCTACCTAGCTAGCCCATAGCAGTTGAGCGTGACCCAGGCTATGGGGAATATGATCTGCAGCAGCGGGATCGAAGCGGCGATGGTCTGCAGGAAGTATATCTCTGTCCAGTGCGTCACCCCGGGCAGGTGGTACACGTGTCTGACGAACGACGCTATCACCACGATGGATATCACTAGCGGGAGGACTATGCCCTCCATTATCTTTACTGTGCACTGCGGAGAGAATGTTGTTACTTTTAACCACTGACGGATTTTGGTTTCACTCAGAATCATGCAAGGACTCTTGAATCTGGTGAGTGGAGATATCAATAGACTGCCATGCAGAGAATATCGGGTTCGAATCCACGGTGCTCATCACTGGCTTATGGGAGTTATGTGCGTAATTAACTGTTAATTATCACTTGACCCGTGTCTCGGAACACGTTAAACTGTCGGTCCCGGTTGTTATGAAGATCTTTGATAGTCCTTATACGGAGTCAGTACCTCTGAATAAACTGCTGCTAGCCTTAACCATGGAATATCGCTATCCGATTGGGTTGCGGAGGTCAGACAGGTAGCCGCTCTGTGGGAAAGCTAATATTCAGTCAAATCCAGTTAGACTTGTAAGGGGAGCCCGGGTTCCAACAGCATGACGCTAGGACGATGAATTGATTGAAGTTTCTATAACTTAATCTATCATCCTTAGTGTAGGAGATCATATAAGATGGCAGTACTTACCAGGTACCGTTGCTTTTCAAACACGGTGACAGGCCTGATGGTGGCCTGCTCGAGAGCCAGTTTCAAGTTCTTTAAGTACGGCGTCTCGCACATCCTGTACGCCTTGTTCTGGTGCGGGCTCCGGATCCGAGGGGTTGTGAAGTTGTCTTTTTGCTATAAACGTAATAAAAACTATCCTTAAGACTTGGAAGGAACAATTGGTAAGTATACGATACTAGAGGACGCCTGCACATATTTTTTAATTTATCTGTTTTGACCGCTCCCGTGGGTACTTCGGGAAATCCCTTCTTAGTGCACCCCTACGGTCCCCAAGGAACATACATGCCAAATTTCAGCTTCCTGCGCCCAATAGTTTCGGCTGTAGCTTGTCTGTCAGTCAGTCAGTAACGCAAGGATTTTATATATACAAATTACACTTCAATCCGACTCTCTGATTAGAGCGAGTGAAATCTACGCAGTATCGATTCACCCAAGGATAAATGAGTGCGAATTAAAAAATTCTAAGATTAGTGGCATCATTGTGGAAGGTAGCGATAGCCGAGTGGATATACCAACAGACTGCCATGCAGAGGGTATCGGGTTCGAATCCAGCGCGCGCACCAAAGACTTTTCGGAGTTATGTGCGTATTGAATTGTTAATTATCGCATGTCCCGTGCCTCGGAGAGCACCTTAAGCCGTCGGTCGCGGTTGTCATGAAGATCTTTGACAGTCGTTACAGGGCGTCAGTACCTTCTAAATAAACTGACACTAGTCTAAACCATGGAATATCGCTATCCCTTCGGGTTGCGGAGGTCAGACAGGCAGTCGCTCTGTGGAAAAGCTAATATTCAGCCAAATCCGGTTAGACTAGTAAGCGGACCCCAGATTGAAACTGGGATAACGCTAAGAGAAAGAAGAAGTGGCATCATTGTGATGAGAAAAAGGCCCATCAAATCTTTTTAACATGATCTTAGCAACATATACAGCGGCAGCTCTATATTTTCTATTCTTTTTTTACTTTCTATCCTTACACAAAACCCGACTCGTATCAGAATTCGTTAGCCCAGTCCGTGATTGTCAAGGGACTTAAAAGGGGCCACCATACTTGATTGGTAGGGGTTTCCCTGGCTACTTTACCAGACATATCATCAATCTCTCGCACAACAAATTTGCTTATGGTTATGGCTTATGGTCCAGGGTTGCAAATACAGTTAAATGAAACAAGCAAGATCTGACGGCGCAGATGGCGTTGCTGTTTGGGCCGCTGGGCACTGTGGCACGTCATCGTCATCATCAGCATTTATCAGTCCACTGCTGAACGTAGGCCTATATCCTATGGCACCCCAATGGACTTGACATCCATCTTTGTGTCCGTTAATTATTAAATATTTGTAAAGTCCCCTGGGATCTGTATTTGCACAGTCCCTGGATCATTAACAGTGCGAGGTTGTCCTTTTAAAAGAGAAGAAGAGAGGATCTTACCGGTGTACTAGGCTGGAATATTTGTCCGAAGAACAATTCGGGGTCCTCGGGCTGCAGGCCCCGGCAATGGCCTGGCACCTCCTGCCCCGGGCGTAGTACTATCACATCGCCTTCTACCAATAGTGCCCATGGCAGGTTCACTATCATGGCTGTAATTAATAAATCATAAATAAGTAACAATCAATCATTATCATACTTTAAAAAAAGAAAAAAATCATCAATATTTATAAAACTCTTGCGTTACTTCAGCGTTCCTGGCTGACCGATAGACAACACACAGCCCAAACTACTGGGCGACAGAAGTTAAAAGTTGGCATGAGTGTTTTGGGATTGAACCCGAGATCTCATGATCTAGGCGTAGGCGCTTTGACTAACAGCAACCCATAGACCACAGAGGCATGAGGCAGGCACAAGCACCAATAAAAGTTGTCGCAAATGCGCGATTAGCACGGCTACGTTGCCGCTTAATACTACAACGAGTGTCGTGGGTTCGATGTCCGCATGAGACAACACCTTGTGTGATCCATAAATTATTGTTTCGCCTCTGGGTGTTGGTGTCGCCATTGTGTATGTTTGTAAAATTCGCATATCACAGTATTAATTCCTATCGCGGGAGTTGCCTATTTAAATATACCAGTAATTGCAAAATCATTTTATGAGACTTATGCGCTTGAGATAATTTTTAGTTTGATATTTGTTTTAAAATTAAAAAGCAATAATAATAATCATGACTCACAGTCCCTGTAGGTCCATTGCAGGATCACACACGGTGAGTACGGAGCACACAGGTGTGGATAGTGATTCTCCTTCCATTTTGAATTCTCTATCGCTTCATTTAACGTATCTGTAAAATAAATGTATTTTAAAATATTATTTTTGTATTTGCAGCACATTGCATGTTGTTTTATAGCCTGTAGCCTTCCTTGATAAATGGGCTGTCCAATACAATAGGAATTATCTAAATTGGACCAGTAGGTCCTGAGTATAGTACATTTAACCTCTTGTATGCCGGAATGCCAGACACAATTAAAAAGCTATTGTGTCTCGCGTAGATATGCGTTCCGGCATACAAGGGGTTAATCAAACAAACGGGCTCTTCAGCTTTATTATAGTGCTAAAGAAGTATAGATAAAATCCATAAACACTAACTCAATTTCAATGAACCTTAAGCTTATCAGTAATATGCTCTAAACAAATACTGTTGTTGCCATTACCGCCATGAGAGAAACCATTAAATATCAATTAAAAGCTACATTTGTTATCAAACGTAATTGTAGTAAACATTTGCCTCCTAATTATAAACATGGAACTAAATACAATATTATTTTTTGTACAGTGCAGACACCTTGGAATTTGACATGCATAGACAGCCGTTCCATCAATTTTTTGAGGTTAAAGCTGGATTTAGTACTTATGCAGCTCCTTATAAATATAACATGTAAAACTATTATACTGGCAGAAGTAAGAATAGTGGCCACGAGTTTTATTGCCCGTTCTTTCTCGTGGTTCTACCTATTGCATTGCAAACGTGGCGGTAAATGTAAATGTAGAATCATCTAGTAATTAACTTTAACTTTTGACGTTCATAAGCGTCACTTTGTGGCCTAAATGAATAAATGAGTTTGAGTTTATGGAACACCACATTTTTCTCTCACTATTTTGGCAGTATCCCAGAAAAGTTGTTAATAATACTTATTATTACTATATCTCTCTCATGATACTAAAATTGAAGTTGTATATGTAGTTCAAATTTATCTCCTGGCGTAAAATATCTACACATGATATAAAGTGAAGTTCCCTGTCCGTCTGTCTGTATGACCCATTCATACATGAACAACAAAAAACTACTGAAGATTTTTTAATGGTTTTCATGAATAGGAAATGCAATTCCTGGAGAAGTTTAAGTGTGGTTCATTATGATTTTATATTCACTGTACCCTGCCCTTTTGTAAAGTTTCAGTCTATTATAATTAGTTTAAACAAATGTTGAATTCTCCCTTTGAATGCCGGAACGCGGATCCACGCGAGACACAATAGATTTTGTGTCTCATATTCTGACATACAAGAGGTTAAGCATACATATATATAACTATTATCTTCAAAAAGGATTTTTCAAATTATGAATATGGGATAAATCTACTAGGTATTATTTATTCCTTCTTTAGATATACAATGTGTACCAAAGACATCATTAATGGTATATATTGAAGAGAGCTGAATCATGTTATTCAGCCAATCACTTCTTTTTAGGGTTCCGTACCTAAAAGGTAAAAAACGGAACCCTATTACTAAGCCTCCGTCGTCTGTCTGTCTGTCTGTCTGTCTGTCTGTCTGTCTGTCTGTCACCAGGCTGTATCTCATAAACCATGATAGCTAGATAGCTGAAATTTTCACAAATTATGTATTTCGGTTGCCGCTATAACAACAAATACTAAAAATAAAAAATAAAAAAAAATTAAGGGGGGGTCCCATACAAAAAACGTGTTTTTTTCGTATATTTTGCTCAAAATTACTAACTGTTACAGGTAGACGCTTTAAATTTTTACAGAATATGTAGTTGTATATTACCTTTCAAAATAAATAATTAAATTTAAAAAAAGTAAATAATAAAGGGGGGCTCCCATACAACAAACGTAATTTTTAAGCAATTTGTTACTCGATCTTAATAAACAGGTAGAAACTTATAAAGTATTTAAGTATACATACAACGAACATGATTTTCTTTTATAGATGATGGTACGGAACCCTTTGTGCGCGAGTCCGACTCGCACTTGCCCAATTTTTTTTTTACAATATTTTTTTACAGTTAGGGGTGCATTTATTAGTTGTTAACTCAGTAATGAAGTTAGTTAGACCCTCAGCCCAATAGTCAAATAAAAACACAGTCATCTTCCACACAGCTACTTGAGAGGGTCTCAGTACTATTGTACTGAGACCCTCTCAAGTAGCTGTGTGGAAGATGACTGTGTTTTATTGTTGTATACTGTGTTTGACTGTGTGTATTATATGTTGCAAATTGAGGGTAGAACACTATTGTGTTCTACCCTCAATTTGCAACATATTAATTTTATGTAGATAATTAATTAGTACGGGTTTAATAGCTACTGCAGGAAAAATCCATAACTACAATCGAAAGGGTATATGATTATGGAGACAAATATACAATGGCTTTGCATTATGTGGTAGAGCTTAACGTAATTTATTTACTTCCCTAATGGAATAAACATTACAGTACCCTATGCACTGTACCTACTCTACTTCAGAAGTATTATAGAGTAAGTATTTTGATTTTAAATCTAGCCAAAGTAAAGCAAATCATTTAAATTTGAGTTAAGAAATCACAAATTTTGTTTCAGATAAGTTCTAAACAATAAGTATGACTTACCTAAGACTTTCCTTACTCTAAGAGGTATTTCGTTCCTGTGTAAATACTCTTCATTGAATGCCACCAAAAAGTTCACCAGCAATATTATAAATAAGAAAAATGCTTCCCAAAGTAAATAGCTATGAGCTTGAACAGATTCACCAAGTAAATATGTAAGTATCAAGCAGACTATGTATACTAGTATTATCGTATAAGCAACACCCGACAACAGGACTTTTTCTGATGAAAACGAAATGATGTTTCGTAGCAATCCATATCTGAAAATTTATTTACATGAATATAACCTAATTGCTAAACATATAAAATGGTTATGTTTACATACGACAATATAATGGTTGGTTAATAAATTTATGCAAAATGTATGAGATGTGCATCTTACCCGATCGGATTTTTCTTTTTATGTTCTTCTATAACATTACGTATATCGTTACGAAGTTTGACCAATGCTGCTTTAGTCGTATACCCTAGAGAGTGTTGGCTACTATCATCCATTGTATCATGTGCCATTCACATTATTATATATTTCTGACTTCCTTATTTTTGTTTGAACTCGATAATTTTATTTACAACATTCAACAGTGAGGATGCTTGAGGGTACGTT
This sequence comes from Euclidia mi, assembly GCA_944739405.2. Classification (NCBI taxonomy): domain Eukaryota; kingdom Metazoa; phylum Arthropoda; class Insecta; order Lepidoptera; family Erebidae; genus Euclidia; species Euclidia mi. Next base: position 124,274,912 of record OX123182.2, on the reverse strand, counting down.
CGGAATGTGTACACAAAATTACATAATTTTCTTAAACGATTTTTGCTAGATTAAAAATTTATTTCATTTATTTATTCATAATTTCACAAAATAAGAGTAAATGTTTAATGTGATAAAACCATTCTGTAGTTTAAAAGACTTATAAATTTTGTTAAAATTGATAATATCTATAATTAATTAACAAGCTTTCAGAACGCCTAAACTGTCAAACTTGTCAAAGTCACATGTATTTTTCATTCGGATACACACTGTATTCGGTATGATACGGTGGTAAGCAGAGCAAATTATGGGAAAATATTAATAAGGTCTAGAAGAAATATTAATCATGAAAATAATAACTAAGTATACAAATCTTACAAAGTAATTCTAAGTTATAGTGATTATGTCAGTTACGTGGTGGCTTTGCTGATTTGCATTGCGCGGTCCGCCCCGGGTGCCACCCTTTTTGGGGTGCCACCTATCCAAAAACAGGGGTGACACCTAAAACTCTACTTTAAGAACAATATACAAAAATATAAAACAACATAGGCACTAGCTTAGCACTACGAGAGTTAGCCCGGAATTGTCAGGTATCAATTAAAAAAAAAAGTTCATCCGCCAACTTCCGCCCCGGGTGCCACCCAAGCTAGCTACTACGCCACTGTCGCCACGTTATGAATAATTTTAGATCCCACGTAATAGCGGGTGAGCCTATTGACCTTACCGGGTACACTGCCAGATTTCGTGCTGCTACTGAGGATTCGGAAAACTCAGTAACACTTTTGCTCGACCCGGGAAACGAACCCAGGACCCCCCGACCAGTAGACGCATACTTACGTTATTCACTGGAACATGTATGTAGTCTTTGCATGTATGCAGTCAGTGTCTGTTTGTGATTTCAAAATAACTGTTTTAATCTGAGTTTTCATTCATCAATTCATCAGACCTCAAAACCTTAACACTATAAACAAACATACAAATGTGGCCTGTCTACTATCTAAATTACATTTCTGTATAGCGCGAGCGCTTCAAATTACTATATTTTGTGGTTTATTATTGTGTGGTAAGTTGGTAACATTTCAATATTGATTTGTTTACATACAGCTGACTTCACTCCGAAAGTTCGAAGTGAAGTTGGCATTTCTGAGAATTTACTCCGAAGTTTCTTCTACCTATTTTATTTTATGTAAGTACTGTAAGTGCAGTGTTTCAATGCAGAACAAATTTTTCGAGTACTGCACTCTCGCACAAACTATTGTCAGATATTACTCGATCGGGAAGATAGTGAGGACTGGTAGCGTTAGATGTTTTTATGTAAAATAGGTAATATAATCGCGCGCGTGCAGTGACGGTGCTCAGTTAGTGTGTGTCATCGTGTCGGGATCATCGGTGCGCCATTTAGCTCGCGAGATAAAAAACAAGTAATGTGTTGTTCGACGCGTTCGGTTTAGTTGTATCTAGTGCACCAGTTCGGTATGGAGTGACAGATTAACGTAGCAGTTATGGCAAATATATGTACAAATACGCGAAGAGGCCAGTGCAAAGGGTTTCGACGAGGGCCGCAGTTCGGACTATGGATGTGGTGTATTGTTATCAAATGTTTGATCAGTTTGCCGTGCATATTTTCGAGATGCCAGGGAGTGGACATTTCAGTGGCTCTGTACCCCGAGGGTATGGTGAACCTTCTTTACGGCCAGCCACTGGAAATATTCTGTATCGCGGAACAAGATACAGCTAACAACTTGGAGTTCGTGCTAGGTGGTGACCATGTACACTCTGAGATAGTAAACAGTACCACTAGGAGATTGTACATTGAACATTTAGACAAGAATGTCTACACTTACTATTGCAGGAACAACATTACTAATAAACAATGCACCAGCCGAGTGTTAGTGGACCTACCACCATCAAATGTCACAGACTTTGGCTGCATATCTAAAAACCTTGAAGAATTAAACTGTACCTGGACACCTGTGAAGTCATACAGCAAGACAAACTATTCACTGACATTTATAGTCAATAACAGACCAGCAGTGGCTTGTCTTGCTCAAAAACTTGGTGATAAGAGATTTTGTTCATGGACTACAACTAGCCAGCCGAGATACAAACAAATGGAGGAACAATATAACTTCTTGTTAGAGTCTTGTAATGTTTTTGGTTGTAATCAACAGAATTTTACTATAAAACACTTTGCTATTGTGAAACCTGACCGGCCAGACAGTCTGAAAGTGGTCAGCAATAACACGCACAGTGTGCTCCTACAGTGGAACATTCCTAACAACATTGTAGACTTCTTGCCATGTAAAGTTGTGCACAGGATTGAGTATCAGATAGCTAAGATTGACAACACAGCTCATTTCCGTAGTGTAGATGCATCAATGTTGCCACCAAAAAACAAAACTTACAGGTTTTTGCTCTCTAACTTACCTTATGCACACATGTCATATGAAGTAAGAATTTATATAAAATCAGCATATGCTACTGAGGACAGGTTTTGGTCAGACTTCAGTTACGTGCTGTTTACAACGGCCAGTGAGCGGCCACAGAGACCACCAGACACAGCTGTTGGAGCATTCTACCAGTCGGTATATGATGACAAGAGAATAATATATGTGTACTGGAAACAGCTTGAAGAATATGAAGAAGCTGGGGCTAATTTTACCTACAAAGTTGTAGCCTTGCAGGGCTCTAGGAACCCACAGACCCTTCAACCTGACAAGAACAAAAGCTTGAGCTATGTGATACTGACTGACACATCTCTTGAAGCAATAGATGTCACTATTTGGTCAAGGAATGCTATTGCATCATCAGTTAACAGCAGTCATCTCTACATTCCACCAAAGCAAGATACTGAAGCTCTAAAAGTACCATCTTTTACTAAACTTGCATATGAAAACGGTACTTACAAGTTGTCCTGGGTTGGCATTGAAAGGATTGACAATTATACTCTGTTTTGGTGTCAGCACAACACTACCCAAGTTTGTGCAGGCCGCATGAATTTTACTGTGCTGGACCCTAGGAAGAATACTCATGTCATTGACTTGCCGAGAGATAGTAGATATCAGTTTGCAATCTCTGCCAATAATGGATCTAAGACAAGCGGTATGATTTGGGCTTCTTGTGATATATCTAAAGATGCCATCCCTATGTATGGCTTCCCTGTAAAATTAGATCATGATGTACCAGGTAAGTCATTTGTGAAAATAACTTGGACAATGTCTTGTACCCTTCAAGAAGGTATTATTACCGGCTATTTGATAACATATTGCCCTGTTAAGGATACCAGTACTTTATGTGACACTACATTAGAGAAAAAATCTACTTATTACATAGATAACCCAAAAACTATGGAAATAAACATCACAAATTTAAAGCCATACAGAACATATCAATTCACTTTGGCATTAAACACAACCTATGGGCTGAAGACAATTGAAAATGCATCAACAGGAGTCACTACTACTGAGGATACTCCAACTAGTCCAAGGAATGTGGAAATTTCTAACATCCAGTATGATTCTCTTACTATATCATGGGATCCACCTATACATAAAAATGGAATAATAGGTAAATATGTCATTCTCAATGACAGTCAAGAGTTTTATGTCGAAAAAGTACCTGACAAAGACAAGGATGTCACTAGACGGTATGTGAACATTACTGGGCTGAAGCCTTTCTCCAACTACACACTGAGTGTTCAGGCTTGTAATACAGCTATCCGTAGTTGCTCTAAGCCCAGCCCTTCTAATGCTATATTTGTGAGGACAAGAATTGGTCCTCCTAGCACATTAAATACACCTATTGTTAAAACAAACCCTGGCCTTCTCAAGTGGGACTATCCAGCAGTTCCCGGTGGCACTGTGGACCTTTTTCAAATTAAAAGGATCAAGGATGATAATATTAAAACTGAAGAAATTTTAAATACCACAAATTTATCGTACTCTTTAATACACTGTGAAGGAGTAGATATATCAGAATCATATCAAGTCCGTGCAGTCAATTTTGATGAAGATGAATTTCATGGTGTAATATCACACAATGTTGAAATGAAACCTGACAGACATGAGAGAATTGAATTTCCTGGAGAATGGAGCAATGCTAGTGTAGTCACTTGCAGGAGCAGGGATGGCATCACAATGACTCTTATTCTTATGGCTGTATTTGCATTAATTGGTGTTATGTATGGATCCATCAAACTGTACAAAAAAGTTAGGAAAATGGAGGATATTAAACCTGTTTTACCAAATGGCTTAGGTATACCTGAGAAGGATATTTCCAAATATGCTTATGGAGGACTGTATTCAACAAATAAAGATGACAAACCATCGTCAGATGAAATGTTATTACTGCCGAATAGCAGAACGACTGTTTCGACTCCCGAGAATAAGCAAATCACTGACAATAACTGCGGCTCTAGCGACCACACGGACAGCACCGCGCTGTCGGACACGTCTCGAGGTCCCATTGAGAGACACGCGTCCACCTCAGACGATGGCTCTGATTCCTCCTTACATTTAGAAGTCGAACCAGTAACAGGGGGTGATAACAATGCAGGACCAGATGAAGGGGAATTGTCCAATTCAGAAACAGAGCAATCACGAGAAAATTCTCCTTACTTCGGTGACAAAGCGTTCAAGAAGGGCCCCAGCGGCTACGTTCAGACTGTAGTGAACCCGAGCTCTGGCTACGTACAATCGGCGCCGGCTCCCCAGAAGAGTCCCCTCGCCAAGCCCGCGGCGCAGCCGGCCAGTTCGAGTTACGTGATGGCGGCCCTGTCGCCGCCGATATTCACAACGGGCGTGGCGCCGCCTTCCATCCCGAGTCAACCGCCAGCCTCGTCAGGTTACGTGCGACCAGAAGACGCTCAGGCTAGATCTATGATGAACTTCCCCAAGTTAGGGCCGTCACCTACGAAGGTGTTCGGCTCGGAGAGCTTGCCAACGATGCCTACCTTGCCACAGCCAGTGAAACATGGCGCCGACAGCAGCTACATTCAGCTGCAGTCGTTGGACGCCCTGACTAGTCATAAGCAGCCCGTTCGTAGCAGCGTGCCGTTGAAGCCGGTGGCGTCGAGCGGTTACGTGAGCCCGGGAGACGCGGTGATCAACAAGCATTTGAACAACATGCTGTCGGGCGGCCAGCTGGCCGAGGAGTCCGCCATCCTCGACCCCACTATGTCGCCGGACGCCTACTGCCGGTTCTCATGGAGCACTGACCCCGCCAACGATAATCTGCACTCGTTACTCGCCGACTCGCATACTTTGAAATCTTCTAAAAATTGAAACTAGTTAAGCGTAAAATAAGTGACACAGTACTGATAAAATAGACTTAGTGACCGAATTGTAAACATGAACTATAAGAGCTTTACAAAGTGCTATACAATTATTGGACATAATATACACACAAGAATATGGATGTGTTATCTAGTGATAATTCTTGTGCCTTATTAATTTATTTTAGGTGATTTTTAAGAAGCTTAGTAGGTAAGATCTAAATCCTATCTGAAGCTTAATTTGTAATAACATAACAGAGCGTAGAATATCTTAGAAGAGTTGATTTATTTGCACTTTTATCGTTCGGCGCATCAATCTCACTGGGGCATTGTTTGTTACAGAAACTAAATACCCGAAAAAGGGATTAATTATGGAGGGTATATATAAGATAAAATTGGTACCTAGCGATTTGAACGTTGAGGAGACGATACTGCAGATAGCAGATACTTTGGACAATCTCAACGGCATAGTGGACGATGTGTTCACTCGGCTCTCGGCGAGGATCAAGCAGAACACGGATATGACGAACAAGCTTCACGCGAGGATACAAGCGTCTAGCTCTAAGGTAGACAAGTTGCGGGGTATGCAGAAGGCGATCAACGTGTTCTCGAGCGCCAAGTACCCCGCCTCGATCACCCACAAACATTACGAGTCGGCTTTCGACGCCGACTACGAGCATAAACCCAAGAAAGTTACTCTGAGTGGAAAAGCTCAGGGGCAGAACAACGAAAAGGAATTACAGGTAACTTTCGTTAAAGATGTTAGTTTACAGTATTCCAAAACCTGTGATATGTGTCATATATTCGGCTGAATATTATTTTGAAAGTTGTTGTACTATTTTAGGAGAAACTGCACTTCTTCCATGTGAAGGTATCAGAGCCAAGGAAGATGGCATCTAAGCAGGATTACAACTTGAACTCGGTCATCGACAATATGTCTAGTGTCGGTGAAGTGTTGATCTTCAACACGGACGAGAGCCCTTACCTGGGCACCGCCAGAAAGACTTCCACCTATGTGCCGGCGGTGCCTTCGAAGGTGGAGAGTAAGAGCTTACTGGAGGCTGCACCTTCTTCTATTTTGACAAGAGATGAGTTGAAGAGAGATGCTGACGAGTACCTGTATGCACCGGGCATGGGAATGGTGAGTGGTCTTCTCATTCATAGCCGTGTAATGTCTTTCAAGACTGCCTCTGTGGTCCTGTCGTAGTGTAAGCGACAGCGGATCATGAGGTCTCGAGTTCGATTCCCGGGTCGAACAAAAAGTGATATGGCCTTTTTCAGCTAAGAATTTTCCCAAAAGTTTGGAGTCAGGAAGTTGGCGGTGTTACACCCCCGGGCCTCGGAAAGCACGTTAAGCTGTTGGTCCTGCGCCCAACCTCCTTCCAGTCGTTTCGCATGTAGCCCATTGGACTATGAAAGTAAGAATAGAGAGTGCAGTTGTGTCTGCGCAACCACTTGTGCACTAAAATATGTCCCGCGCAGTTGAGTAGTCTTCCAACTGCCTTTACAACCACGTCACAAAATCAGTTAAGTCCAGTCGATGGCAGTCCATAACCCGTGAATGTAACCCTTAGGTGCCGGACCTGGAGATGCCGCTAGACCTGCCGCACTTACCAGGCATAGCTGGCGACGTGCAGTTCTCCATGACGGGGGAGGGTTCCATCGCGCCATCCGTGGTCACCTCACCTGTCGCATCAGTACCTATAGTGGCTGTGCCCGAGGCGGTGTTGCCAGATTTAAAGGAGCTGCCTGACTTGAGGGTGGAGGAGAAAGTGCCGGACATGCCGGATGCTCCCCCTCCGCCTGTTCCTCTCGCTCCTCCGACTCCTCAAGTCCAGGTGCCACCGCCGCCGCCTCCGCCCCCGCCGTCGTCTCCGCCGCCGCCACCGCCACCGCCTATGGACATCCAAGACACACCTAAGAGGTAAGTGCTACTTGAACTTAATAGATTATACTTTGTTAAAGAAAAATCGTGTGCTTTTTGGTTCCATTACGCATAATGCATACAAATCGCAGTTCCTTTGTGTTAAGCAACATCTAGAAACCTAGCAATATCCAATAATTTTAACTTACTGTTGCTGACAATGATATTACAAGAAAGAGGTACGTTACCTACGTAGTGCGTAGTAATCAATCCGTAGAAACGGTACACTAACGCACACATCGATAACTCCATATTTTATTTTATTTTCGGTTGACAAGATGTGTCAGTTTCACTTTGACGCCGGCTCGCGACGTCACACACACATATGTCAGACTTGCCAACTGGCTTATGTTAAGCGTCCTGCTTTTGTTACGCCTATAACGTATCTACTTATTTTTACTTTTGTAACATTATTGGTTGCTGACAACAATCTATTGATTTCCTCTAGTGTCCTGTTGTGCTCTAAGTGTGTTGGGCTCTAACCTTGTTAAATGTTGTTCAACAAAAACTCACGACAGTGTGCATGTATAGGTAAATTCACGAAAGTTGATCACCAATGGCGTTGCTCCATTCTTGACGCATTAAGGGAATGCGTCAAGAACGGAGCCACGCCATTGGCACTCCACCCGCGCCTCACCCCGCACCTCCACGGGGACCTAAAAAATGATTAGTGCGCAGTGGTCATCTTTCGTGAACCGACCTATACCATAAGCAAGTAAAAACTTTATTTCTCGGGCTGTCATTTGACAATAAAATATATTTAAACGCGCTCGGTAGATCCGCGATCAAAAATACACAATATGTACCTTCAAAATCACGTCGTATCCGTTGATTCGTTACGACAAATATATAATTTTAGAATACGTTTGTATTTCTGGCACTGAGTTCCTCTCACGCGTTTTAAAATATACGATATGGCTTTACACTGATGAAGGAAAGTAGAGTGGGCCGTAAATATTTGTGATCAAAATGTTTTTCAACTGAATTAATATGCATACATAACAATAAAATGTAGATAGAATTACTTTTGATCATCATCATCCACAGCACGACTGTGTCCACTTATGAACATAAGTCTCTCTTTGTTTTTGCCATAACTACATCATACATGATACGAATGAATTTTGTGATAGTCAAACATAATGATAGAAGGACCTAGGCCAGATTTGAACATACCCATACTTAATTTCAGAGAGACAAAAAAAATACGGTACGGTTTTGGTACCTTTGGTGTATTCAACATTTAGCAAGCAATCAATCTTAGCCAATGCCAAGGGCAAAGCACATATACCACTAACTATTCAATATTTACCAGCTAACTGTAAAAGTTTCACTATCTCATTTCATCCCGTGGGTCCCGTAAGAGGCGACTAAAGAAGATACATACATAGACTACCGCCTGTTTCCCGGCGGCGTATTTCCATTTCCGTGTTTAATAGGAGGCAGTACTGCCTTGAAACTCGCACGGGTTTGTTGCGCTAATTGACTTTACAAAATCGTGCTCAATTCAAGACATGTGTCCTCCAATCGCGCACGGGTTTGCAACATCAACTGTTCTACTAGGGAACGCCATTTGCAACGATCCTGACATATCTCTCTTGCTTCATTCACTCCCATCAAATTTCTCATGCATGCTCTTCGGTTAAGGGTACTTCTGACCTGTCCTTTTTTTAGGATGTCTCCAATCTGGTCAAAGAACGTTCGTTTAGGTCTTCTCCTTCCTCCTGTCCCATTCACTCTTGACTTTTATAACTTCTTGGTCAGTCTTTCGTCACTAATGAAGATAGGTATAACAAATATTGTCATATCATCATTGCAAAGAGACTGAATCTCGTCATTAAACGCTATGTCAACCCTACTGGTCAGCGTGTTATAGTACGCTAAATCATTGTATTGTCCCACAATCTTAATCATCATCATCAGCCTTTAACAGTCCACTGCTGGACTAGGCCTCTCATTTGAAAGGAGGAATTGGCCTACTATACCACGCTGGCCAAACGGGTGGTATAGAGGTTGTATCAAGTTTTCCTGAGAAGGAAAACCCTGAACTAAGGAATTGTAAGAAAAATGGCGTAGCTCAGATGACCCGAGCCCTTCATTATCAGCCTTTAACAGTCCACTGCTGGACTAGGCCTCTCCTTTGAAAGGAGGAATTGGCATACTATTCCACGCTGGCCAAACGGGTTGGTATAGGGTTTGTGTCAAGTTTTCCTTCTTTTACAGTGTTGTTCTCTGCTTAATATGCTTCCTTAGTCGGCTCTTACGACACCCATGGGATGATATGGGGTGGTGATATTTCGTAGTCTTAATCCGTCACCACACGGAATCCACAATCCTATTGGTGCGTAAATTAGGCGCGGCCTATGTCCAACAGTGGACCGCGAAAGGCTGTTACGTTTAAGAACTACATGGAGAGTCGTCAAATGCAGTTGTAAAGTAGCAGTTATGCTTCAGCCTTTAGGTAATAGACGCGGCGCTTTCTTAGAAACGTGCTGTCATTCCAATAGTTATTATCAGCCGTCGCTTACTTGATAGCTCGAACAAGACTCCATTCTGATCATAACACTAAGCCGGAGACCTAGATTGATGTGCTTTTGAATAGACTAGGAATAGATTGTCAGTGTGTCCATTATGTTGTGTTAATGAGGTACTGTGCACGTTTACAGGCGTGGTATAAACAGTAATAAAGCGAACGCCCGATGCACATTAGTATAATCAAAAGATTATAGTGAAATGCACGGATGGCGTTGTGGTTTAAAAAAGTTGTAGGTTCGATCTTAAGCCTGCAATACATGTTGGACAAGCGTCGCCGAGTGAACGCCAATACCAACGGATAGACAGTATATTTGCATTGTCTTGCCATCGCTCGGTGTCGCTCGCCTAGTTAGCCGAGTAAAGTCAAGCGCCAACGTGTGTAGAACTCATTTGGCGTAGCTTGTCACAACTTGCGATCGCTCGCGAGCACTTGCCGCACTTCGGAGCGCTGTCGGTTTTTCTGCACAAATCAAAGGCGCTCGCCCGCACTCGGCCAATAGTGTCCACATGTTTGTCAGCGCGCCATTACGCCCTTGTTCTATTTTTGTAAATACTCAACATCCACCACCATATTTGTCATATTTTCTTTTTCTCAACTTTAGTGCGGTATACACGTACATAATAAATAACAGCGCTCATTAAATAAATAGCAGCAGCTGCAATAACTGCTACATCGTCGTCATCCATCTTGTTTCAATTCACAATACAAACTGACGGAGCCCAACGTGTGGGCATCTCTTCAAAATTCGTCTGTATTGGCCATTTGCATTGGTTTTCGATATACTTGCCAAACGTGTAGGCAGTAACACTTGACTTGTATTAATTTGCCTACGCTCGCGTTGGCCTAAGCTCGACCAACATGTATTGCAGGCTTTACACACAAAACCCTGTGTGACGTACAAATTGTTGAGTCTATACTTAACAATTTATACACAATTATCTGTTCAAATATAACAATCGTATTTCAATAATTATCCATTAATGACAAGAATTACGCAGTTTTTACGCAGCACGAGTCATCTAACCATTCTCATTCTCCGTAAGCAGACACTTGCGCGCATGTCAACTCACGTACTTATTGTCTGTACTTACACGAATCGTGTTCGTTATTCACCGCTAATAGTAAGTTTTTTTATGCGTTCCACGTTATTTTCTTTCATTGTTACGTAACTAATAACTGTAGGAAAGATGTTTTCCACTTGCATTGTTGTCGGTACATTAGCGAAATAGCTAGCAGACCGCTTAGAAAGTACCGAATTCCACGATTTAACACACGTGTTCAGTTTTTACACCATCCTCGTCACATTAGTTCTAGTCTGACTTTACCTGATTTTTTGTAGTCCGCCCCATGCCATATGTGTTTGCATCGTATAGATTTTTTTACCTCTCCATACGAATAGCGTTAATGTTAATAAATAAAACTCATTCCGATGTTCACAAGGTGCGCGACAAACTAGCTGTATGCATTATACATTAGCGCTAAAAACACTAGCGCATCCACTGATTGACTATGGGATTTTGTGTAATTAAACCTTCTTAATAGATGCTATTTAAAAAGAAGAAACAACTCGGCCGTTTTCATGACAGAAGGTATGAGATAGGCATCAATTACTCAATTAATTCACTTGCGTCGCGTATTATGGTGGTGTGGGCTTGGGCAGCGGGGCCTCTGTCTCAAGGGTGGTCCTGGACGCGTATACCCGCGCTTTGTTAGGTAACACAAGCCATTTTGTTGGACCATTCTTTCCATACTGATAGAACAACAAAAACTTGAAAACACAAAAAAATTAAAACATCGATTCTCCCGAGCGCCAACTAGGGGAAGCCAGGCATTTAATTAATAGTGTTTTTAGACGATACATTAACATTTTTGCGCATTTTTAGCTGCGACTGTCAATCAATTCCCACTGCATTCATTAGTGGGCGCGTACATGGTTAATTGTGAGATACCGAACAACGTGGGCGATGCTCCCCTTGGAAGGCAATTTATGGACAACCGCTCTACATCTAATGAATTTTTTACTTAAAGTTTATTCTACTTTTTAATCCTTTATTAGAATGCAAAGTATGTTATTTGAAGCCCATTTTAACTTGTATATATTTGTTAGTCAATGTTCTATGGGAATATTTTATAAAACTACCGGTAATTGGTAGACGAAGCAGCAGTTTAATTAGATGATTTACTAGAGGTACTCAAATTTCTACGTAGCGTTTAATCGGAGAGAAAAAGTTTATAATCCTGTTGTGTTTGTGTTTCTCTGGTGTAATATTACAGAGTCCATTCATTTACATTTCTCGTTAGTTTCTGCCGTGGGAATATTACAATTAGAAATAAAATTAGTACGAAGTCGAGCAGATTCCTAGAGCTTGTAGGCAAAGTGTCTCGATGTCCGTGGCTTCAGGCGTCGGCCCGCGGTTCCCACTAGGTGCGTTGAATTACATGAATCGTAAGCAGCTTGTACAAAAGAAAGGCGTTATAATAGATACAGTTTCTTAGAAAAAATGTAAATTGCCGTGTTTTCCACGCGACCGGATTAGAGTTATGGGTCATTTGACCCCTGTTTACTCCATCAATGGAATATTAAATAGCTTTAAAGTTGGATAAACATGCTTTTACTGTTTTTGAGAGCATCGGGGGAATAAATATTTGTTGTGTACACGAGGACAACAAAAGCCGCCGGCGCGCGTCAACTAGTGTTATAACAATATTATGCTAAACAAAACATTTACACAATACTTATGACAAAAACTTATTAATAACATGTAACAGCGCTAATGTCTTTATGAAATTGTTTAAAGTAATTACTTGTTTCAATGTGAGCGACATTAATAAACGCTTAATTTATGTAAGGAGCAAATTAATTAATACAAGCACGGATCTATATCAGATGGAATCACAAATAAACTGGAGTTGTCTCGAGACGGCCGATTAACACGTCGAGAACTAAAAAATGCTCTAGATTAGATTTCTATTAATTAATACTTAAGCTTAAGTTTCGCGACCAGTTTTTCACTACTCTATACGAGTGGTAAGAAAAATATTAATTAGTAACTATTGATTGGTGTCCTCTCGTTAATTAATCTTACGATTGGTCATCCATCAACTTAATTAATTAGTCATCTTAATTTAAAAAGTACATATCTGTATTTGATATGAAAAAGATGGCAGATTGTTCAATGTCTATATGGTGTTAGTCTAGTACTGGGTACGTATTTACGATCAGTAGGTCCCATGCTGTGTTAATTAATGATCTCCAATTGTCTTTATTAGGAGATTTACTTCAGAACACATTTGCAATGAATACGACCGCATTTAGCTTAGACTAGTATTTTAATTCGGTATTTTAATCAACTAGTTGTACGTATGGTTGATAAAAAGTAGTTTAAATGTTAATTCCCTTATTGTGATATATCGACGTAAATATGACAATGGTTTTAAAAAAATCCCATAGCCAGATAAGACAGAGACATAAAAGTAAAACAAAAAATTCAATTCAAAATTATAATTGGCATATTCTCATGTCTACTTTATTAAATTTTTACTTACTTTTAATATACCTAATAGGATAGTAATGCGGCATATTTCTTGAAAATTAATATCTTATATGGTCATTAAGATGGTAAATCAACTTCTTTTTTGATATTCTTGCTTATGATTGTTATCACGTATTGTATTCGAGTGTGGGATCTTCTGTATAAGTGCATGATGGAACTGGATTGTTTAATAAGATTATTTCTTTTAGAAAAATGCATACTTGAATGTCAATCAATTTTTAAATTGTCTTTCGGAGTAACTATTTAGTAATGGGTAGTATTTAACTCTCCCTCAATATAATCTCTGATTTCTACAAAAAAAATACCTTTGTTCTACCAAATATACTTATTGCACCACTAAAATATACTCACTAAAATATATCATAACGAACACCTGTTTATTGACCGTTGCAAATCTCTAATATTAAAATTAATCCTTTTAGTTAAAGAAGGTAGTACTTTTACTCAACAACCAAATAATTTGATAAACTAAGTTCAAGGAGACCTGCTTCGCAGGGCTCCTATTTTTGGGTACAGGGTCACAAGAAAACCTAACATAACCTATTTAGTTTTCTGAGTGGATAAGTTTCCCAAGCGGACGAGACTTATCATATTAAATGATATTTTATGGAAAGATTGAGGCATATTTGGTGTGCAATTAGTATTTTAGTGTTCGATTATTATTTTAGTGTGCAATAAGTGTTTTAGTGAAAGAATAAAGATTTTTAGCGTAACGCACTCAGTGTGTTGCTTAAGATTTTTGATGCGCTGTTAAAAATATCCCTTTAGTAATCTGTGCTTTCGGGATATATACCACATACATTTAAAATATGCCGAAATATCGGTTACTCCAAACATCATACACATTTCTTCCTTTTCCATACGCATAAATTTAGCAGTGCACTCCGAGGGTTTGAATCCTAGAACATCTGCGTAGCAATCAGATTTTTCTCCATTAGACTATCGCTACTTCAGCTATACATACATATATACGAGTTATATCTCCGTCTTATAGAGCGGTGTAGTTATTAGATGCGATTCAATCTCATCGACTAGGAAATGTTTACCAGATAGAGAATTCGTACGAATCGAATAGATATAGGATTCTTAGATCTAGTGAAGACGTGAGCGTGTGTGTGTATAATAGATAAAAGTCACGTTTCTATCAGACGATATATGAGGCTAGTTAAAGTAATAGATCTCATAGCAGGTCTTCTAGATTTATAGTATTTTAAAATTAAGATGCACCTTTTGTAGCTAATTATAAGTAAACGAATACGGTTTCGTAATTGATTAAGTAATTAAACTTAAGAAAATATATACATATTTTGGATTTTAACATTTACCAATTATTTTTTAGAAATTATGGTATTAATTTTGATAGAGTGTGAGGTAAAAACATCATTAATTGAATTTGTAATTTATGAAGATATTTTAAGAAATTAAATGGATTTATATCTATCTACTACGGGGGTATTAGGTGGATGACACTAGGTTACAGTCAAGTGAGGAATCGCAACTCAATTTTTCATATCTTTTATATATTTCTTTTTCAAAAGAATAACATTATTCAAGAAAATAAAAATACATATGAACGTAGAAATATTGCCTAGAAATAGAGCTCACAGCTCTAAGCCTATTTATACGAAGTTCTTTCAAGTTTCCAATCTCAGTTGTTTCTGCTCCGTTTGACCTCTTTATTGAAAATCCTGTAGGTCACTAGCACTCGAAACAATTTCTTGTATATTAATTGTTTTGAAGCTATCGTCTTGTTTTTTGGGTTTTCATCCTAAATAAAGGTCAGGTTAGAAGTACCCTAAAGGCCTAAACAGAAGAGCATGCATGAGAAACTTGATGGGAGTGAATGAAGCAAGAGAGGTATGTCAGGATCGTTGCAAATGGCGTTGCCGTAGTCTCTGCCTACCCCTCCGGGAAGCAGGCGTGAGTCTATGTACGTATGTTCTAGTATTTGTTTACTGTTTCTGACAATAATGCTACATAGTTTGATCAAATGTTTGTATTTGAACGCCTTGATCTTGTAGACTGAAGTTTAGCGACGTCTTTAAACAACTACTAGATTTCGCCTATTGTAAACCTTCCTCAGCAATCAAACAATAGGGTTGTTTCCAACTAGTCAAATCAAGAACTTTTAATGAAATGTCAAAAACGACCTTTGCTACGGCGTTTGTATGAAATTCGACCTAGTGACGTCATAGTTTTTTGCTGTCAAATAGAATACTTATTATCAATAAATTGTCGATAAAAAATGTTAAATAAAGTTTTAACATTAATTGATGAATGAAACTACCATTATTTTGACATACGTCACTAGATAAAAATACTTGTTTAATTTATTTCACTTGCAGGAAACTTCCCTATTATTATATCTATACATATAAATAACATTTAAGTGTCTGTCTGTGATTTCAAAATAACTATGGTTTTTCAAGTGCATAGAGTTAGTTACACGATTCTAGGTCCAAAACAACCCTTTTTAACATTTTTGTCTGTCTGTCTGTCTGTCTTTCTGTTTGTCCGGTGTAATCTCTGGAACGGCTGAACTGATCCTAATGAGACTTTCACTACCAGGTAGAGGACTTTATAGCGCTACATATAGGCTACAATTTGACCCGGTCGTTGGCGCTGTTGTCGCGATAACAAGTCTTTACTTATTCATCTATACATATAAATAAAATTGAAGTGTCTGTCTGTGATTTCAAAATAACTATGGTTTTAAGTGCATATAGTTAGTTACACGATTCTTAGTCCAAAACAACCCTTTTTAACATTTTTGTCTGTCTGTCTGTCTGTTGGTCCGGGGTAATCTCTGGAATAGCTGAACCGATTCAAATGAGACTTTAACGGGAAGGTAGAGCACTTTATAGCGCTACATATAGGCTCCAATTTGACCCGGTAGGTTGCGCTGTTGTCATGACACTTATTTTTGTATAATTATATATAAAAGCAAAGAGTCATTCATCTTGAAATCTGGAAAGTCACCGGCTGTATAAAAATTAGATTTGGCAGAGAACTTTTTAAAACGTAACTTTTTTCCGCGTGCGAAGCCGCGGGTACCAGCTAGTTACAAATATTTTGGCGAAATCTGTACAAAAGTCTGTTCGGTAGTTCTTGAGTTTATTGCTTTGATACAGACAGACAGGACCGAAAGGGGACTTCATTTTGTAATGAGTACAGATTCTGTAATTTTCGTTTATAGACTCACGCCTGTATCCCCGAAGGGGTAGGCAGAGGTGTAATATTACACCTCAATTTTGCCAATGATTAAATTACAATTTATTTATTTGATTTAGACGTGACTTTCACTGGCGGATAGCTGATGTACCTACCAAGGACTAACTTAGGCTATAAATTAACCGGTTACGCGAAGTATACGTAATTATAGATATAGTTACAAATTATTGTTAAGTTATTTACTCATATTCGAACAAGAATAATTTTACCTAAGACTATAATATTTCTGATGACAGTCTCGAAATATCTATGAAATGATAAATTACTCATTGGTTCCAGTCTTGGCGATTTGAAACTTAGAGTTGATTGCGGATGTTATAAATCATTATTATATATTACTTGTTAACTATTTATATTTGTTATTCATCTTAAAATAACGGCAGTGAATATATTGCAGGTATTTTCTTATTAACCTAGACACTTCTATTATTGACACGAATCGTATATCCTTTGTATAGTAAACTAGACGATGCCCGCGGTTACACCCGCGTTATTTAAGTTTACTGCTCTGCTCCCGTCGCTCATAGCGTGATGTTATGTAGCCTATAGCCTTCCTCAATGAATGGGCTATCTAACACTGAAAGAATTTTTCAAATCAGACCAGTAGTTCTTGAGATTAGCGCGTTCAACCAAACAAACAAACAAACTCTTCAGCTTTATATATTAGTACTAGAGGACGCCAGCAGCTACGCCTGCATTTTTTTTTAATTTACCCGTTTTGGCCGATCCCGTGAGAATTTCGGGAAATCCCTTCTTAGTGCACCCCTACGGTCCCCAAGCAACATACATGCCAAATTTCAGCTTCCTGCCTCCAATAGTTTCGGCTGTAGCGTGTCTGTCAGTCAGTCAGTAACGCAAGGATTTTATATATTAAGAAGATAAGATTTTGGTACCTATGCATCTTTCTTGGGGAGTGTAGAGGCACTTAAGAGAGACGTTTATGAAACGTCCTCTCCTAAGCAGGTTAATAAATTTAAAGCTATCAGTTTTAGATTCAAATATGCAATTATAACCTGCTTTGACATTCTTGTGAATTGTAAAGAAAAGAGTTTTGTGCACAAAGGTTAGCTCTTCATTGCTCAACAAAACAATCCATACATAAAAGATATGTAACAAAAGTTGTATGTAAGACCTTTTCACTAAGCCAACTCGGGTAACCATATTGCTTTTATGCTCTCGAGAATTACGCTCCTTACGCTTAAGTCGTAATGATACTTTAACAAGACATTTAAGAGCACTTATTACGTACCAAGTCATCATCCTCCTAGCGTTATCCCAGTCTCAACCTGAGGTCTGCTTTCTAGTCTAACCGGATTTGGCTGAATATTAGCTTTTCCACGGAGCGACTGCCTGTCTGACCTCCGCAACCCGAAGGGATAGCGATATAACTGACACTAGTCTAAACCATGTTATAACATGGTTTAGACTAGTGTCAGTTTAGTTTTAGAGGTACTGACTACTGACGCCCTATAACGACTGTCAAAGATCTTCATGACAGCCGGGACCGACGGCTTAACGTGCTCTCCGAGGCACGGGACAAGCGATAATTAACAATTCAATACGCACATAACTCCGAAAAGTCATTGGTGCGCGCCGTGGTTTCGAACCCGATACCCTATGCGTGGCAGTCTGTTGGTATCTCCACTAGGCTATCGCTGCCTATTTATATATGCCTATTACGTACCAAGTCTTGCCATAATAATGATATACTTGTAAAATAACCAATTAGCGGCAGGAATAAATACGCTTAATAAAGTTGCAAACGCGGGTAGTATTTACAAACCGCGCGTTTTCTCCGTAACACCACGGTAAGGAGAAACGCTCGTTTTGAAAACAAAACTCGCATGTTCGCCGGAACGACGTATTGTACAAATAATATTACTGTTTACACACTTAGTTGTGCGCCATTTGCACCTATAGCGAAAATATTATGAGTGCCGAATTGCCAAGGTTCGAGTTTTTTGTTTTGCATACCTTGAGACTTGCGTCGGTCTGGCGGAAATCCGACGGGATAGCGTTCATTGTTTAGTTAGAGAGAAATATTATACAAACATACATGTAGAAATCTACGGATTTCCTTGACGGCTAGGTAGAGTTTATAGATTTTACTTGATGTGCTCATTGACTCCTCAACATATTAAACGGCGGTGACGCAAAGACAACTCAAGCTTAACAGTTGCACTACGATTATAATCCTTATTTCCTAAGCGATAAGAACGATACTAATGTCAAAGTGTTTAGCTTGACCGTGTGTAGCGACTACCTACAGCTTTTATCCAACGTCTTCTCATTCCTTTATCTCAATCAGTCTAAAGTACTTTGCTAATAACTTGATAGGTACAGGAATTCCAATGCTTCAGATACTTTGCTACTAAAGCCTATAAGTGTTGAGTATTCGTACCAGATATAACTCTGATATAGCTCCAAGCTATCTGCAGCGGTATCTCCAAACAAGTTCGACATTGAAACCTTTAAGGAGCGTACGTACATATTCCTTTTTAAAAGGTCGGCAATGCACTATGGGCGGCAGTGATGCACTTACCGTCAGGTGACCCGCCTGTTCTCGTCCCATTTGTCTCCCGATGCGATAAAAAAATATACTTACACTAGCTTTTGCCCGCTGCTTCGCTCGCGTAAATTCGGGGTTCTCTAGTTATAGTATATCATTTATGTTCGGGGTAACACAAATCTCCTTTTAGGAATAGTCGTTTTAACTCTTTAAGAATGTCAGCTCTTGTAGCGTGGTGGCTCTCAACCTCTCTCTTTTGGAAATATAACTGCAAGAAGTATTTACACATACAAACTACTTAGTACTAAGACTTAGTAGTACTCAAAATGTTATCCGGTATCTGTGGCGTTTCGCTAGAGTGGCCAATATGGCGACTGTGATTTGTCTGTCAGAGCCATTAGAATTTAACAAAATACTCGACAATCCGAATTTTATGGATATTTATGTTGTCGACTCGAAATCTTTATTTTTTAATATTTTATTATTCAGGTAAGGTTTCGATGTACTCCTTGACGAAATTATTAATATAAGATTTGACACTGCGATAGCAGCGCAGTCTGTGGGTTCCAATGTGAAACATTCCAAAAGCCACAACTACTTACAAATTAAAAACTAAGTAAATACCATTTTCCAGTGGACTAAATTGTGAATCTAAACCATTCTCAAGTCCCCTTGAACACACACAAAAAAATTCATCAAGATCGGTCCAGTCGTTTAGGAGGAGTTCAGTGACGTACACACGCACACAAGAAATATATATATTAAGATATATTTTTTCTTGGTGGGTATATTTTAATTTTTGCGTTTATTTTTTTTACTCTCGTTAGGGATGTAAATGCTTAATTCTGGAATCAATAATTGTAGCGCAACTGCTGCCTGTCATATACATATTAATTTTAAGTTTCTTATGTATTCATTAAATAAAAGCTCTTTATCTTTAAATAAAACAAGAGCACACATAATAAGGTCAGTAATAGTTGAGTACTACACAGAACAATGTTCTAGGAATGCGCAAAAAGAGCGCATTGTGAGAAACTCCGGCACTCGCAATACGACGCCTAAACGTCGCCGAGTCTTTGGTACTTTATCGCAATGTTTACTTAGATTAATACTGTAATACGAATATACTGGGGTATATACAGAGTGTAAAAAGACCCTTAAGGCGCTGTACCTAGTCAAAATAGGCTTCACAAATCAGTTTTTTAGCCAAATGTATACATTTTGGAGCAGCTAAAAAAATATATGTTAATCTTGATCATATTTATGGGGGGACCATTGTGTTCAAAACACGTTTTCGGTAAATTTTCTCGATAAAAAAAAACATAAAATAATCATTAAAATTGAAATTGTAGCAATTGTAACTGTATTATTTATAAACAAATCTTGATAATATTAATAACAGTGATGTAATATATAATAATAAAGGGAACTGTTGTTTTTATTTATCGATTGGAATAAGATATTTGTAAGGATTAATGTATTTAATGATAAATAACTCGTTCTGAACGTCCCGTCGTCATCGCGCTTCTCTTTCTTATGTATACAATCCGACAGTGACAGCAACAGCTGAACTCAGTGTACTGTACACAGCGCCTTAACGAAAACTGAACTCCCGTATTGTACCAATAATTCCGAACATTTTTTACTTCGGCACCATGCCTGGGAAGTTACTGGTTCAGGAGATATTCAGGCTCAAAGGCACTGCAATTTTTCTAATTAGGTACCCAACGATGCAATTACCCCGCCAATTTGTTCTATAGATGTCCTATGCACCCTTGGATAAGAAGGTATTTCGGGAATTGCACGCATGGCCTTGGCATTTTATTTCTAGTTCAAAAATGTGTCTATCTAAAAAAGAAATTCGTTTCCCCGGTATTATTTTTGCTTAGCATGGCTTGGCATGATGTCCTGAACGAGTAGCCTTCGGCTTGGTGATGGGTCTTGTGACACCATGTAGATTGAGCGAGAAGTCAGCCTATGGATTTGGTTGTAGAACAGATAACAAGGCAAATACGCCATTATTAATTATGACCTAAAACGTGCGATAGCCTTTTCAGTTGGTGTTGTTCAGTGCTATAAAAGGAGATAGCATGTTCAATTCTTTGTTGTGTCTCTTTCTACAGACTGGGTAATTGTGTGAAGGCATTGTACATGTTTGTGTCTATTGTCCAGAAATATAGTTGCCTTAGTTTGGGCTTCTGTCCCCCGCTCATAAATGGCTATCATATTATATTTAAGCTTATTATTTTCCGAGTGACTAATAACTTAAAAGATGACTAAATGTTTGCAAGTAATAAAATAAGTTGCTAGCGATTAAATATTTTCGCGACTATTATAGATATTAAATGAAGATTCAAAACGAAAGGTGTTATAAATTTTTTAATATTTAATATTATTAATTTAATATTTACTTATACGAAACACTTCATTTAAGATAAAATCATTTGCCAAATATTGAAATCTGTATTATTTATGAATGTCCATTTTCTATTTTTTATTCATCATCAAGTTTCCGCTTAGATACTAATTCGTTTTCGTTCCCAAAAAAATAAAAAGCTGCTAGTTTAAATTAAAACGAAGCTTATTACTGACTTATTAATATGCTACATTTTACTTATTACGATACTCCTTATTAGCTGCCAACCCATGTATATGGTACCCACTTTAATTATTTTTGAAACTTGTATTCGCTTTACTTAGTCGCCGCATTAAATACATGCCTTATATTTACTTTGCTACCAAGTTTAGAAATATTACATTATGCGTAATTGTATAAATGTATTTTTGGTTGTACAACTGATTGACCAAAAAGCGATGGTAGTGGCTTTTTAAATACTTTTAGTGATAAGCTATTTATATGATGGTATGTGGACTTACATATATGCCATATTATGCTTTTGTCATACAACGAAAAACGATATAGTTGTTGAATAAAAAATATGTCCAAAGAGGCAGTTCTTAAGGCCTTGCCACACGGCACAATTTTACCACTGATCAAATTTTCAATCGAATTGGCTTTGCCCGTCTACACGACACAATCAAATCACTGATTTTCATTCCGTCCACCCGATTGGTTAAAATCTGATGGTACCGCCCACCCGATGAACTTGAGTTGGACGACTGGCGTCTACACGTCACGATTTCATCAAGTGATTTAGTCAAGTTGGACGTAAAATTGTGCCGTGTGGCAAGGCCATTAGTTGCGTTGTAATGTTTATTGTCAAGTGAATAGGCAGATAATCTTTATTGCTTCAATCATAAACCATTCTAAGACTCTCGTAAAATATATGTTGTAACGGTACTCTATTAGTAGTGAGTACCTGATCGTTCGTAAGTGATGCTGACTCAGTCGACAGATTGTTGACCTGCATCTATTTGGTACTGACTGAATTGTTTGAATCAACTTATCTATTTAAAATCCTTGACCGATCTTTTGTATATTGCGGACAAGAATAGCTAATTAGGTCTTTTTGTTTAATAATTTTAATAAATACTACGATTTAATGATAATAAAAGTAGTGTCAACAAATTTATGCTTTATCGCCGGGTTCGCGTATATATATACTGTGGTAGAATCACGTGATTACGCCGAGAAGTTAAGGAAAACGCGGTGTTTTAGCGCGTATGCCGAACTACTTTCGGGAGTTACACATACCCCTTCTGCCAGGCCCTAAATAGCCTTTGATGTTAACTCAGCGTTGAGAGGTGGAGAGAGACGTGATTTTTTTATAGTGTACACGAGACCACAGATAATACGACACTAAAAAAATCCGTCTGTAGTCCCTAACTTGAGTAATTTCTGCCATTCCGAAGTGAAGACTCAAATTTCGGCCTGACTTGAAATCAATTATAATTGTGTACCTAAATTATTAATACCTGTAGTCTAGACGCTCTAGATTAATGTTGACCGCATTGTTTATGAGTACTGTCTGCTTCTAATGTCACATCATTATCTTGTAAAGATGTTGACGAGTTGGTTCGTTAAAGATTGTCAATGTAAATAAACACACAATGTTATCTATTCTAATTATTATACTACTAATTTGTTTAGTAGTATTGATTGTTTCTTTTGGTCATTAAAATTAAGAGATATATTATACAAGGTTATATAGCGGGTCTTACTCGCGATAATTAATATATTTAAGGCATAAATACCTCGGTTTTTTACCAACGTTTCGGCTGTCTTGCTTCAGTATACATATATTAATTATCGCGAGTAAGACCCGCTATATAACCTTGTATAATGTATAGTTGTATACTAATCGCGAAAGTTTAAAATCGTTTATTAAGAGATATGTAGTTGATTTTTTCAGTACTATATACTCGTTATTCGTGCTGATTGATACATTTCCAATATTGCTGAACATACATACATAGTCTCACGCCTATATCCCCGAAGAGGTAGGCAGAGGTATATTGCTACACCCCTGGGGTATTTACTCAAAACTAAAGTGGATTCTGATACAAAAAATGTACTGTTATCACCGGTTTTCCTATAGTACATTATATCAGTCAATTTTATCTATATAAAATATCAAGTACGAGTTTTACCACCCTTGGCTTTGGATAGACATTATCTGCCAGATAAGTTCTAAATTAGAACATTTATGTTAATATGTATATTTGTCAAGTAATTTAATCAAAACTTATGGAACACCGTTAAAACAGGCTCCATTTGTGTAAGGAGTTTATACCTTGGAAAGCAATTTAAAATGTATACTGATTTGCGTCAAATCTGAACAAAATATTTGTATTGTGAATGACGTCACATAAACTTTTAGCGGTGTTATGGCAGTCTATTCCACCGCGAATTCAGTGACGAACAGGGAACTCGCCACTTAAACATCTTTACTAGATGATACTCGCATTTGTATAACTGTAAGCTTCAAAATCAGTGAATTTTCTATGAGACCTTCAGCTCATTCTAATGCGTGGAATATTAAAGAATCTTTAGTTAGTAGGTGCCTACGTCTTTAAAGGCACCCACTGTCCAAATTTCATATTTCTATAGTTAGTAATTTAAGCTAGCAGCCAGCCTTAAGTAGTTTAAAAAGACATGTTCTAACCGAAATATTATATTATTATGTCAGAGTGCACATAATTTTTGGATTATTCTTATGCTCCTGCTACACCTGCGTCTTAACGCGTCAATTAGCGCGTTAATTTAGTCGCTACGTAGATGTGGCCAACGTTTTAACGCGTTAAAATACTAATTTCCAATGAGATTTTTTTAAACGCGTTAACTAACGCGTTTTTGTACATTGCCAATAACGTTAACGCTAACGCAGGTGTAGCAGTAGCATTAGGGTAGTACTATTAGAAAGACAAAAAAAGTTTAAAAAGCGAAATTGTTGTCAGCTGTTCTATACGAAATTGAACCTCAAAAAAACATATATACAGCTGAGCTTTTCATACTCAAATATAGTTTTTATTGATTTACAGACATTTTCACCTAGTTTTATGTATGTAAATGTAAAATCATATCAAGTGCAATGCCGGCGCTAACTTTTCCGAATGACTCCACGTCGGGGTCGCGGCTCCGACTTCTGCGAAAGCAAACACACCGTTTGTCCGAATTCGGCAAAACGCACGAGTTAATAATAAATCGGAAGCAACGTATTCCATTACCGCAAATAATAGCAGTTCGGCAACTGCATGCATCATGCAACATACACAACTACACCTTAATTGCTGCCGAAGTTTGGATCGAAATCATTTTCTGGCATACGTTTACTTCGTTTTCAAAATGTAGACTGTTGCACTAGATGTTCTGTATTGTGAGGAAATCTACAAATGGATATTTTTAAATAATTATTTTGCATACACTTTCTTCGTTTATAAGAAGACTAGATGAGCCCGCGGTTACACCCGCGTTATTTAAGGCTACTGCTCCGCTCCCGTGGCTCATAGCGTGATGTTATATAGCCTATAGCCTTCCTCGATAAATGGGCTATCTAACACTGAAAGAATTTTTCAATTCGGACCAGTAGTTCCTGAGATTAGCGCGGTCAACCAAACAAACAAACAAACTGTTCAGCTTTATATATTAGTACGTATAAGATAACAACTGTACCCAACTACTCAACAAACTAAGAGCACATAGACCCGCTTCAGCAATTTGTGAATCACACTTGTCCTCCCATATTAGAATGAAACCTACGAGGTCTAGCGCACTATTTGACAAAGTGACAACATAAATCATTACTCCATCCGGGCAGTCAGATTTATATGAATGGAGGACTCAGGAATAATAGAAAATTCTAGAACACTGTCTGACGTTATGCCAGCGTTTCCTTTTTAAAATCATCCGGTAATGTTATGCCTAGTGTCGCCAGCCTGCAAAGGGTAAGGGCCTGGTCACGAAATCGGTCTAAACGGCGCCATGGCGCGTTTACTCTGAGGCTGCCGCGCGCCGCGTCACAGTAAACACGCCATGTACATCGAAAACGCTCGCCGTTGCCGCCCGCCGCTGTAGGCCGTGACCGGGCCGTAAGTGTATACACCCGCTATCACAAGGATCGCTTGCTTATTTGCTGCCAGTCATTAAAAAACACACCCTGTCGCCTACTCAACATTCAAACGATAATGCACCTTAAACTAATTGTAATACTGCTCTAATTCTAATATACATAATAGTGGAGGGTTTGGTATGCATTGTGCTAATCTATTTCTAGTTTAATTATTTCAGCCGACACAAATTGCCATTGAAAAACGCACAGATAACATCGCTAATGGCTGCGCTCGTAACTGCAATGGTATATTTTTTACTTACATAAATTATGCGATTATTCACAAACAAGTTGACTGATTATAATTGCCAACTTATTCATTTTGTTTTCGTTAAGAAATGCTTCATTTTCTCCTTCCCAGATCTGGTATTTTATTCCTTTCCATCGTTATTACATAGCACAAAAATAATAGTAGGATAGCTATTAGCTTACACAAATTGACCGCCGCCGGCAGCCGGTTTGAATGTACGCGTGTGTCGCCGTTCGCCGTGTACGGACGCACTTTTCACGCACACAATCTCATAGACGAGCGCGGCTCGGCGCGGTCTCAGTACTGGATGCGCTGAATGAGTAGGCAATTAACTCGCCGATCGGCCTTAGCTAACCTACTATTTTTTTACTACGGTTATTATTGCTGAAACAAATTGCGTCAAATTTTATGCTCTGACTCTGCCCATATTTGTGAGAATTCAATTTGTCGCATGGTTTGTCAAGTAAAATCATTAGGTTACAAATTGTTTGCTGCGCAGCGTCTCATGCCTACAACTAGACTGCATAAAGCTTGGATCTTTAGAGAAGTATAATGAAATGGTCTTCTTAGACTGCTTACTCGTCCTTGTGGTGACGGATTAAGAATACGGAATGTCACCACCCTATATCATCCCATGGGTGTCGTAAGAGCCGACAGACGGAGCATATTATGCAGAGAATAGCACTGTAAGAGAAGGAAAACTTGATACAAACCCTATACCAACCCGTTTGGCCAGCGTGGTATAGTAGGCCAATTCCTCCTTTCAAAGGAGAGGCCTAGTCCAGCAGTGGACTGTTAAAGGCTGATGATGAGACTGCTCACTTAATCGCTCTCTTCCTTGCGGTCTTAAGCCTCGTCCAGAATAAAAATATAACAAATGCTCCTGCTTCTTATAACAAATTTCTCCAGCAGCAATTGTTATTTCTTGCAGCAGTGATATTTTCTCTCGGTGCTGTTTAAACAAATAATAGAAAAAATAACAAACATCATTTTCTCGGAAAATAAACATGTTGTTAGCTAAATCGTATATAACTTCAACAATTCAAAAATGGGTGCCTTTGTGAATTGTTTCTCTTACATTCGTATGTAAACCTAGCGAAATGGCTGCCAAGCAAAACATCGGCGAGTTCTAATAAATGCGGCTAATTATACATTTTCTGAACATTAATAAAACATTTCACATTTCTTGGGAAACGTTAAATAATTGTGTTAGTGCTGCCCTTTCATACGAACGAGTTACACGACAGGTTCGCTGTTTTCCTTTAAACTTGTGAAGTTTACATCGCGCCGTGTAATACTTGGTAATACATATGTAGGCTTTTTAACCACTCGTGTGTCGATGGCTTGCAAATCCGCCTGCTGGCAAATGTATTATACCGCCACATGAGTCATAATAGGTCTAAATGTTGGCATTTTTTAAAAGAAAACATAGTTATGTATTCATGTTGGTTATTTTTTGGCCGCCGATTGTGTAGTATCGTACTTTGGACTTCCAGATGTTTTTGACGAAGTCCTTGACACAAAAAGCCAAGTACGGAAGAACCGACCAAAGCCCTCCTATACCTACACTTACAATTTATCTGGCCAGCTGTATTGTATGCCTTGCGATCGTGTCTTTAAATCAAAGTTCGGCTTTGCGAGTCATATTAGAGCCTATCACAATGACCAATTGAACATTTAAGAGTCGCCGTCACCGGATACGGTGTGGAGGACATGATCGTACTTTGAAGTCCCTATACATAATTATGTACATTTACACAGATATATCATGTTGCTGTGCAGTAAAGCATACGTATATTAATCGATCTTGAAAAACCATGACAAGGAAACCATTCCAATTTCAGACTCCGCAACGAAGCCGTCCGAGATAGGTTAGACCAATCACAATTCGGTAACAATAAATGATATAGTCCAAATCGTGCAGTTAAGCATATATTGATACATACATACATACATACATACATATCGTCACGCCTTTTATCCCCGAAGGGGTAGGCAGAGGTGTATTTCTACACCCACTTTTCGCCAGATATACTTTAGTCCCACGTAATAAGGGGCGAGCCTATTGCCGTACCGGGCACATTTCCAGACTCCGTGCTGCTACTGAGAATTTCGTGACAGAAAAACCCAATAACACTGCCCGACCCAGGAATCGAAACTGGGACCTCCCGATCCCACGCGCACATTTATGCCGCGAGACCAACGAGGCAGTCGTATAGGGTTTGATGTCGAGTTTTCCGTCTCTACGCAAAGATGGTATTTGCATCGTGTTATCCCTTAGTCGCCTCTTACGACACCCACGGGAAGATAGGGGGTAGTGAAACTTGTGTTCTATGCCGTCAACCACACGGCCATATTGATATATCTTGAAAAACGAGGCAAACGAAACCATTCCAATGTTAAGCCTCCCTCACAAAACTAGTCTGAGACAGCTAGGACCAGGTCAACGACAACCCAGCCTACTAGACGGCAAACGTAAGGCGAACACTTTCTGACAACACGTTAGACTTATACGTCTTACATAAGACCAATCCCAACACTAGTTATGAATTATGACGTACCGCAAATTTCGAAGCGAAGCGTTTCGGCTGTGTCAGCAATCATGGTACCACAAATTGTAAGCTTAAGATTCTGATTTAAAAAAAGAGTGGCATGAGTTTCTTCCAGGCTCTTCTCATGGCCCTACCATCCCGAACCTGGTTGTAAAAAAAAGAAATGACGTTCATAAGGGTTGCTTTTGTAACCTATATGAATAAATATCCGTGTGGTGACGGATTAAGAATACGAAATGTCACCACCCCATATCATCCCATGGGTGTCGTAAGAGCCGACAGAGGGAGCATATTATGCAGAGAACAGCACTGTAAGAGAAGGAAAACTTGATACAAACCCTATACCAACCCGTTTGGCCAGCGTGGTATAGTAGGACAATTCCTCCTTTCAAAGGAGAGGCCCTAGTCCAGCAGTGGACTGTTAAAGGCTGATGATGAATGAATAAATGACTTTGAATTTGAAATGGCAAATTCGAATGCATTTTTGTAGCCCTCTTCGCCCCACATACCTCACCGCTTTGACAGAATTGTTTGCTTGTAGAAATGAAAACATTAGGTGTCTGCTGCTGGGTTGTCGTTGGACCAGGCTCAATTCGGTAACAATAAAGCTATAGTCCAAATTGTTATGTCGTGTTCTTGGAACATGTCAGTGACTCAGTGGAGCTCACGTGTGTTGAGTTAAACTGCTCAATTTGTTTGTGGCGGCTGTGGCTCACAATGCGGCGGTTATCACACCCCCCGGTTATTGACGCTTCAATCTAATCAACCGTTTGTGCCGACTGACAAAAGAGTGCGACGACATTTGTCATTGTATTGGCCGTAGAATATACTAGATGTGATGCTAGAAGTAAAATATTGGCACTTAAACACCTACTGACAAGGAATCTGGTTAGTTTTTGTATTTAAAACAGCTACATCTCCCTGCCAAGGAAACTATGTTAGTTTGGGTGTACAGTGATTATTCACTGCTTATTCCGTAAAAATGAAATATTAAACTAGACACAATCTGATATGCTTTTTATTTGCAAAAATAGACTATGAAGCATATCAGACCGGTGGCTTAAAAATTTCGCACAATAAGATTAATAGCATACCTACATTAAAATAGTGTATTCTATATTACTACTATTTATATTATTGAATTGTTAATTATCGCTTGCCCCGTGCCTCGGAGAGCACGTTAAGCCGTCGGTCCCGGTTGTCTTGAAGATCTTTGACAGTCGTTACAGGGCGTCAGTACCTTCTAAATAAACTGACACTAGTCTAAACCATGGAATATTGCTATCCCTTCGGGTTGCAGAGGTCAGGCAGGCAATCGCTCTGTGGAATAGCTAATATTCAGCCAAATCCGGTTAGACTAGTAAGCGGACCCCAGTTTGAAAACTGGGATAACGCTAAGAGGATGATGATGTGGTAAGGGAACAGTGATTTTTATTGTTTTTACTGCCAAATACTAAAGAGTGTTTCTTCAAATGTCCTCTGTCTCCTGTCTGTAGTTATATAATTTGATAGAACTTTCAGCATAACAAATTGTTGCTAGAACTTACAGCAACCGTTTTTGAATAAATGTTAATTAAACCATCTCACTCACAAATGGATTTATTTTATTCACGAAAGGGTTATGTAATCTTTTGTATTTCTTACCAAATATTAATGCCATTTCGCATGTGATTAAAAAAGTTAAAAAGAAACGTTTCATTTCGTAACACTGTATCTACGAACAAAAAATCAAGAATGTATTTTTTTTTATAGACTCACTCCTGTATCCCCGAAGGGGTAGGCAGAGGTGTAATATTACACCCACATTTCGCACTGAATTTTTTAGGCCCCACGTAATAGGAGGCGAGCCTATTACCGTACCGGGAACATTACCAGACTCCGTGCTGCTACTCACAATTTCCTAACGGGAAAACCCAATAACACTTTGCCCGACCCGGGAATCGAACCCGAGACCTCTCAATCCCACGCGCACATGTATGCCGCGAGATCAACAAGGCAATATATAAAAAAGGCATAATATAAAAAAAATGTATGTCTG
This sequence comes from Euclidia mi, assembly GCA_944739405.2. Classification (NCBI taxonomy): domain Eukaryota; kingdom Metazoa; phylum Arthropoda; class Insecta; order Lepidoptera; family Erebidae; genus Euclidia; species Euclidia mi. Next base: position 124,244,558 of record OX123182.2, on the reverse strand, counting down.
TACTCTAAAGTATAATCGGAATGCCATCAGAAACTCCTGTAGCTTCTGGTATTCATCGATCCAAGAGTGACATACTTGAAAAGCACACCCATAGAAAATCGGAAACAATTAACCTAGTTTTTAAATACTTTTCATTAGCTAACTGGGTCTCAGGTCCCCATGGAGTAACTGACCATGGCACTGCTACTTACATAATTACCAGCGAAATACATTACAAAGGGACAGCATGTCTGTCAACTGTCTCTGGTTTAGATTTCATTATTGCTGACTAACATTACATACCATCCTGCAAAGCAAATGCTGGTGTTCGCGCACCTTTGCGACGACTTTGTACTCACTTTAGTGATTACTAGAGGACGCCAGCAGCTATGCCTGCATTTTTTTTAAATTTACTCGTTTTGGCCGATCCCGTGGGAATTTCGTGCAATCTCGTCTTAGTGCACCCCTACGGTCCCCGAGAAACATACATGCCAAATTTCAGCTTCTTGCGCCGAGTAGTTTCGGCTGTAGCTTGTCTGTCAGTCAGTCAGTAACGCAAGGATTTGATATATTCAGATAACTAAAGGACGCCAGCAGCTACGCCTGCTTTTTTTTTAATTTACCCGTTTTGGCCGATCCCGCGGGAATTTCCTTCTTAGTGCATCCCTACGGTCCCCAAGGAACATACATGCTGGCTGGCTGGCTGTAGCGTGTCTGTCAGTCAGTCAGTATCGCAAGAATTTTATATATTAAGATTAAGATTTTGTGAATTTGGATATATTTGCAATGCCTGCCACTGCGTTTCGAAATAATATAATGAAAATTATCAGGGAATCCTATTGATAACCTGAACCCTGTTTCAGTGATGAATCTTAATTACCTTTACCTTTTTTTATTCAACACATCAATTTGTCTTAATTAATTAAATCATGTTTACTCGTAACATTGGTCCGTGTGGTGACGGATTAAGAATACGGAATGTCACCACCCCATATCATTCCATGGGTGTCGTAAGAGCCGACAGAGGGAGCATATTATGCAGACAACAGCACTGTAAGAGAAGGAAAACTTGATACAAACCCTATACCAACCCGTTTGGCCAGCGTGGTATAGTAGGCCAATTCCTCCTTTCAAAGGAGAGGCCTAGTCCAGCAGTGGACTGTTTAAGGCTGATGATGACGATGATTAACATTTGAAGGAGAGCTATAGTGTAAAGCTTCTTCGGATCTTTGTCTTTCGATGTCTTTTAGATGTTTGACTGGTTTTGGCTTAACCTTGTGTAACCACAGTAGAAAGTGATACATGTTTCTACCATCCTGGGTCGTGAATTTTAGTAACTGGCGAGCATGCAGTATAGTCGGTTATGACGACCGATTGGTGCAGCAGGAGTGTAAGCGACTGCTACGCCGAAGGTCGCGGGTTCGATTTCCGCTCAACTCAAAAATGTTTGTGTATGAACATGGATGTTTGTCTTGGTCCGGGTGTTTCAATGTATAATATGTATGTATTTACAAAAAAATATATATATGTATGTTTATCCATTATCTAGTACCCATAGTACAAGCTCTGCTTAGCTTGGGACTAGATGGTGAAGTGTGTATGTGGTAGAATATTATTATTATAGTATGACTACTTTTGTCGATTTTCAGAGAACGAATTGCAGCTTCGAGCTAGCATTTTCCTACTGAAATTTGCATTCTGTAATTTGCTTATCTATTTTCCTGTGTTTAAATTTATTTGGGATACTGGGTTTCTCCCGCACGAGAAAATTGTTTTAACAAAAACGAATGCATGTTGCCTGAATGATCCATTTCGACTCTGAATAGGTGCTGTGATATTTAAATGTTAATTATGCACAACAAAATCGTTTAATTTACGACCGCGCCGATGTGTATTGTATTATAATAAAAAAGTTCTCGGAAATCATTTCGTTTTCCTCTTAGACAGTTTTATAACGTCGCCTACGCTTGGCTTTTGGTACAACATAAAAAATCGAGCGTTATAAACATAAACATGCCTCTTAATCCCGCGATTTCCAATAAATTATATAAATATGACGTTATTTTAATGGCTTTTGTATTATCTGTTTTTGTAGTTTTATCTATTCTGATCGCATTGAATCCTAATTCTAAAAGATTAGCTATTTGCACATCAAAACATTTAGATAATATTCTTGGAAATCGTAATATAAGCTTATTCTAATGAAGCAATATATGGCTCACATGTTATTCAACAGATTTATAGTTATATTTCCTCATTTACATATACATGTTAATATTTTAATGTAGGTATGTATATTTCCTTATAGTATTCGTGTCGGTTTTGTTAGGGTAAACGAAAATTACGGAACGTTATTGGACACAATTCTAGGTATAGATTCATTCATGATTACTATATGGCTGAATGAAAATGCGTCTGGACTCACACATCGTGGGGTCAATTTCAATCCTATATCACGATAGAAATTTTCGAGTTTATCTTTTACTCATATGTAAAGCTGAAGAGTTTGTTTGTTTGTTTGGTTGAACGCGCTAATCTCAGGAACTACTGGTCCGATTTGAAAAATTCTTTCAGTGTTAGATAGCCAATTTATCTACCACGCATATACCATCACGCTATGAGTGACGGGAGCAGAGCAGTAGCTTTAAATAACGCGGGCGTAACCGCGGGCGTCCTCTAGTGTGATAATAAAATACCTATTTCATGTAACACAGCGCAAGTCCCGCGTGTATGAGAGCTCTCCAAATTGTTCTCAAAGTTATGTGAGTTCTGCTAAATACACTGGTCTCTTGTGGACGAGGAGTGTGACCTTATACTTAACTAGATGAGCCCGCGGTTACACCCGCGTTATTTAAGGCTACTGCTCCGCCCGCCTGGCTCATAGCGTGATGTTATATAGCCTATAGCCTTCTTTGATAAATGGACTATCTAACACTGAAAGAATTTTTCAATTCGGACCGGTAGTTCCTGAGATTAGCGCGTTCAACCAAACAAACAAACAAACAAACTCTTTAGCTTTAAATATTAGTATAAGATATTATATTATTCAGAAGTCACATTAATGTCACAAGTTATAAACACAGCTGATATTATTACGTATTTTCACGACATTGTATGTCTTTAATTTTATCAGAAATCGTTCGTCGCGTTTTCTTGCTAAAGTATTTCGCGCTTGCCTTTTGTGTTCGTCGATAATTTCTAGTCCAATCTGAGCAATAAACTATGTACGTAAATTATTTTTTACGTACATTATCGTTTACTTGATAACAACTTTATCTATGTTTATCCCTTTATCTCTCTTATTATATCGACATGCAACGTAGGCGCATCGTTCCTAACCTCTGAAAAATAGGTTCTACTTTTTCTGCTCTATCCCCTTATCCCTTTTTTGGATCATCTATCAGAATGATCCTTTTAAGAGCTATACAAGGAAACTACTAATTCAACACTAAAACAATACATCAGTAGTAAAATGTATTTTATTAATGATACCATTGTTTTCTGTGATTTTCCTGATACAAACTAATCGTCAATTATAATCATTCAATTCAATAATTATCCTCAAAATACTTTACTATAAACAGTGGCTTATATTACTGGCTGTCAGACATCTCACAGCAGAAACTATTAAGCGTAAGAAGCTGAAATTTGGCTTGTATCTTCCTTGGGGACCGTAGGAGACGGGATCGGGAAAGAAATGGTAAAATAAAAAAAATAATGTCAGTACCTATCTGCGAGCATTCGCTCGCCCTTCTGTAAATTCTTCATCATGAAAAACGTATAAAAACAAAGCAGAACAATATGTATATAAACATAACATAACTTCACGCCTTTTATCCCCGAAGGAGCAGGCAGAGGTGCATTACACACCCACACTTCGCCAGTTATGGTTAGGTCACAATTTAATAGGGAGTGAGCCTATTGCCATCTACCGGACACATTGTTAAGCGAGCGATAATTAACATTTTTAATACACACATAACTTTGAAAAGTCAGAGGTGTGTGCCCAAGGTACCAGGGGATCGAACCCGAGACCATCGTCTCGGCAGTCCGTTACGTACACCACTGGGCTATCGCCGCTTTATGTATATTAAAGTATAGAAGTTTTATTTCAATCTTAATTTTTATTCTTCCAATAAGTATATCCCAAACGCGACGTCTGCCAGCCCTATTCTCCACTAAAACCGGTTTTACACGAGAGCATACAATCTTAATATATAAAATCCTTGCGTTACTGACTGACTGACAGACACGCTACAGCCAAAACTATAGGGCGCAGGAAGCTGAAATTTGGCATGTATGTTCCTTGGGGACCGTAGGTGTGCACTAAGAAGGGATTTCCCGAAATAACCACGGGATCGGTCAAAACAGATAAATTTAAAAAAATGTGCAGGCGTAGCTGCTGGTGTCCTCTAGTGATCTGATAAGTCTCGAAGTGCATTTCATTTAATACGAATCGTAAGTTTATTTGTGATTATTATGTTTGTTCTTGGTAATATGACGTCCACTGTCGTCTGATCGGTCGGTCAAGTTGGCGTAGAAGATAAATCATCGAACGCACTTCAAGCTAGAGTCCAGTATTCACTGAATTGCTTATGTACCGCAAAGCTTTGCAGCTAGGTGTCATCTTATAGCAGTTATATGATGCTACAGTGCCCAATCATCATCCTCTTAGCGTTATCCCAGTTTTAATCTGGGGTCCGCTTTCTAGTCTAACCGAATTTGGCTGAATATTAGCTTTTCCACAGAGCGACTGCCTGTCTGACCTCCGCAACCCGAAGGGATAGCGATATTCCATGGTTTAGACTCATCATATCAGCCAAACGACGTCCACTGCTGGACATAGGTCTCCCCCAAGGTTCTCCACACAGACCGGTCTTGAGCCGCCCGCATCCAACCCTCTCCCGCGATCTTGACGAGATCGTCGGTCCACCTTGCGGGGTCCTACCTCTGCTGCGTCGTCCGGTACGTGGCCGCCACTCCAGAACCTTTCTGCCCCAACGGCCATCGGTTCTTCGAGCTATGTGCTCTGCCCACTGACACTTTATCTTGGCTATTCGGAGAGCTATGTCGGCGACTTTGGTTCTACTGCGTTCTACTGGTTTAGACTAGTGTCAGTTTATTTAGAAGGTACTGACGCCCTGTAACGATTGTCACAGATCTTCATGACAACCGGGACCGACGGCTTAACGTGCTCTTCGAGGCACGGGACAAGCGATAATTAATAATTCAATACGCACATAACTCCGATAAGTCATTGGTGCGCGCCGTGGAATTAAACCCGATACCCTCTGCATGGCAGTCTGTTGGTATCTCCACTCGGCTATCGCTGCCTTTGCTACAGTGCCCAATATTAGCTGAATTAATTTAGTACCACATGTCTAAGCAGCTAGAGGTCACCTTACAGTGGTAATATGAAGCTACAGTTCCTAATATTAGCTGAATGCAGTTTGTACCGCAATTCTAAGCAGCCAGAGGTCAACTTACAGTGGTATTCGGTGGCTTTGTGAACATATACATATATTGTACACACATGACCTTGCCCCATTGTGTTCGTGTGTATGCAAATGACATTTCTATATGTGTCTGTAATTCGTTCATTTGTATACACATGCGTATCTAATTTAATAATTTATGTATAACTGCTTATATGATTCGGCGACGGGTTTTCCTTAAGAGTGCAAGACCTACCGAGTACTGTGTTACGTGTCACTTACGTTACAATTAAAACTAATTAAACTATCCGTAAAGGTAATTTAAGAGCATAGGTCGGGATACTAGCTTTGGAAGAATTTTTAATTAGCTCGTATTTTTTTGGTCGGATTTCGCTTGTGAATTAAGGAGGATTGAAGCTTAGACTTTTGATTTGGGAAACCAATCCCTTTGCGGTCGCTTTTTGGATGGGTGACGTTGTGATTTGTCGTGACATTTACATTAGGAGGTTGTGGGCAAGTAAAACCGTCGGTCCCGCTTCTTGTCGTAGGACAAGCCTCGTTAAGAGGTGGATATACGCCGTTGACCTTGCTCGTACTACTGGTTAGTTGTCCACGCGCGATTTGCGAGTATCGGTGACGTAAAAAATCTTTAGAAAATAATAAGTAAAGTTATTTGCAAAAATAAGCTGAAGGTTCCCTTGGTGTTCTAATATATAAGAGGCTGATTCAATTTAAACAATCTTATGATTGATAGATTAGGAGAATAAAGGTAATAACTACAAAAACAGAGGTTACTTTGCATATTTTATTCAGATATTTAAAATACTTTTTTTAGGATTTGGTACCGAAGAGAAAATGCTTTATATGATGTAGATTAAGACATATTTTTTTGGATTTTTTTTCTATAACAATAACGGAGATAAACAGTTTTAATTTACTCCTAATGACGCCCAATTCACATATGTCCTCGCCTTAAGGCATGCCGAAAGCCTGCAGGCGATAATGTAAGCACCGACGGCTGAGTTTGCCACACACATTTTAATTACTTATAGATGACGACGTAAAATACTCGGAAGTAGGAACTTGCAATGCGCTACTTTTTCATAATAAAATAGTATAATAATATTAACATGTCAGGTGTTATTTCACTAATTACCTGCTAAGTTTTAATGAACATGAAAACAACAGCTGTCACGTGCCACAGTTTTTAATTCTCAGACTGACACGAGAATACGAGAAGTATGTGTTTAATGTTTTCTTCGATCTGGTGATGTGGGCTATAATTAGAGTTCTATGAAGCTGGGTGGGCAGACGCTTTCTATAGGCAGGTGGAAAGTGTACTAGGAACAAAGTTGTGTGCTGTGTTGCATATGGAGTACTAACATAGGACAAGTCGCATGGTCAACTGATATCAAACTAAGGCACAATAGGCTTGTGTCCACTAAGAATAAATTGGTTTGATTGTAGTATCTATAGATTCGTTATTATTTGTGGCAATAAAGTTTATTATTTAATATAAAAAGTTAAGATTAATGTTATTTTTAGGATTCTAAAACTAAAAATAATATATTTTATTTGTGACAGTGAACACCAATCAGAGACAAGTACGTCACACAGTGCGTCCGCCATTGATGTTATTGACGTTTTGGTAGTAAATACAACTAAAACGTCAAACTTTGTACCTGTCAAATCGAATATAACAAAATAAAAATGGGCACATCGGACCAGACGTCATTCACGGTTTGTTGTTTTTCACTTTGTGACATCACTCAATCGCCATGATGGTTTACAGCGTTTTCGTGTCAAATTCAAAAAGGTTTTTAAAAAGCCGTTATTAGTAATGTTGCTGATCGATTTTTGAAGAAAAATTCAGTTATTTTGGTTTAACATCTCATAAAGGAACGAATCAATCACTAATTAGTAATTACATATTAGGCCTATTCTCGTAAGTAATTATATTTGTTCAAAATGCAGTTTCGATTTAATATCAGTGCCATACTTATGTCATAAATGGTATTCTCCTAAATTAACTGATACTTGAATTGATACACAACTAGATTATAATTTGAACTAAGTGTCAAACTATATGTCGATGTCGAACTTATAATTATGTCAAAATAGATGACAATGACTTTAAGTTTTGTGAATCAATTCAAAATCTACTAGCATTGCGTTCAAGACAGTGTCGATGACATATAAAACACGAAAATTGCCCTCCTAGTGCCTGTACTATGGTAAACACATAATCTCAAATTTGACGATCCGGGAGTAGTTTATCCATTGTCCAGTCCCCATAGTATTGACGTTCATAATTGTCACCTTGACACCGAAGTGAATAAATGATTATTATTTGATTTTGATCATAGATAATTTTTTAATGTGTATTGAAGATAAATTAAACCCAGCGCAGGACAAAGATTTGTCACACACAAAGATTGGTCCTGCATGGGAATAGAACCCAAGGCTGTTTATAAAAATCAAAGAAATAAGAATATATAGACTGCCTCGTTGGTCTCGCGGCATAAATGTGCGCGTGGGATTGGGAGGTCTCGGGTTCGATTCCCGGGTCGGGCAAAGTGTTTTTGGGTTTTCCGTTAGGAAATTCTCAGTAACAGCACGAAGTCTGGTAATGTGTCCGGTACGGTAGTAGGCTCGCCCCCTATTACATGGGACCTAGAAATTCATGGCGAAATGTGGGTGTAATATAAAAACCTCTGCCTACCCCTTCGGGGATACAGGCGTGAGTCTATAAAAAAATAAATTAATAAGAATATATATTTCCAATTGAAGAAGCTTTATCAGATAATCCGCATTTATTACTGAGATATCTTCAGATCTTTTGATAGTATCTAATATTATGCATACAATACATTAAATATTATGGGAAAATCTAAAGCTTATTCAAGAGGGATCGTTGTCGATACTTATTCAATATTTACCTATTTCCCTAAACATTGGAGTTAAAATCCGCTCAAGTTGTTCAAAGAATGCTCGTTCAGCTATAAGAGGATAAAAGTCTCCATCGAAAATACTTAATAGTGTACAGTATTTCCTTAAGCCCAGATAAATATGTATTACAATATTATATTTACCTCTACAGACCCAATAGATAAAAATAATAAAATAATAATAATAATATTCTACCATATACACACATCACCATCTAGTCCCAAACTAAGCAGAGCTTGTACTATGGGTACTAGATAATGGATAAACATACATATATACTTGTTTTTTTGTAAATACATACATATAATACATAGAAACACCCAGACCAAGACAAACATCCATGTTCATGCACACAAACAAATGTTTAACTTGAGCGGGAATCGAACCCGCGATCATCGGCGTAGCAGTCGCTTACACTCCCGCTGCGCCAACCAGTCGTCAAATATAAGCTTTAAGTCTGTTTGTAACATTCAAAGAATATACGACTTATAGAAATAATATAATTTTATTATTCGTCAGTCTTTCTTATTTAACTAAACATTTTCACCGGATGGTAGCCAATAGCCAAAAAAGAGTGATAAATAAAGCTATTTCAGTTTTAGGACGGAATCTGGGTTTGCAATAAATGAAAACTTTATCTACTGAGCCGAAAGACGTCTATTGCTGAAGTAAGGCCCGCCCAAAGCTCTCCCCAGAGACCGATCTTGCACCTTAGCTACATTTAAATGACATATTAATGACGTGAAAATAATATTATACTTACTTACGTAAAACTATTAAATAAATAAAACTGACTGCATATTAAAACAGTCGACAGTTTCTAAATGGTGCAACGAAAGCTAATAAATCTGTATATATAAAATCCTTGCGTTACTGACTGACAGACACGCTACAGCCGAAACTACTGGGCGCAAGTAGATGAAATTTGGCATGTATGTGCCTTGGGGACCGTAGGGGTACACTAAGAAGGGATTTTCCGAAATTCCCACGGGATCGGGAAGAAATTGTTAACTTACAAATAATGTGCGGGCGAAGCTGCGGGCGTCTTCTAGTACATTATAATTTTCAATTGTGTCTACTACTTAAAGGTATGTATCGCTTAAATTTCAATATTAATATAAATAAGTAATGTGGTGTATAAATAATTCGTTGCCTTCCGATTAGCACACATCACATACGCGATGACATATGATTGATAACTGCACGCTTTTCGCATTCTAAGTAACTGTGAGTACGTGTGAAAGTCTCGGGGATGCCCGTACCCCAAAGTGCAAGACCTGAAGTGATGGTGCGTTCCTTATCAAACTTAGCTTTTCATGTCATCATTTATTTTATAAAACGCCATAGCCTAGTGGAGATACCAACAGACTGCCATACAGAGGGTATCGGATTCAAATCCACGGCGTGCACCAATGACTTTTCGGAGTTATGTGCGTATTGAATTGTTAATTATCGCTTGTCCCGTGCCTCGGAGAGCACGTTAAGTCGTCGGTCCCGGTTGTCATGAAGATCTTTGACAGTCGTTACAAGGCGTTGTCCATATGGTGACGGATTAAGAATACGTATTGTCACCACCCCATATCATCCCGTGGCCACCCACGCGTGGGTGTCATAAGAACCGACAGAGGGAGCATATTATGCAGCGAACAGCACTGTAAGAGAAGGAAAACTTGATACAAACCCTATACCAACCCGTTTGGCCAGCGTGGTATAGTAGGCCAATTCCTCCTTTCAAAGGAGAGGCTTAGTCCAGCAGTGGACTGTGAAAGGCTGATGATGATGACAAGGCGTCAGTACCTTCTAAATAATCTGACACTAGTCCAAACCAGGGAATTTCGCTATCCCTTCGGGTTGTGGAGGTCAGGCAGGCAGTCGCTCTGTGGAAAAGCTAATATTCAGCCAAATCCGGTTAGACTAGTAAGTTGACCCCAGCTTGCAACTGGGATAACGCTAGGATGATGATGAGTCATTGATATAATAGCCATAGATACAAGTCAGTATCTCAAAACCGTCCGAAAAATATAGGCGCAAAATGCACTTATTTTCAAATAGCACTGTACCTATCGTTTGTTGCACGGCCCAGACAGAAATATGTAAGAATTTTGAAATATACCTATAAGTAAGTTTATCAGAAACAAACAGATTTTTATAGATTAGTGTCAACAGTCCCGTTAACACGCATTTCAAAGAATACGCGTGTCCCATTTGCCGTTTCCCGTGGATTTAGTAACCCAATTCACACCGGCAATGTATCCAAATCGCCGGCCGGTGAATCAATGAGCTCACGCGCGAATTGTATTAACGATCTCATGCAAATTGTGTATTGTTCTCTGGGTTTTTGTGCATGAACATGTTTGAACAACACATCAGTCATGCGTGATCATATATGTATTTTACTAACTGAGACGGAGACCCGCTTTATTTAGGCCTACTGCTCGGCTCCCGTGGCTTATAGCGTGATGTTTTAGGCTATAGTCTCCCTCGATAAATGGGATATGGTTTTTCGTGTGAGTGTGTGGCCAACTCTGGTGTCAGAGTTTTCAGACCGCCGCCCTAAGGCCTCCGACATGGCCTAACGATCCTTATCCTTAGACAAGAACCGGGACCGACAGCTTTACGTATCCTGTGAAGCACGGTAGCGCTCAGATGTAAATGCCACACACGGTCACCCATCCAAGTGGTGACCTGTGCAAGCGTTACTTAACTTTGCCGATCTGTTACGAATGGCGAATGGCAAGTCAAGTCTCGCTATGAGCGCTACGCTATAACAATAATTTAAATCGAACCAATACTTAATGAGATTAGTACGTCCAACCTGACAAAGAAACCAACTCGTCTTGAAAGAGGTCTTGGATAGCAACCAGGATAAAAGATGATATCAGAGGCCTATGTCCAGCAGTGGACGTGTATCGGCTGATATGATAGAACACCAAGCATATGAAATCAAATTGCTTAATCCATTTCAAAATATATGTAAAGGAATTGAAGACACACTTCCAAATTTTAACTCGAGCGAAAAGCGTTCGGGCAAAACCATTACTGGAAAAATACTAATTTCCATACAACAATACATATTTTTCATCATCAGCCCTTTATACTGTCCCACTGCTGGGCACGCGCCTCATCTCACTATGAGAAGGGTAAGGCCATAGTCCACCACGCTGGCCAAGTGCAGGTTGGCAGACTTTACATGTCATGTCTTTTGAGAACATTATGGAGAACTCTCAGACATGCAGGTTTCCTCACGATGTTTTCCTTCACCGGTAAGCAAGCGATAATTACATACATAATTTAATACGCACTTAACTTCGAAAAGTATTTTGTGTAGCAGTCCGTCGGTCTCTCCACTCGGCTATCACTGCTTACCAATACATATAATACTAGAGGACGCCAGCAGCTACGCCTGCATTTTTTTTAAATTTACCCGTTTTGGCCGATCCCGTGGGAATTTCGGGAAATCCCTTCTTAGTGCACCCCTACGGTCTCCAAGGAACATACATGCCAAATTTCAGCTTCCTGCGCCCAATAGTTTCGGCTGTAGCGTATCTGTCAGTCAGTCAGTAACGCAAGGATTTAATATATTAAGATTATAAAAATGATATCTGTATTTTATGGCGGCTATACACAGAATCACAAACGGCTCCAATCTTTGTTATTCGATGAGAATAGAAAACTGGGAATTTACTACCATCCGAACGTGAAATTAACATGTGTTGGCATATCGCCAATCCTAAGCAACTGTAATAAATTTATACAAAGTATTAATACGAGCTAGAGAAGGGATTCCCTGAAGGCTGTCATATAGTTGGACAGGCGGCCTATTATGATAAAACTGTGTTTTAGAGATGGTGTAAATTTTAATGTGTGCAAGAGTTTTTGTCATCTATACATATCTAATTTCAAATAAGTAATTTTGTTTTATTATACAGGGTTATTTGTAAAACACCGTTAACCTCTTAGGGGGTAAAAATATCAGCTGTTTCATACAAAGTTGAACTTTGACCCTGACAAAATGTATTGGAACAGCTGATATTTTTTTCGCGATTTCGCAAAAGTTCCAGAACAAAAGTTGTTCATAATGATTAATATAACCACCCCCTAAGAGGTTAACGGTGTTTTACAAATAACCCTGTATTTCAATAACAGCATTTTTTATGTGTGAAATATATTCTTTAGAGAAATCATTACTGTCTTCTAGGAATAATCACCCACTACCGTCTATTCTCAAACTAGGCAGAGCCTAATAGTTTATGGCAAACGAACATTGTTTAATATACTGACTCAATTATTGACTGCCTACGTGGTCCAGTGGATTGCGTATGCGACTGCTGATCGGAGGTCCCGGGCTCGATTCCCAGGTCGGGCAAAAGTGATACTGGGTTTTTCCGAATTCTCAGTAGCAGCACGCAGTCTGGTGAAGTGTCCGGTAACGGCAATAGGCTCGCCCCCTATTACGTGGGACCTAACAATTCATGGCGAAATGTGGGTGTAATCTTACACCTCTACCTACCCATTCGGGGATACAGGCGTGAGTCTATAAAAAAATAATAATAATCATTCATCACACGGTACAGTTCTCGTTGAATGTAAGTATTTTGCATTTATTCGTACGATTTTCTCGAGCCGCGTGTCTTTGACATTGGGATGATTCAATGTCGTGACCCGAGAGGCGATGGAATCCTCTTACGATGCGCCGGAACACGTGGGCTTGCTACTAGCTCAGCTATTTGCACTTACTACATACTATTATTCCATAAACAAGACACTTTTTTATTTACTATAAAATATTTATGAGTACTCAGTGGCAGCGATAGCCAAGTGTAGATACCAACAGACTGCCATGCAGAGGGTATCGGGTTCGATTCAACGGCACGCACCAATGACTTCGGAGTTATGTGCGTATTAAATTGTCAATTATCGCTTGTCCCGTGCCTCAGAGAGCACGTTAAGCCGTCGGTCCCGGTTGACATGAAGATCTTTGGCAGTCGTTATAGGGCGTCAGTACCCTCTAAATAAACTGACACTAGTCTAAACCATGGAATATCGCTATCCCTTCGGGTTGCGGAGGTCAGACAGGCAGTCGCTCCGTGGAAAAGCTAATATTCAGCCAAATCCGGTTAGACTAGTAAGCGGACCCCAGATTGAAACTGGGATAACGCTAGGAGGATGATGATGATTTATGAGTACTCATGTCAACAGAGAACGCGCTCTTTCAAGAAAAGAGCGTACTCTTTTTTAAATGGCCGTCAACTAAATTGGGTCTCCGGAGTTGCGGGTTTTCATGCGACCATCAGGCGATCCGCCTTCTAGTTTACTTCATATATCATAAAATAGCCCTTACCTTACGTTTAATTATTTTACAACAATTTGTTTGGTAGTACGATAGCTTTATAAAATTAAAAGTATGTCTAAAGTACTCAACCCTTCAAGTATTTAACACGCGTCAAGTAGAACACAGGAGCGGCCGGCCATTCTCGTGAATTCTCACAACCCGCCGTGACGTACGTATCTACGTAACGTACTATTAATATACTATACACTAATGTTATTCGTTGTATCCATTGATGTGAAGTCGCGTGTGGCCGGTACTTACTACTTAGTAATAATTACAATACAACGATGCGTGTTATTCTTACATAAGTGTTTAATTAGAGCTGTTGTGTATTAACATTTGCCCTAACGGATTATCGATAGGTTTGGTTTACACGCGAACCTTCGTGATGTAGTAAAATTAGTTGGTGTATAACAACAACATCAGCCTTTAACAGTCCACTGCTGGACTAGGCCTCTCCTTTGAAAGGAGGTATTGGCCTACTATACCACGCTGGCCAAACGGGTTTGGTATAGGGTTTGTATCAAGCTTTCCTTCTTTTACAGTGCTGTTCTCTGCATAATATGGTCCCCCTGTCGGCTCTTACAACACCCATGGGAAGATATGGGGTGGTGACATGCCGTATTCTTAATCCGTCACCACACGAACTGTATAGTTGGTGTTTATGTGCAGCACATTGGCCGCCGTCTGCTTTGTAGATGGGTGTTAATTCCACAGTTTGATAAACTTGTTGAGGCATCAGACGATAAGAGTTGTATAGGACAACATTATTTATCCACCTTATCTGTTCGTGATAGTATAAAAAGCTGAAAAAACGTGTCTTAATTGTTTGGTGATGGTTTTATCATTACTTGAATGTTATCAATAAGTGACGTCGATATACGTCGTATTCATTAATATACCTAAATTATAGCTATTTTCTACGGCTTAACAGACTATTTTTCTAAGAAATAGAACGCCGCAACCGCCACTAAAGATTATCCTTGCATCGCCAAAGATTATAAAAATGGAACAAGGGACGCAAATAGCACATTCGTCTGCTTTATATTTGTGATTTTATTTGCATGACCGGCATTAAACTTCGTCCGCGGTCTATACGTTTATTAGTCGTTGTTCAGCAGGTATTTTCCTAACAATCTCTATTTTTAATTGACAAGGAGTTGCGAGATTGTGGTTGATTCTGCACAATTCCACTCAACGGTGGATGCACACAACAATACTACGATGTCATCTACATGTACTGAATATAAAACTACGCATTCGAATCAATGCCGTTTTTACCATTAGAGTAGACGGGGCACTTACCCAGAATAGGGTAGTTTCCAGGGTCAAAATAATTACATTTTATTTAGTCCGTATTTTAGATTATAAAAAATATTGGACACGTATTTTTTCTTTTTTCGATAAAATAAAAAATAACAAAGATATAGCCCATTAAAGTTACGCGTGACGTCACCTAGTGCGAAAAAATGCAGCACGGTGTGACGTTTTACGTAACTTTAATGAGCTATATCTTGGTCATTTTTGGTTTAATTTACAAATAAAAAATACGTATCGCTTATTTTTGAATAATCTAAAGGACGGACTTATAAAATTTTTTTCGTCAACTAGCCTATTCCCATCCTAACGGAAGCCCCGAAAGGCTCTGGTTTGAATACCCGAGGTCTGGATTTTTTCTGTGCCCTAGGGCTTGATACATTAGACGCCATGCATTTACCTGTACTTAATGCAGCCGGTATTCCTTATCTAACATATTTGGCGTCTGTGCCATAAATATAATTTCTCTGAATTGTTTCAATAACTGCTATCTTGGCACAGTCTAGGAATGGTTTGGATGCAATTAGAGGTTTAGTTGAGACTGAATTTTATAGATGTTTCATTAACTAAAACGTTTCAAATGGCGTTAACTTCATATTGATTCTTTCCTATAATTTGGACCGCACCGCTCCTTGCAAACTTGAGATATTTTGAAGGAAAGACTGTGCGTTAATTCTTGGTTTGTCGTTGGTACTAGGAAATTATAAACCAATCCTCTCACTGTCCTTGTGCTCAAATCATAATTCTGTCATTAATTTAATAGCTCAGGCGTCTATTATCGTATCAAAATGTAATACCTATTACATTTGACAGATGCCAATCTTGCGCCATGTTTTCCTATTTGCGAGATTACTGATAATTTGAGTTTGCGGAAAATTCATCTAACTAATGCATCCGACTAATTATGGCTTGTCTCATCGTCAGAAGTTTAATATGTAATAAATTATTATTGATTGCTGTTCATAGAATGCTCATTATGGTTTCCTTGTGTTAAGTCGTCTGTTCCACATAATTTCTTAAGCCTAGAATCCGTACCTACACTAGGATTGCCAGTGCTAGGTTTACTGGTATGTATGAGTTGGCCGATAAGACTGGCATAAATCCCATCGTCTCACCGACCTCCGCAGTTTATCAGCGTTGGCTCCTGGCCAGCGGGCGAGATAGATGTTCCAACTCACTCTTCATTATCCTTTCCTACTTTCCTTTTTCCCGTGAATATAGCAAGCGTCTATAATTTATGTTTATTGGAAACTTCACCATCAAGACACGTTTATTTGTGAATAATTTGGACGGAATCTGCATTACCTCCTGCATAAAAGGATTTCATTTGATAAGCACTATAATGTTGTAGTTTTCCACCTTTTTTACTCGAACAGATATAGTTTATCGCATTATAGCAATGATTGGTGAGAACATATCTGCCACTCATGGTAATTAGCGTGCCCGCATGCGCCCAAGGTCTCTTCTTACAGTTGTTATATAATAGTGCAGTGTCATGATGGAAATAGGCACAGGCCTCTTCTCGTTATGAGAAAGGTACGTCCATACTCCACCAAGCTGCAGGTTGGCAGACTTCACATGTCTTTCGAGAACATTGTGGAGAACTCTCAGACATGCAGGTAGTTATCATCTCCAAGCAAGCACGCGATAATTAACAATAAGAACTTAACTTCGAAACTTCTGTAGTGAGCACTTCTTCTTCTTCTTTCCTTCGCCTTATTCCATTATCTGGGGTCGGCTCTCCTTGTCTGCCTTCCCCATTTTGCTCTATCTTGAGCAGTCGTAGCATCTACCCTCATGTCCTCAAGATCTTTTTGGACTGATGTGAGCCAGGTGGCAGGAGGTCATCCGCGGCGTCGCGTCGTTGTCGGTATTTTTATGGCCACTCGTACCATGTGGTATTCAGGGCGGCGGAACACATTTCTATACCATTGAAGGCGTCGCTCTTTTACCTTCTCGGCAATGCGGGCAACCTTGTAGCTTCCTCGGACGTGGATGTTGCGTACTTACTACGAACTCTGTAGTGCGCACTGTTGCTTTGAATCTTCTGCTAAGCAGTAGGTATATAGTCTCTCCACTTGGCTATCGCTGCCTCAGAAAATTTCCACATATTTTTTTTGCACTCACTTCATTCACTCGTTAGAAAATTGCTCTTTCTCTTGTGCTGCAAATGTCCACATAATTTACTGCATTAATTTGCGACTACTCGAGATTTTGCAGTTTATTTTTTTGTGTCAGTTTAATCAAACAACATCATTGTTTAAAATAGTAACACTTCACGGCTAATTAAACTAAACAATCAATTAGACTGTACCACTGCTCATCGATTATAAGACTGTCTAAGATCTACACATTTTTTTTTTATAATTTCAGGCATTCCGTAGTCTAAATATTTTATTTAGACCAATATTACTAAGTGTTAAAATTTTTTAATACTGCAATAATATGAACCACAGTTCAACGTGGTTTAAATACCAATCGTAACGTGTTTATCTTATAAAATTTAATGTAAAATCATCTGTACAGCATCCAGTTATTAATCAGCAAAACTGCATCCAATTTAAAACTGAAGAATTCATGTAAATTAACTTAACTTTTTGCGGATTGGATCTCACCAAGTCTCACAGCGATCGAAAGGCTGGAATGTTGTGTCTGAATACCTTTTGTCATCGGCAGACACATTAAAACTACCCTGCAGCTTACTTTAAACTTTATAGCATCCTGTCTGAGTCTAAAATCGCTTGTGTAATAAGCAATTAATATTACAACATGAATATGTAGAAAAATACACGGATAGCGGGGTTGTAAGGCATAAGTGTGAAGCTGTTTGAATCGAATCGATCGATGTTATGTTGGCCCCGTGTTATGGCACACCAATTACACCAAACGTGGCGACAAGTTATTATTCTAGCACTCTAAATGGTCGTAATAAATTGTCTATATGTGTCTCTCACACTTGGACGGGAGTACCTGTGTTTTTGTGTGTCTTACATGAAACGTTTGAGCTCATATTAGCTGCGGTGAATACGTTAAAAACTGTTGCAGTTCGCATTGCGCGTGGTGTGATATTTCTGTCGATGCTGCTTCATTTTTAATATGGACTGATGGGTTTGTGAACGCTTTTTTGTGTAATTATTAACGAGGGATTGATAGTGTTAATGGCATTAAGAAAGACGATTGTACTCTTTGGCTCGATGGCAAAACATCCCACATCATTTCTGTCCATCCTAAGGTTGCCTGGAAGAAATCGCCCTTGGCGATAAGGCCGCCGATTGTACATAAATTGTAGATACTTTAGAAATGTACTTTATTTTGGTGTACAATAAAGAATATTATCTATCTATCTATCATAATTATGTAATACACGAAGTTTTGCTCCAATTCTTTCAATCTTTGTGTATTTTCATATAGCAGCTGTACAGAAACAGCGATAGCCTAGTAGAGATACCAACGGACTGCCATGCAGAGGGTATCGGGTTCGACTCCACGGCGCGCACCACTGACTTTTTGAAGTTACGTGCGTGTTACATTGTTAATTATCGCTTGCCCCGTGCCTCGGAGAGCACGTTAAACCGTTGGTCCCGGCTGTCATGAAGATCTTTAACAGTCGTTATGGGGAGGCAGTACCCTCAAAGTGGTACTGGTCTAAACCTAGTTAAAGGGCAAATTTCGCTATCTCTTTGGGTTGCAGAGTTGCGGAGGTCAGACGGCACTCGTTCTGTGGAAAAGTTGATATTCTGTCATATCTGGTTAGACTAGTAAGCGGACCTCCGGCTCCAAGGCGTGTAAGTCTTCTATATCATCATTCTCGTCCTAGCGGGATAGCGCTAGGTTGATGATGATATTGATGATGATATAGAAGCTGTACATACAGCTCCTAATATGAATATCCTTTAGTAAATGAGGTCGGTTAAAAACATGTAATCCAAAAGGACTTAAAACTTTTTACAAACATTGTACCTTGAATGGTATGCTAAAGGAACAGTTGTCTAGCAGAATGTCTTTACGAAACTTTCTGTATCGACCTTAATTTATTTAATGCGATAAAAGAAAATTCTGATGGTCATGATAATGTGTCATTATATATTATGTTCATCATCATCATCATCAGCCCTTTATACTGTCTCACTGCTGGGCACGGGCCTCTTCTCACTATGAGAAGGGTAAGGCCATAGTCCACCACGCTGGCCAAGTGCGGGTTGGCAAACTTCACATGTCTTTCGAGAACATCATAGCGAACTCTCAGATATGCAGGTTTCCTCACGATGTTTTCCTTCACCGATAAGCAAGCGATAATTATCAATTTAATACGCACTTAACTTCGAAAAGTTATTGGTCCGTGCTGTGGATTATATGTTACTTACATAAAATTAAATGTGAATGTCAAGCTGTGATTTAGATACACATTTGCCAAATTAAACTATTTTTTTTTCTTTTTTTATTTCAATTAATAAACAAAGAATACAATCCATATAGGTATCCATAAGGTCCACAAAACTGTCTTAAACAGTTTGACTGTGGAATCAGTCGAGTCTCATTCTAGTGCCTAAGTAACTGTTTCACTGTCTCTGAGTTAGTCGCCTCGTTCGCATCGAGAGTCTCCCAAAGTTTTGGTGTGCACGTAATTTCGTTTGTCGTTTAATTAACCAAGCTCTGTATTGGACGGAGTCTTCGATTGACTTCAGTCTCAGTGGAATATTGATATTACTCCCGAATCAATATTACTCTGTCTATCAGCAGAAAACTTCTCTACTGTTCAAAATTTTCGAAAATCTTTGACTGCACATTAAAGATAATTTTGAAAATAATTTATGACTTTATATCAATTAATCATAGGGTCTCAATTCGAAATGACTGCCTCGTTGGTCTCGAGGCGTAAATGTGCGCGTGGGATTGAGAGGTCTCGGGTTCGATTCCCGGGTCGGGCAAAGTGTTATTAGGTTTTTCCGTTAGGAAATTCTCAGTAGCAGCACGAGCCTGGTAATGTGCCCGGTAACGGCAATAGGCTCGCCCCCTGTTAGGTACGTGGGACCTAAAAATTCATGGCGAAATGTGGGTGTAATATTACACCTCTGGCCTACCCCTTCGGAGATACAGGCGTGAGTCTATAATAATAAATAAGCAATTCGAAATAATTATTCCACACCGTCATATTTGTTCATTTATTTTGTTCGTGCAGCCATCACACAAAACTGAATATATCGTAATCAAACAGCTTTAGTTTCCAAAACGATATTCTGATTCATATAAGGTTCATAAGTTTTGTATTAGTAGAACCACTAAAACAGCTTGATCTCCAGTCACACAGCAAGTACATAAGGGTAGCATACATAAGGGAGTTCAAGTTAAATGGTTATCTGAGGCGTGGCGACGCGCGACGTATTAAGCAAATCGCGGCAACTAGCAACTTGATTTACACACAGCCTTTCAACGTATGCTCTCTAAGGATGGGCTTTACAAGATCCCTTTAGAAATTTAAGATTCAAATTACCTATAAATAAAATACAATAAGTGTGGTATCATTATCGACGTAGGCGAAGTAATGAAAGCTACTTCTATGAATATATGAATAAAAGCATCGTCGATCGATTAAGATGATAAATAACCTATTACGTGATGATTAATGGTATTCATTGACGAGTTCGACGAAGTATATTTACAACAATCTCTAACAAAATCAGAAATGGTTCGATAACGTATTACCGGCAGCCCTGGACATCGGTGAGGGGAAAATATGGTAACGAGTGCTTGTGGCAAGTTTACGATCAGATCTAGATAAGACTGATGAAAGCGCTAGCTTATTCTTAGACTGAGCCAATTAAGTGTCGGCTTCTGGCAATAATTTCAAGTCGGCATAAACAAGTTTCGGTCGGCCAATAGCCTCGTTATGGAGCTGATCAATCGTCGGGTACGCAGACCCCATGAATAAGTACTACTCTTTGAATCGTAGATAAGATTGGTTCCTTTGAACGGTGAGGTCGAGTTTCAAACAAAAAAACAAAAAATGATGTCCCGCGGCGTAGTGAATGTTGTTTGGGTTTTTTATTTGATATTGGATGGATAGTATGGACGGCAGCTGTGAGTGATGCGCGGGTTTTGTTTCCTCACGTGTTGAAAAGTTAATCCATTGATAGTTATTTTGAATTTTGACTCTTTGCTTTACTTTTGTTTGAACATTTCTTATTATAATATATAAATATATATATATATTGTATACGAGAGTGGTGTGGTGTAAAAGAAGATGTTGTGAAAAGCATCGAGAAAGGCATGTTAAGATGGTTTGGATACATGGAAAGGATGGATGACGAAAGACTGACAAAGAAGATATATAAGGTAAGTGTGAATGGGACAGGACGAAGGGGAAGACCTAGGCGGACGTTCTCTGACCAGATTGGAAACAACCTAAAAAAAGGACAGATCAGAAGTACCCTAAACAGAAGAGCAGAGAGAAACTTGATGGGAGTGAATGAAGCAAGAGAGGTATGTCAGGATCGTTGCAAATGGCTTTCGTAGTCTCTGCCTACCCCTCCGAAAAACAGGCGTGAGTCGATGTATGTATTTCTATTGTACACTGCAGTATTTAGGTTATGTGACTTAGAGCCCTATTTTTAATTACCTTTCTCACTAAAAGTATAACGTCAAATTATGACTAAACTAAATATTAATTTCGTGAACTTTGAATGTTGACTGTACGTGGTCTCGTTTTATTTGCGATCGCTTGATTGCAACGCTGCCTGTGGTTATGGGTATTTCCGCCAATGGTAATGCGGAATTTTTTTGACTCGAATTCTTACGTACTTATTGTAGAGCCAGAATATGACTGCTAGTGTTACGTAGCTAGTACTCGTGTTCTTATGGTGAAAATATAAAAATAAACGGGTTTTAAAGTCAAGGAAAACGTTCCCTCAATTTCGAACTTATATTTTCGTGTTGTACACCTAATTGACGTAACAAAGTGTAACTAATCCATTCGTTGGAAGAGGCGTCTGAAAGGAAATATAAGCAAAGTATGTTTTGGGAAGAGACAGAAATTTCCAATCAAATCCTGTACCAATCTAGCATTGTTATATTAGGCCAAATCGTCCTAGGCTCACAATACTAAAGAATAAAAATAGAGGGGTGTTAGTACCTACACTTATGTATGGTAGTGAAAGTTGGGTATGGCAGAATAGACATGAAAGTAGAATAAATGCTGTAGAAATGAGAGCACTGAGAAGTATGAGTGATGTGTCTTTGAATGACAGAGTAAAGAATTGTGTGATTAGAGAGTGTTGTGGTGTAAAAGAAGATGTAGTGAGAAGCATCGAGAAAGGTATGCTAAGGTGGTTTGGGCACATGGAGAAGATGGATGACGAAAGACTGACCAAGCAGATATATAAGGCAAGTGTGAATGGGACAGCACTAACGGGAAGACCAAGACGGACGTTCTCTGACCAGATCGGATACATCCTTAAAACGAAAAGTTTAGAAGTACCCTGAACAGAAGAGCATGCATGAGGAATTTGATGGGAGTGAATGAAGCAAGAGAGATATGTCAAGATCATTGCAAATGGCGTTCCGTAGTCTCTGCCTACCCCTCCTGGCAAACAGGCGTGAGTCTATGTATGTATGTATATAGGGACGCAAATTAAGAGAGGCCTTTGTTTAGCAGTAGACGGCTAAAGCGTGATGTTTGACTTTATAACTTGAAACATTTGCCCTTTAGTATCTTATTTACTTATAAAACATTCAGAATTATAAGAGACAATGTCACAAAACGGGTTTAATTCTAAAGTATCTGATTCCAGCGGTCATGGTGACGCTAAGTCTAGCCTAGAACAATAACGGCTCAGTCTAGACTTTGCCGAGACCAATCGATATTCCGTCCTAAAGGTCGGCGATAATTTGATGCAGCGTCTGTTGTGTGTGTCATTGTAATGTTGTGTGTGTGAGTTGAATATGTTATTAGTGGATTAATCCACATATGCCATGTGGGTCATATGTTTCATCACATATAGGGCAGTGCTAAGCAGAGTACTGCAAGTTCTCTTGCTTTTCTTAGAACTGAGAGTAAGTTTCATAGTTTAAGGGTGCATAGGGTTCCCACCAAGAACTTAGGGTCCCAAGCCAACCTCACCTGCAAGTGGTGCACCTGCCGATCAACGGACGAGGCTCTGGCAAACAAAATGTCCCAATAAGCGGCAATAGGCTCGCCACCTATTACGTGGGATCAAAACACTGGCGAAAAGTGGGCGTTTAATATGCCTCTGCCTACCCCTTCGGGGAAACAGGCGTGAGTCTATGTATGTATGTATGTATGAGAGTAAGTTTCTTGCTTTACGGTTTCTGAATGTTTGTTAGGTATAGTATTACAGCTAGGGGCGAGCGGAACAACTGCTAGAAGAATGCATGACTATTTAATCGGTTAGTCGTGGGCGCTACCACAGACAAGTCTTTTTCTTCTTCTTGTATGCCTGTTTCCTTTATTGGCAGTCAGCCTTGCCACATAAGTTACAGATAATGAATGATCGTCATCCAGTCGCAGTCCCCTGGATATAGACCTCTCCTATGGCACGCCCGGGTCTGCTTAAAACCGACTACAGTCGGAGTAGTCGTATTCTAAGAGTGGAGACCGCGCCTTGGCAAACCCAGTGGAGGACGGCCTCCGGCTAGGTGAATTGACGATATACCTACGCAAAGGCAGCGGCTGGACACGAAGAGCCGAAACTATCACCATAAAATTATCACTCATAACTTTTGACTGACATACTATCGCAGTGCCTAAACAAGAAACCTGAATACTAGAAACATGAATTTGGAACAGTTATTTTCTTTTGTGAAATAGGCACTCGTTAAGGCAGAATTTTGATATTTCATCTCTAAGGAGTTACACCTAAGATTAATTGAAAATTCGCTGACTTTTAGCACAGCAGATAACAGCAGCAGATTTTCAATGAAAGCGTTCTCATCAAAGGATTTAAAAAAAATACATTGAAATTACATTTTCATATTAAATTTTTGAGGCCTAATTATGCTGTCTTCATCATCTTCATCAGCTTTTTATAGACCAGTGCTGAGCATAGGGTATAAGGAGAGCCTTATTCGCATCAAAATAGCATTTTGAGGCAGGAGGAGGAATTGCCTCACTATACCAAACTGGCCAGACGGGTTGGTATAAGATTTGATCTCGTGTTTTCCATTTCTTCCACGAGATTCTATTAGCTTCGTTTGTTTTTCCTTTATGCTGTCTTGATGAGCCTATAAATACGAATTAATTAAACCAAGCTATCGGATTAATTCCTAAGAAATATAAACATACAAGTTCTGGTACATGTTAAACGAATATAAAGGAAATAATTAACAATTAAAAGTGGCAATCATTTTAAATGTTCCCTGTAATTTTGCAATCAATGTAATATAATACGAGATATCTAGATCTTAGTTTTTTCCTGAGGGTCCATAAAATGGGTCTCATGCAGATTTCTTGTAAGTCTAATAGATTAAGCAAAGTTCCGCTTAAACGTAAACAATTTAAGGGCGCCTGCGTGCTTAATTGTGAGTTTTAATGAAATTAATTAGAAACATAAGTCCGTGAAGGTTTAAAGAATGTTATTACAGTGAGAGCTTAATGAATTTTCCTTAGTAGAAGTAATCGTGAGTTAACTATGAGAATTACATTGACTACGACTTAGCTGTTCACCTTACATTCGTAAAGTAATATGTCGCGGTGTAACTTATTTCGATTAGGCAAATTTTAAATAGACACATACATATACACTTCGCTTAATTTTTTTGTAGTGAAGAATTCCTGGAAAGACCCCCTAAAATCGATAAAATTGTTCCAAAGATTACACCAGAGAGACAAAAGCATTTGAGAAGGTTGTTTACACCTTGCTTATATGTAAATAACAATGCGGGCTTGAGCATATTTATTTTCAAAACACAAACAGACACTTCAATTTTATTTCTACATACACATTTACGTTGAAAGGGTGCTCGGTAGTACTCGACGATTGCTTCATTGAACAATAAAACTCTTTATTAGCAATGCTATGTCCACATGAGCTACTCATTTCACGCGACTTATGCTAACAGAGAAACTCTTACCCCAAACACTTATTGTCTAAGAATATAATTTAATTGTCTGTCTCTGTTAATTGAAATTTGCTGTAAAGGTTCCTGTGAGTAGTTAAATGCAATCAGCATAAAAATGGTATAAATTAAACATCGAATGGGATATAAAACAACTCAGTGTAGATTTAATCCAAGCACTTTTAATCACACAATTTAGGTTAGAATTAACATCTTAGATTTTATTTCACCCTGAACATTAAAACATTTATTTTAAATTATCCGCTGTGATTGTGAGTACTTTCAAAGATATAACAAGAAAAAGGTAGATACGTTGCCTACGTAGTAATCAATCCGTAGAAACGCACACATCGATATCTCCATATTTTATTTTCGGTTGACAAGATGTGTCAGAAGACGTCACACACACACTCATATATCAGACTTGCCAACTGGCTTATGTTTAGCGTCCTGCTTTTGGTACGCCTATAACGTATCTACTTCTTTTTACTTGTAACATCATTGAGTACTTTCGTTTCACAACAGAGCAATGAGCGTGTCCAGTATTATTCTTTTACTCTCTTCGAGTGAGTGTGTGGGCGACGGTGTCGGAGTTTTTAGACCATCGATTCGAATCTTTACGTGCTCTCAGAAGCACCGTAGCGCTCGGATGTATATCATCTCTAGCAATAGTCCCGAAATATAGAAAACCCGAAATGTGTCGTCTGTATAATTACAAACAAAATGTCCCAATAAGCGGCAATAGGCTCGCCACCTATTACGTGGGATCAAAACACTAGCGAAGAGTGGGCGTTTAATATGCCTCTGCCTACCCCTTCGGGGAAACAGGCGTGAGTCTATGTATGTATGTATGTATAATTATATAAAATCCTTGCGTTACTGACTGACTGACAGACAAGTTACAGTCAAAACTATTAGGCGCAAGTAGCTGAAATTTGGCATGTATGTTCCTTGGAGACCGCGTAGGGGTGCTCTAAGGAGGGATTTCCCGAAATTCCCTCGGAATCGGACAATGGTTTATTAAAAAAATGTGCGGGTGTAGCTGCGGGCTTCCTCTAGTCTATTCGTAAAATTGACTTTGATAAATCAAACATTTTCACAAATTGGCTGTTAATATTAATATGTCATATATGAGAGTGACATAACACATCGTTATGAAGAATATCCTTACGGTCGTAGTTCAAAGAGACCGGTTTTGAGTACGACAACGCTTCGCTGACTATGTTTGACTTATGTAGTGGAACGCCAGTTTATTGCACATATGGCACCCCCTCCCTCCCCCCTTAATTTTGCGATAAATTGACACACGTGACATACATGTTATTACTCCTAATGTGTCAAAGAAGTTTCGTATGCTCTGGTATTTCTCTTTGCTGAGTTCATTTATGTTATGAAATTTCGATTGAATTCGTCGAGGGTTTGGAAACAGATTCATTTGCTTGGGGAATGACTATTTATGTTGATCTCTGGTTTAATTGTATGATACGAAGCAACAGTTCGATTGTGAGTGAGGTTAGTACGAATATTATTGATTAAAAGACTAGATTTCGCCAGTCCAGTGGATAGCGTATGCGACTGCTGATCGGAGGTCCAGTGTTCGATTCCCGGGACGGACAAAAGTGTTACTGGGTTTTTCCGAATTCTCAGTAGCAGCACGGAGTCTGGTGATGTGCTCGGTAACGTCAATAGGCTCGCCCCCTATTACGTGCGACCTAAATAATTCATGGCGAAATGTGGGTGTAATATTACACCTCTGCCTACACCTTCGGGGATACAGGCGTGAGTCTATAAATAAATAAGTAAAACTTCGCCCGCGTGACTGTATGTGATATTTCAGATGTGTATGCTATATTAGCGCAGTTTCTACTTCTTGCAATAAAATTCTTTAAAAATACGATTAAATAATATTTGAAATAAAGTATCTATGTAAGATTGATTAAAATTAAATTAGTTCTACGAATATTGTATGTATTGAACAGTCGTATAATTACTACAAATTAGATTTATGAGTATTTTTACACGGTCCGAAATACGTAGGTACACTTCCTAGCCTTACCCTAAAAAGCTATTTCTATGGTCAATCTTGGAAGTGGTTTAAATAACGTAAAGCTCGCGTACATTACAAAAACAGACGTAGAAAATCTGTAAAATATTAGATAGGAGCAGTCTGGAGTTTTTACAAGCTTTTATTTCTAACTTCACATGTCTCGAGTCTATAATAAAATATTTCAAAATAAATTTGATCCAATTCGCAGTTTTCTATTGGGCTGAAATTTTGCATGCATATGTATACCGCATGACAATGCAATGTTATAATGTCATGATCTGGTTAAAGCAGCGATAGCCGAGTGGAGAGACCGACAGACTGTCCTGTCCTGTCCACGGCAGTATAGCTTACTCATCGGTGAAGGAAAACATCGTGAGGAAACATGTCTGAGAGTTCTCCAAGATGTTCTAGAAAGACATGTGAAGTCTGCCAACCCGCACTGGGCCAGCGTTGTGGACTATGGCCTTACCCTTCTCATAAGTGAGAAGAGGCCCGTGCCCAGCAGTGGGACAGTATAAAGGGTTGATGATGATCTGGATATGGAGCTAGAAGAAGGCCATAGGAACTCCACAATAAAACGACATAGCCCCATAGAATTAGGGTTCGAGTAATTGGTATGGACAAGTAGTTTCTTCGGTATTTTTTTTTTCTTTTAATATAGGTATTGTATGCTCCTTCTGATGACTATGAAAATGTGATTTACTCATAGAAGATAACCAGCGGTTTACCCCAACGGATAAACCTACGCATATCTGGCGATGCACACACATATATAAGTTACCTATTAATGACTGATTTATCATGAAATAATCATTATTTTATTATCCAATACCGCGAATAACTACAGATCATGTAAACAAATTAATTGAATTTAAACATTTATTAGAATTGTGGGTTTTTTACGACCATCTTGCATGTCATGTAGGAATTATTCCGATGTGTGATTCTACGATCAACTGATTCTATGTACCGCTTGGTCTAAGTTGTTAATCATTTGGGTACAGTAATTACAGTATAATTTCTTGAGCAGGTAGTCAATTCTTGGTATGTTCGTACTTAAATGTCACTAATAGTTTTAGAGGAATTGGTGGCATGATTATTCATTTATTTTTTACTTTTGGATACGTTTTTTGAGTTATAAAACGTTTTTCTTGGCGATAAAATACTGCGATTAGTTTGATTATCTTATTATTTTTATAATCGTATTACAATATTAGTTCAAGTAAGTCAATATCTTAATATATAAAATCCTTGCGTTACTGACTGACTGACAGACAAGCTACAGTCTAAACTATTGGGCATTAGGAAGCTGAAATTTGGCATGTATGTTCCTTGGGTACCGTAGAGGTGCACTAAGAAGGGATTACGCGAAATGCCCACGGGATCGGCCAAAACGGGTAAATTAAAAAAAAATGCAGGCGTAGCTGCTGGCGTCCTCTAGTTCAAATATAAATATGTAGATTTAAAACTAGAAGTCATTAAGTTCAAACAATACAAAGAAACAATCACTTAGCATTACAGTTTTCGTTCTTTGAGTGTTACCTCCTTAAAGAAGAGGCCCTAGCCAAACGGCATTCGCTTTGATATCTACTTTCGCTAACGCTTGGTTGCCATGGCAACATAAGGAATTCGTTCTACGTTGACCATGTGATATAACGAATGCTTATGTCAGTTTCGTACATTCTTGCACTTAGCGATTATCGATGTCGTTGTTCGAATGCCATTTGGCTAAGGCAGATACTTTAAGAAGGTGTTGGATTACTAGGTATTTAATTTGGTGATTTTTGGTTCAGATTGAATACGCTACATATATGTTCCCCATTCGGCATATAAGGCTGGTTTCAGAGTGACGCGCTCGGCACGCGCCGTCGGCCAGCGCGTCTCAACAGCGCGCGCATGACACGCGGAACACTGAAACGAGTGCGCGTTTCACGTAGGAGGAGCTTGGCCGGCGCGCGCTTCGGCAGCGCTGGCCGACGGCGCGCGTCTCACACGCGGCGCGTTTGAACTGCGTGACTATGAAACGCTACTACTAATCTAGTGTAATTGTAAGCGCGCGCGTGTGGCCGGCGCCGGTCAAACGCGTGACTCTGAAACCAGCCTAAACTAACAAGTCTCATTTATATTGTCAACAGATCAGTACCGCAGCCGGGTCCCGCCAAGCCCGACGCCCGCGCCAACCTGATGGAGGCCATAAGAAACGCGGGTGGTGCCGGCCGCGCCAAGCTGCGATCCACGGCTGAGTCCACGACAAACCAGGTGAGATGAATGAATACTTTGTTGCGTGTTTATATTAGGTATAGGAACATATGGTCCGGCCACACAGACTGGACGCTAGAGAATCTCAGCTAGGCGTACGTTGTTGCATATACAGGGTTTAAAGGAATGCAGGGTCTCTCGAATTGGACGCAGAGGACTGAGAATCTTTACTTTGTTGCTGCGTTTTTATATAAGAACGTAGTCACTCAAATTGGACGCAGAATCTGAGAATGCAGAGTTGTATATGGTAGAAGATAAACAGACGGAATGTGCTAACTGCTTTAGGTAATATGTCTGTTCGCGAAAAATACAAATAAGCGTCATCATCTTGGCCTGGAGACGTCCACTGCAGGACATAGGCCCCCTCAAGGTTCTCCACTCAAACCGATCGACCAACAGCTATAATATAAATATAGTAAAATTTTGAAACAAACAAAAGTAAAAAATATTTTAAGAAGCATACGTTGATTCGTTTTAATATAAATATTCAAATCTCTAAGAATCAGTACCTCATGAGAGAACCGTATTACTATCTTTTCAATAGCAGTTCGTTATTTTCTAGTACCAACAAACTTATAATTATAATCATATAAATATTCTTATGAACTAAGCTTAATTAAATAACCGTTCTCTTATTAAAAAGGTTCTCTCGTCCCTGTATGTGATAATATTGTTGGAGTAAAAAACGATGAACAACCCCATACGCCAGTAAACTGACTATTACGCGATCGTAAAACACCATAACTACTATAAATAGATTTTTTTATACCTGGCAGCCTAGTACTTAAATTATATTTACTGTTTGCTCATAACTAATAACGATTTTAAAATGAACTGTTAATAGGTAGTAAAGTATCTTCGCGTAAGCTTGCATAATTTATTTGCTCGGTCGTGGTTTTTTTAAGCAGTTTTAATTGGTTTATATGCTACGGTTCAAGATAGATGTGAATATAAAGTTATTATGGATAAACTTACGTTAGGTTGGCTTATTTTCCCATGAATAAATCTAATTTTAGCTAGCTAATCTTACTCTTACTTTATGTTATTAGTTACCTTTAGCCGTTAACAAATATATTAGGGTGTATGCATTTGGTTGAACGACCAATTCGGAAGTCTTTGGGTCAAGTTAAAATAGCGCAGAGATTTGTCTACTAAAAAGGGTATTTCATACAGCAGAGTAAAAATCACGCGTTTTGGAAAAATGGACGTTAGACGTTGTATATTACTCCAATATGAGTTTTTCGAAGCACTTCTGCCTATCTCAACAAGAGAGAAAGAAAGGCAATTTAGTTAAATCTAGTAAAATAAACTCTTTCAACAAAAATGAGCCGTAAAACATTTCAATTGAGCGAGAAACCATAAAACAAGTGAGAGCTACCTTTGTGAGGTTTAGCTGACCAACTCGGGAATAGTGCATAATTATGTTATGTAGCAGATAAATAAATAGCTCATAAACACGGTGTTCTGTATTACTGAGGTAGAAAATAAACAATTTTGCTAATGATGAATTTTGTTAGCTTATATTTATATATATTCTTCATAAACCCAACGAATTATATTTTTTATTTAAGTAAATAAATAATAATTACGAATCTTAAATTTCGTATAATTTTGTTTTATATTTTCCTTTGTTCTTAATTTAACTTTACTTTTTAAATAAATTGACCTTATCATGCTAACAGAAATCGGATAATATTTATTATTATTTATTTAGGGATCTTATTACAAAACTAATAACAAATATACATAGATAAAATTTAGTTCTAGTCTCAGCAGTGTCAAAGCTAGTAGAAGACCGATGCTTCACACTTTTCAGACGATCTATATCTAAATTTTATCGAATTTAATCTTTGTGCCTATGGTATGGTATGGTCTGGTAGTAAAAGTTGGGTATGGCAGAAGAGACTTGAAAGTAGAATAAATGCTGTAGAAATGAGAGCACTGAGAAGTATTTGTGGTGTGTGTATCTTTGACCGACAGAGTAAACAATAGTGTGATAAGAGAGTGGTGTGGCGTAAAAGAAGATGTAGTGACAAGCATCGAGAAAGGCATGTTAAGATGGTTTGGGCATATGGAGAGGATGAATGACGAAAGACTGACATATAAGGCAAGTGTCAATGGGACAGGAGGAAGGGGAAGACCTAGACGGAGGTTCCCCGACTAGATTGGAGACATCCTTAAAAAAAGGACAGGTTAGAAGTAACCTGAAAAGAAAAGCATGCATGAGGAATCTGAGGGGAGTGAATGAAGCAAGAGCGGTAAGTCAGGACCGTTGCAAATGGCGTTACATAGTATCTGCCTATCCCTCCGGGAAACAGGCGTGAGTCTTTGTATGTTATGTGTGTATGTAATCTTTGTTATTGTTAAGTAAATACAGGACCGAAAAGTTTGGATCTTTTAGAGACTTATTATACAATTATTTAGTTTGTTTGATAATATGGAGTCTTAACGCCTTTTCATCGGTTACATTTTGCCGATGCCATGCATTCACATACTCCATAAAATCGCGCGCGGTTGTTTTTACAATAAATATGTACTTAATCATATTTAATTACAAAGGACATGCAACGATTGCGAAGAAATTGTTTCCAAGTTTTATTATTGTAAAGTTGAACTGTTTCAACTTTGAGGACGATAAAATGACACGAACCCAAGGCATTGCTATAAATAACTTTATCGACCCTGAAGTGTACCACTTACTGCGACTAAATGTATTCCTTCGGCTGCATAGCGCACGTAGTGCGTACTTGGACACTTTGATACACATGTGTAAGGTAGTGTGTTCAGTATCTAAGTGTGACAATACTTTGTGAGTTACACAAATAACTGACTAGCTTCTACCCGCGTCTTTATTAAAATCCATTGAGTATGTTTTGCGTCAAGAGTAACAAACCTCCATCTATTTTCATCCTTGCAAACTTTCGCGTTAAAAGAAGTAGTAGGATTGTAGATTTTAAATATATGTAATAGGAAAGCTGACTTGTTGGGCCCGCGGCATAAATGTGCGCGTGGGATTGGGAGGTCTCGGGTTCGATTCCTGGGTTGGCCAGTGTTATTGGGTTTTTCTGTCACGAAATTCTCAGTAGCAGCACGGAGTCTGGTAATGTGCCCGGCACGGCAATAGGCTCGCCCATATTACGTGGGAATAAAATAAATCTGGCGAAAAGTGGGTGTAGCAATATACCTCTGCCTACCTCTTCAGGGGTATAGGCATGAGACTATGTACGTATGTATGTAATAGGAAATAAACTGCAATAAAAATCGTCAGAAGTAATTTCAATAGGCTTGCACATACCCCGGGCTAGCTCCTGGAGGGGTTTAAGGGACTGCAAAAGGCTCAAGTCTCTCGCAAAAGCATTTGACTCCTTTCATGGCAAATATCTTCTTACTTCCTTGGGTTGTATTGTGTTTCCTCATCCCATTTTCCCATAACTCTGAAAACTAAACATCAAATCAAAGTCCCAAACGCGAATCTAACCTAACCTACCACAACACCAGCTAGTCTGTTTCAAATCAATATTATACACAGTTGTTGCCACAGTGGTGTTCCAAGCCGATTAATATTAAAATATCATCAATGGCGGTCGCGTTAATTAGCGCTTCTTCGTAATAACAGATTACTATCAACTTACAATAATATCTGCGACGTCGGTGAAGAGGCACGGGACCGTGGCAAATCGATCCACAGATTATAATTATTATGATATCGTATTTTTTTTTCTTTTCACGGTATGATAAGCGTTTTATTATTAAAAGCTTTTATGGAAAGCTTATTATTGCAACATTTGGTCACTTTACGATTTTTAATTTTGTTAACTTTTTGCCCAACCAAGGCAAGATGTTAGAAAATTGTTGGACTTAGTTTAGGTTTACGTTCATGTCTAATTTCTCCTGTTGCATTGTCTGTGATTTGTTGTTTTGGCCAGGATGACATTCTGAACCCCTTCGGGGATATGCAAACAGGAACGTGAAATTGATATTTCTATTAGCAAATAATGTTATCACCATCAGCACGCTCATAAAGCATCATATCATCACGCTATGTACATCTAATACTTAATATATAAAGCTGAAGAGTTTGTTTGTTTGTTTGAACGCGCTAATCTCAGGAACTACTGGTTCGATTAGAAAAAATATTTCAGTGTTAGATAGCCCATTTATCGAGGAAGGCTATAGGGTATATAACATCACGCTATGAGCCACGGGAGCGGAGCAGTAGCCTTAAATAACGCGGGTTTAACCGCGGGCATCATCTAGTGTGTTATTAAGATTTATTCAAACTCCGATCGCGCACAACTTCTTGCCACGTTATGCTATTTTTGCCCGCGAATTAACATTTCTAAGAAGACTAATTAGAGAGCATTCGTAGCAGGCCGTGGGTTTCATTCGTTTTTGTATTAAACGCCGTCTAGACCGAGTTAATTGGCTCAAATAATTACAATTTGACTGTTTACTATAGAAATAACTGATTTGTTTGTATGTCGATTAA
This sequence comes from Euclidia mi, assembly GCA_944739405.2. Lineage (NCBI taxonomy): Eukaryota > Metazoa > Arthropoda > Insecta > Lepidoptera > Erebidae > Euclidia > Euclidia mi. The sequence continues at coordinate 124,210,680 of OX123182.2, read as the reverse complement.
TTCTCGATATATCGGATTATTTGATTAATTTATTTGAATCAGTATTGGTTTTGATATGCCTGGAAATGGCTACGTTTAGTGCGTTCGTGACCGTTCATAAACCAGTTATGAATAGATGACCTTTCACATAATATCAAACCCCTCTGTTTCTCGACAGCTCATCGGTACCAACTGTCACAAAGGTCACTGGGTCATAGTCATCATCAGCCTTTAACAGTCCACTGCTGGACTTAGGCCGCTCCTTTGAAAGGAGGAATTGGCCTACTATACCACGCTGGCCAATCGGGTTGGTATAGGATACTGGGACATAGTATCCCTCAAAAATCATAATGATGCCCTAAATCAGAGGATATAACTATCCCTTTGGAATGCGAAGGGCAGACAGCAGACGTTCTATGGAAAAGCTAGTACTCTGTGTACTCTGGTTAGACTAGAAAGCGGCCCTCAGGGCCCAACGTGAAACTCCTGGATACTACTAGAATAGGCTAGTTGACAAAAAAAATTATAAGTTCGTCCTTTAGATTATTAAAAAACTAGCTGTCCCAGCGAACTCCGTATCGCTTTTTTAAAGTTTTTTCTTTTTTATTTCCTTTTTAACTCTTCTCCAAAGAATTCAGAACAAAGTTACCAAGAAGATCAGTGTTTAATCTATTAATTGCCAGGCAAAGTTGTTTTGCCGTATAAATTATTTCTAGTGATAGGGGCAGATAACTGATCTAGTGATCTGATAAAATTACTCATTTGGCTTTTAAATAATTAAATCAAGTGCAAGTCTGACTCGCCCATGAAGGGTTCCGTAGTAGAAGTATCCACTGAACATAGTAATTATCTGCATCTAACATCAAATACCTAATAATAATAATAATTTCAATAAAATAATATATTGATTTTCCATCTGCCATATTTGATCGCGAAACAGATATCATATACGAATGCCACATACGTTATAACGGCGGAGCCGATGCCCATATTGATTTAATAGAATTTTCCTATCCGCCACCTTTGATTTTCCATCCGCCATCTTCGATTTCCCATTTGCCATCTTTGATCACGAAATAGATGTTGTATTTGCATTCCTCATAGCTTAAAACATCGGAGAGGATACCCATAGGTATTGACTTAAACATTGTTTTCATCCGCCATCTTTGATTTTCCATCCGCCATCTTTGATCACGAAATAGATGTTGGATTTAGATTCCCCATCCCTTTAAATATTGAGACGATACCCATATTGATTTTTTTAAACTTTCCCATCAGCCATCTTTGATTTCCCATCCGCCATCTTTGATCACGAAATAGATGTTGGATTTAGATTCCCCATCCCTTTAAATATTGGAGACGATACCCATACCGATTTTTTTTTAATTTCCCATCCGCCATCTTTGATTACGAAATAGATGGTGTTTTTGAATTCCCCATTCCTTAAAATATCGGAGACGATACCCATATCGTCTTTAAAAAAAATCCCGTCCGCCATCTTTGATTTCCTATCCGCCATCTTTGATCACGAAGTAGATGTTGTATTTGGATTTCCCATCCACCATCTTGAATCACGAAACAGATGTTGTATTTGGATTCCCCATCCCTTTTAACATCGCAGACGATAACAATATTGATTTTTTTAAATTTTCCCATCCGCCATCTTTGATTTCCCATCCGCCATCTTTGATCACGAAATAGATGTTGTATTTCGATTCCCCACCCCTTAAAATATCGAAGGTGATACCCATATTGATTTTTAAAATTTTCTCATCCGCCATCTTTGATTTCCCGTGCGCCATCTTTGATCACTAAATAAATTTTATATTATTAATCAGCGTCCCGAAAATCTCGAAAACGATACCCATATAGATTGTATCCTATTCGTTTAGCCTTTTTTTTGCCTTTGACCCAACCCTCCCCCTTCTCGTTTGACCATTTTATTATTTTTGTCTGGCCCCTAAAAGTTGTGGCGTATTTTTATATAGCCTATAGCCTTTCGGAATAATTGGGCTATCAAAGGCAATAATAAATTTTAAAATCCGACTGCTGGTTTCTGAGATTAGCCGACATTATGTTTTAGCCTTTTTAGCCTTTTGCCCGGCCCCAAAGGGTCGAAGCGTTATGTTATATAGCCTATAGCCTTCCGGAATAACTGGGCTATCGTATACAAAAATAATTTTCCAGATCCGACCGGTAGTTCCTGAGATTAGCGCGTTCAAACAAACAAACAAACAAACTCTTCCGCTTTATTATATTAGTATAGATAAGCGATACGTATTTTTTTATTTGTAAATTAAACCAATAATGACCAAGATATAGCTCATTAAAGTTACGTATGACGTCACGCAGTGCTGCATTTTTTCGCACTAGGTGACGTCACACGTAACTTTAATGGGCTATATCTTTGTTAGTTTTTATTTAATCGAAAAAAAAAAAAAAACGTGTCCAATATTTTTTTATAATCTAAAATACGGACTAAATAAAATGTAATTATTTTGACCCTGGACTACCCTATTATAATGACGTGTATATTTTATTTGTCTCATATTTTTTGAATAATAAATATTATCTTACAAATCCAAATTACCGTTTCACAAGATATCGGCATCATTAAGCGAAGACAATTCTCGGTATCGTATAGAAGATCGCCTATTACGAAAAGACGGGTATTATAATTAATTGTTTTCGTGTAAGTTATAAATAAAGGCGTTAATTATCAAGTGCTGGAGGTTGAACGAAATGTCCGTCGTTATAATTTGCTGCTTCTACGAACTTAGTTTGTTGTTTATTCATTAGAATTTTGTTATACGCACTATTTACAAAGGTCAAAAAACTTGACTCCTCTTGCCCATTTTTGTTATTCCTCTGATAAATATATATACAACTAGACGATGCCCGCGGTTACACCCGCGTTATTTGAGGCAACTGCTCTGCTCCCGTCGCTCATAGCGTGATGTTATATAGCCTATAGCCTTCCTCGATAAATGGGCTATCTAACACTGAAAGAATTTTTCAAATCGGACCAGTAGTTCCTGAGATTAGCGCGTTCAAGCAAACAAACAAACTCTTCAGCTTTATATATTAGTATAAGATTCTTACGTTACTGACAGACTGACAGACAACGCAGAGCCAGAAACTACGTACTGAGCGCGAGAGACTGAAATTGGTGTCTATTTTATTGTGGAGTGTAGGGGAGCACTAGCAGAGGATTTTTGGAAATTCCCCCCCTAAAATTGTAATCTAATTAAATTTCTTGCGAATTCGAAGAAAATGATACTCTCTCTGAGTTTCATAACTCGATGTCTGCTATGTACAATCAAGCAAGTCGGCGCTGGACTATACATACATACATAGACTCACGCCTGTTTCCCCAAAGGGGTAGGCAGAGGCATATTAAACGCCCACTTTTCGCCAGTGTTTTGATCCCACGTAATAGGTGGCGAGCCTATTGCCGCTTATCGGGATATTTTGTTTGCCAGAGCCTCGTCCGTTGATCGGCAGGTGCACCACTAGCAGGTGAGGTTGGCTTGGGACCCTTAGTTCTTGGTTGGACCCTATGCGCTGGACCAATTTAAAAAAAATCCCTTGGCTCGCTCATAGAGTCTAGGCACACTAGAAACTGGTTTTGTATACAAGTGTCAATGTGTGTGTAAAGTACCACTGGAAGCGACGATGTCTTGCTGAGCGATTCTCGCCCTTATGGTGGTCTAGCGGGAAGTTGTTCGACTGTACACTGTTGCTGAACTTCGTTGCATATATGATTCAGTAGTGGGATGCCGGGTAGGACGGACAAACCGTCTGATATTTTTGTTATTAGCATACGATTTTAATATACGATTCTATATAATCAGTAGATTAGCGTTAGACAAGGACGAGGCTTAAGACGTTCGCGGCGCTTTCTAGGAATTTACGTAATCACCGACTATCTACGAGGCTATTTAGACAATAAAACTGATCAAGGAGCTTGCTTGCGTATAAGGAATAGGATTATTCATATTAAAGATTATGTAACGGGTCTGAATCGTGTTAATGAACCAATAAAAAATATGAAATACCTCTCTATTTATCCCGACGTTTCGGCATGGGTTACACCAGCCGTGGAATGAACGAAAAGAAAGATGAAATACCTTTCTATTTATCCCGACGTTTCGACATGGGTTACAGCAGCCGTGGAATGAACGAAAAGAAAGATGAAATACCTTTCTATTTATCGCGACGTTTTGGCATAGGTTACACCAGCCGTGGAATTAACGAAAAGGAAGATGAAATACCTTTCTATTTGTCCCGACGTTTCGGCATGGGTTACACCAGCCGTGACCACGGCTTCTGTCGGCTAACTTTCTTTTCGTTCATTAACACGATTCAGACCCGTTACATAATCTTTAATATGTGTACAAATCGTGGTAGTTTAAAAGCGTTATTCATATCAGAAGTGGTGATAGGTAGGAATTTATATATTGGCGCCAATAAGTTGTCTTCTCTGTTTGAAGTGGCATTCAAACATTAAGAAATTCCAGCAATCTTATTCGTGGAATCGCTATCTTTGTTTCTAATCGACCATTAGTCGTATCTTTAGTGATTACCTAAGGCTTGCGCAATGCACACACTTCACACGACAGGCCGCAGTAAATAACTATCGATGGAGTTCCACATAACACGCGCCACGAGTGAACATACATACATAGACTCATGCCTGTTTCCCGGAGGGGTAGACAGAGACTTCGGAACGCCATTTGCAACGGTCCTGACATATCTCTATTGCTTCATTCCCTCCCATCAGATTCCTCATGCATGCTCTTCTTTCTGTTCAGGGTACTTCTGACCTGTCCTGTTTTTAGGACGTCTCCAATCTGCTCAGAGAACGACCGCCTAGCCACGAGTGAAATTCGTGCAAAAACCGAATACGTCAGTGTTGCCATCATAAATATCAAGTGTTTACATTGTAGAAAACACGAGCGCGTTCATTCACAATGCTGTGTTTACAGTGTCAAGTAAACAGTGCGGATTACTTTTTCACAAGTCTCTGCATTGTTGATTCGGTGAATATATGGTTTGAGTAACCTTCGATCGTGAGGTTTTGGCTTTGAGTTTTCTGTCAGATTATTTAATGGTGTTCCTGAGTATTTGAGGTTCCCACCAAGAACTTAGGGTCCCAAGCCAACCTCACCTGCAAGTGGTGCACCTGCCGATCAACGGACGAGGCTCTGGCAAACAATATATCCCGATAAGCGGCAATAGGCTCGCCACTTATTACGCGGGATCAAAACACTGGCGAAAAGTGGGCGTTTAATATGCCTCTGCCTACTCCTTCGGGGAAACAGGCGTGAGTCTATGAGTCCTGAGTATTGGGATAATCGAGTGGGTTGTTGTAATTGTTCAGTGTTCACAGTAACTGCTAAGAAAAATACTTGTATTAGTGGTAGTCGATATTTTGCAATACTAAATATTTTTCACCTCTCTCTCCCTCAATCTCTCTTGTTCACTTGAAAATGTTGATATTTTCAAAATAAAAATCAGACGAGGCGACAAATTTTTTCACCTCAAAACCTAATAAAGCACCCGCGTTGGCAAATCCTAAACCAACCACTGAAGTATCCGCAGACTCTGAAGTAATGAAAAACACATTCGATTTTGATCCTTATGAGTTGAACAAAACAGATCAAAACGTAACACCATCTTGTGAATACCACATAAGATTACTTATCAAGATTTTACTCATCGACATATCACAGCCACGAACAGAATACCGAAGCGCCGATAAACATGCAAATGCAGCGTCACGTCACTAGAGGCAAAAATCTCGCGTAAACAATGCATTACACCATGTGTACTACACAAACACACAATAGGTGAGTTCTGATAGCACTATCGTAGCGTTATCACCGCCGTAATGGGTTTTCTCAGAAGGCGAGCGCCCGGCGCGCAATTATCGCTCGTTCTCTGAAACATCGCTCTGTAATTATTCGTCGCACTGTCAAGGCTCCTTGTTTTACTTGAAAACAATCTATTAGATAACATGCCAGATGAATGGGGCTTATTCAATCATTGGTCTAGATTGAGTTTGCATTCTTGGGTAAAATAGTCACAAGATGTAGTGTCGATCCCATTTCGGTATTTTTAGTAAGGGATGAATATAGTGCATAGGGTTCCCACCAAGAACTTAGGGTCCCAAGCCAACCTCACCTGCAAGTGGTGCACCTGCCGATCAACGGACGAGGCTCTGGCAAACAAAATATCCCGATAAGCGGCAATAGGCTCGCCACCTATTACGTGGGATCAAAACACTGGCGAAAAGTGGGCGTTTAATATGCCTCTGCCTACCCCTTCGGGGAAACAGGCGTGAGTCTATGTATGTATGTATGAATATAGTGAGAAGCGGAATAACGTTAGGAGGAAAGAGTCTTGCTGATAAAAAAATCTCACGACTGTTGTGTCTTCTTCTAAGAGTTCCAGCATCAGTAACCTGGACTCATAATATGACATATTCACCCAAATCTTCCCACGCCAAATTTTTTCGATGGCTGACTTGTGCTGATAGGCTAGATGCTTTAAAAAATCCTAACTCTTTGACTTTGAGCTTACACTCCCTCCCCCCTAAGGGGTATGCCGGCCGTACGTGCTGTCATCGTTAATTATTACTGAAATACATCAAGTTAAACCCGAGGAATTTTCAGTCACGAGACCTATCGTTCAAATGCACTTTAATTATCTCGATCAAACACGCGGCGTCCCAGTGACCTGGTATACTACATTTAACATTCACGATGGCTGTAACCAATTATTTATTTATACTGCAGCGTTCATCTTTGACTTTGAGCAAACCTTCCAACTCCCTTAAGGGGTGTGCAGCTTATTTATACGTTTTGCTCAAGCGTAGAGACTGCTAAGTAAACTGGCAAAGATAGTGTAGGTACGCAAATTGAATGAACTTGCTTTTACCACATTTAAGTAAATGGTTCTACTTATGTAAATTAACATATTGGTGCATAGGGTTCCCACCAAGAACTTAGGGTCCCAAGCCAACCTCACCTGCAAGTGGTGCACCTGCCGATCAACGGACGAGGCTCTGGCAAACAAAATATCCCGATAAGCGGCAATAGGCTCGGGTATGTATATAACATTCGTCTACCAAAAAGGTGGAGGTTTCTCTCTTTATTTTGTCATTGAGCGGTATTTTAGTTTCTGCGCCAGAGGTTGTATACATTACCCTACAGAGTTCAAGTATACTGGCTGCAACCGCAGCCTTTGCCGTGTGGAATTCTGTATGGGACATTGAAAAGTGAATTGAAATAGCTCTGAACTTTCTTGGAATTTAAATTCACTCCGTACCAAATTTCACCGAAATCATTTCAGTAGTGTCATCATCAGCCCTTTATATCTACTGTCCCACTGCTGGGCACGGCCCTCTTCCCATTATGAGTAGGCTAATGCCATAGTCCACCACGCTGGCCAAGTGCGGGTTGGCAGACTTCACATGTCTTTCGAGAAAATTATGGAGAACTCGCAGACATGCAGGTTTTCTCACGATGTTTTCCTTCACCGTTAAGCATGCGATAATTAACAATTTAATACGCCAATAACTCATCGGTGGTGAAAAATCATCGGTGCGCGCCGTGGATTCGAACCCGGATCCTCTGCGTAGCAGTCTGTCGGTCTCTCCACTAGGCTATCGCTGGTCAGTAGTGTAGGACGATATAATTACTTCCACATTTATAACATAAAGATGGAATATTTATCCATATTTCACAAAATATGTTGTAAGTCCTTAATTATACGTGACCAGTCTCCTATCGTTCCCGTCCAGATTACCAAATGGCGTGTCACTAAAAGAAAATTCCTGTTACAGCCATGAGTCGACTCTATAAACACATTCGCTAAAACCTACCTATTTTAAAACTCAACTAAAACCAGCGGTTCTGAAGCTTCATTAAATTTATTTATGCACCTCTTGCCTTATTAATTTCCTTCATTATGTTAAGTAGACCTTTCTCGGTAATAGTTGTTCTTTTCTCTTGATTTTCTAACTGAAAGAAAAATTAATAATAACGGATCTTGTGATGCAAAACGATTGCGCTTTTGACTTGTTGATGTTTGAATATAATGGCAGACTGGACAAATGCTGAACTCTCAACTCTGTCCACGTAGAATTCCTTTATATACATATATATTTATGATATTTATCCTTTATTTATATATAGGTACACAAACAGACTACAGTCTAAATGTAATTATTAACTAGTATAAATGTAGGTCCGAAGTACCCGAAACCGGTCGACATGTATGAAAAGAGTAATGAGTGTAAAGGAAGCGCGTGAGGTTTGTAAGGATAGGAGCAAGTGGCGTTCTGTTGTCTCTGCCTACCCCGACGGGAAAAAGGCGTGAGTATATGTATGTATAAATGTGTGTTTTAGTTACTTCGAGAGGTAGACCAATCTCGTTTTCTCCTTCCTTCATATACATTACCGTTATGTCTTTAAGCGCTCCTAAAACGAGCGAACGAAACATTGAACAAGCAGAAAACTTTATGTCCATCTTATTCGTTCTCTCGCTTCTGCTATTTAGCTTGAGTAGTCATCTTGTCTCTTTCTTCCTTTTTTGTATGAGTTTGTCATAAAAAATTTGCAACATGCCAGCGATGTCCAATGCTCTCGTTATCTTTACTCAGTGAACAGTTGTACGCCGTGGGCAGACGCCTTATCTGGAGTTTCGTCTCTCAGATTATGTAAAGATAAAGCTGACACTTAAAACTAATGACTCAATGTTCTTGTAAGTACTGTTATACACATGAGCAAACATTGCCCTTAGTAGAAGTATGCAAGAATGCGTTATACTTTTTCTGTTACCAATTGCCATTAGGCGGTTCGTAGGGTAACGGAAACTGCCGAGTCAACAGATTGAGTATAAGGATATTTTTTATTTATTTATTTATAGACTCACGCCTGTATCCCCGAAGGGGTAGGCAGAGGTGCAATATCACACCCACATTTCGCCATGAATTTTTAGTTCACACGTAATAGGGGGCGAGTCTATTGCCGTACCGGGCACATTACCAGACTCCGTGCTGCTACTGAGAATTTCCTAACGGAAAACCCAATAACACTTTGCCCGACCCGGGAATCGAACCCGAGACCTCCCAATTCCACGCGCACATTTATGCTGCGAGACCAACGAGGGAGTCTCAGTCAGTATAAGGATAGGTATCACGAATTTTAATCTCATTCAAAATGAAGTTCACCTGGTTATGATTCTTGCATCTTTTCCATTCACTACGGACGCCATCTTTATTTTCCATTCAAACCAATCTCAGCGCGTCTTTCATAGCTTTAGCTTTTTTTACCTCCAGTTATTACTTGCGGTCGAGGGTTTGCCTTATCGAGTTTTCTAAGGCAAATCTCTTTGTCGAAGAGTTATCGTTAATCAAGACTTTTTGCAGGCGCTTCATTACTTGGCAACATTGCGCAATAATTAATACGTCATACTTTAGCTCGCTTAGCTGTCAATTAGCAAACATGTTGGATGATTTGTTCGAATGCGCGCCATTCACCGTCCAACTTACTAATTGATCCTGGACGCAACGGATTGATATACTCTTCTTCCATTTTGTATAATTCAAAATCATTATAGGAAGGTGATGGGTCATTAATTAACTGTGATCTTTTATGGAGTTATTAATGAATAAAACTGCTTCGTCCGTTTACCTTGCTGCTTTGATTTTATGCAAGGGGAAGTTAAGTTTGAATCCGGTGTGCGTTTCTGAGGAAATGTTTTTGTCTAGTTTTCCGTCCATAGTTGCGTACACGGTTTTAGTAGTTATTCGGCTATATATAATTATATATTCTATAAATAAACAGGAAAGGTTAGAAGTACCCTAAACAGAAGAGCATGCGTGAAGAATTTGATGGGAGTGAATGAAGCAAGAGAGATGTGTCAGGATCGTTGCAAATGGCGTTCCGTAGTCTCTGGCTACCCTCCGGGAAACAGGCGTGAGTCTATGTATGTATGTATGTAAATATTCAGATAAAGAGCTGTATTGCTTATTTTATCGCGTATTATCGTCAAAAAGTCTGAATGACACAGTTTCGATAATATCGTATCCAGGTTTATCATTCGTTTTGATAGGTGACGTAGACATCTTCACACATCGGTTCATCCCGTCAAGCGACTAGCCACTGTTTATGTCCTGATAGCCCTGGATTACGCAAAATTTATATACTTTTTTAAGTAATTATTATTGTGCAAAAATAAAATTAAAAAGCATCGATAGCCTAGTGGAGGAGCGACAGACTTCTACGCAGAGGGTCTCGTGTTCGCATCCACGGTACGTACTAATGACTTTTCGAAGTAAAGTGCGTATTAAATTGTTAATTATCTCTTGCTTTACGGTGAAGATTAAAATCGTGAGAAAAACCTGCGTGACTGTCCTCTAAAGACATGTGAAGTCTGCCGCGCACTTGGCCTGCATGGTGGAGTATAGCCTCACCCTTCTCATAGTGAGAAGAGGCCCGAGCCCAGCAGTTGGACAGTATACAGGATGTCACAAGACCCATCACCAAGCCGAAGTCTACTCGATGTGGACATCTGCCAAGTCATACTAACCAAAAATAATACCTGGGAAATGATTTTTTTTAAGTTTTCACATTTTTTAAACCACAATTAAAAGTGCGGGCGTGCAATGCTTGAAATACCTACTTATCCATGGGGTCATAGGACATCTATAGAACATATTGGCGGGGTAAATGCATCGATTTTGTACCTATTTAGAAAAATTCTATACTAACTTTGAAGCTCAATATCTCCTGAACCAGTAATTTCCCAGATATGGTGCCAAATTAAAAAATGTTCGTAGTGATTGGTACAACATGGGATTTCAGTTTTCGTTAAGAGTTTTTTTACAACCTGTTTATACAGAGCTGATGACGATTATGAATTATTCAATACAATACACAGATTTTTCGTAGGGTCTCGGGTGCAGACTGTTATGTGACTACAACAAAGCATACCATTCATAAATACTTTTTTCTTTATTATTACCTAACACAGTTCTTGTGTTCATACGTCCGCCTCTTGGTGAATAGTAGTAATTTATTACGTTGCTGTACATCATTATAGGAGTGCTAAGTGGCGACTTAGTGACAACTTGATGACTCTCCAGCCTTATTGTTTGCGTTTTTCTAACGCACAATTATCACAGTTTTGTACTGTAACACTTGTAATATGAAGCATTATTTTGTGTTGGCTTCTTCTTAGTAAAGTGTTCATTGCACTATTATGTACCTAAGGGATTAATTATTGAATTCTACTGTTCCATCGTTTAAATCTAGCCTTCCCATGTCTGCAACCTTTCTTAATTATTGAACTAATCAATAACAAAAAGTTTATCCATACATTTGATTGGTAGTTTCTAAGATGAGAGCTTTCAAGGAATCGAGCTCTTCAACTTCATATAATTACGTATTGATAAGCTGTTTAGTTTGTTGTTTGTTCTACAAACCGTCGAATTGCATTCAGTTTGCCATGTACCTCTGTAAAATCTGTGAAAAGAAGATTCATCATCATCACTAAACGTCGAAAACGTCCACTGCTAGATATAGACCCTCCCCCATAAAAGGCTCTCAACATGGATCGATCTCGAGCCAGCCAAAAGTAAATTAATCTATACTTACTTACTAATATATAAAGCTGAAGTTTGTTTGTTTGTTTGGTTGAACGCGCTAACCTCAGGAACTACTGGTCCGATTTGAAAAATTCTTTCAGTGTTAGATAGCCCATTTATCGAGGAAGGCTATAGGCTATATAACATCACGCTATGAGCGACAGGAGCAGAGCAGTAGCCTTAAATAACGCGGGTGTAACCGCGGGCGTCGTCTAGTTTAACTATAATTTTTAATATAACAGTCACGTACATTTCCTCTGATGTTTTCCGTATGATTTCTCTGATTTGGATCGCCAATCAAGTCTGCTGGCGGGCTGCCAAGGGAAACGTTCCCGCGGCGCCTGCGTCGTCCTATCGATCTGACTGTTACACAGAACCGCGCCGACGCATCTCATCACCTTACTTTGTTCAGCGGTTCCTGGGAACACGCGCCGCTTCGCAATAACACTGCGTAGGTATGTACCGGAGGTGGTCGAAGCTGACTGGATAACTATCGAACAGACAGCGCAGCTAGGAAATTACAGTAATTCTATAATTAAAATCACATTAGCCTGTTCACTGCTGGACGTGCCCAGTTTTCACCATCCAGTGACTCTACAAATCTATTTCATTTGATAATAGGGTTGTTACCAACTAGTCAAACCAAGCACTTTTAATGAAATGTCAAAAACGACCTTTGCCAAGGGTTTTGTGTGAAGTATGACGTAGTGACGTCATAGTGTTTTGATGTCAAGTAGAATACTTATTATCAATAAATTGACGATATTTTTTTTTAACTAAAGTTTTAACATTCATTGATGATAAACTACTATCGTTTTGACATGGCTCACTAGATACTTTCACTTGCAGGAAACTTCCCTATTATCGCTTATTAGGTAAACGGTGAAGAAAAACATTTTGAGGCAATGTGCATGTATAAAATTTCTCGGTATTATTTTCTAAAAAGATAGAAGTCTCCCAAATTGCACTTGGCCAGCATGGTGGACTATGGCCTAAATCTTAGTGAGAAGAGGCCCGTGTCCAGCACTGGGACAGTTATAACCAGAGCTAGTTATACTGAGATGTCTTCTTAGCACACAGCTCAGTTCCCTCCCAGTATGGTGGATAATCAGCTTAGCGCATGCACATACGCATCCTCGTAATCCTAATGTTTATTCAACGAGAAGTCATCGATAAATCTGGCGCGTTAACGCTGAATGCGGAATTGATGCAACTGTTTTTCTCACTGTTGGTTCAATTTGCTTTATTTGCATTCACTTTTCTGCTATCAAATCTCGCTCAACGGAGAAAATGCGCCAGATAAAATAACAGAAAGGAAAATGAATGCTACGTTTCGCTGCGAATATTTGGTTCAAATGAAAAACTAAAAATAAATTGTATGACGGGGCATTTTCTTTGTATTCTGTTTATATAATTATTTTTTCTATGGACGTGCCTTTTTAAATGTTTTATCCAACATAGATTCTTCATGGCTATGCGTGTCTTTTCTACGTATTAAATAGATAATTAGCGCCCACTTACGATGAAGGAAAAAGCCGTGTGAAAGCCTGCGTGTCTAGTAATTCTTCGTAATTTTCCTCGAATGATAAGGTAGCTAAATTGTAATAGGCTGGGTGTGGTGGATTCTTCGGTAAGATTTCGGTTACTAAAAGAGGACGTAGGTATATTTATTAAGACTACTTATAGTTCATTAGTACTGAATTAGGTATATTGTTTGTTCATTTTCTGACTTGTTTATGTTGGTCCATATCAAATGATAATTGCGAACAAAATCTTGCGAAAATATACCTCTTAGATTATTGTTTTCTCTTCCCAGAACTCTGAGAATCATTTCTATACCTACAAGTAACAGCGTTTGTCTTTTGCTATAGTAAAAATATATTTCTTTTTATCTTTATTTCGTGTTAACTTTTAAAGTGCTTATTGTTTTTTTTTCCATAATATCACTCCAGTCTCTTATCAACGCAGTTATGGTAAAAAACAAAATGTGTTTTTTTTTACCATAATTGCAAAAAAAATTGTCACATATAAGCGATAATTCAGGTGAAAAAATAACTCGGCATTTCATAACACTTGTATGTCTAGTATTAGGTACTATGACGATTCTCGCGCGTACGAAAATAATATTATAGATAAACTTTAACTTTTCGAGGTAACATGCGAATTTAAAGAATCGATCGAATTCTCAACATTCGTAACTTAAATATATTTACATAGTTCGCTAAATATATAATGTAATGTTTATTTAGTCATGACAACGTTTTCAAATAAATAATATTGGAGGTTTATATTTAACGGGATTTCCCCGTATATAGAGAAACACATCGTTAAACTAGGTGTAAAAAGACTACTTGGAATCCGGTTTGACACTGTGATAAGAAATATAACTATCGGCAAAAATGTTACGTTCTGAGATTTAAAATACTTGTCATACTTTTCTCTCTGACCGGCTCCCAACTTAGGATGCTGAAAGGCGTGCGAAGTGATTAAGCTATTGTATTGTAGAAAAGCAGACCTTAGCTTTGGTCTTAGAACACAGAAAGCGTTGAGCTGATGATGAAGACTCTTTTCTGATTTTTTGAGAGCACTTAGAGATTTGGATCCTGGCCGTAGAATAGTATGTATTGTAACCCCGTTGCAACCTACCGAATAACTTGTGCTTTTTTATGGAAGCAGCGATATATCTCGCGGATATACCTATTGTTGTTTTGTGTTCTGATAAAATCTTTATTATTATTCAATATTTGTTTGTCCGTGTGGTGACGGATTAAGAATACGGAATGTCACCACCCCATATCATACCAAGGGTGTCGTAAAAGCCGACAGAGGGAGCATATTATGCAGAGAACAGCACTGTAAGAGAAGGAAAACTTGATACAAACCCTATACCAACCCGTTTGGCCAGCGTGGTATAGTAGGCCAATTCCTCCTTGCAATGGAGCGGCCTAGTCCAGCAGTGGACTGTTAAAGGCTGATGATGATGATGAATATTTGTTATTGCATATTTGTGATTGTTGGCAGTTCTTGCAGTAGTGTTTTAAGGGCTGTTGTCGCTAACAAACTAGTGTCGTAAGACCTTAAAACATGAATGTGTAGTTTTTGATCCTCGTAAATTATTCCACGAGTAACCGTTGTGTGAACGACAATGACAATCATATATTTATTTATCGCCATTCTGAGTGTAGACGCGGGCTGAATAATAACCCGCCGCGTGGGCCCTCAATGGCCGTTAATGTTTATTTTATCAATGAATTGTGACGTTATCTGTCTCAACTCATATCGTCGACGACTTTTAACTCTTGAGTGTTCAGACGAACAGTATCGCATGTAATTGCGACTTGTTTGTGACAAATATCGTCAATCTTATTATATTATAATTAAATAATTAAAACATTTATTGGTTTCAACACACTTTACAAAATAATTACACCCCTGTGTGTCATTTTGTAGGAGGGAATAGCGCTCGAATATATGAAATACTAGACGATGCCCGTTTACACCCGCGTTGTTTAAGGCTACTGATCTGCTCCGGTCGCTCATAGCATGATGTTATATACCCTATAGCCTTCCTCGATAAGTGGGCTATCTAAAACTGAAATAATTTTTCAAATCGGACCAGTAGTTCCTGAGATTAGCGCGTTCAACCAAACAAACAAACTATTCAGCTTTATATATTAGTATAAGATTATAGACCTCAGCCTCGCCTCCGCCCGCGTGCATAATACAACAAAACCTTCTTCAATTACACTATCAATTGGCGTAAATCATTCACCTGAGCCTTCCTCAGAGATCACGCTACTCATTGGTGAAAATCGTGCAAAATACTGTTCGGTAGTTTTTAAGTTTATCGCGTTCAGACAGGTAGGAAGAAAAGAGGAATTAATTTTATATTATGTGTAGATACATAGCAATAGCTATATATCTACACATATTATAAAGTCATAGCAGGCAGCTATAGCATAGTGGAGATACCAACGGACTGCCATGCAGAGGGTATCGGGTCCAAATCTACGACACGCACCAATGACTTTTCGGAGTTAAGTGCGTATTAAATTGTTAATTATCGCTTGCTTATCGGTGAAGGAAAACATAGTGACGAAACCTGCATGTCTGAGAGTTCTCCATGATGTTCTCGAAAGACATGTGAAGTCTGCCAACCCGCACTTGGCCAGCGTGGTGGACTATAGCCTTACCCTTCTCATAAGTGAGAAGAGGCCCGTGCCTAGCAGTGGGACAGTATGAAGGGCTGATGATGATGATGATGATGTATAAAGGTTTTCGCGGCGTCTTCTCAGTTGTTAATTGAACGCTGTGCTAACACTGCGTTCACTCTGGTCAAATGGTAATGTTAAGACTTAAGTGTTTGGTCTGGCTTTTTGTCTATGAGATGTAGGTTCATTATCTTTCTTCTGTATTTGCCACTTCTAAGGATCTACATCCAAGTTTGTTGTTCATCAGACCGTTTAGTTTAGCAGAGCCACATGGTTCTGGTAAACTAAAGCCGCGTTCACATTTCTCTGACGTGTCGCTGGCTTTACAGTGATCGGTTGACACAGAATATAGGTAAATTATGAAACATGGGAGTGCCATGAGTAATATGATTGAACGCCATTTAAAATTTATTGGAATTATGTCTACAGTGCTTGCTATAAAAGGCTTAGCCTTGGTCGTTCAAACGTGTTAGGTAAAGCAAAGTAAATAATGCAACTATGAGTTACCTACGAATGTGTTGAAATACATAATTATGTCACAAATTATTTTGTAAGTAAATTGGAAACTTTTGCAATTATCTCAAATTAACTTTCAATGTTGTCATGTGAAATTATTAAGCAAATCATCAATAATTTATATAAATCTTAGGTATTCAGTTACGGAGGCAGCGATAGCCAAGTGGATATACCAACAGACTGGCATGCAGAGGGTATCGGGTTCGAATCCACGGCGCGCACCAATGACTTTTCGGAGTTATGTGCGTATTGAATTGTTCATCATAGCTTGTCTCGTGCCTCGAAGAGCACGTTAAGCAGTCGGTCCCGGTTGTCATGAAGATCTTTGACAGACGTTACAGGGCGTCAGTACCTTCTAAATAAACTGACACTAGTCTAAACCATGGAATATCGCTATCCCTTCGGATTGCGAAGGACAGACAGGCAGTCGCTCTGTGGAAAAGCTAATATTCAGCCAAATCCGGTTAGACTAGTAAGCGGAACCCAGGTTGAAACTGGGATAACGCTAAGAGAAAGAAGAAGGTATTCAGTTACGACAGTTCGGTGCCATAGAAGTTTGAATTCAAAGGTTCAGATGAATCTTTCGCCATCACCGGATTCCAGAACACACGATCGCGTGATGCCGTTTTCCTTTTCATTAAATTTTAGTGAGCATTAGTTAAAATTATTTGTTATTATTAAAGATTACTAAAACTAGTTCAAAGTACTAATAACTCTAAGTCGTCCGTTTATATCTTGCGTTTGGAATTAACTGGTTATGTAGACGCTATTTTTTATCTGACCCCAGCTAAAGTTTATTCAAATTAGTCTAGGACTGACTAAGATTAAATAGCTTCTGAATTAATTAACTAAAGTCAGTGGGCCGAGTCAGTCAAAAGCGTCAGACGATATCCTGCATTGTACTTGCATACTAAAACCTTTTTTGTCTGGACTTTAAAAGGTCAAGAAAAGATAAAAGAAATTGAAGTGACAAAAAAAAAGCAATGACTCTGAGTTTGTTTCGGCCTTTCTTCTCAAGAAGTCATTTAGCTAGGAAAAGCCGGCATCATCTAGAATAGGGTTTTGACTTGTATAAGTGTTGTAAACAACCAAAATGCAGAAATAAATATGTATTTATGTCTTTAAAAGATGAGAAGTTAAAATGTATACTACCAATAAATACTTTAACGATATTTGCTTTAATCTGTAGGCGCCTCAGCGTTTCACTTAATTGATTCAAATTAATTACAAATTTTATATTTAACTTAGTGTTAATTACTATTTATAAACATTTTAATTGAAAGTTCACAGTGGATTAAATTGTCATTATCTATCAATGAATATGATACCAATGAAATGGAAAATATATTATTTTATGTGCATAAATTATGGCTATGAACAAGTTTGGTAAAGCCTCTGAACGAGATTTTTAATGCCTGTAGGGCTCTGTTAGTTAGAATACTATATAATTATCAATTATATTACATTAAAATATTTTAATAGGGAGTAGAGGACGCAAGCAGCTACGCCTGCATTTTTTTGTTAATTTACCTGTTTTGGCCGATCCCGTGGGAATTTCGGGAAATCCCTTCTTAGTGCACCTCTACGGTCCCCAAGGAACATACATGACAAATTTCAGCTTCCTGCGCCGAATAGTTTCGGCTGTAGCGTGTCTGTCAGTCAGTCAGTAACGCAAGGATTTTATATATTAAGATTTGATAACATTATGGACTTGTACATTAAGGTAGTCTTGTTGTAATGCATTATACGATACATAACACATTACAAGACAATTACGCCTTCTAAAGAAACTACAAAAACAACTCATAATTACACTTACACTGGCAACACAACAACACCCTTTTTCTTCAAGAAAAAATGTCTATGGTACTACCGAGCGTGACCTATTTGCCACGTTGTATTACCATAGCAAAAAATTATCGTAATGACAAACGTGGTGGCTAACGACTAGGTGCTAATTCCACCTCAGCCGTGTCATAAAACAGGCCTCAAATATAAACGGTCTGTCCAACCCTTTATGGTAATGCGTACATTATACTTAAGGTAGCCGTGCCTTGCGGTTTTACCCGCCACGCCTAGTTTTAAAGAATTTATTTTCTCATAAAATCACTTCCTCCCTTTAATTGTCGTATCACACTCTTGCTTATGCTATTACTTCTTTGCCGTTTTGGCAAGGAAGTAATAGCATAAGTAATCTTTGTTTCGTTGGTTTTATTCAGCCCCTGAGGATCATTCCTTGCTGTAACATAGCCTATAGAATGTGGCTGTCATATTCAAAAAAAATTTTCGGAATCAGACTTTTAATTACAGAGCACTGCCTCGTTGGTCTCGCGGCATAAATGTGCGCGTGGGATTGGAAGGTCTCGGGTTCGATTCCCGGGTCGGGCAAAGTATTACTTGGGTTTTCCAATTTCTCAGTAGCAGTACGGAGTCTGGTAATGTGCCTGGTACGGCAATAGGCTCGCCCCCTATTACGTGGGACCTAGGAATTCTTGGCGAAACGTGGTTGTAATATTACACCTCTGCCCACCCCTTCGGGGATACAGGCGTAAGTCTATAAATAAATAATAAAATTACGCGTTCCCGCGTTCAAATAAACAATTAAAGTCCACAGCTTTCTTACTCGTATAAGTAATTAGATGTGCCCGCATTTACTCCCGCTTTTTACTTAATTATGGCCACTGCTCCAATTCGTCGTCTCATACCGTGATGTTAAACAGCCACACCTATAACCAAAATGAATAGTTCAATTCGACCTAGTAGTTTCTGAGATTAGCGCGTTCAAGTAAAACAATTTCTTTCGCTTTATAATATTAAGCATAGATAATAATCTTATGTCTATGCTTAATATGGACTGCCTCCGTGGTCCAGTGGATAACGTATGCGACTGATGATCGGAGGTCCCGGGTTCGATTCCCAGCTCGGGCAAAAGTGTTACTGGGTTTTTCCGAATTCTCATTAGCAGCATGGAGTCTGGTGATGTGCCCGGTAACGGCAATAGGCTCGCCCCCTATTACGTGGGAACTAAAAATACATTGCAAAATGTGGGTGTAACATTACTACACCCCTGCCTACCTCTTCGGGGATACAGGCGTGAGCCTATAAAAAAAAGATAATAATATGTATAGCCGTTTACAATACCGTTACTTAATGAGACTAACCAGGGGTTTGTACTACGTCACCAGTTGACATTTATTATTCAAACCACTCACGGCTGAATGATTCTCCTAATCAGGCCTTTTTGTTGAACAGTAACGCTTACATACTCCCCACATACATATGTACACGTTCCTAGAACAACTGCTCATTTCTAAGTACATTTACTAGCAATTTTTTACTTTCAATTAATGAGTGAATCGTTCGGGAGTTGCTGCTTTTTCTATCTTTCCTTTTTTTAGTAACGGGACGAGAGTATTGCCTCTAATACTAGTAAATCATTAAATCATAAAGTACCGTTCCGTAAAATATGGATGGATGTATGTGCTTGGATGTGTTTGATTTTGATTAATGATTAAGTTTGCATTAGTTGAGAATGTTTCCTTGTATTATTTTGGTCTAGCTGCGTTACTTTGATTATAGGAACGTAGACCAATGCGCAATTGCTGATAGAAAGTGTCTCTCTCCACATTATTAGAAGGGTTAGCTTTAGCTCACCACGCTAGTTAAGGGTGGGTGTAGGCATTCCACTCCACATGTCTTCTGAAAACATTATGCCGAACTCTCTGAGATGCACGATTCCTCGCGATCTTTTCCTTAATCGTTTGGCGAGCGATTAACTTACGATATAATACGCACATCATTTTGAAAAGTCGGTAGGTTGGTAAGAGTTTGTCTCGGGTTCAAACTCTGCATAGCAATCTTGCTAGTCTCCCAAAAAGTCATCGCAGCCTTATAGAAGGGGAAAATAAGGATAGGTCTCTGAATAATCATTACTTCTACGTCTGGGACAAAAACGATTGGAGTAAGATAAATACAAGAGAAAATGATGCAAAAGGGACACGGCCCTCGATGCTGAGGAATGGAATACGACGCAAGGAAGAGAAAGTACTTACTCATAATTTTCTCCTAGCTTCACATTCATCTTCTATCTAGATTAGTTTCGCCAGTTGGCGTTTAGACTCGTGACAAATGTTCATAGTTATTTCTAGATTCCGTCTAGGCATATTATTAGCACTAGCCGCGACCGCCAACGATCTTGATAATAGCAGTGGTAGGTCAAAGCCGGCGCAAATTAATAGCAGTGCTTATCTCATTCCGTTGCATCAGCTGCATACAAATGTGAACTTGAATCGGCGATTGATTTTGTCATGTACAATTAAGACGAAAATACAGAAACAGTGTTGAATTTTTGGAGAAATAGGTGTGGTGTATTTAATATAGGCAACACTCATTATACATATTTTACATACTATTGAGTATTTCGACGCAACACTTTTCTTAGGTGACATATAATCTTAGTTAGTAAATACCGAAAAGCTCTCTGCCTATAATTTAAATTAGAAGTAATTTACATACTATTGAGTATATCTTCGCCTATAACACTTTTCTTAGGTGACATATAATCTTAGTAAATACCTAAAAGCTCTCTGCCTATAATTTAAATTAGAAGTAATTGTTTAATTGTCTAATTATTTAGTACTTAGTTTGAGTGTAAAATATGTTTAAAATGTTTTAGCATTTTCCTTAATGAGTTGTTTTCTTATAATGGCGCCACTCATTTCTCACACGCGATGTGCCATTCCGCACGGTTTGCCAGAGTTCTACACGTGTATCGACATTGATCGATAGCTTTAAAGAAATGTCGTGTAAGCCAGCCATCAACCACCATCTATAGTAATACAATAAAACAATTAACTCACAAAAATAACAGCTAGCCTAGTCCGAGAGCTGACTGGCATGTTATAATTGACACTCTTACAATGGATAATGACGCCATAAATTGAAACTAATTGCAAAGCAGACATTCAAAGACACGACGTCGTTAAAAAATCACTTTCTAGTTGGTTGGAATGGAATGGTTTATTAAAACCGTTTGGGTTGTCGCCGTACGAGGGACGGGACAGCATTCCTGGGTACGGCCGGTCAATTATACGGCTACACAATTCCGTAGTTTGATTTGCCACGGTCGGAACCGGAGTCCGGACCATGCAACGTGACATGATATAATGCCCTTTATATTTCCCTTATACAGCTTGTGGTAACGTGGGATCTCGTAGGAGTAAAGCTCCTTTAAAATATTGGTTTGTTACCGATATGGCATCGAACGTTATTTTCCTTCGCCAATTTAGTCGATGATATAAATTGGAAGCGTCTCAATTCGAAGAAAACGCTGCGGTTTGCAGTAGGCGTTGAGATACCGAGATGTGGATGCTGATATTTCTCAATAATTTGTTTTTAAGTCTTTTTTGGATAAGCCTCCACCCGCGTTATTTAGACCTCCCAAATTGTGATCGTTTTTCCGGCTCAAGTGACGATGTTGTAAGAATCGATGGCGGGATTAAGTTCTGCCCACGGCGGACATACCACGTGCCTGACTCCAGTTATATTTTGTTATTCTTATGGCACTGAGCTTATACCTACTTATTCTCCTAATAAGGTTAAAGTAATGTCAAAATAAATTAATGTGCGAATGATGTAATATTTTCATCGTGATAAGAATGTGGTGACGGATTAAGAATACGGAATGTCACCACCCCATATCATCCCATGGGTGTCGTAGGAGCCGACAGAGGGAGCATATTATGCAGAGCACAGCACTGTAAGAGAAGGAAAACTTGATACAAACCCTATACGAACCCGTTTGGCCAGCGTGGTATAGTAGGCCAATCCGTCCTTTCAAAGGAGAGGTCTAGTCCCGCAGTGGACTGTTAAAGGATGATGATGATAAGAATTTTACCATTTTACCCCATATTTGGTATCATGTTTCTCGACATAAAATAGGGTTTTAAACCTAATTATCAATAATATCGCCAAAGGTTATCATCATTTTGACCACTTAGGATTGGATTTTACGCTCTCGTGTAGGTAGCATGATATTTTCATTACTCATACCGCGTTCAATGGTCATAAGTTTAAATTAATTAATTTTATATTTTTATAGGTACTATTTCATTCTTTATCTTAAAGTTTTTAATTACTGCAGTAAAAGCATTAATATCATAATGAACAAGAGTTAATTTTTTTCTAACGTTGTGACTGCAAGCGACAAAGTATTATGTATGTAACCCAATGGCAGTTCGGAGTCTGCTTAAATGCTACTTTGATGTTGTGCAGTAGTCAAATAAATCAAAAACATACTTTTCTCGAAGACGGAAATGTGTAATATGTTTTTTTATAGACTCACGCCTGTATCCCCGAAGGGGTAGGCAGAGGTGTAATATTACACCCACATTTCGCCATGAATTTTTAAGTCCCACGTAATAGGGGGCGAGCCTATTGCCGTACGCACATTACCAGACTCCGTGCTGCTACTGAGAATTTCCTAACGGAAAAACCCAATAACACATTGCCCGACCCGGGAATCGAACCCGAGACCAAAACCACGCGCACATATGCCGTGAGACCAACGAGGCAGTCAATATGTTTTTACTCATAAAAAGTGTACACATTCTTTAAACTCGCTTCATTACCAGCCAAGCGAGCTTAATCCTCTACAACATTTAAACTTCCACTTGAATAATTTGTATGCAAGTGGATTGCTTCTTTCAAAAGCAGACCAGTTATATAATAGGCGAGCACTCCTTCTGTCCCAGACACAATAGTTACTACGTGTCAGAATCAGGACGGATTGGATTCGGCTCCCTGCCGCGTCCGATACAAACTAGACATGTCCCTTCGAAGGGAATGCCTACGGTACCAAGTTACCGTCTATATACCAATTCCGATAATTGTCATTTCTGCTTCGTCTCGCAGTTTGTTTGTGTCTATTATGCTCGGTAATCGTAATTGGCGTGAATTCGATTTGTTTGACAGACCCGTTGTGTGTTCGATGTCAGTTCGGTGAAATTTCGGCCGGCTTTGTTTGTTTGGTTTCTTCGAATGCGGTGTTGGTCGAGATGTGTTCAGCTATTTGTACCTAAGTATAACAGAATCACATAGTTTATGTCGCGTGGGTAATTTTTAAGTTTGCGTGTATTAAGTAATCTGTGAAGACTTACACTGCTCATTCAATTAGCGTTTTCTATTTGCCTCAGTAGGTAAGTTCTTTAATGAAGAATATATGTAGAATATTTTTGTACGTACAACATCAGGGGGCCCATTCTCCTATTTTTATATGACATTGATATTATATTTTGAATGGACTGATAAGCGGTATTCTGATAACCAAATGTCATTATCGTATAATTTGAAATAAACAGTTCATCGTTGACACATATTTTGACACTTGTTTCAATTTACGATCTCGTTACGACTTCGTTCAATTATCAGAGAATTTAGAAGAATACGCTTTTTGTGACGTCAGTATGACACTGACATGATATCGAAACTATATTTATTTAGTAGAATTGGGCCCCAGATATATGATTATTTACGAGTATTACTTTTCTATCCAATGTTACGGTCGTACGCCCATTCCTTCGCACGTGTAATATCTTGTAATTTTATCTCCAACTAGAGGACGCCAGCAGCTACGCCTGCATATTTTTTAAATATACCCGTTTTGCCCCATCCCGTGGGAAATTCGGTAAATCCCTTTTTAGTGTACCCCGACGGTCCCCAAGGAACATACATGCCAAATTTCAGCTTCCTGCGCCCAATAGTTTCGGCTGTAGCGTGTCTGTCAGTCAGTCAGTAACGCAAGGATTTTATATATTAAGATAATACACATAGTATGTGGTATAAACACGTGCTCATTATTGTGGATCTCGTAATGGTTCTTAACGAGTAATAAGAATTACCGAAATTCTGAGTATTCCACACATTAATCCACATTTCATTACGAAAAGCCATCTGTAAATTAATTTCAGCTGCCATTAATAATGTCGACTTTCCATTAGCCCGAAGCTTCCAGCATCTTCGTGTTAAAAATTGTGAGATACTAGTGTAGGATCCAGGATGCACTCGCAACTGTGTTGCGGGGCGAGCAGACAATTTATTCAGACACATACCGTCCGACTCATGAATCTTTTCCTCGTTAAACATCCGCGCAAGGTTGACAATGATACAAGAAAGGTGATGCGTTCTGCGAACCCGTTTCAGCGAAGGTAATGAGTGAGATAGGGTCATAATATATCTGTCAGGCAGCCTCCGGCCGCTTAATGGCACAGATGGACCACTGCCATACTTACGCTGTCTCGCCGTACAGTTTCGACTGCGTAACAAGCACTTAGAATATTTGACAAACTTATTTTAAAAACATAACGGCATTCTTCGATATTTGTCTCATAAATTTGGTTTTATTTTATTTATTTTGCATCTTCTTCAATATACTTCTAATTTTCTGATTATACACGTTGCCGGTTGTGACCGGTAGTTGTTTGTAAAGTCCCCGGCGACATAAGATTTCTTCCTAGTGCGGGAGTGGTCTTTTAAAAACCTAGAACAAAAATCGGAGGTCCCGGGTTCGATGCCCGGGTCGGGCTCAGTGTTACTGGGTTTTTCCGAAGTCTTAGTAGCAGCACGGAGTCTGGTGATGTGCCCGATAACGGCAATAGGCTCGCACCCTATTACGTGGGACCTAAAAATTCATGGCGAAATGTGGGTTGATTGACACCTCTGCCTAACCCTTCGGGGATACAAGCGTGAGTCTATAAATAAATAAATAAATAAAAACAAAAATACATTTTCCACCACCACCCAGAATCTCACTCACATGTGTTGCGCTTAAAAGCGTTACACAATGTTAGTGAGAGTGTGGCTGGACCAAAAATATTTCGGATCGGCTCGATTCTTAAACTATCGGATTATAAATACGCACTTACTATAGTTACGGTGAAGTCTGTACATTTGGCAGCTGAGTGCTCTCTGAGTTTTATCTTCTTAATCTGTGTACCCAACACGAACTGAGTAATCCCCTACAGGATAGAGACTATGTTTTAAGTCTAGCGTTAACCCCCCACGACACGGGATTAACTCTGAAAATAATATTCTTTGAAAGTTTGCCTTCTACCTCATATTACATAAATCAAAAGTTATTGTTGTGTTAAGTTAAGCAGAGTAACTTCATCACCCATGTTTGGTTAATACCGAACATGCGATGAAGTTACTCACGTATGTTACATGTTTTCAGTGATATCAGGCCTGGCGCACTTCGCATTTTAGGTACAAACTTACAAGTACCTCGGCCGACCACGTCGACGTGGTTGGATTTAGTGGGTTGCCGCGCGCCGCTCACATTAGACGTCACGCAACGCAACGAGTGCGACCGCTCCGTATTCTCACGCGCCGTGCTCATACATAGGCGTGTTCACAACGGCTATAAAACAAAAACGCGTTTCAACGTTATGCTATAAATTAAGAGCAGACTATTTTTTATGCTATAATATATTAGTAACACACATTGTAGCAAAAATGCGACAGCGTTCGATTTCGTTACTTTTTTAGCGTTTTGACGGCATGCTTTTTATTTGCGTGCAACAGATAGCAGATATGTAACGGAGTGTTGTTTCGTTGGATCTAGCGCGGATTTTGATTTATATAGAAACTAGCTTTTGCCCATAACTTCGTACAACAAACATCAAAATGATTCCACACTTGTCCAACTTTAGGCATATTTAAGACTATTATTTTGTATTGACTAATTATATTACACTTAAACTAAATATTCACAAGTAATTAACAACTTTTAACCATGTATATGTATATACACGCGACATAACAGACATAAAGATAAACATTCAAAAGTTCATAACGAAATGCGCGAGAGCTATAACACAAATTTGTAACACAGCACGCTGACAACAGAACCGGAAACGAACTGCGCTTTGAAATGCTTTTTATCCGCGCCTGCGCTTTTAAGTACTTGCGCTTTTTCGTTTTGCTACATTAGATAGAGATAGCAAATCTCAAACTATGCGAAAGAAAGAGCGAGCAACATGACATGACAGTATGTAATCAGTATACATTTGATTTTCGCTCTTATTTTAATGGTGCAAAAGTTGATTAATATAAATATACAAGACACGATGACATCTTGTGGCAACGCAATAGAACTAACAGGTAACATCGATCATACCATATGCCATCAGTTTGTATTAATATCGCATTTTTACATAGATGGCGTTACTTGTCTATACTCAAGTAACCTTCGTCAAAATATAAAAACATTAAAAACGGATAGCATAGCAGATTGGAGTGGAAATAAAAAGCATACTGCTTCTGCTATATTTTGTAAACGGCGTTTTTTTTCTGCTATGTAATATAACGAGCACCTTTACTCATACACTGTTCAAATTATATACCTAAACGCCTTTAACAACGAAAATGTATCATCACAAGTCTAATGCAAAGTATTGCTCAATTAACTGTGTGTCGAAAGCGACTTGAAAATTTGATTTTATTTTATTTATGTTACGAGAGCAACTTGAAAATTTGATTTTTTGTTTGTTGAGATATCTTAACGATTATGGTGTCAAATTAAAGATCTAGTTCAAAAACCATTTTATCTGTTTGAATCATGTAAATCGGTCCTCGCGTTTAGGAAATAACTAAGAATCAGTATAGTAAAAATGTAAACAACCAGAATTTTTGTGGTATTTGTTCTACGAGCTCAAATAGTGGGATAGGATACTTATATGATAATTATTTATTATTAGGTACGTGGTCAAGTAGGTAGATAGACGATGAATAAATATTATAGTTGCAGCGGCAAGTCAACAACCCTAGCGCACCGCTCCGCGCCAGACAGTGACAGCGTTATGTGTTAGAAAAGAAAGGGAACGGTTAGGTTAATATCGCATTAGGCACTGAGTGCTTATGCGAGCTGAATTGCACTTTGTTGCTTAGTAGCAAGAGTCGCAAATTCAATAAATTGGTTTGGCAAGTTAATTTTCTGTACGTTAGTACTATTCTTTATTCTGTGGTGATATACCAACCATGTTATCAATCATTTTCAAGCTAAAACCACTTAGCGATGATGCCATCTTCAGTCAAGTAATTCGTCATCATCATCAGCCTTTCACAGTCCACTGCTGGACTAGGCCTCTCCTTTGAAAGGAGGAATTGGGCCACTATACCACGCTGGCCAGTCAAGTAATTACAGAAGGTAAAACGATATTATCAAAAACGATTAAGAATCTTTAAAAAGTATACAGGGTGTCACAAGACCCATCACCAAGCCGAAGTCTACTCGTTGTGGACATCATGCCAAGTCATACTAACCAAAAATAATACCTGGGAAACGATTTATTTTTTAAGTTTTCAATTTTTTTAAACCGCAATTAAAAGCGCGCGCGTGCAATGCTTGAAATACCTACTTATCCATGGGGTCATAGGGCCTCTAACAGGAACATATTGGCGGGGTAAATGCATCGAGTTTGTACCTAATTAGAAAAATTCCATACTAACTTTGAGCCTCAATATCTCCTGAACCAGTAATTTCCCAGGTATGGTGCTGAAGTAAAAAATGTTCATAGTGATTGGTACAACATGGGATTTCAGTTTTCGAAGGGTCATTTTACACCCTGTATACAGACGTATAGCACATTCTCGAAGCCAAATACCTACGTCAAACTATGTAATATTATGTCCTTTGATTTAGACACGAACGTCAATTCGTGTCAAAAGCTCCTAGACTGGAATTCTCGAACATTCCACACGACCTTACCGCTATCAGTGGAAACGAACGGCCTTGTTATAAAAATTGCTTATTAAAATATGCAATCTTGTATGAATCTGGTTGTGTCCATCCAATTCTTGGAAGTTGGATTGTTCGAATACAAAAACACTACTTAAACTGGTTGCCTACGTATGAATGTGTGTGTTTGCGTGTGTGCGTACATTGTAAACTTATGTTTTTGTTCAAGAAATCCGATATGCCGTCGTTTCAGCGAAGCGGGTACATAATTTCAATTCCATTTCAAAGAAAAATCGGGTGTAATTGTTGCCGACCTCACGCGCTATTCGGTAAATAATTCTTTCATTATGTTCCATCATTGTAAAGATCAAAATAGGCATAATGTATCGTAGTCTATTTTAGGGTGTTGTACGGTGCCCGGCGGTGGGGCAGTTCATTTCATCCTAAATCTGCTTCCATCATCATCTTAATGCCCATATCAGCTGTGCGTAAAAACTGTCTCTATATCTAATCTAAAAAGCTTTGCCACATCGGACGAGGAATACACGAGCTAAACGTGTACAAACAAACAAATATTTATTTCTTTCTTTTTGGCTCGCCCCCTATTACGTGGGAACTAAAACTTCATGCCGAAATGTGGGTGTAATATTTACACCTCTGCCTACCCCTTCGGGGATACAGGCGTGAGTCTATAAATATAAATAAACAAAACTTTAGACGGCGCTTACTTACAATCTATTAATCAACAACCAGTCTTAAAGTGACACCAAATTAAAAATACGATTAACAAGTACTAGTACTATTTGTCGTATTCTCTGTATTTTCTCGTGCTAGAAGTACTGATAATGAAGTGCCATTGACCCTTACTGGGTAATATAATTGATAAATGTGTTTTTTTATAGATACACGATTCTTAGTACGACTATCAGTGTACAGTTGGTTTCTGATTCGTCTCTAAGATAGTAAATTTAGTAATAAATTGTTTTACTGCAAACTACTCGCTAAGGTCAGGGGTTTCTGAGGTCGGCGGGTAAAAACAATCTTATCGCTTGTTAAGGTTTTGTGGATTCGCTGGAATAGATTGGTTAATTTAGTATCGCGAAGATAAAATTAAAAGGCAGCTTTTTTAAAAAGGTATTTAAGTTGTTTCTTTATACTTTTAAATCTTTTATTTTTGTTAGGTATTGGGAAATATGTGGGCAAATTGATAAGAAACAAAGAGTCTGCATTGATAACAATTATATTGCAATTTTATAAGTGGTAAGAAGTGACCTGTATCACCACTGTGCCCCTCGAGTGTTCAAGGAATATAGAGTCATAAAAATAACAAGATATTATAAACGAAATCCCATAAACTTAGAATGCTAATTAATGCGTTTTGCAAAACAGTAATAAGTATTCAATACGAAGATTTTTTCCAACTTTGGCATTAACTGGAATTCAACGATCTGGTTTCCATTTGGAAAGTTTTATGTATTTGCGAGAACTTATAAAATATTCATTAGAAAATAAATTAAATGTTTGACTTATTAATGCAATACTAAACAGCTGGGTGAAAAAGGTTTGGTATTTTAACGTTCCTGCATAATTAGGACCTGTGTTGTTCTTAGTTATAGATGGTATTAGAAAGCTAGGACATACCTAATCACTTTACAATATGTAAAAACATTCTGCTAACTATGGTTATGGTACTGTAGTACGGTCTGGGTACTGGTGGTTGTGCCAAAATTGTTAATGATTTTATATTCTCTTGAGTGTCTTCGAACGCTCGGGTGTACGAATGTCGCGCACGGGTCTTTATGAACCCCATAGGTGCATAGTAACATTGTCTCAGTTGAACTTTATTTTGTATGAACAGTCGCCTTTCGGGATATTTGGTTTCGTAAATTACATAAAGTACCTTTCTCATGGAATCATTCCATCCATCATCCATGGAAGTTATCTGTATGTGAGCAATATAAACGTCCCATGACATGGGCGTACAGTAATACACATCCACCTCCAAATCTAATTTTTTTTTAAGGCTGTCGGTTTTATGGTAGTGGAAATATCAGGTAAGTATATGATGCGAATGAAAATGAAGCAAATTATTTCGAATTTCGCCGTGTTTTTGGATTGCAATTAAAATAAACCAACCATGTGCGTGATTCACAAAATAATACTTATAGCGCCTATTTGCAATTTTAGAATTTTTATTTCTAAGGACAGCTAATCAATGAGATTTGTCACCTTAAAAGTAGGGAGTTTGATTTTTTGACCGGGGCAAATGCGTGTCAATTAACACACTAGTCCAGAACTTCAAACAATTGGTTGTTTGTATGATTAAGTCTGTCTCCATGAATGATTGTGTGAAGAAAATCGCATTTCACCAGTACCCATTACGGAGTTATACGTCTCTATCATCAGTATAGTACAGTGCTGGAAAAGGTCTAACCCAATGTATGTCACAATAGCATTATGATGTGAGGCAACATGTGGATCTGGCCTACTAAACCGCGCTGGCCAGACCCGTTGGCACAGTGTTTGATGCCAATTTTGTCGTCTCTTCAGCAAGATACTATTTTCTATTTCATTTAGTTTTACGACACCCAGGTAATAAAATCCGGTAGCGAAAGTTTATATTCCCATTCCATCAACACAAATCGCCATTGCTGTTCATAAAATCGTACGTCATCATATGCTCCTAAATAGTTTGGCAGCGTTACGAAGCTCCCGAGGTTATTGGCATCGCAGCCCCTGTCCACAAACGCGCCGCGCGCACAATTGGCCAAATTGTGGACAATACGATGAACTGTCAGCAACATATCATGCCAATCAGTACTGCTTCAGCACTTGTGTCATCACTATTTATTTGTACACTTTAAAGTAGGTATGAACCTAAAAAGAGAATAGAGGAGCTTACTCTTAAAAGTATTGAAAATCTCAATGCCTGGGGGTCTGCCAATATAATATGGACTCTGCGGGACCACTATACCGAATGAAATTTCCTTACCCAGTGGCGGCGCTAGGCGTCGGCGACCGCCGACGGCCTCGCGCCTGAGGGGGCCTCGCAAAAAATTTTACAAGTTACATACTTAATTTCATATCGCCAATCATTCTGGCTTAGGTAGACGACACCGAACAATTCGGGAAAAAGCTAAGCAGATGACAACGAATTTAATTATTTTCAAACACGTGCGTGACAAGACCTGTGTTGGGTGAAAAATTTTGAATTGTCATTTATTTATTCATACATTATTTTATAATTTGGCTCACTTAATTATAACAAAACACTGGCGAAAAGTGGGCGTTTAATATGCCTCTACCTATCCCTTCGGGGAAACAGGTGTGAGTCTATGTATGTATGTATGTAATTATAACTTTTTTTTTTCTACGAAGTAAACGGGGCCTCGCCATAGATTTCAAGGGCCTCGCGAACTTGATGTCGCCGACGTCCACATGTGGTCTAGCGCCGCCACTGTCCTTACCCTATTCAATAATTTACTTTAGGCAAGGGCTCGGGTGGCAGTCCGTGTGGGGAAGGATTAAGAATACGGAATGTCACCACCCCATATCATCCCATGGGTGTCGTAAGAGCCGACAGAGGGAGCATATTATGCAGAGAACAGCACTTTAAGAGAAGGAAAACTTGACACAATCCCTATACCAACCCGTTTGGCCAGCGTGGAATAGTATGCCAATTCCTCCTTTCAAAGGAGAGGCCTGGTCCAGCAGTGGACTGTTAAAGGCTGATAATGAAGGGCTCGGGTCATCTGAGCTACGCCATTTTTCTTCTAATTCCTTAGTTCAGGGTTTCTTAAACTTTTTGCAGTGAAGGACAACTTACAGAATTTAAAAATTGCCTTGGACCCCTACTAACACATTATTTAGTGCAAGAAACAAGTTTTATTTATATTTCAAATCACTTTTTTTTTCTTTTATCAGTTGCCCGACGCTTGTCGCTGCGAATTCGTTCAAAACGTGAGTTTAATGCAGAAATACCAAATTAAAATGTTAAGTGTCAACTGTGCCACTGTGGACCTCTGTTACTCATGCTACGGACCCCCAAGGGGTTCATGGACCCCAGTTTAAGAAACCCTGCCTTAGTTAGAAGAAAAGTTAGCTAAATTTATATGGTTGTTTGAAAGAACTCTGGCTACTGCGTTAGGATGTAGTAGGTAGTCAGGACGTGGAAGTAGTTTAAGTATTGCTTTTTGCATACATTTCTAAGATAGAGAACCAGGCTTCAGTCTGTCAATGATCTGCTCTATAAATAAATTTCTAAAAGACATTAAATCTTGTCTGTCTGTGCGGCTGGCGCTGACGAATGACGTCAAAGAGCCACTATCTAGCTCACGCGACATGTGCCAAACGCACGCTGCCTCTGGCGCCGGCACTAGATGTTTACAAGTATATAAATCACTTATTTATTGATAAACATGTGCTGATTATTGGGAAATATGTTACTCTGAACGCTCCCGGTTTCTGGAGATTCTCTCTGCCGTGTTGAAGTGTCTTCTCGAGCATGTAACAAGTTTCAACCGTTGTATCTGCCGTGTTGATATTGAATATATGTCTTCCAATGATCTCCAGTTTTCTCTGCCGTATAGAGGCCTTTTCGACACTGCAGCAAGTTCCAACTGTCAAATCTTCCGTACAGACATTGAAAATCATCTTAATATATAAAATCCTTGCGTTACTGACTGACTGACAGACAAGCTACAGCCAAAACTACTGGGCGCAGGAAGCTGAAATTTGGCATGTGTGTTCCTTGGGGACCGTAGGGGTGCACTAAGAAGGGATTTTCCGAAATTCCCACGGGATCGGCCAAAATGGGTAAATTTAAAAAATTGCAGGCGTAGCTGCTGGCGTCCTCTAGTATAACATAATATGTCTTCATTTAATGATCTCTGCTTTGCGGTCTGTCACGTTTTCAGCTGTGTTGAGGGGTCTTCTCGACTTGCGGCAAGTTTCAACCCTCATATCACCGTGCAGATAGATGCTAGCTTTGGAAGAAACTACCGAGGATCTAAAGACAGCTCTGGCATCATTTTCTGCAAGGTCACAAAAAGATTTAATACGTTGTTATCAGAAAAAATCTACGAAGTTGCCTGTTATGAAATTGTCTTTGTTATAATGTAATATAATAAAAGTAATTTGTACTTTCCGGCTTTAGAAAATATGGTTGATGGTTCCCTACGTATTGGAGCAAAACTGTAGGTATCTAATCTAACATCTTAATATATAAAATCCTTGCGTTACTGACTGACTGACAGACACGCTGCAGCCGAAACTATTAGGCGCAGGAAGCTGAAATTTGGCATGTATGTTCCTTGAGGCCCGTAGGGGTGCACTAAGAAGGGATTTCCCGAAATTCCCACGGGATCGGCCAAAACGGGTAAATAAAAAAAAATGCAGGCGTAGCTGCTGGCGGCCTCTAGCTGTACAATAAACGTAAATAGGTATATATTTAATAAATACGCGAGAAGGAAAATCCGTTTGTTTGAGTTTTGACTCAAAGGTTGCTCGAGTACCTCCATATTGTGGTGACTCACACACATGAATGGGTGATTTATACAACACATTCATTTCATTCAGGTTTCTTTTTTGCATACACATGTTTTTGTGTACATAGTTGTCGATTACTAATAATAATATGACGTAGTCGTACATATTTCACTCTTTGTGCCTTTGATTTTAAAATATTACTTACTAACGGATTAGATATTCGTGTTTAAACCTCTAGTAAAGAAGAAGGAAGTACTACCCTCTCACAGAAAATCGACGTAAAGTAACAGTACTTAAACTGTTGCGTTTCGTTCGGTTAGTGAGATTGCCGGAGGCCCTATCCCCTAGGTATACCTTCTCCCTCATCCCACTCCTCATCCTATCCCTTTTCCCATCCCCAAGGAGCGGCAACGCACTTGTGACTCCTGTGGTGTTGCTTGTGTCCATGGACGGCGGTAATTGCTTACCATCAGGTGATCCGTCTGCTCGTTTGCCGCCTATTACTATAAAAAAAAATGGTCGAACTGTTTTTCTTTTTAAATTAAGTCTAAGCAATACATTATTTGTCGCGGGAACTCGAAACAAACAAGCAATTCGTGGAACAAACAAAGTGGTGCCTCGTATAGGAATCGAAACAACACTCGGCGCAATGTAAGACGGCGATGCGGCCGGTCAAGCCACTCCGCCATTCTTGTAGTCAAAGTCAGCTTTTACTAGGAAAAGTAATACGTTACTGACGTTTAGTACTGGCAGTAACTGTTCCTAGTACAGCCTGATAATATGGTCTGTATAGGGAGCACCATCATTTCATCATACACAAATTCCTAGTATATGCTTTTCAATACGTACATACATATATACATAGACTCACGCCTGTTTCCCCGAAAGGG
The DNA here is from genome assembly GCA_944739405.2 of Euclidia mi. NCBI lineage: Eukaryota > Metazoa > Arthropoda > Insecta > Lepidoptera > Erebidae > Euclidia > Euclidia mi. Next base: position 124,176,207 of record OX123182.2, on the reverse strand, counting down.
TAGGCAGCGGCATATTAAACGCCCACTTTTCGCCAGTGTTTTGATCCCACGTAATAGGTGGCGAGCCTATTGCCGCTTATCGGGATATTTTGTTTGCCAGATCCTCGTCCGTTGATCGGCAGGTGCACCACTTGCAGGTGAGGTTGGCTTGGGACCCTAAGTTCTTGGTGGGAACCCTATGCTTTTCAATACGTTCGCAAAACATTTGTGACGATTTAGACTAATTATCACTTTATCAATTTCGCAATTGACCCTATAGTTCAACAAAAATCTATTTCTATTACACTGTCAATAATTAAATAACTTTTCTAAGAAACGATGTTGCCAACTCATTAAAAACATTTATATCTAAATAGGCACTTAACTTAAGTCGACTTTTACTCAATGTTTAACTTCCCAAATTCAGGACAATTTCAAAGTACATTCCGTTTCGTCTTTGAAGCTAAATAATAAACGAGTTGTAAAGTATTTCGCGTCAGACGCAAATAGACACGGAGCAAGTCGGCACAAGTGAACTGGTTTATTACCGCAGTGTTTACAGCTAGTGGGAAATAAAGATAGATCAGTAACAGAGTGGCTGGACCCGTTGGTACTGTCTCTATTTGGGATTGCGGGAATCGAGATAATTGAAAGAAAGCTTGTTAGGAAGAGCTATGTCCAAGTTCAGTTCTAACAAATCGAATCGAAAGGTTGCAACATGTTTGCCTAGGTTCCATCGAGATTTCTACTGAGTTTGACTTTGGCAACAATGTCGTCAGATGCAAGTTAGGTCTGTGAATTATTTCAGATAGCTTGGAAATTGTTTACCTACTTCCTCGTTTTCGTGTGTGTGACAATCTCTGGTGTCGGAGTTTATCGGCCGTCCGAAGGCCTAAGGATTCTTGTCTGAGAAAAAAAATTGGATAAGTGCGAGTCGGACTCGCGCACGAAGGGTTCCGTACCATCATCTAAAAAAGAAAGTCACGTTTGTTGTATGTATACTTAAATATTTTTAAAGTTTCTACCTGTTTATTAAGATCGAGTAACAAATTGCTTAAAAATTCGTTTCTTGTATGGGACCTCCCTTTATTATTTACTTTTTTTAATTTTGTTATTTATATTGAAAGGTAATATACATCTACATATTCTGAGAAAATTTTAAGCGTCTACCTGTTACCGTTAGTAATTTTGAGAAAAAAAAAAAACGAAAAGTATGACACGTTTATTGTATAGGATCCCCCCTAAATATTTAAATTTTTTATTTTAATTGTTATAGTGGCAACCGAAATACATAATTTGTGAAAATTTCAGCTTTCTAGCTATTACGGTTTATGAGATACAGCCTGGTACAGACAGCTACAGCTACAGACAGCGGAGGCTTAGTAATAGGGTCCCGTTTTTTACCTTTTAGGTACGGAACCCTAAAATCAAAGGCGCTACGCGCACTTCACGTCAAACATCACTACAGATAACAATCCATATTTATAAATGCGAAAGTGTATTTGTTTGTCCTTATTTCACTTCGCAACTGTGCGATGTAATGGTATGCTTTTTGCGTGGACATAGATAGCAGGCTGGGTAGTGTCATAGGCTAATTTTTTACCGCAATGACTGGCTCCGACGCAGTGTGCCACATCAAGAGTCTGCTGGCCTTCCTCGAAGAGCTGGGGTGGCTCGAATGACGACACCATTCCCACCCGCACGCAAAATACACGCCAAGACGTGGAGTTGCGGAAACAGCCCGTGCCATCAAGTATCAAGTCAAATATCAAGACTGGCTCCGATTATGATTCTAGAAGCATCAGATCTATAACCTGTCCTATCAAATCCTTATATATCAATGGTATAGTCTGTCCTATCAACAACTACAATCTATCATCTTTGTTCACAGGACACAAAGACTCCTAGCGGCGGTGACCTGATGGCGGATCTTCACGCGAAGCTGTCCATGCGTCGTCGAGGCATCTCGGGCGCCGAGCGCTCCGGAGGATCAGTGCTGCACACCCTCGCCAGCGTCATTCCCGAGCCGGACCAGTCCACCACGCCGAGGTCCTCCAGCGACGACGACTGGGACAAAGACTAACAACAAACCACCATTGAACAACGTGAAGCATCAGCATAAAGGCAACTGGTATATCATCAGACTAACACCACTGAACATCATGAAGCAACAACTGGTATACCGTCTGCAAGGAGTCATTGTTGTAGTGGGGTAAATACATCTAGAATATGACTTACGGCCGGTCCACGTATTGGATCTATCTGTAGATTTGACTGCTACAAGGGCGTCGCCAGCCGATTGTCTAGGGGGGGGGGAGTACGCCAGCCGATGGCTGGGGGGGGGGGCAAGTTGATATGGAAATTGAGAAATGTATTGAGAAAAGTATAAATTGTTGGTTTTTTTTCCATCTCTAGGGGAGCTGCTCCCCTCTGCACCCCCTTAGCGACGCCCATGGCTAGAGATACATATTTGACATAAGCTCCATACAAAATATATCAAATGTTTATGTTTAGTAGCCAAATTCCTGGATAGATCAAATGTAACGACTGGAAGTCAAACAGGACTTATTGTATCATACTAAGTGGTCTGTGTATCATACATATAATAGAGAAAATGAATCCGAAACAGAATTAATTCTACTTGGACTAGGCATGGGCGTTTTCGAATTTTTACGCAAACCGATAAAAATCCGATTTCAGATTTTGAAATCGTTTTCATAAACCGATTTTAGAAATCGATTTCTATAGCGGATGTTGGAGCGTAGCGTACGACAAATGTAAACAATCAAAATCTTTTTGTATTTTAGGCATGAGACCAATCAAGTGAAATAAAACTCTCCAAACATATATGTATTCCTAATAACTTTTTGCAATTTTCAAAATAAACATTAAATAGTTGCAATCTGAATTAGATATTATCGCCTCGATATTTAGTTTTACTCTTTCTATTCAATCTGCAATTCATAAAACCGCCAATATCCAAAACGTTTCGCTCGTCGCAAAGCGCAATTCGCTTCATCTCTTTCACTCTTTCTACGGATCACTAAGTTAGAAAGAAAAGGAAATGAAATTCGCTCTCTCTCATTCTAACTAACTAGTCGTTTGGTAGTATGAAAGAGAACGAATGAATATGAAAACTATCGGAAACGTAAGCTTTAGATTTACTTTGTAGTTCGGTTGCGCTTGCACCGTTTGGTTCGGATTTGTGTAGTATGCGTTATCATGGTATTGTTTTACGTTTTCTAAAATCGGTTTTTTCACATTGGAATATCGATACGATACGATTGTGTCTGCAATCGGATTTCAGATTCGTTTTGATATATCGGTCTCATGCCTAACTTGGACATTCCATCACATATAATTAACTAAGATATTGATACTATAGAATGTATAACAGTGCACACAGTGCAACAAACATAATTATATTCTGAGGTGTTGTCATTTTCACTATAATGTATCGCAAATTGTATACATCACACATGTTTATTTAACTCGTGAATTGACAAATTTAAGGTATGCATTCCGACTGAGGGTATAATTCCCTCGTAAGCACGATCGTTGCAAGCCGGTCGAAACAGAAATATTTCTATTTAAAATTTGTTAATTTACGCAATTAAGATCCGTTCAATAAACGTGTATGATTTTCCATAAGTGTCTAAGGTAGTAAGCCTCATATGTTGCATAGATTAAAACTAAAATCAGTAAAAACTTTTATGTGAAATTTTAAGATTATTTTAATCTAAATGTATTAAATCTATGCATCTACGGCCATTTTCAATATTCGATCCATACATGGATTTTGAGATTCGAGATTCGTGTTTAACATATTTTGTATGGAGCTTATGTCAAAAACGAATCTAAAATCTACAGATCTATCTATAGTTCGAATATTGAATTCCGTAGCTAGTTTATCGGATACTAGTGGTAATTGCCAGTTTCTGAAGTTCACTAATAAGTCATGTTTTGATCGAGTTACAATGGTAGTGGTTGTTCGTCATAATTTTCTCTTTAACTTGGCCCTACTATAAGTTTTATTCACGTATGTGCTAACGAGAAAGACTATCATTGACAAATTATAGCGTTTATAGCGATTACGTGAACAAACTAACATTATTTTTTATGTAACACAAACTTCGTCGTTGTATGTCCAGAATATTAATAAACAGCATAGTATAACTATATTGTACACAAAAAGGAAATTCGCGTTCTTACATACACCAGAGTTGAGTATCAAAACTGTGGATTACTTCGAAAATTCATCTTCTCACTGATTTCGGATATGCTCTGCTAATATTTTTGCTACATTCAAAATATTCAAGAATAAAACGTATTTTAACATATCTGCTATCTTCATGCCAACATAATTTATAACTCGGGAAATAATTAAACCTCGTCACTTAACACAAGAATCTTGGAGGTGAATAAAAAAAAAATTAATTAATATAATTACAGCAGCATATGCAAACGCCTGATTTTCCCTCAGGGCTCAATTAAGTCGCAACTAATAAGAGATAAGTTTTCCTGGTACGTCGGTACGTTCTAAGTAAAAACACATTAATATGTTCTCCGAAAACTAAGACTTGCTGTTGATTGTTGCCCACATAATACGTATATTTATCATCTATATTATCCGTTTTTTATGTATTCTATACTATACCTTCTTGGAAACGGCTTGGATATCATTCAGAATTGATTCTGTGGCCACTTCCGAATACTTAGAACGGATTCTTGTTATGTAATCATTTAATCATGGTTAAAGGTCTATCTACACTTATCAGCGCCGTGCCTGAGACGTACCTTTGTTTTGAGTAACCGATATTTCGGTGGACGGTATAGCAACACGATTTACGATCTGATAAACTCAATCATAGTTTGAAAGGCTGCGATAGCCGAGTGGATATACCAACAGACTGCCATGCAGAGGGTATCGGGATCAAATCCACGGCGCGCACCAATGACTTTTCGGAGTTATGTGCGTATTGAATTGTTAATTATCGCTTGTCCCGTGCCTCGGAGAGCACGTTAAGCCGTCGGTCCCGGTTGTCATGAAGATCTTTGACAGCCGTTACAGGGCGTCAGTACCTTCTAAAATAAACTGACACTAGTCTAAATCATGGAATATCGCTATCCCTTCGGGTTGCGGAGGTCAGACAGACAGTCGCTCTGTGGAAAAGCTAATATTCAGCCAAATCCGGTTAGACTAGTAAGCGGACCCCAGAATGAAACTGGGATAACGCTAAGAGAAAGAAGTTTGAAATAAATCGTCCCTAATATTTCAAAATGCTACTACATAGAGTAATGAAACAGATATCGACTAAAGCGACATCTTTTTTATTCATATGTGATATAAATAACTTTGGAATGCTTCATTTTGAATAGCGTAAAGATAGATAGATAGATAATACACTTTATTGTACACCAAAATAAAATCGTACAGTAGGTACATTGGTAATGGTATGGTTACTCCAAATAGGTTCTTCAATTTGAGCCGATGTTTTATTGGATGTACTCGAAATTGTAAGCAGCAACTTGCGACCATTCCTGGTAGTGCGTAGTCTGGTCCTTATTGTGTGAAGTCTAAATATAGCTGGTGGAATGTGGATCACTTCTGCGTAAGTTCGGAGCTTTGGAGATGTAGAAACGTCTACCACAGCAATAAAGATGGAGTACTTTTAACTCGTCGTCATTTCGTCCTAGTTTTTGGATATCTTCTTAATATATAAAATCCTTGCGTTACTGACTGACTGACAAACACGCTACAGCCGAAACTATTGGGCGCAGGAAGCTGAAATTTGGCATGTATGTTCCTTCGGGACCGTAGGGGTGCACTAAGAAGGGATTTCCCGAAATTCCCACGTGATCGGCCAAAACGGGTAAATTAAAAAAAATGCAGGCGTAGCTGCTGGCGTCCTCTAGTATCGTAATAAAACGAGCCTTTTGTTACAAAAGTATGTCTCAGCCAAACTCGGCAATCGCACCTTCCATCTCGAGCGAATGAACACACACTTATATATAGGCAGTCAATCCAATACATCAAGTGAAATCGCTTATAACTAAAACAGTATTAATCATTACTACATCGAAAAAAAGTCCCTTTAGTCGATGTTTCCGTTGTCACTGTTATCTACGTCACAATAAACAAGTTGAATGTTATTGCTAGACGTAGGCATGTCGGAACAAGTTCGACAGTAAGATAACATGGCGCTTACGTCACTACGTAATGTACCATACGTCATTAACGACGCGTTTACGAATTGGGTTTTAAAACTTGCGGCAGTAAGTTTGGGGTATAGTTTTATATATTGTGAAAAAAATTAGATCAATTATTTGAAGGTACTGCAGACTCTAGGATATGGAATAACAAATATTCGCATGCAAATGCTATGTTATATTATAATCCCATAAATTGTGCTGACCGTGATTTTGCTATCGGAAGACAAATCGCCGGTGGCTGCGTGCTAACGTTTCACTAGAAAGCAAAATATGACCCATATAATGCCGCAAAGCTGCAACACAGTTGATCCGGACCAATTAAACGTTTTATTAGAAACATACGCCACTCCGCCGGACGGTAGTGTTCCGTGAAATTTTAACACTCAACATCTATTTACAAACAGAGATTGGAAAAGGGCTCTCGTTCCGGGATGTTATTACGTTAATCGTATTTCCCACAAGTGTACGCTATCTCGCTTTCGTTTCTCGGAAGGTTCTCGGTCACATTAGCAGTGTTCCCCGCAAACTATCAACTGGTTCGGATCATTAGCATTTCAAGAATTGAGAAAAAGTTACGCGCCTACCACCGCTTCTGGTTGCGTTTGTACACGGATCTACGAGTTTATAGATTTCGTATGAAAGGCCAGGCCAGATACCTAATAGATTTAACTAGATCAATTTTTATAGTTTAGTTTGATGGTCTATCTACCAGTCGCGAAAGCCAAATCGTGCGCCTATGACGTTCGTAATAGGGTAGTTTCCAGGGTCAAAATAATTACATTTTATTTAGTCCGTATTTTAGATTATAAAAAATATTGGACACGTATTTTTTCTTTTTTCGATTAAATAAAAAATAACAAAGATATAGCCCATTAAAGTTACGTGTGACGTCATCTAGTGCGAAAAAATGCAGCACGGCGTGACGTTATACGTAACTTTAATGAGCTATATCTTGGTCATTTTTGTTTTAATTTACAAATAAAAAAATACGTATCGCTTATTTTTGAATAATCTAAAGGACGGACTTATAATTTTTTTTTTGTCAACTAGCCTATTGTCAAGGCTCTATTTGCGCGGTAGTCTTCATGGTCAAAATTTAGCAATGTTGGTGTTTGTTCGACAATATCCTTGCTTATGACTTAAACTTGAGCTTGCGGAAACGTGTGATAAGTATGTTACGTGTTCTATATATAGCGTGGTAAGAAACGGAGTGAAGACGGAATCTGGGCCGTTAACAGCTCGTAATGATTGTGCCTACGACAGGTGCTAAATATATAACCAGATAAGAGAAACTATATGTTTATGTCGTTGGACAATCTAAATTTTAAAGCGCATAATGTCGAGTAATTTGTAAGGTCAAGACTGGTTTTGAATAGTGGAAGACTTGTGACGAAATATGGTAATGTAAAATTGAATGGTACCACGTTTGTAGCTCTATGAAGGATCCATTTGGTATTTTTCTTTTTCCTAATGTAATCTTCATTTAAAACCAGCTCGCTCTCTTTTGAGATAAAATATTCTAAGAGGTTGGCAATCACAGACAACCAATTGCAATTTCACCGAAGTTACAATTGTGCAATTATTCAAAAGACTATGAATGACACTAATACAATATTTACATCGTTATCCTCACCAGTGCAATTTTGACGACAATAATAGTAATCAAATCAGTTTTTATCAAATTCTTTGAAATCCGCAGCGGGTCCATAAAACAGACGACATTTTTATCAGGCTATTTCCAACCAGTTTCGCGGTACTGTCGTAGTGTTGTACCGACAGTGCAACAATGGAAAGGTTTTAAATGTATTTTAGTGTGATGAATAACAGAATAGGCGCCACAGTGAATGTTTAGCTGCCAAGAACAGCTCTCGCGCGTCACGATACGTAGAATTTTCACAACACTACTGTTGCAACTTTCAAGATTTTACGCTAAATGATGCTAAAATATTATTACGAAACTATTCGTGAAACATTTTCGAAGTAGACGTGACACATTTTTAAATAAAGCGCCATTTTTAATTCTGAATTAATTTTCCTGGAGCTTTTTAATTTTTAAACGTGACCACGGCTGATACTGTTCATCCTAAATAATTTTTTTAAGTCATAGTCTATGGTCGTAATAATTTTTTTTTGCATTTTTACCATCTCGAACATCGTAATTTGTAACATAACATTCTAAATGACGTACCTGCATTTCCACTTACAAAGCTAATTGTGCGATATTGCATCGCTCTTTCGCTTTCAACGTACAATACGTTATTCAAAGTAAAGAGAAACGTATCCAACTTCTGTAAATATGTACATCTCCTTTCATCTTATTGAGAAGTAGCGGGTAAGAGCGAGATGGTATGCCCGTTGTTACTGCGACCTTGTAGTGTCAGCCCTCGAGTTAATAATATGTGTCAATTTAAATTAAAAAAACGTACTTAGATATGTATTATAGTGGTATATACATGGTGTACATACTTACTAGTAAATACATTTCGTATTAAAAGTGTTGCTAGAGTAAAATCTATCGATTGATGTTATAACTCTTAAAAAATGGCCATACTGCTCTATTCTTACATAATTTCTTAAAAATGAATAAATGTTGTCAATAAAATTTAGAATTAATCCAATAATACATCATGTTAGTGAAAGAGTCTTCATGCCTGGAATGACGAAGTAAATAAATTTTATTTTTGTCATAGTTTTCTGTGAAATATTACTATATGTATATCTGACGTCATAGGTAGATAGGTTTTAAAAATTGTCGTTGTTCGTCTATGAGAAACTATCTGTATGAGAGAATATTAAAACGTTGTAAAAAATGCATTATTAGTATCTACAATCAAAATCATAAAGCGCTACTAGACGAATGAAGTAATAAATGTACATAAAATTGTTAATCTGTCGATATAAACTAATGGACAGTCATCATTTCATTGAGATGGACCAATACAAAATTCACAATTAAATAAATATATATTTTTAATTTTACGCAGTCCTTTTAACCGAATATCTGAAAAATGTATTAGCATAGTACAGCAGATACTTTAAGATTACTTAATACCCAACGTGAGGAGAGTTTCCGATCAGTATGCGGCCCCGCGCGGCCGCGGCACTCACAGTTATTCCACCGAAATAGCTGTCACTTGCGTTTCGTTACACGGATTAAGGCCAAAACCTGACTCTCCATACCGCTTGTTGAAAATTTAAATACTGCTAAGCTCTTGAACCAGTCGTGTTATAAAGAGAATGACTTTTACGACTGTCAAATGAAATCGTTACGAATCAACCGCTTAATTCAAAGTTTAAACTCGGTCTTAATATAAAACATGGACAACGTTTTATACGGAGTTTTTACTCACGTTGACTACATTAAAAAAGACAACAATGTGCATCTATCTGTCTCTAAAAATAATTAACACAAAATTTATAAAATATGAAACGAAACTCTTACACAGCTTGACTAAATGGGTCGCCCTATTTTATTACTAAATTAGATATTATTAAATATCCTTGTTTTGTCTTTAAACTCTAACGTTATACTACTATTTTGTAAAATATAACATTTATGCTCTAAGATTTTTGTAAAGCCTGCTATACACGCGTGTTTGTTATTTAAAATCATGAAAAGAGATCGCTGGTTAGATGCAAACGAAACTCTATTACAATATTATTGTTCAATTATAATTACAAATCAATTAGAAGAACAAAATCAATAAAATATAAATAGACTAAAATATGGAATTTACTAAAACAATCGCAGTATCAACTATTCAATTGAAAATTTTACAATAATTATTCTTTATATTTTATAGAAATGTTGTAGGGAAACAATTAGTAATGTTAGAAATGAAACGATGGGGCCTAATTGGAGCGAACTTAACACAATTAACATACTAGATGAACAAAAGAGTTTTATGAAATTAGCGTCTTTATATACAGTATCTTATTTATTATATTGAGACTTAATGGCCGTGATACGTAGGTAGGTGGTCTACACCTTTGCTTAACCCTTCGGCTTAACGCCGGATGTTAAACATTATTTTATAGACACAATTTTGAAAACTTGATAATAATCGTCACTACGTTAAGTTTATTGTAATCATATTTTAGAATCGTGTTGATATATGACGTTTACAGATTATAATTTATCTGTTCGAATAATGTAGATTTTATATATTTACGTGCAGACAGAGTATCCATTAATCATAAAATATGTTGCTGCGTAAATCGCATAATGACTTGAACGCAGAATCGTAATCGTCTGTCATAAAATATGTAAATAATATGAAGTAAGGAAACGTAATTTTCCTTTGAATAGAAATGAAAAAAAAAAGAACTGTCAATTTAATAATTTGAATTTGACGGCTGAAAAAACATGGCGCTTCTGTCATTTGCGCTATATTCAGTGATGTTTGTGTTATCAACTTGTGTTTATTGAGTATTTAATTGTATCCTTATACGAGTTATATCGGCGACCTATTAACGCCTCCGTACAATAATCCAGTGTTTAACACGGAGTCATGACTTGAATAATCAATACGTACATACAAACACTACGTACAAGGTGTTACGAGCCGTAAGATAGAGGTATTAGAGTATAAAATAGCACGTAGCCGTGCGTCCTGTCGGGTTACGAGTTCCGTTGAAATGAATGTTCCGCTGTAGCCGTTGGAATATGAAAATAATAGATATTTGTTGAAGTGTTGTCTAAACAAACGCGATATCGAGCTTACTGATAAGTTTTGTCATTTGTGTGTGTCGAACGATAGGTGCTTCAGGCTGGGGCGTAGAGAAGCTAAGCTACGGATTGTTGAAATACGTAAAAAACGCCGCTGCGGCGCTTTTACGTATTTCTATTATTTTTGCTCCGCTCCAGTGGACAACCAGGTTTAGGCTTCAATCCATAAAGGATTTATTTTTATCTGTCGAATATTTGTATATCGTCAGTTGCAAATCTTCGTGTTCTGTTAGTTTGTCGCGTAGCCGCGTCGTCGCGGTCTGTAATAGCTTAACGCCGGGTCTTGCCTTCAGACGTCAGACCTCAAGCTATCGTTCTGTGCGATTTCCTATAGTTTTAACAGTAGCTTTGTAAGTTTTCAGCCGGAAATTGCTTTACTTGCTTCGTACGGAATCGATAGAGGTTGGCAATTGGATGGAGATAAGTTGAATATTGAACAACTCTAAATGTTTCAAAGTAGATTTCAACTTCAGTGCTAATCTTCACTTGACGTAATAGGGGAACTTAAACATGTACACCATACTTCTTTGAAGTGTTTAGATGTATTTAATCTTGAGGATCTAATACGGCTAAGCTATCTCTCGTTTCATTATTCGATTGGTGTTTAGAACACTGATGGGTTCATTCGCCGATTTCTATAAAAATCTGACTTTTAAGCGCGCCAACCAAAAGAGCTAAATAACGATCGAATCTAAGTGAAACGGGGTAGCTATAGTCCAACTAAGTCTCCAGGATTAAATACCTATCCACTTATGTAAAGATAATGAATATGCTAAAGAACAATGGCCATTTTTGACCTAAGCATGTATAGAGATAAAACTTATTTCAAAATTAAGGTTATTTTTTAGTGTAATGATTTCACTAAAAATTATATTTTATAGAAGTCTAGGTAAAAAGAAAACTTTTGGGTTGTAAAGATGTTCTACAACTCGTGAACGCATCCTTATCAAAATATTTTTTATTCGCTGCACTGTTATATTATCTGTGCCCGATAATACTTCCTTGTTTAGCTTCGTTCCATTTCACTTATACCACATCTTTAACAACTGGTTTTGTCAAAACCTCGAGAAAACTTAATTTTATATATAAATTGAATCAAGTTGTTAAAAGCTGATCATAAATGAATGTATTTTTTTTTGTTAAAAGATATAAAAAGATAAATATAAATGTATTTCTGCCGTTGAAAACATTGGATAATAATTTTATATATAAATTGAATCAAGTTGTTAAAAGCTGATCATAAATGAATGTATTTTTTTTTGTTAAAAGATATAAAAAGATAAATATAAATGTATTTCTGCCGTTGAAAACATTGGATAAGGATGCAACGGAACGTTTTTGACGTAAAGAGGTTGCTGGTGACATTGGACATGGGTGAATCTGTCAAATTAATACGAACTAATTTCGGTGTATTATGTAATTCCTAGACCATTATAAGAAAAACTGTCTTTACAGTATAATTTCTTGATCATAGAGCTACTTGTTTTTGTACATTTTATCTATATACACAATAATTCATAATCAGGTCATTCAATGTATGAGAAGTGGCCATTGTTCTTTGCCGCACTTTGTCAATCTGTACAACCTGTGTCGATTCTCGATCAATGACAAGTTGATGTAATTTAGGCAAAATTGCACAGTTACGTCAGAGATTATAATAAAAAAATATATATAAAATAATAACGCAGCTGTCCGTGTGTGGGTGCTTTACGTAATGCCATTGTTTTAGCTTAAATTTTAATATTAATACGAGTTAAGTTTTGAATCCGCCAATATTTTAATCTAATTAATATTATATTGTCATGCAAGCTATAGGGTTAGTAAATGCACTTTGAACAGCCTCAACTACTTAAATGTCAATACAATGCATGGTTTGAGAAGACTGAGATAACAGGAGCTTACAAGGCGTTCGCTACAACGAATCGTTTACAAAGGTAGAAGTGCATCGGACCCAGTAACTTGCACGTTCAAATAAATCTGACTAGTTATTAAGTTTGAGCAGATTCCGACTAATTATGTAGACTATCGGCGAAATTAAAACATGTTGATATTATAATGAATTTGTTAACGAAATTATGTATATAGTTACATAGAATAATGTGTATGTTATAATTGTATAAAACTGTTAGTGTATGTGACGTCTCTGTCCACTGAGCCGTACCGTTGAGCACCCGTGTGTTTGTAGTGTTACATGTTTTGTATCTCAGCTGTTCTGTGAGGAGTGCCAACATTACGAGTCAGTGCGCAAGGGCCCTAGTGATACTTGCCTTCATAGTTTTATTTAAGTTTTGACTGATCGATATATATATGTATACCTTTTTTTACACTCCATGCATTTTTTAAGTCAATGAAAATATTTTTTTAAATATAATAGGTACAACAAAACAATAGTCAACTATTTTTAAGATGGATTAGTGTTATTTGTTAATCGCTAACGATGAGTAAGTCATTAATTTATTTCCAGCGAATGTTTTTAAAAATAGTAACGTGTTGTTATTTATAGTAATCGTCTGTGTCCCGAGTCCTGAGCCGAACCCGCGCACTAATCCGTCTCGTAGTTGTAATTTGTAAATAATTATAGTGAAGAAGAGTGCGGTGTCGTGTCGCATAGTGTCGTCTCACTCGTCGCCGCCGCACTCGCTCTGTTGTGTGGTTGAATCTACATGTTACGATGTATGCTGTCATTCATTAATTATAAACAATTTTTTAAATCTAACTCACGCAGTTTTATTTCGAAGTTTCCGAACCTCAACCAGGATGCTCTTCATCTGAAATATATAACCGTACGAAACAGAAAAAAGTGTTTCTCGGTATACAACAAATGATGAGTGTAATTGAGGGTCACCGACTCCTTTTTACGCATTCTGATTATTTATAACGGCGGCAGCGAGCAGAGGCACCTCGCTAGAAAGGTACGTGTTTCGGGTTTTACACGGCATTGCCCCAGAATAACGCCGTCGAGATTTCCTGGTATCACCACGCCGAGTATTTCGGAATCGGAAATAAGAATTCTGGGAAATCGCTGGCCTCCGCCGGCACGGCGCGTGTGGAGGACGCGCGATGAGCACAGCGTACAACGAGCGCGCATATGTGGGTGGAAATATCTGCATTTGGGCCCGTGTTGCGCTCAACGCTTCGTACCTAATGACTTCATGTTAGTGACCGAGGTCACGATTTACTTAGTAATCATAAAAGGCAGTTTTAAAAGCTCACAATGTAGGATGTTAAAATTGGATACCTGTTTTATTTATGTAATCGCTGAGGTGTTAGGTCAGTGCATTTACTAAGCCTGCTTAAAACAAATATTAACTTATGTGTAGTACGAGAATAATAATGAAATATAATTAAATACGAGTAAAGTAAGCAATTAATTTCAGTTCTCACCACAGACCACCCCCACTAGACACCTAATAGCAGGCAAGTAACGCGCGCGAGACATTCGTGGTTTCGGAAGTATATGAAGTAACGGCACGAATCAAAACATCAGTGTCGACCAAGTCTGTGACCCTTATGCGTGTACACGTTGTGTTCATATTTGAAAATTATTTAGTGCCCAAAACACGTAAAAATGGCTACCTGTGCGGTAAAATGTGGCAAGACATCCAAGACGTCAAATTATCAAAAAGATGGTTTTACATTTCATCGGTAAGTAAGTTTTTATTCATAAATAAAACCCACAACCAGTGCATCGGAGCTCAGTTTATACTGGTTACCAAATCGTGCGCAATAATAGTAATAATGCGTTCGTTGATGTCTTTTCGAAAAGTCCTTTTCACTCATTACGTTAATTGCAATAGTCGTCCTTGTCTAACATTGGCACGTGTATCGATAGTGTTGTGATTTCGAAGTCAATATTTTTGTCGATATTTTTCGTGGTAATGTTACGAAGATCATAACACAGTGTGAGTATGTGGCTTGACTCGGCGACCAAACAGGGTCATTTTTGTGGCAGGAAGCGAGGAGAGTGGGGCCGGGCAATTAAACCAAACTGTAGTACGCTCAAACTGCGCGTACTGCAGGTTTAGAAATAAGGGATATTACGTAGATATTTTCACTTTTTCTGACGTAAATGTTCTTAACAAAAACCTAGTCAGGATGGTTGTGGGTGTGTCCACATCTTAAAAAAACAAAGAATTTGAGATATTTCAGAATAGTGGAATTATGTAATTTGAGATCTTTTAGTTTAGATAAGTATTCTTATTCATAAATAAATGCTGTAGACATGCGGAATTTTAAACTGACAGTGTTGAGGTGGCTTTCGACCGTATTGGATGTTACCCGATGCTAGTGGGGGACACCCGACGCTATTGGGGTGACACCCGACTGTATTCGGGGTGTCTGTGATACATGATGTTATTAAGTGTGACACCTGAAAGTCGTGTAAGATGACACGCGATAGTGTTAAGTGACACCCAACGGTATTGTGGTGACTCTCTCCTATATCGGGGTGCTACCCTTCTATATTGGGTAATACCCGATAGTATGGGGTTGTCCGATGGTATTAGCCGATCCCCATTGACAACATTGATTGAAACCCGAGGGCATTAGGTGACACGCGACGGCATTGGGTAGCACCCGGCAGTGTCTGGTAACATCTGATAGGTTAGATGACATCCGATAGCGTTAGGTGACACCTAATAGTGTTAAGTGAAACCCGATAGTACAAGGGGATCCGATAGTATTGACGGATCACCAACGTAATGGAGTTTGTCGCTACACCTGATGATACTATTGGTTGACATACGACGACAAAGGCTGATACCCGGTAGGATTCGGTGGTACCTGATTGTGTTAGGAGATACTTAACGGTATTGGACTGCCACCGACGTTTTAAATTTTACGACTTTGGGTGACACTCAACGACATTGCGGGACACCCGATGATATTGCGGGATACCTGATGACATTGGGTTATACGCGACAACATGTTATCCGAAGCGCAACACCCGAAAGAGTTAGGTGACTCCTGATGGTACTCTTACGGTATCGGAGAGACACAACTTTAAGAAGCTGATCGGATACTTGATACCGGATAGCAACTTTTTATGAAAAATCGATGATTACCCGCTCTTATGTGGCAACAATTATTTTCACATTTCTTCATTGACAAGACCAGCTTAAAAATTAAGTCTTAAACTGCTACAGAGTGCCAAAATTTCAATCACAGAGTAGTTAGAGTATAAAATTAGCTGACCACCAAATATAGTCGTCAGGTTACTTATGGTCATGCATGATCAATTTGCTTTAACTTCAAGTAAAAAAACAATGTTACATGAGATCGTGTTTTCCGTGATCATGGACGATTACTTTTGTTGTCTATGTTCGGCAGGATATCCGGCTATCCGGTATCCGTTTCATCACTAGTACTTATAGCGTTACGCACTGAAGAGTGACGGAAGCTTGTCTATACACAAAATCAAAGATTAAAAATGCTTTATAATATTCAACGTATGGGTAAAAACATATTTATTAAAAATGCTTTATAATATTTAACGGACGGGTAAGATTATTGATATATTATCCATAATAATATATCAATAATATAATCAATACAAACCAAATTCTATCGATCAATATTCCGTCCCTGTCCCATCACTACGGTACAGTGCACTAGAGTGCATGTCCTAAGTTTGACCTTGCAATAGCCAATCACAACGCATTACGTGCGCCCCGCGCATCCCGCGCAGTCCGCAAATTTAGTGAACTCGAATCAAAACAAATATTAGCTAATGCGGTCTCTAGTGGTGGTGCTCTGTGGTTCTCACAGAGTAATCTGCATTGTCACCATACAAATATTTGTTTCATAACAGTCTTTGTAAACTCTTTGTTGACAAATATTTAACTGTCAGTAGTGTCAGCTGTCACGTCAAGTGAAATGTCAAGCTGAACATATTTGTTTTGTTTGTTTACGTGTATTTCGTGAAGGTTTTAGCGTAATTTATAAGGATTACAGTAATATTTATTGTCGTGGATGTGATTTAATTAGTATAGATATACGGGAAGGTTAGAAAGAGCAATGGCGGCCGCATTTCAGCAGCAAATATTCGCACTTGATGCACGCTTCAATGCGTACAGAGCACCAAACAATCCTAATTTTAGTAAGTATCTCATTAACATTACATTCACTTCCAAAAATAGCAGTTTATGAACCAATTACTGTGTAAACAATCAGGAAACCGTTGTACTTTCGAGGTGCAGCATCCAAAAATAGTAACATTATTACTACGCCCTATTCTACTTTTTACAGAAACTCTGTACATACGTCGTCGTAGTCAACTGCTTAGAGAAAATGCAAAGTTTAAGGTAATCAATACAAGTACGTTTATGAAACAAATTCTATTTAAATACCTGGTATTCTTCAGTGACATTTACTTTGTTGGTATAGGACATAGAAACGATAAAGAAGTACATACACATTCGGAGTCAGCTGCTGCAGCGCCGCTATGGAGTGCAGGACAACATTTCCATCAGTTCTGCTTCATCAAGACCTAGGTCTAGCAGCAAGGTACAGACAATACAACATAGTAATCAACAATCACTATTTACAACTGCAGTGGATTGGATAGTGAACTTTATATAATCTGTTAGCTATGTGGCATGCCATTTTAGTGGCCTATTTCCAGCAATGGGCGATGGCAGGCTGATGAAACAATGATAAGAATGTCATATATCGTGAAGCTATGCGCTAAGTGTGATGGTAGGCAACAGTAAAAGAAATAGGTTAAAATAACTTCTCTGTGAAGTCTTTTAGACAACTACATAGTTGTATCCAGTCAACTGGACATAAAAGTAATGCTTCATCATCATCATCATCATCAGCCCTTAACAGTCCACTGCTGGACTAGGCCTCTCCTTTGAAAGGAGGAACTGGCCTACTATACCACACTGGCCAAACGGGTTGGTATAGGGTTTGTATCAAGTTTTCCTTCTCTTACAGTGCTGTTCTCTGCATAATGTGCTCCCTCTGTCGGCTCTTACGACACCCATGGGATGATATGGGGTGGTGACATTCCGTATCCTTAATCCGTCACCACACGGACAATGGTAATGCTTAAGGGTACTTAATTTAGACTGGTGAAGGCTAGCACCTTCACCAGTCTAAAACAATGTTGTGATTTGTTGCAACACAAATGAACACTGAATGAGTAAATGTTTCTGTAACCAAATATGGTGCCTTAGTAGGTTATGAGGAAAATTGTCATAATAAATATGATATTATAACAATGCTTAAGTGCTCAGTGTATTGGTTGCCTTATTAATTTATTGCTGTAAACATAGTGTTG
This sequence comes from Euclidia mi, assembly GCA_944739405.2. NCBI lineage: Eukaryota > Metazoa > Arthropoda > Insecta > Lepidoptera > Erebidae > Euclidia > Euclidia mi. The sequence goes on along the minus strand of OX123182.2, from coordinate 124,158,004 downwards.
CAATCTGTGAAACACTTTTACCCCAAAATATGTAATACAATTACTCAGTTTAGAAGTTTATTGAATAACTTAAACAATGGTGTGGAAAACATAAAGAGCTTTACATTAAACTAGAGGACGCCAGCAGCTACGCCTGCATTTTTTTAAAATTTACCCGCTTTGGCGGATCCCGTGGGAATTTCGGGAAATCCCTTCTTAGTGCACCCCTACGGTCCCCAAGGAACATACATGCCAAATTTCAGCTGCCTGCGCCCAATAGTTTCGGCTGTAACGTGTCTGTCAGTCAGTCAGTAACGCAAGGATTTTATATATTAAGATAGTTTTGTTTCCACTGCAATTGCATAAAATGTATGGACCAGTCTACTGTAAAAATTGCAGTATCAAATATTATAAACATAGAACATCATATTTCAACCTAACCTAACATCTGTCATCTACCAAAGAATGTTTTTAGTTATATGAATTAGTATAAGGGTTCTATCATATAGAGAGCGGTCACGCGGTCAAGAGTTCTTTGTGTTATATTACATTACATAGACCGTGTGACCGCTCTCTGTATGATAGGACCCTATGTAACGTCATATAACACAAAGATCGCAAAACTGATCGCTTTAATGCTTGACCGCGTGACCACTCTCTGTCTGATAGAACCCATAGAGTGTAAAGTTTCCAGAAAAGGAACCCTACCCATAGTTTTAAGTCAAAATCTTTTGTTCACTTATTAGTTAGCAATATTTAGTAATAGGAATACATTTTACTTTATTATTTATTTCAGACCAGTATAGCTGTAGAAGAGTGTCCTTTGAACACTAACTCTAAGAAAAAGAATGACATGACGATATCAGAGAACTATGCTTTCTCAGGAGTTCATCACATATTTGATCAGGTAACTATGCATTATGAAATTAATACTGTTACGAGGTGGGGTTCGGCGATAAATTAAATGCACTATGCCACTTAAACTGTACTTTATTTTTACACACAATTAATCCTCCACACTTATATAAACTTAATCACTCACTAGAAACACACTTCCAACTCACTTACTCCTCAGACTCCTTCGCTCGATGATTATCGCTCCGATTGTTCAAATGAACTGTGTTCGGTTCGCGCGCTTTTATATTAGTCTCTCCCAGAATGTTCTTGTAACGTGCAGAAACAAGGTCGATACTTCCAGTAAACAAACAGCAACTCCATCTAGTAGAGAATAGATGAAACACATTTAAACTACCGATATATCCATTCTCGCGGCCAGAAACGTGAGTAACCTGTCAATACGCATCATCACAGACAGTGCCTCAGTACTACAAACTCTCTATGGCAACTGCTTTAACAGCGGCCTAATTATGGAGTGCCACCAAGAGCTGCAGAAAACTGCAGCGAGGAATCGGGTCACGCTCCAGTGGATACGAGGACACAGTGACTCCACGGGCAATGACGCAGCAGACCAACTGGCAAGGAAAGGATCGCACATAACAACTCTGGGACCCGAACGATACCTTTCAACCAACTAAAAACGTGGTTACGCGAGAGAACCCTACAACAACATGAAAAAGAGTGGGCAGAGTTAAAAGAGTGTAGGCAATCTAAAGATGCCTTTCCCCAATAAGATAAACGACTCTCGCAAAAACTGTTGCACTCCAACAGGAAAACACTCAAGCATCTGACTGGCATAATAACCGGCCACTGTCCACTAAACAAGCATCTCTACAATATAGGCGTCACGGACAGCCCACTATGTAGGGGTTGCATGGAGACCGAAGAAACACCCACTCATGTGATCCTACATTGCACCAGCGTGAGCGACCAACGGACGAGGTTCCTGAACAACCCCAGAACCATGAGCGAAGCCATACGCAACACTGGTCAACTCATGGCGTTCTGGAAGGAGCTTGCATGGTATGAGTAGCAGGCGACAATCGTGTCACTGCTAACGCATAATGGCCCAATTAAGTGGCTAAGTGCGGAAAACACCTGTCCAACTAACTAACTAACATATCCATTCTCTTCTACATACATATGCTCACGCCTTTTTCCCGTCGGGGTAGGCAGAGACAACAGATCGCCACTTGCTTCTATCCTTGCAAACCTCACGTGCTTCCTCTACATTCATTATTCTTTTCATACATGCTCGCCGGTTGCGGGTGCTTCGGACTTTTCCGTTTTTCAAGACGTCGCCAATTTGGTCCACGAACGTCTTACGAGGTCTGCCGCAACCGGCTTGTCCATACACCTCTGCCATATATATTTGATTCGTCAATCTTTCTTCACTCATTCTCTCCACGTGTCCAAACCATTTCAGCATTCCTTTCTCAATCCTTGTCACGACATCTTCTTTCAGGCCACATCGCTCTCGTATTACTGCATTCGGAATTCTATCAATCAGTCTCACCCCACACATACTACGCAGTGATCGCATCTCAACTGCGTTAATTCTGCTTGCATGCTTTTTCTGCCATACCCAACACTCACTTCCATACATCAAGGTGGGCACCAGCACTCCATTATGAACCGCCAGTCGCGCCTTTTTAGGCACGGTTTGGCCGTTCATAAAGGCATGCAGCGCTCCATTCACACTGTTCCCCGCTATCACTCTCCTTTCAATATCACCTTCACATCTTCCATCTCTTGTAAACATGCTTCCCAAATATACAAATCTTTCAACTTGTCCCACATTTTCATCTTCAATCGTAATATTACACTCAGTCAAACTTTCATCCTTCTCAAACACCATCACTTTCGTCTTTCTTGCATTAACTTTCATACCTTTCGCTTTAAAACTCTCGTTCATGCAGTCCATCATTTGTTGCAACTCATTCGCCGATGATGATGATTCTCTTCTAGTTCTCTCATTTATCGATAGATGGAGTTATTTTCAAAATATCGCCATTCGTAACAATACAAATTACACAAAAAGGAAATGACTTCAGTTTTCAGGGTAATATTATATACCTAATTACCTACTGGTACAAGTTATACAAGAGTTGCTTATTCATAAGTAACCAGAAAGATAGGTAGCTTGCCGAAATGGCACCCACCAAATTTGTCTGAAGAAGATATAGTACCTATGCATGCTGTACAGTGTACATAATGAAATGGAACTTTAATGATTTCTATGAATAATCTTCATATGTGTAGTCACTGATCTGACTACATATATTATGTTAGTCAGTGGGTGGAAAAGGCGACAATTAGTGGTGTAAATAACACATACCAGAGAACTCATAACAACTCTGTTAATGAAATAATCCCTTTATGTGAAGTAAATAGAACCATTTCAATAATTATCTAATATAATAACTATTTTTAATTAGTTTCATCTTTATAATCATCTCTGTATACTGTTGAGCGATTAGTGGAATTGTGAGTTGTTGAGAAATAGGTATTGCATATTCTACTAATGAGTTCTGTTTACGAGATGTCAATCAAGTTTGTGGGCATATAAAATGGCGGCTTACATCAAGATTAAAATAATGATATATCCAGGGGCGAATCCAGGATGGGGGAGGGATTAAGTGACTCAATCTTCATCCATCCATAATTTGATTTCCACCAAATAAAAATTACTCTTTAGTATTTTATTTGCTTTACCTGCCCTTCACCAGAATCAGGCCTGCAACCTAAACCATGATCCTTCACTGGTCATATCTGCTTTTTATTTAATTTGTGCAGCAACTCATTTTGTCAGGTAATTGTTTTCGTAGGTAACGCCAAGGGCGTCGCCAGCCGATTGCCTAGGGCGGGGGGGCAAGGACGCCGGCCGATGGCTTAGGGGAGGGCAAGTTGATATGGAAAATGAGAAAAGTATTGGGCAAAGTATAAATTGTAGGGTTTTTTTAATCTCTAGGGAGGGGCCGCTGCCCCCTCTTGGCGACGCCCATGGGTAACGCGCTTTCTATAAGTATCTTTATTTCCCTGATCGAAGCAAAATAGTGACGATATGCGTTTGATTCGCCCATCATGTATAAAGTGCCATGCTTGTCACCCTACCCTGTCTGTCTCGTGTCGCCAGCACACAGAGCAGGTGAGCGTGGTGAAGTTCGCGAACAACGACCGCTCGAAGTTGTGCTGCGCGTCGCACGACGGCTCCGTGTCCATCTGTGACGTCACCGCCGCGCCGCCCGCCGTCACCTACGTGCTGCGCTCACACACCAAGCCTGTCACCGGTATGTGATAGCCTTCTGTCACATAGGTCTGATCCGCAATTCAAGGAATTGAGTGTAGACAAATACCTATAGCAATAATGTAAAAAAGAAAATTTATCTGCTACTGTGCCTTTTTTTCGAATTCTGCTTACCCTTCTCTAGAAGTCAAGATTATTGAAATAATTATAGGCTTTGATTGTTACTCGTGGATAAAGCAGTGTTTTAGCTTAAAGAATTATTTAAAAAAAGTTCAATGATACAGACTATCAATCGCGTAGGTAATGATCTTAAAATAAAGAAATTCGTTATATTTGCTGCGGTGCCGTGTGGTGGTGTTTGGCGTGGTTCAGAGCAACCGTGATCCGGAGACGACGGGGGCTTTTCTTCTTTGACTGGTTCATCATCGGCTTTGTTTATAAACTGTCCCACTGCTGGACACGCGCCTCTTCTCACTATGAGAAGGGTAAGGCCATAGTCCACCACGCTGGCCAAGTACCTACTGGTTGGCTGACTTCACGTCGGCGGTTACATAAATAGTATTGTGTTCAAATCACGAAAGTTGAAAGTATCTCTCCCATACAGCGTGACTTCGATACGATATCGTCTATAACATGTCCGCTATGTATCCGGTTGGACCGTTTATTATTAATTGTAGTATCGCATTCTTTTCTCCGTAGTAGTCGTGATTGGTGCGGAAACGAACTGAGTTTTATCATAGCGCACGTTTCCGGCGTATCGCCGCTAGATAATTGCAGTAGCATCAATGAGTAGGTACCTAAACTATTAGGATTTACTGCAAAGCTTAATATAGTTTGAAGTTTGGTTCAAAGGTAGAACTATAATGAGACATATAATCAGTCTAAAAAAAATAATTAAAATAGACCCTTACTTTCCAGAACAAACTCGCTTTCAAATGCAGCTACTAAGTTCATCATTTTCCACTAGTCTCAGGGGTAAACAGAATTCGATGGACTTTGCAGGTCTCTGTTTATATACTTCTGAGCTGATAGTGCCTCAAAATTAGCTCGATATTCTTAGCTGTTTTGGAAAGACTTATTCGCCAGTAATCTTTTTGTAAGTACTATGTACTATCATTATTAGCCCGTCGCAGTCCATTGCTGGATGTAGACCTGTCCAATGCTACGCCACTGAGCTCGATTTTCAACTCTTCGTGGTATATGTAGTAGACCAAGTGTTCCTATTGCATCACAATACGAGGAGAGGTCTGTGACCAAAGTGGACTGCAAAAGGTTGTATTTTTTATGTAATAGGCGATAAACGAGCAAACGGATCATCTGACGGTAAGTGATTACCGCCGCCCATAGACACAAACAACACTAGAGGAGACACAAGTGCGTTGCCGCACTTTGTTTTGGGAAACGGGAAAAGAGGAGGATTTAGATGAGGGAGAAGGAATGGGAGATGGAGCCTCCGGCATTCTCAGTCACCGAACCCAACACTGCCGCCATAATTTAAAGGGGCACAACTAACATTTTGCAAATCAGGAGAAAATCGAGTTTAAAATATTTCTTAGTTTTTGTCAAAAATAAATTACAGTATTGTAGTTATCGAAAATGTATGAATGGAAATAGTAGCGTCTACATGAATTCTATAAGATGATTTACTTATTTTTAAATTTTAACTGTATTTATTCAACAATCTACATTTTCGCTTTCAACCTAACTTAAAATATACATACATACATACATACATACATAGACTCACGCCTGTTTCCCGGAGGGGTAGGCAGAGACTACGGAACGCCATTTGCAACGATCCTGACATACCTCACTTGCTTCACTCACTCCCATCAAGTTTCTCATGCATGCTCTTCTGTTAAGGGTACTTCTGACTTGTCCTTTTTTCAGGATGTCTCCAATCTGGTCAGAGAACGTTCTCCTAGGTCTTCCCCTTTGTCCTGTCCCATTCACACTAGCCTGATATATCTTCTTTGTCAGTCTATCGTCATCCATCCTCTCCATGTGCCCAAACCATCTTAACATGCCTTTCTCAATGCTTGTCACTACATCTTCTTTTACCCCACACCACTCTCGTATCACACAATTCTTTACTCTGTCGGTCAAAGACACACCACACATACTTCTCAGTGCTCTCATTTCTACAGCATTTATTCTACTTTCAAATCTCTTCTGCCATACCCAACTTTCACTACCATACATAAGGGTAGGCACTAACACACCTCTATGTACAGCCAAACGTGCCTTTTTGGACACGTTTTGACTGTTCATAAACGCCTTCAGAGCTCCATTCACACAATTACCTGCATTAACTCTCCTTTCAATATCTGCTTCATTCTTACCATCTCTTGTAAACAACGTACCTAAGTAAACAAACTCATTCACTTGTTCCACTCGCTGTCCATCGATCAAAACATTACAAGCCGTAACGCATTCCTCCTTTTCAAAAACCATAACTTTCGTTTTACTTACATTCACTTTCATTCCTTTCCTTTCTAACGCACGATGCATGATTGTTACCATCTCCTGCAACTCCTCCGTTGAAGATGCAAGTATAACCTGATCATCAGCATAAAGGAGGCATTTGACGAGTAACCCATTCATCCTTAATCCGCAGTCACTATGTTTTAAATCTTGCAAACAACTGTCCATGAAGAGGTTATAGTAAAAACATTAATATTACGTATAAAAGGCATAATTAACCAAATTTGACTTTCCATTGTAACATTTTGGGGAAAAAGAAGTTAAATATTGCAATGAAAAGCCATATTTATGCAATTGTGCCTTTCCATTCTAGCTTACATATTATTATGTTAAAATGATTTAAATAGTTAAATGAAGAAGTACAGCTAGGAAACAATACTGCTAATATATAGACATATCTCACAATGTGACCTTTTTCTTAAAAAAATCTAAAAAAATCGCGCGGTTGTGCCTTTTAAGCTTATGGTACGAGTATCTCTGTTAATTTTGTTTCTAAAAATATACAAAAAATTAGGCAAATAGACCTTTTTTTCTGATTCCGAATATGTATATAAGTCAATTTTGAAAAAAAATTTAGTTGTGGCCTTTTTTGTTAGCACGGCAGAACAGTATAGGTACGATTACTTTATGTCGATTTTCTGGGATAGGCTAGTGTACTTCCCCGGTCGAGTCGGCCCATCAGCAAGAGGCGGCTAAAATCAGCAAGGCTCTATTATCTATAAAATAATGTATATTTGAGAAGAGATGGTTATCTCGACATCGACCTTACCAACCCGTTTGGCAAGCATGGTGCAGTAGTCAAATCCTCTTATTAACTTGCATGTATTGACCGGATTGAAGAGGGAAGTAAACTCTCGCAGAATATCAACGCATGTAAGACTATCTATATATTGTTGCATTTCGTTCTATGAGTGAAAGTGACGGAGGCCTCATCCTATTTTTCCTTCTCCTCATTCCGTTCCTCCTTTTATTGCATTTATTTTATATTAAGAGCGTTTACGCCTTACCTACGGCTTTTCATACAAACTTTCAAGTCCTTATTTTTCGAAATATCGTATTTAAAAAATTGGGCAAGTGCGAGTCGGACTCGCGCACAAAGGGTTCCGTACCATCATCTATAAAAGATAATCACGTTCGCTGTATGTATACTTAAATACTTTATAAGTTTCTACCTGTTTGTTAAGATCGAGTAACAAATTGCTTAAAAATTACGTTTGTTGTATGGGAGCCCCCCTTTATTATTTACTTTTTTAAATTTAATTATTTATTTTGAAAGGTAATATACAACTACATATTCTGTAAATAATTAAAGCTTCTACCTGTAACAGTTAGTACTTTTGAGCAAAAAATACAAAAAAAAACACGTTTTTTGTATGGGACCCCCCCTTAATTTTTTTTTATTTTTTATTTAGTATTTGTTGTTATAGCGGCAACCGAAATACATTATTTGTGAAAATTTCTTTCTAGCTATCATGGTTTATGAGATACAGCCTGGTGACAGACAGACGGACAGACAGACAGACAGACATCGGAGGCTTAGTAATAGGGTCCCCCCCGTGGGATCTCCACCTTGTCGTGGTGGGGGGGCTCAGTAACCGTGGATTGGTCACCCGCGGTGAAGCTAAGAGGGATCCAGGAGGGGACGCTCCGCGTGGGCTTGGAGGGGCCTGCGCAGGATGCGTCCAACGGTGCGGGTGCGGGGGACAGTTCTGTCTGTCCCTCGCAGTCGGGTGCGGTCGCGGGAGGAGAGGCGTGTCGGTGTTGCGTTGCCGCGCGGCCTATCTCCCGCGACCAAATGAGGGCGCACCATTCGATGCGTCGCGGTGGGGCCGCAGACGAAGAGGAGATGCGGTGTTGCGTTGCCGTCCTCCCTATCCTCTGCGGCCGCTGGGCGTTTTGGCGGCGGAGTCCAACACTTTAATCCGTCGCCAAGGGGGTTTTGTTCGGGGCCCGCCTGACCATCTGGCGGGCCAATGCCCGTCGGAGGGTGGCGACGAGTGCTTTGGTGATGCCCCACCCTCCGACACACGGGTACATGGCGGAAGTCGAGGTGGTTTTTAGTGGAAACACCACATACTCCGGCTCTTATTTCTCCCAAGAGTCGGAGATCCGAAGGGATTGTCCACCTCGTAAAACAAAAAAAAAAAATAGGCTTAGTAGTAGGGTTCCGTTTTTTACCTTTTAGGTACGGAACCCTAAAAAAGATAATTGAAAATATCTGTTTCTATGGAAAATTTAAAATCGGCCTTATTTAGCTGCAGCACTATTTTCGAAAATATTTTTAATTAACTTTTTAGACCTATGCATCCTATTTATGTGTATGAAGTTTCAATAAAATCGGTTCATTGATTTAAAAAAATAAGGACTTGAAAGTTTGTATGGAAAGACGTAAGGCGTAAACGCTCTTAAATTAGGAGGCGTCTGTTTCCAAAGCGGATTGCAATGTCTTATGATGACCGTTGCCTGTGTCAGGTTGCGACTGGTCAGCCTCGAACGAGCTGCTGGTAACCTGCGGGCTGGACGGCGTGCTGGTGCTGTGGGAGGTGTCGGGAGGACGGCGCCTGCGCTGTGTGCGCGACCAGCTGGCGGCGCCGCTGCTCTGCTGCGTGTTCCAGCCCGCCAACAACAACATGGTCATTGTATCCTTTGTATAAAACCGCTACAGCCAGCGGCATATGAAAGTGGCAGAGCAAAATCGCTCAAGACCCTAGATTAGTCCTTTATTGACCAAGGCTTTTGTAGTTTTTAGGGTTCCGTACCTAAAAGGTAAAAAACGGAACCCTATTACTAAGCCTCCGCTGTCTGTCTGTCCGTCTGTCTGTCTGTCTGTCACCAGGCTGTATCTCATAAAACATGATAGCTAGAAAGCTGAAATTTTCACAAATTATGTATTTCGGTTGCCGCTATAACAACAAATACTAAAAATAAAAAAAAGGAAAATATTAAGGGGGGTTCCCATACAAAAAACGTGTTCTTTTTCGTATTTTTTGCTCAAAATTACTAACTGTAACAGGCAGGCAGGCTTTAAATTTTCACAGAATATGTAGTTGTATATTACCTTTCAAAATAAATAATTAAATTTAAAAAAAGTGAATAATAAAGGGGGGTCCCATACAACAAACGTAATTTTTAAGCAATTTGTTACTCGATCTTAATAAACAGGTAGAAACTTATAAAGTATTGAAGTATACATACAACGAACGCGATTTTCTTTTATAGAAGATGGTGCGGAACCCGTTGTGCGCGAGTCCGACTCGCACTTGCCCAATTTTATTTCCTTTATGTAGCTGACTTTATGAGAAGTATACAAAATAGTTTATTTTTTTATTTATAGACTCACGCCTGTGTCCCCGAAAGGGTAGGCTGAGGTGTAAGATTACACCCACATTTCGACATGAATTTTTAGGTCCCACGTAATAGGGGGCGAGCCTATTGCCGTTACCGGGCACATTACCAGACTCCGTGCTACTACTGAGAATTCGGAAAAACCCAGTAACGCTTTTGCCCGACCTGGGAATCTAACCTGGGGCCTCCGATCAGCAGTCGCATACGCTATCCACTGGACTACAGAGCCAGTCTTAATAGTTTATTGTCAGAATAAAAAAAATGTTATACCATATACTTATTGACCACACACGAGGCATGCCTGCCCTGTGGGTGCATGTTGCGATTAGGTACAGATTGTGTACCTACCTTCTTTGCTTGGGCGACACGACTTATTATTATATGGCTTGAAACAAAACAAATTCATACATGTTGGATGTTAGATTTACAAACATATTTAGAGGAAACACAACGGCCGTTTTTCCATACAAACGTAGTCTCCTGTTTTCTCCCTGAATAATTGCTCTACTAGCAATTATTTTTTTCCAAAAGACGTATGGCCCCGATTGGCATGTCCCTATGTTTTCCTTTTTCTCATAAATTAAAGATTAAAAAAGATATGAACCTTCAAATACCTCAAAAATTGGCCAGATTTTCCGCTGTGTTCAAACATTCAAAAAATAAATTTGGCTAGATTATTTAAAAAAAGGAAAACATAGGCACACGGCCAAAGCCTTTATTTAATTTAATATGAAAAAGGTAGTTAAATCGAAGAAGTTTTGGAGAAGGAATCAAGGGAATACGAAACGTTGATTTTGTGTACATTTAATAGGTATTTTTGGTCCAGCAGTAGCGTTGTCTCTATCGCGCTCTGCGGTGGGAGGCTTGAGACTGCGCGACAACAATAGATTTTACAAATACCTATTTTTCAATTCTCTCGCCTGTAGTGTTTCCTCTTAAGTACAATTCGTTACTTAAATTATAAGACTTAGGAAGAAATAAATGACGGTAAACTTATTAAAAATTTTAAAGTCTGCCTACCCCAATGGGAGACAGGCGTGACGATAGATAGTTAGATGTATTTGAAAAACTATTAAGGCTTCTTTCAAACCACACAGGCAAGACGCAGGTATAGCAAGAATTTATCTAGAGAAATAGCTTATATCTTCTCTATGAGAATTGAACTTAATTTTCCTGGTGACTTATTAGCTTGTTACGCACCGATCACATTCAGCGACAGATTCAAAACTTTTAGATGTGTCTGCAAAATTTAAAAGATAACTAGATGTAAAAAATTACAGCATCCACTGTTTACTTATTAATCTTAATATATAAAATCCTTGCGTTACTGACTGACTGACAGACAGTGACAGCCGAAACTATTGGGCGCAGGAAGCTGAAATTTGGCATGTGTGTTCCCTGAGGACCGTAGGGGTGCACTAAGAAGGGATTTCCCGATATTCCCACGGGATCGGACAAAACGAGTAAATTTAAAAAAATTGCAGGCGTAGCAGCTGGCGTCCTCTAGTTTAATATATATGTCAAATAAATATTCCTTAACATGTAAGTAGGCCGGTAATGCGAGAGGCATGGTGGAGGTGCTCAATATTTCCACGGGAATTTACCCCAGAGGTAAGTCAGTATTACTATAGCCATTTTATATTTCGCTTATTAAAGAAAAACATTAACCGCACTAGGATGCATTACTACTAACCGAATCTTTACAAACGTTCAATTAACGACCAAATTATGGATTACACAAAGTGTTGCATCGATTTGGAAACTCGCAAAACCTCAACACACAACACTGTTACCCGACAAGACAAGAACATGTAAAATTTTGTAAGGGCTTGGGTAGCACAGTCACAGGTTTTTCCATGCTTTAACGAACCTAAGAGCAAAGGAGAATGGGCAAAATGGTACCCGGCTCCAATAGATATGATTGTAGTATCGTTTAAAAGGTCTTACCAAGATAAACAATATTTACTATAGCCGCCAGTCTCAAATCTGATTGAATTTGGAGATAAACGACAGTCTTACTAACTAATAAAAACCCTGTACCTTCAGTTTCCCTTTGCGTTCCAGAGCCTCAGTAACCTGTTTAGAGTCCCGCGGCCCCGGCGATGAACATACATATACGAGTATATTAGGTACCACTTATCTATGTAAGAAAATAAGTACCAAGGTAATATTTTCTGCATTTATGTTCATGTTTTCTATTAATAACGCGTTTACGTGAGTCTTTGCCATGCAACCCTCCTTCGCAGACGAATTCGTCAATATCTTATGGCAGAAAATAGATACCCCGAATCTTCTGGATATGTATGTAGAGAGAAATCTGCTTAATCGCAGAAGAGTAGATTTTCAGAGGAACGAAGCGAGCCAGATAGAAAACTTCCTTTCAATGACGGGGGAGGATATAATTCTACTAGCGCTAGGTACATACCAACTCAAGCTGGCAAGATCTTACTGTGCCGAGCATTTATCAAATGGTCTGTATATAATTGAAACGTACAGAGAGGGAGCACTTGAAGATCTGCCAGACTATGGCATACACGAAGATGCCTGGCTTTTGCGTAGACAAATCCAGTTGCGACATGTTCGTATAAAACATATTTTTGTTATATATTGATCAACAGTCTAATTAATATTGTCCAACAGTATTGCACATGTTTAACCGGGCGACGTACGATCGGCACTTGTGCACATAAGTGTCCATCGTATGGTACCTAGGCTATGCGAGGCATACGGGATTTACTGCTCCGGCATCTTTCCTCAATGCTGTTATAGTTGATATCGATATGTAATATTTTAAATCTACTCACTCATTGCTAAAATATATGATTTTTATATGAAGAACGCTTGTTTTCTTACTTCTTTTAATAATAGTATTCTAAGTGTGTTATATCATCGTCTAATTCTCCAGCCTTATTACTTACTCTCCCATCTTATTCCAGCTTTATTTTACTAATATAAGTAGTTTGTAGTAAATGCTCATTTATAAAACTTAGTGAGATTACAGCTTCCCAAACGAGAATAGGGACAGGCGCCATGGTAGACGTTTTCCTGCATCAAAATGTCTTTTCAATGATATACCTATTAATGATGACTATTAGAGCGGGTACCACGTTCTATACATTTTTGCCCATTGCCCTTTGACCAGAAAAATTTTGTTTAGCCATGCGTGGACAACTAACTGACAGCTGACATACATCATTATTTTCACATTCATAATATTAGTATGCATAATAGATAATATGAGTCATGAGGCGCGTATTTGCGTCACTGGCGTTAGACGGACACCATTTGAGTAAAGTTGGTCAACGATAAGTGCCGCTCAAATAAATTCTAATAGTAAATATTACCACGAACGCTATACTAGATGCAATGGCGCCAATAGATGGCTGCGATCTAGGTGACATAATAATATTAAATTAAGATAAACATAATAATTTAAAGTTAGTTGAGGGTGGTACCATAGAGCATAGATATTTATTTATAGAGGTGTATTTCTTATTGGCGCTTTTAAGACAAACTTTCTGTGACCAGTGTGACCCATATTGCCGCTTGGCAGCGTGGCAGTCGCGCTGTGACAGCTGACTCTACGAGTGCAAGAGAAACGAAAGTTTCTCCTGTGTCACTTAACTACGAGAGCAAGAAAGACGGAGAACGACGCCAGCGCCGCCAACGGCGCCAACTACGTACTACACTGACAACCGTCAATACGCCAACTATAATCGGCACACGACATCCTTAAGAAATACGCTTCTATTATGTAAAATTTGTATTCATTGGTGGTACCTAGATACGAATCTGTAAATCATAGAGTAGTCAATAATTCATGTTAGGTGTACCTGTTGCGAACACCAGATAAATATTGCTTTCTAAAATAATGCTTTTATAGTAATATTTACCAAGAACAATATTATGGAGTAATAGTAGATTGTATGACAAGGGAGCAAAATAATATTTTTACGACGAGGGCGCTTCTTTGAATCACGAGCGAAGCGAAGGATTCTAGAATAGAATCCCGAGCGTAGCGAGGGATTCTAACGTAGAATCCTGAGCCCAGCGAGTGATTCAAAGTACATTGCCCGAGGGAAAAATAATTTGCTCTCGAGTTCTATTGCTCTACTTTTCATCCCCTTTCTATGAGCAAATAAATAATTTTCTGTTCGTGGGTAATAATTTTTTCACCACTGCAGCTCAAACACGCCGCTTTTGCTGCGAGACAACAGTGAACAAAACGCGATTTTGATTCGAGCGTGAGTAAAAGTAGCTTTTTAATTTTTCAATCTTCAGTGTCACGAATTGACATTGTTCAGCCATAAATTTGAAACATTCGAATTTTACTGTGCTCTGTCTCTTTCACATGCATATAAAAAGTGAGTGAAAGAACAAACCCCTTCGAATTCGAAATTCGGTTCTGGAATTCGACCTCAAAGAAAACACCTACGGCAACGCAAAAAAAAAAGATATTTGTAATAAAGAAATTACTTTTTTTATTTGCTATTGTTTACATGTTTTATTTATTATTGGATTTTAATAAAAATAAGTCTAATTAATAGTATAAAATTAGTATTTAACCCATACATTTTTATTTAGAATTACAACAATGATACATTTGAAAAATAAACATCAGGGACGCGGTATTAAAACGTGATTTAAAAAAGTAGCGGGAATAAAATTTCGCTGATGCTGATACAGTAGGTATAGCGTAACGTGTTAAATTATATTAATATATAAATTAATCTAAAAAGATGAGTGAAACTAGCGATGATGACTGTACTTTAACACCAGAAGAGTTAAATCAACAAGTGATTATGCAGAATTCAATCTATTCCTGTTCATTTCTATGTCTCCTAAGTAATATGTGTTCTCACTGCTGTGGTGAAAAGTTATGTGTGCTACACGAGAGCAAAGGTTTTTGTATCTCGTGCTGTTGAGTCCCTCACCACGCTCAGGATTCTAACTTTGATTCACTCGCTACGCTCGTGAATCAATCATAGAATCCTTCGTTTGCTCGGGACTCAAAATCAGCACTCGAAACAAAAAACAACTTTGCTCTCTTGTTGCACAAATAACTATTGTACGTCATTGTTAGCTTCTGTAGGTATTGTTTCAGGAGTTAAAGCATTCGCTTTCAAAACTCGACGCAGAATTCATTATTTTTGCAAAATTCAATAAAGTATATACTAGTCGACCAAGCCAACTAGACGAATGTCAACGTGACAAAATTCAACATAATTCAATAATTATAATCCAGAAATTCCTAGTACCGATTGCAGGTGCATTGTACGTTCACACGCCGCGTTCGCACGTTATAACGCACGATAAATAATTTCTGGATTATAATTGTTGAATTATGTTGAATTTTGTCACGTTGACATTCGTCTAGTTGGCTTGGTCGACTAGTACCTACTGATTCGAGTACAGTCAATCAGGGTAACTTTGTCCCGCCATGCGATCAATATTGTACAGACTATCTCTGTTTTACCGGATATTACTGTAAAGTATGAATTTTCCGTGGGTTACAAACGCTTACAATCTAAATTTAAATGATTTTGCCTAAGTATAGAATGCAAATCTCACAAAATTAAAGAAATAAAGGTGGGCCAATGTTATATTAAGACTGGGGTAACTTTGCCAGTATGAGAAGAGGCAATACAATTTTGATGTATTTTTACATTTATAGCCATAAGATAACATTGGCTCTTCTTTTTTTACATAGATAAATTTGGTGCCCATCATAAGACAGCTAATTCCCAAAAAAATATGATTCAAATTTAGTGTTGCCAGCAAAATTCAATTCAAGTGTTTCAAAAGGACCTTTATTTATAGGAACATATTTATATTCTATTTATGAATACAAATCAGTCTTTATTCACTATAATTAGAAAAACGTGGCATGTTAAAATTATAAAAAAACGACAAACTTTATAATTCTTTGGTAGCATTAGAATAATTTATAGTGGTTAATCACCCCATTCCATGTAATGAAATTGGTCTTTGATTTGGTAAGAATCACCTGTTTTAATGATTTTATTATCGTTTACGTAGCTAACAATGCATCTTTGATGGCATGTCAATATTTCGGGTTTGGCAGGCCAAATCCATCCTGCATAGGTCTTCTGCACCACAGATATTTTGAACGTTTCACCATTTACCTCAATGATTTGGCCTGGGAAAATACACTCTTCGTGCTTAAATATACAATATCGGCCACCGTGTTGCCCTTTGATTTTCTTGTTTTCTTTATCATCTATTTTTCTCAAAGTCCCATCATGCAGACTTATAGTCACCTGTAAAAACCCCTTTGGAAGTTTGGGCCAAATTTACCCATAATAACACAAATCTTTACCAAACGAATTAAAATCATAAAAAACACGTTAACAACGATAAGGATCATATTATTTTTTTGTGAAACTACATCTGTTACATTTAGTTATTATAAAAAGTACAAACTTATCTTTTTACGAAACTTTTGAGCATGAATTTAAACAACTCTGCAGCGATGCTTCGTTTAGCACCTTCCTACTACCCACAATCAACGTCAAGAAAGAAAAGTTTTGTTGACAGAACTCAAATATTGGCGCGTTTTTTTCGTTCAAAAATAAACCTCGTAATCAAAAATTTTAATGCCTATGGTAACTTGTCCCCCGTTTGGAAATTAAAAATAGATATGTGAAAAGTGAGTTAGTGTTAGTTACTAATGTTACACGGAAAGCTTAAGTTACCCTGATTGACTGTACAGAGACGTAATTCGCGGCGCGCGCTTTTTTTTTGTTAGCGCAGGTCACGCCCGTGCAGCCAATACCGTAATACGTACCAGCCAGTTATTCATACAATTTGCGTTCGATTTCTATGAACGATATACGTTCCAAATTCAAATCACTTTGCCGCCCCGCTAAAAAGCTCTGAACAGAAAAGAGCTATTTTGCTCCCGCTAAAAGAGGAACAAAGCGACACTTTTCGAATAGAAGGGATGAAAACATTATTGCTGCACTTCTTTCCAGGTGGTAGCAGCATACTGGGTGGGCGGGTGTTGTCGATAGCGTGCGAGTCTAGCGGCAGAATGTTCTGGGCCGCCAACGACAAAGTAAGTCATGTCTAAGTGATCTACTTATATTATTTTAAGTGTTTCTATTTTGGATTTAACAAAGAAAAGCCAAGCAAAGGAACAGACGTAAAAAATTGCGAGGTATAGTAGAAATATATTAGGTACGTGATATGCCTGCTTACGTTGTATAGGCCCTTTTTAAAAGCATCTGAGTCCTGCCATTTAAATGCCTTTTTGGTGTTAACGTTAATAAAACCCGCCATCTCCCGGGGGCCACGAAACCTAAATTTTAAATCCGCTATACTCTATACGACGCAGCAGAGGTAGGCCCCCCGCAAGGAGGACCGACGATCTCGTCAAGATCGCGGGAGGCGGTTGGATGCGGGCGGCTCAAGACCGGTCTGTGTGGAGAACCTTGGGGGAGGCCTATGTCCAGCAGTGCACGTCGTTTGGCTGATATGATGATGATATGATGATACTCTATGGCGTCTAGCTCACAGAATAGACGTATGGTGTTATAGCAAGCTTACCACAGTCGCATGGTATTCCAGGGTGTGATAATCAGCTACCGCATGGACAGCGCGGGCGGCGGACTGAGCAAACTGCGGCGATGTCTAGTGGGGGGCGCCGTGACCTGCCTCAGCTGGAGCCCGTGGCTCGCACGACACCCCGCGCTGCTGGTCAGCGCCGCCGACAACTCGCTCTACCTGTTCAGGTACTGTGCGGGGTCTGCTAGACCCCTGCCTCAGCTGGAGCCCGTGGCTCGCACGACACCCCGCGCTGCTGGTCAGCGCCGCCGACAACTCGCTCTACCTGTTCAGGTACTGTGCGGGGTCTGCTAGACCCCTGCCTCAGCTGTAGCCGGTGGCTCGCGAGCGAGACGCTTTGCATTGCCAACAATTATCTCTTATAAATCAGATCCCATAGTATCTAGTCGCTTCACCTGCCTAAGGTTGGCTGCCGCGATAACCAATAGAATTGCAACCATCAGTGTTCTGTGGAATTTGCCTGAGCTAGTGTGTGCTTTGGATTATGTACCTACTGTTTCCTGATTATTTATTTATTTTTGGTTACAACAGTCGCTATCAGCGGTGGTATTAAAAGTCGAGGGCGCACTAGGCAAAGTTAATTTTAGAAGCCCGTGGAAAAGATTGCCGCGCTCGCAAGTGTGGGAGCTGTCGTTACAAGTGATCAAGGATAAAAGATCACGTGGGTACTTTTTATCCCTAAGGAGCAGTTCAAGCTGTCTCACACGGTCCTATTGCTACTACTTAGGCTGCAGCTGTCCATAACTATGTCCGCTCCGTAACTCTCTATATGTTATTTGGTATTTATGCTCTCTCTATATCTGATTCTCTCTTACAGGATAGTAGACAGGGAGGGTAACCTCTCTTTAAAGAAACGTTTCGAGGTGTCCCACACGGGCCACAGCGTGAAGTCGTCGTTCTGTCCGATCATGTCGTTCCGTCGCGGTGTGTGCGTGGTCTCCGGCAGCGACGACTGCTGCGTCTACTTCCTCGACATCGAGGGACACGATCAACAGCCTGTCGTTAACAAGCTGCAGGGTATGTTGACAACATAACATTTATTCTATACACACCTAGTAGTGAATTTATGTACACACATCAACAAAGTCTAGGGATATCTTAATCCTAAATTATTTACGAGTTTATAGTTTAGAACCTTGTTAGTTTCCACAAAAAGTTTATATACAGATTAAAACCTCTTTTATTCTATTTTCAAAATTTGAACATGGAAAGAAAAAAAACAAAATAATAAACAAAATATGGCGGCAAATTTGCTAGTAATTCGTTACATTAAAGAAAGTTAAAACTGTTTTATTATAATTATTAATGAAAAGGGTTTTTAATTGTTTTTCTTTTTTAATTTAACGTGACGTACGAACTTTAAAAGTCATGTCACGTCGTCATTTGAGTCGAGATGAAATGTTACGAGCCGTGGGCATGTTAGAAAATGGTGCAATTCAACGCGTCGTTGCTGAGGCCCTACATACCAGTCAAAATGTGATATCAAGGTTGTGGTCACGTTATCGCAGTACTGGAGATGTGGCCGAACAGCACACAGGTAGATATCGTGTTACTACGCAGAGACAGGATCGATTTCTCCAAATGACCGCCAGAAGACAACCCAATATCACAGCGCTGCAACTAGTGCAAAGGCTCCAGGAGGACCACCAGCTGCTGGTAAGCGACCAAACCGTGCGAAGAAGGTTACATGAAGTTGATCTTCATGCTCGAAGACCATTGCGTGTTCCAGCATTGCGACGTGGCAATCGCGGTCGGCGGCTTTCGTGGGCTCGGGAGCATTTACCATGGAGTGACGAACAATGGTCTTTGGTGCTGTTCACCGATGAGTCCCGGTTTGGGTTTCACCCGGATTCACGAAGAACACGCGTTTGGAGAGCTCCAGGGAGAGTTAGCCGTCTACGGCACCCTCAGGAGGTCCACCCATACCAAGGCGGGACAATCATGGTGTGGGCAGGAATTCGTCTTGGCGGACGAACCCAACTCGTTTGGATCCAAGGCAGCATGACTGCACAAAAATACCACGAGGAGGTAGTAGGGCCCGTTATTGTCCCACACAGAACTCAAATAGGCCATGAATTTCTACTCATGCACGATAATGCTCCTTGCCATACGGCGCGGCTGGTATCGACCGCTCTCCGAGAGCACGATATTCAAGTTTTGGATTGGCCTGCACAGTCGCCCGACTTAAATCCTATCGAGCATGCCTGGGACATGTTACAACGAAAAGCTTTGAGAGATTTTCCACCAAATTTGACGACTGAACAACAACTTTACGAACACTTGCAAAGGACATGGGACCTCATACCGCAGCAAGACATTGACAATTTAATTTTAAGTATTAACAATCGATGTCGATGTGTAATCAATGTAAGAGGTGGCAACACTGATTATTAATGATTAGATTTTACAAGATTTTTTCCATTTTTATTAAAATTAATAGTTTTTTAAGAAGAAATGTTTGTTGTTATCATACTAATTTTCCATGATGATTAAAAAAATGATTTTTTTTATTTAAAACAAAAAAAAACACGAAATGTTTTTTATTTTTATTAAAGACCTTAAAATAATCTATGATTCTTCATTTACTGTATCAGAAAATTCTTCATAGATTTTTAGATATTTGATGAAATATAAAATATCCCTAGACTTTGTTGATGTGTGTATATTTATGATACTGGTCTAAATCATAATAGGGATATGGTTTAGACTAATATCATATTCTTTGGGAATAGACCCTTTGGGTTGCGGCGGTCAGACGCCAAGCGCTATGGCAAAGCTGATGAAAACTATGTCAAATCGGGGGTGCGATTCAGAATCGTTCGATATCTCATTTGACATTCGATTCCGTTAATTGTCAAACCGGCTACCTCATTTTTTGTCAAAACTATCGCATTTCCAATCAATTTTATGCATTCAGTATGAAGTAAATTAATAAATAAACCGAATTCAATGAATATTTGTCCAAAATAACTCTGATAGGCGGCTAAAAGCCAAGGACAATAATTTGACATATCGTACGATTACTTGTCGTGACATTCTGAATCGGCCTGCTGGTTAGATCAGTTAGCGAACACCAGGCTGCGAGGCATACCGAGGCGTCCAATTGACTGAAATTTAGTATCAATAGCACTTCTTGCTGAAGATGAAGAACGACAAATACAAACTGATATGTCGAAGAGAAAACAATTCTGGATACATTATTTATGGAGAACAAGCTTTACTGACGGTGAATTCAGTATCTTATTTACCTACTGATTACGTCGTGGCACACTGCAGGACGCTGTGGCATACCGCGGCGTCCCGCAGTATGCCACGGCGTGCCGCGGTATGCCACGGCGTGCCACGGCGGGCCGCGGTACGATTGTATCGAAATAAAGTAATATGAATTCTAAACTCATTGAAATAAGAATAAAAATGACTTGATCAGTAATAAAATCCTTTGCCATGCCGTGCCATGCCGCGACGTCAGTGCGCGCCGGCCTCAACTCGAAGATGCTCAATCTTTATGTGCGTCAGAATGGCTGGTTGTCGGTGGCGTTGGTATATGAGAGTTGATCTGAAAATTGCTGCATAATTGCTCATATTTGCTACATACAATAAATACATAATTGCTACATAGGATATATATTTAGAAATAAAATATTTTTTTGACCAGCCAGTTTGGTTGGCTGGTCACCTCCTAGATTAAAGTTAAGCCTGCAGAGTTTCCCGAAATGTATTGACTACATATTTACTTCATTTATCCAATTTAGTTTAACTTCAAATATATGTTAAATCAAGGATATAGCATTTTTTTTATAGACTCGCCTGTATCCCCGAAGGGGTGGGCAGAGGTGTAACCATTACACCCACACTTCGCCATGATATTTTAGGTCCCACGTAATAGACGGCGAGCCTATTGCCGTTACCGGGCACATCACCAGACCCCGTGCTGCCACTGAGAATTCGGAAAAAACCCGTAACACTTTTGCCCGACCCGGGAATCGAACCTGGGACCTCCGATCAGCAATCGCATACGCTATCCACTGGACCACGGAGGCAGTCAGCAATTATTTAAATTATCAAAATGAAAAGTGCCTGATAAAATAAACGTAGCTGGTCAAAAAAAAATATTTTACATACATATCGTCACGCCTTTTATCCCCGAAGGGGTAGGCAGAGGTGTATTTCTACACCCACTTTTCGCCAGATATACTTTAGTCCCACGTAATAAGGGGCGAGCCTATTGCCGTACCAGGCACATTTCCAGACTCCGTGCTGCTACTGAGAATTTCGTGACAGAAAAACCCAATAACACTGCCCGACCCAACAATCGAACCCGGGACCTCCCGATCCCACGCGCACATTTATGCCGCGAGACCAACGAGGCAGTCGTATAGGGTTTGATGTCGAGTTTTCCGTCTCTACGCAAAGATGGTGTTTGCATCGTGTTATCCCTTAGTCGCCGCTTACGACACCCACAGGAAGATAGGGGGTGGTGACACTTGTATTCTATGCCATCAACCACACGATATATATTTATTTCTAAATATATATCCTATGTAGCAATGATTTATTATATGTAGCAAGTATAAGCAATTATGTAGCAATTTTCAGATCAACTCTCATATACCAACGCCACAGACAACCAACCATTCTGACGCACATGAATCTTTGTCTCTAACAAAACACGTTCATTCGCCAGTGGCCTATAACTTCTGCAGTTGTATTTCTTGTGAAATCTCTCTTTCTCGTCTGGCTTAAATTATGATTTTGACTGATACAAAAGCTAATTTAATTATTTTCATCTTCTATTTTTAATGTGTACGTCACAAATATCCCAAAAAGATGTAAGATATTGCTGTTTTATAACTGTGTACTGTATGTATCAGGTCACGCATCTCCGGTGCTGGGCGTGAGCTTCAGCTACGACGAGAGCCTGCTGGCCACCAGTGACGTCACCGGCCTCGTCATCATCTGGCGTCGCAGCTGACCTCCACAACACGCCACAACGCACCACAACACACCACAACAGATCTGATCACACATGTATAGAACATTCCTAGAGAAACTATATCAAGCATTATTATGTAAATAAAAGCCTTGTATTTGAGTCACAAGTTTTATTGATTATTTTTTTTCATAGAAATACTTTTAAAAGACTCGACAAAGTCACAATATGAAAAGACTTCCAATGCGTTCACATTCACTAAATACTGCCGACAACTCATACAAATCAATAACAACTTACTTTCAATAAATATCATAATTAATTGGACAATTCATTCAAATAAATTCTTTATTTTTTATCATAAGCTTGAAGTAAACTAATCAGCTGAGTAAGTGTCCTAGTAACGTTTAGAAATGTATAACTTACACGATTACATAGAGTTCACGTAACATCACGTCACGTCGCATCGCGTCGCTCGGCCGCGTGTCGCGTCGCAACACGTAACAAAATGAACATCTATCACTTATTTACACCTGTACATTAACGAAAACATTCTAAAACTGTAAAAAATAATGTTCAGAACAATAAACGCGTAGTACAATTAATAAATGTTCATATTCAAAAAGATTATTTCCTTCAATACATAATAACATTAAATTATATTTACAGCAGTAAGTAAACAACTAAAACGCGATGATATGGAAATGAGAAGAATTGCACATGAGGTTGACACATGGACGTATTGCATACTAGAGACGAGCGGTATGGCTCGTCGGTACATCTAAACACTACACTTATCTAATATAAACTTTTACTTAATTAAGAATTGGCTTTTGAACCTCAATCGAGACCGTACACCGAAACGTTTGAGACGTCGATGTTCTAACGATGGAAGAGTACATTGTGCGTTGCGTCGCGGCGACAACACCACACTACCGACACTAACTCGACAGGACAACGAAACAGTAATTTTGGTGGGAATCATACAATACTATACAAGACATATAACATTTAATTGTTAACGAACGCGCCGCGACCACAATAACACTACAACATACAAAATAAGAGTAAAAAAGATTACGTATGAACATTTCTAACAATTATAACGAGGGGGCTGCCTTATCGTACGCAATGTGTAGGCCTTCTTCACGCTACCGATATAAAGTTACTGACAAATCAACTAAAGAGTGTATGTAATACACAAAGAACTATTTAGACGATACTTTAGTGTAGGCTCCTTAGGGCGGTTTCAGATTAGCGTATTTTTAGGCACGTATACGGTCGTTTCAGCATACGCGCTTACACACGCGCTTCAAGAAACGGGCATATTTCGGCGTGTTCACTCGAAACGGTAGTGATTTCGTGTCAGTATCAACATGGATTCTGAGAATTCGCGCTTATACGAGCTAAGAAGCACGTCAACACTCGTACGAGTTGCGCGTGTGCCAAAAGGCGCGCCTATACGCACCTACATGCGCTTCCAAAATCGACCTTGTAAGCGCGTATAAAACGCTAATCTGAAACCGCTCTTATGCGTGTAGGATTACTGGCTTTGACACAAGACTGCGATAAAAATCACATCATCATTTATTGTTTTATTAAACTGTTTTATAACAACAATTACCACGCAACATATATCAATAAAGTGCATAAAGACACAGAATCTTTACGCGTTACAATCGAAATGAGTCGGCATCAGTGTGTAAAAGGTATGAAAGCTCCTTACAGCTATGAAAGCGATACACCTACATATAATTCATGGCTATTTGTACCTTAGTGAGTGGACTTAAGGCTCGTTTTGCATTGACTATGGTCGCCAGGCGGACGAAATACAGTCCTCAATACTGTTCCACACATCCTGTTAGGAAATCAAAATGTCATAGCATTTATACAGCACATGACGGTTCATTTCAAGATATATTTTATAAAATTTGACGAAATAAATAGAAGAGTATTTTAATATAATTTACGAGCCACGCATATATTACTAATTTAAATAAAAAAATCTATATAATATTTAATCATAGTTCAGCAATGTTGTAATGTTTATTTTCAAGTTCCTAACGGGACCCGTATTGCATTTATCGGCTATAAAAACTCGATGTTAATCCGATATGTATAACGAGTATGTTCAGCAGTAATACTTTGCTGTTTGTAATACTATTTATTTATAATGGCAATCGATACATCGACTAAAACTGCGAGTCGATAAATTTTGTGATTATGGCTCTCGAAGACAATTTAAATGTACTAATTTGAATTAGTAACATTGTTATTTACTAAGTAATATTAGGGAAAGTTTATATTTTGGACAAAACTTGAACTAATTCAAATTAGTAGCATTCTTTGTCGTTTTTTGTCCCGTAACATACAACTGTGTGAGCGGGAAGAAGCCATCACATCCTATGTATATACAACTACTAAACTACATTGTTCTACGAGACGTTAGTTTTGTTTCTCTCGAGCGTCGCTTTAGAGCTGCTCTCGATGCCAGAGTCCTCGTCTCCACTGTCCAGAACAGTCCCCTCGCCCTTCACAGCCTCCACGACCTTCGGACTTGGACTTTCATCTTTGACTTCCGTGGTATTTTCCTCGACTTCATCGGTAAGAATAAGTTTCTGTTCTGGTTCGACTTTGGGAGCGCTCTTGCCGAAGGTTGAGAAGGTTGGTTCAGGTACGGGTAACTCCTCGCATTCCTTCTGTAATGGTAGAGACGTGGTGACTATGGGAGTGTCATCAGTCATGACTAAGGGAGTGGAGCCGATCTCTGATCGTTCTTCCCGGCGTTTGGGCTTGTCGAGCACGAAGTTGAACACTCTGTTGTGTCGGGGCGACGGTATGTGTGGACTGGGAGGTAAGTCAAGCTTGAGTTTGTCTCTGGTATGTCTGAGGCCGCCTAGCGCCTCGCCTCCTGGGGAGCTAGGACTGACTGACTCGCTGGAGCTGCCACTGTCGACTGGTCTCCACGTCAGCTCAGTTTCTGGCAGCTTCTTCTTGAAGTCTTCATCAGTTGTCGAGCCTGGGGTGATGTCTTCGACGCCTGAGTCAGGTGTGGTGAAGTCTAGTGACGGTGTCCTGGTGTGTACGAGCGCGGTGGTGGGCGTGGCCGGTAGGGGGGAGGGAGGAGGCGGGAACTCCTCCGTGACGTCATCTGACAGGTCCCTTTCTAACAGCGAGGGCTGCACGTGCTTGCCGGGGAAGAACTGGCTCGTCATCATGCCGAGGCTCTCGAACGGACGCGCTGACGATGATATGAAGAAGTCTTCGTCGTAATCTGTAATAAGGAGATATTGTAATGAATAAAAATTATGAAAGTATGGTACACTTAAAATGATGACGAATTACAGTGGATACCTTTATAAACTAAGAACCCCTTGGAAGTACGTCTTACTATATACACCCACTATATGACACTGGTTTAAAGCTATGCAATATCGCTATCTTTTGTGTTGCAGAAGGCAATCGCTCGGTGAAAAGGGTCGGTTTTATTTTTCTTTTAGGAAGAAAACTAGAAAGCAGGCTCAGGTTCCCAATAAAAAAAATTTAATGTAACAGCGATAACGCTAGGATGTAGACTTATGAAACTCTAGGATTGTATCCGTATACAACCGGTCATCAATATAGGACTTAAGAGGGCTTGTACACTCTAAGAAAAGTCGCCGGGCCTATGTAAGAATTCTTGTCGTCTCTACAACCTGTGTACATCTTGTTTTAGCTAAACACGACGCTTTTAAAAATGTTCTTGCTTTGAACCGAAATAATTCTTATTCTTCACGATGATTCAGTCTTATCTCAAGCTGACACGGTGGCTTTTAGCGTGTACAAGCGCCCTAAAAAATTGCAAGAAGAGCACGCTATTGAGTATAAAAGTGTTGGTACCAGGTCCGAAGGCGATGCCAGCTCGCAGCGGGTACAGGTCGAGGGGCGAGGGCGCTCCGAACAGTTGCCCGTAGCCCAGCTCCGCCTCCTCCACGCTCGACGGGTCCCACTCTGTGACACGGAATAAAGACTTAACCCGGCGAGGATGTGGAGGGGTCATTCTGACCCTGTAAATTTTTAATCGTGTGTAGTTTTTTATTCTGCGATCGAAGAGCTTTGAACGTCACAATAGCTGTTGCTAAAGGACTGGCGCGCGCGCCCCGCGCCCCTGTTCAGTCGGCCGTCGCCTGTGACGGGAGCAACACATGTGTGCAGTCAGAAAGGGTAAATATGACCCCGCGTCAACCGCGATGTAACATTTTTATGTAAGGTTTCATTTATATTTTTACTTAATATTATTATAATTTTAGGTTTTTTCGTACACAATGCATAGCCAGAGCTTGAGGATGAGCGCATACGTCTTGTTTTAATGCAGTCTGACAGTGAAGACGACTTTTTATCCGACGGTAGCGAAAAGGAAGATCATTTGACAGCTACGCAAGAGAATCAGAGAATTCATCGGCGAACCTGAACAAGAAGCACCTGTTAGGATTCAAGGTGTACGAAAAAGGTGCCAAGTATTTCCTTATGCTCGCCATCGCAAGACAACTAATGTTTGTGAAGATTGCCATAAGTATATTTGTCCAGAACACACTATTTTATTCTGCCAGGATTGTGCTGTGCTGCAACACAGACAATAATGATTTGTAGTTCATAATTGATGATAAGACTGTCACTGCAACTAATTGATCTCTACATATGTACCAAATTAAAAGTTAATCGTCAAGAAGTTAGTTACTTTTTGTTGTTTTGAGTGTAAGTTTAGAAAGTTTATGCAAAAGTTGATTATTTTGTAGTACTTTGCTCAAAGTGATTTAATTATAATATTTTGTACTCTTATCTGCGTTTTATTTTGATAGAACCGTAAAAATAACATGTAATATACATAATATTGATTAATATTTGGTACATTAATATAAATTTAGATATTTTAAACCAAATTATATACAGGGTCAATATGACCCTCCACAACCTCCACGCTACTATTTTCACCACATCTTCGCCGGGTTAATATACATACTTAAATTGTTAATAAATTGTTAATTATAGCTTGCTAAACGGTGAAGGAAAACATCGCGAGGAAACCTGCATGTCTGAGAGTTCTCCATAATGTTCTCGAAAGACATGTGAAGTCTGCCAACCCGCACTTGGCCAGCGTGGTGGACTATGGCCTTACCCTTCTCATAGTGAGAAGAGGCCCGTGCCCAGCAGTGGGACAGTATAAAGGGATGATGATGATGATGATAATGTACATACTTATAAGGATCAGAGTTAAGTACCACCACCGCTGTATTAGGAAACATACAGATACTACGCGACCCTTTCAGGAGAGGTGGTCTCAGCAAATACTACGAGACGCATGATTTGTATAGAAAGGAGAATTTAATGCTCAAAATCTAAAGAGGCTAACACATTTTTTACGAAGAAAATATATTCACTAAGAATCTTCTTGATGTAGCCGTTATAAGTAAAAAAAGCTGTCGTAAGATTCGAAACGTTGTCCTTTGCTAATGAGCAGTTCAACAAAGTTACAAATAAGGTACGTAAAGCTACGTGCTTACCGGAGTACGTAGAGAGGTCAGGTAAGTAGGCGGCGGGCGAGTGCGCGTCCACGTCGGCGGCCTCGCGCGGGTACTCGTACACGCAGTGGTACTTCTGGCGCTTGAACACCACGCGCTTCTTCGTGTCCTACAATACACCATATTTGCTTCTTTAGAAAATCGTATTTATTTATTTGTACACAATAATTTTTGGTAACCATGAAAAGCCAATAAAAAGAATCGACCAGCAGAGACCAAGGTAAAAAATGCAGGTTGCAATTTAATTGGAAAATAATCATATTTTATACATGTTTCATTGAAATAACTTGCCAGGCGATACTCTCAGCACCTATTAAAAGAGATCATTTATTCAGCCCATTAATGATAAAAACTTGTTAACATGAATAGGCTGAACTCTGTTGCTGCTGGCTGGCTCTGCTATATGACTGGATTAAAAAATGACTAATCGATTATTTTTAAGCTTTATAGGGGAGACCGGATATGATTGTCACACTGGTTGGTTGTCACAGAGGCTATAACAGACAATTAAACGGCGTGGTAGGAGCGAGGGAGTAGCACATCCATTTGTTCCTCATGTCAGCGAACTCCGACATGCTGTTTAATGGACTTATTCGA
Source organism: Euclidia mi (assembly GCA_944739405.2). NCBI lineage: Eukaryota > Metazoa > Arthropoda > Insecta > Lepidoptera > Erebidae > Euclidia > Euclidia mi. The sequence goes on along the minus strand of OX123182.2, from coordinate 124,129,380 downwards.
CCACTCGATATTCTATTATGACCTCTGTGACAACCAACCCGTGTGACAATCATACCCGGTCTCCCATACTATATCTAAACAACCAAGTTACCCAAATCGAAACATTTACGATTTCGACAAAGTTTGAACATCTAATCTCCGCCTAAGAAACAGGTCAAATGACATATCTTAACAACATCTTCTTCTTTCTCTTAGCGTTATCCCAGTTTCAATCTGGGGTCCGCTTTCTAGTCTAACCGGATTTGGCTGAATATTAGCTTTTCCACGGAGCGACTGCCTGTCTGACCTCCGCAACCCGAAGGGATAACGATATTCCATGGTTTAGACTAGTGTCAGTTTATTTAGAAGGTACTGACGCCCTGTAACGACTGTCAAAGATCTTCGTGACGACCGGGACCGACGGCTTAACGTGCTCTCCGAGGCACGGGACAAGCGATAATTAACAATTCAATACGCACATAACTCCGAAAAGTCATTGGTGCGCGCCGTGGATTCGAACCCGATACCCTCTGCATGGCAGTCTGTTGGTATATCCACTCGGCTATCGCTGCCTTCATATCTTAACACATGGATTTAAAAAAAGTAGTACTTTCATAAAGCAAGTTATTTATACTCACGCCAATGGGCGTGTTGTGCTCAAGGCTGCGGAGCGAGGACTTGGCGGGCGCGGCGCGGCAGTCCCACGAGGAGGGCACGAACTCCACCTCGTCGCCCTCCGAGCCCGACGAGCCCGAGCCGCAGTCCCCTGACGCGTCCGAAGCCCCGGAGCCTCCTCCTCCCGCGCGCTCGTGGCCGTCCGACTGCTGGCAGCCGCTGCCTTGCGACTCGCCTGAACGTTGCTACAAAGACAATTGGAGACAAACAATGAAAACACACTGTTACTGAAGATACACTTGGAAACATACCGACCATGAAAACACAACGTAAGTTTGGCTTTATATTATACATATCTATGCATATAAATAAAATTTGAGTGTCTGTTTGTAATACTAAAATAACCGCTTTTTACAAAATGCATATGGATGTATACACCGGTGCATATACCGAAATGTCATTTTTTAACAATTTTTGTCTGTCTGTCTGTACCAAGGAGTAACTTAGGCTATAAATTAAACGGGTATGCGAAGTAGTTCCCTCAGGACGCGGGTGAAACCGCGGGAAATAATAATAGTTTAAATATAATACAACGATAAAATTTAAAACATACTTTGAAACCTTAAGTTTGGCTATTATTGTATATGGATATCTTTTACAAATGATTCTATAATAATACGAATCGTTCGTTGAAATATTCTACATAATTATAATACAACGATACTATATGAGACATACTATGAAACCATACAGTAAGTTGAATGATTCTATGATGATATGAATAATTGTATAAAACAAGGTTATGAAAATAAATGTATAAGGAAATATACACCGATTAATCTAAAAATAATCTGATGGACAGATAACATATAATTACACTAAATGCGACAAAAACCTAATAAAATAAGGGATATAAGTGCCATACCCTCTATGTAAGTAGCAGAGCGATGATAACTTTGCGACAAATGATTCTAATGACACTTTACCCAATCCGAGAATCAAACTTCGACCTTATGGTTGGTACTAAACACAAATAAAACGTATTCCGCCTGAAAGGAAAACATTATGGACAATGTATTTTAAAAAAAATAGGTGGATATGTAAACTATCTACTAATTACAAATGAATCTAAATATTCTAAATGATTCTAAAACAACCATTCCCACATCAAAAAAACTACGTGAAAAAGCCAGCTTCCTAAATCTTACTTTTAAAATAAGCACCATGAAATATAAATGTGATAACTTGTCACTGAAGTTTTACCTTGGAATTCCTTTTCTTTCATTTTGTTTATAGGAGTAGAGAAAATAAAAACAGTACGGCAAAAGGGTGTATTCTCTTCCCAATAAAAAATATGTGATTAAAAATAAAAATTCAATGACTTACCGCACGAAACGGAGGTTTGGAATACTGCTGGTATATGTAAGTCGATCTTTAGCGAAACAGAAGTTAAAAATATTTTCGCACAGGAATTGTCGATATTTTTAGGGGAATATTAATATGAACTATTCTATACCCATTTAACTAGTAGTAGATCCACATGGTAACGGGTAGCTCTACTCTTTAAGACATAAAACTAAAAGTTCAATGACAAGCTACCACACTATATAATAAAACAGCGCAAATATAATACAATACAAGACTTACGTGGTCGAACTGAGTGTTGGACACGACGGCGGTCTCGCGGCCCGCGCCGTCCTACACCACACAATCACATACATGCAAGCACACCGACACCGCACCCACACATATGTACATGACACATTACACAATATGACGTCACACATGTAGTGACGTCACCACGACGTGTGAGGCAGGAAACGATCAGGACTGAGGTGAATTTGTAATTGGGTAACGGTGGTGACGGAAGTGTTCAATGTTTTTGGTATGATGTGCTAATTTAGAAGCGAAGCAAGACACTGTACGACAATTTGTACAACAGTGTAGATATGGGTACCGAAAAAACTACACGTAATAGTTAAGTATATATTTATATTATTATTTTTCTAGTCCCACGCCTGTATCCCCGAAGGATGGGTGTAATATTTACTACCTCTGTCTACACGTAATAGTAACAAACCCAAAATGTTGTAAATTTGGATATTTTGAATCTTTCGCCGCTTGTATGCATGCGAATGTATCGCGGTTATTATTTGAAAATATTTTTTAGAGATGTACTCATTCAGGAGGACATCTGCGGCAACCCAGTCCATTTTAATTTCACTTGTGCGTTACTTGTAATTTATTAATTTAAAGTAAATTATAGAACTTTATTTTATAATCTTTGAACTTTCTTTGAACAACGAAAAGTTAACATATTCACAGATTGATAAAAGGTATTCTAATCGGTAAATATAAAAAAATACAACTCCTGTCCCAAATCCTAGGATCAATATGAACCCAGGATTTGATTGGTACAACCAAACTTAAATGCAATATGGATAAAACTAATGTTATCACGAACATTATATATGGTTAACACAAAAGCCTGATCGATTTCCTCTCATACGTCGTCATAGCGCATACAAATCTATAATTAAGCATATTTGCAGCAGGATACGGCCGTAGCCATGTACATATGTATAGATATCATTACAGGGGCACTAACCGTAGGTCATAGATAGAGGAAGCAGGACAATTCATTATTTTGGAGATGCGTTACAAATTACGAGAACTTGTTGGTAAACTTGATAGCTTCGCTTTTCCTAGTCCAAAATATTTCAAAAACAGCGGTGGCGAAATATCGTATAATGTCGAATGTAGCGCCTAACCCCATTTTTTTGTGCTTTTAGATTAATATTTGACTTGTCTATACAAATTATGTCAAAGACGTTTTTCGAATCTCCAAATCCTTAGTTAGATCGAATATTTAAACCGGCCGTAAAGCACTTACCTCTTACTTCAATGAAGTTTTGATTTACCCATTTGACCAGTAACTATAACTGGTTGAATTGTAATTACTACTTACATTTTTTTTTTATTTATAGTCTGACGCCTGTATCCCCAAAGGGGTGGGCAGAGGTGTAAATATTACACCCACATTTCGCCATGAATTTTTAGGTCCCACGTAATAGGGGGCGAGCCTATTGCCGTTACCGGGCACATCACCAGACTCCGGGCTGCTACTGAGTATTCGGAAAAACCCAGTAACACTTTTGCCCGACCCGGGAATCGAACCCGAGACCTCCGATCAGCAGTCGCATACGCTATCCACTGGACCACGGAGGCAGTCAGTACTTATTCATAGTACTAGCAATTTGTATTGCTTTTTACATTTACAATATTTTTTCATATACAAAGGACAAATTCTAAGTCCTAATATTCAACGCTTGACTGATTGACTCAGTTGATACAAAAAAATGATATGTGCCAGCTATTTTAATATATACAAAAGGCAGCAAGTCGTTTGTAATTTGAAACACACATTTTATACTTCAATAGTTATTAATTATGCTCTTGTTGAGAAGACCATGGAGACGAAGATATGCTTAAAATTCAGACGATACTCTTTACTACACAGCTTACCATCCGACAGCTAGGTCAATTTTATAGGTAGATATAAAAATATAAAAAATACCTTCTCAAATACACTAATTCAAAACGATAAAAAGAGTGGCACTGAGTGTCATGCCTGATTTTTGTCATGGAGGCTCTACTTTTTGAACAGCCATTTATTTTTCAATGCTAAATAATAATAATAAGGGTGCATAGGGTTCCTACCAAGAACTTAGGGTCCCGCACCAACCTCACCTGCAAGTGGTGCACCTGCCGATCAACGGACGAGGCGACGGCAAACAAAATGTCCCGATAAGCGGCAATAGGCTCGCCACCTATTACGTGGGATCAAAACTCTGGCGAAAAGTGGGCGTTTAATATGCCTCTGCCTACCCCTTCGGGGAAACCGGCGTGAGTCTATGTATGTATGTATGTAAATTACGTAAATAAGCATTTAAAGTTTTTCTAAATATCATCTATTACTTTCTGACGCGTTCAAAAAATTTAAACTATTTTATGGAAATATATGTTACTTCACAGCAAAGCTATCAAGTTGCGAACCAACAGCGGGTCTAAATATAGGGCAACAGTAGACCAACACAAAGCGGGAAGAGCTACATTATCCACACCATACAGTACGATTGGTCTCTTTTAGTTACAACACACCCCAATCCTCTTAGATTAGACACAATTGACACTTGGGTGGCACTTGGGTGGCACTTGACTAGTTTATATTCAAAAAAATATCAATACTAATGTAATAAAGCTGAAGAGTTTGTTTGGTTGAAGACGCTAACTTAAGGAACTACGAGTCCGATTTGAATATCTTTTTTGTGTTGGATAGCCCTTTTATCGAGGAAGGCTATACGGCTATATACCTAACATTACGCTATAAGCCACCGATGCGAAGCAGTAGTCCTAAAAAGCGCGGGTGTAATCCCGAGCTAATCTATTTTATAGGGCTTATAGTTTACCACTTAATTATTATATTAAAAATATATATTACGTATGACTAGAGGACACCAGGGTCCTGTTTAATAAAGCTGACAATTCGACAAATATGTCAAAAAAAGACAAAATTGTAGATTGTCGCGCTAAAACTGTTTAATAAAAGTGACAAATATGTCAAAAATCGACAGGTGAAATCTTGTCATATTTGTCATGTAAAAATGCGTTTAATAAAACTCGACATATTATGTCAGAAAACCACGGTCAACATATTTTTGACAATTGTCGGATTCGGAGTCGTGACAATTATGTCGACTTTTGACATATTTGCAAATATTAGATTTCGCGACAGAGGGTACAAGCTCCTGTCAGAATTGTCGGACAATTCTACAAATATGTCAATATGCCATGACAATTTTCTGTTTAATAAACCAGATTTGACAAGTTTTTCACGACATATTGTCACCTGTCAACTGTGGCTTAAAAAGTTTTATTAAACAGAAAAATGTCGGGTTGTCGCGACAATCCGACATATTTGTGAATTTTCCACCATGACAATTTTGTCGCTTGCAAGTTTTATTAAACAGACAAATTGTCAAATTGTCACTTTTTCACTTATGTCGGCCTTGTCTCATTATCAGCTTTATTAAACAGGGCCCAGCAGCTACGCCTGCATTTTTTTTTAATTTACCTGTTTTAGCCGATCCCGTGAGAATTTAGGGAAATCACTTCTTAGTGCACCCCTACGGTCCCCAAGGAACATACATGCCAAATTTCAGCTTCCTGCGCCCAATAGTTTCGGCTGTAGCGTGTCTGTCAGTCAGTCAGTAACGCAAGGATTTTATATATTAAGATTTTATTGGTAAATAATTGTAACAAAAAATATCGCAGGGTCGTAAACTGCCTTTTAATCACAAGACATGCTTTATAGTTAATAATTATAGTAAGTTGATGTTTGCAACTCTGGTAGATTCGAACCTTTTTAGGTTCATATATCGCAGAGCTTTGATGTAGTATTACAATTTTAATTGAGGTGTCCATCTGAACTGTATTTAATAATGACTTCTGAGATAGGGCCCTTATTATTATTGCTTCTTCTGAAGACTCAACAAGTTGTTAGTGTTGCAAATATCTAACAGGTGGCAGTAAATGTAAATGTAGAGTCTTTAAGTAATTATCTTATAAAGAACAATGGTCACTTTGGCCTTTAGCACGTCTGATAATGAGTCCTATACCAAGAAAAAGTTCATTTTTTTTATATTTTGATCAAAGCAAATACATATTTTTAGGACTTGGGAGAAAGAAATAATGTATTTACAGTTTATTTTTGAAACTATACCCCTAAACAATAATGAAATGTTATGAACGCAGCCATAACCTTATTGTCAAAATATGCGTTTCATTATACGATATGATAAATAAGAATTAATGTTACTTTGTAATAGAATAAAATATAACTTTTACAATAAACTATCAATAGGTGTTTTAGTTACATATAAAATATTAAAAATATTTTTATTACGTAGTAATTAATCGTTTTTTTAATGAAAAATCTAAGATATGACGTGAATGACGTGAAATGGAACAAATACGCCATTTCGGTATCTGTCATCACTGTTATACCCGGTACATCAACGTCTATCGTTTCTCGCTTGCTATGAATTGAGTTTTTAGTTTGTTTGTTAGAAGAACATGTTTTTCTACACACATATATTGGGTACCAGAATAGTTTAATGTATATATTTTAACGAATAAACTAAATAAAAACACAATTTAGTTCATAACCTCAAACATACTTTTTATAGAATAAAAAAGACAATCATAAGTTTTTAAAATTCATATCTATACTAAAGTTAAATAAAGTAACATAAAAATATTGATAAATAACTCCACAGCAATAGACGTGAAAAAAGAAATTCTGGTCCACCTTTGTATGGGAACCGACCACTGTTCTTTATTATTTTGACGTTCATAAGCGTCACATTGTGACCCAAATGAATAAAGGATTTTGACTTTGACTAACAACCATTTACCGTAATTTTGCATTTAAAAGTAGAACTGAACTCTTCAGTAAACGTAACAAAATAGAAGTGGAAACGCCTATAAGGCCTATAAGTGTTATTATTATGACACCTTAGGCATTTTCTGTCCTATAAATTGGAGACTTCAAATTCAACACATACTTCGACTAGCCAAGCCACACACTCACACGAAAAAAAATATACTAATCAAGTGCCACGTCAACCCCTCTCCCCTGTACTTGAGTCCACTGACCTTCCAAATGAACTCGCCGCTAGACGAGTTGCTGTCGTGCGAGTCCGAGTCGGAGTCCCACTCCTTGACGAGGTCGGCGGCGCAGCCCGAGCGGGAGCTCCCGGTGGGAGAGTCTTGGGTGAACGAGGTGCTCATTATTTCGCCTGCTGGACCTAGGAATAGTAGTGGATTTATGTTAACTGTTTTCATCATCAGCCCCTTACAGTCCACTGCTGGACTAGGCCACTCCTATGAAAGGAGGAATTGGCCTACTATACCACGCTGGCCAAACGGGTTGGTATAGGGTTTGTATCAAGTTTTCCTTCTCTTACAGTGCTGTTCTCTGCATAATATGCTCCCTCTGTCGGCTCTTACGACACCCATGGGATGATATGGGGTGGTGACAATTCGTATTCTTAATCCGTCACCACACGGACTATGTTTATAATATATTAATTAATAATACATACATACATAGACTCACGCCTGTTTTCTGAAGGGGTAGGCCTCTGCCTACCCTTTCAGAAAACAGGCGTGAACTACGGAACGTCATTTGCAATGATCCTGGCATATGTATCTCTCTTGTTACATTCACTCTCAAAAAATTTCTTAGGCATACCTACTCTTCAGAGGGTACTTCTAACCTGTCCTTATTTTGTAATTAATAATAATATTATTATTTCTCTTTCACAGGCGTTATTCTCACTCGTATCGCTAGAATAATACCCGGCCCTTTAGCAGGCGTACACGGATACATAGGTGTTGGGCCTAGAGGCTCTTTGAGAATTTTCATCTAGAATGTAATGAGGAGCCTCCATAACTGCACCACAGGTTAGCCACAGCAGGAGTATAATTATTGCCACTCGTATGGATACTAATTATTAGTTATAATAAAAATGTATTCGAATCCTATTATATTACTCGAACTTTGATTCTGTCTGTATTCTAGGGATAGAAATTACGTTAAAAATATTAAAAATTACGTTCTTTACTCTTCAGTATTCCCCGTTGCAATTCTGAAAATCAACTTTGTTAACAGTAGGTTAGGCTAGTAAATTACCTACAGTTTACATTAAAGTACAGCAAGACATCCATCAGTTAAATGTGCTCAGTATCAGCCACTACGCCCAGATTAGGCTTATTATACAATAATTTCGTGTAAACAATAAAAAAGAAACAAACATTGCACAAACTCACCGGTGAATCTAATATCACTCAGCATCGGAAGATACGTATCTAGCTGACAGAACTTCTTCTCATTCTGCAGGAAGTCTTCCGTGACGGCAGCAATCTTTCCACTCTCTTCTGTGACTCCATTCACGACTCCCACTTCTAACAACTCGTCCTTTATACTCTTCGACTCTTTGGGACTCTCTGGAACTTCCAAAGGGCTTTCTGACTTATCAGTTTTATCTTCAACGTCTTTGACTTCCCCATCGTCTACATTACTTTCTATTAATTCTTCAAACGTCTCGTTGAGAAAATTTACTGTAGCGAACTTTTCGCTACCTTCCTTGCATTCCTTATCGTTGAAATCGCTTGTACTAGTCGGTAGAGATGTATGCTGTCTCTCTCTAACTTCTGCTGCTATGCTACTCGAACTTGGCACTACCATTTCACTTCTAGGGGATAGTGATCTACTAGCACTTTCTACAGTTTTTGTTGCTGTTACTTCTCCGTTAATTTTCTGCTCTAGAAGTTTCTCGAAATCATCGTGAGTTTGTTTCTTGCTCGTGTTAGCATCGTACGTTTGATTCAGTTCTACTACTTTATCACTGTCGTAACTCCGATTGGGGCTCTCTCTAAACGACTCCATCGTAGTCTCAGTGATTATTATCGAATGCGGCTGCTCCGTTTCATCGTCAGCGTCGAAATTTAATAAAAAAATGGGTTCTCTAAAATTAGCTAAGTTGTGAGATTCATTTAAATTCGTAACGTTAGGCGGAGTGTGAGATTCGTTCGTTTCGTGACTAGTGTGCGTGGTGTCAGATGGGATCGAACCCATGGCCAGCTCGGTGGAGATCCTCTCGCTCTTGAGCAACAGGGAGCTGGCGTCTATCAGTGAGGACAGGTCCTGCGGTCGAGACCTCACCGAACTCTCGAACTTGTGAAAATCCTCGGAACTGATTCCACTCTCGTTGCTTTGACTAGACTTGTCTCGAGTATTCACGTCCTGTGGTTTCGTCACTGCCGAGTTCTCGAAGTCTGAGTACGTTGGTGTTCGCTCGGACACGACTAGACTGTCTCTGTTGCTGTTTCTGCTCAAAGTCTTACTATCTCCCTCTAGCAGTACCTCAGTATCCTGGTTTACCTCGTTGTTTGATGACAAGTCTTGAGGCCTGACTTCTGCTGACTGCAGGAACGTCTGAAAGTTCGGTAGCGTGGCGCTGTCTTCTACAACATCTGAGTTGACTTCCGGCAACGTCATCGGTATAGCCTCGACGTCCGGGTCTTCAACTAAGTCTGTGAACGGTGTACTAGTGACCGAAGGCGCCATATTCTTGTAGTTATAGTTCGGACTGGTGATATGGACTAACAGACCTTGCGTGTCTTCTGTTTTGTTGGGACTATCGGACAAGTTTTCTTGCAGGCACGAAATGTCTACGCTTTCCATTCTTTTGATGGACGGCTCTGCGTCAAGCTGAGGGCTGGTAACATCAGTTATTTTGTCATCGGAAGCGTTTGACGGAGTGACTTCAGCATTATTTAGCATTGGAGACTTTCTGACTAGCTCGGGTTGCTGAACTTTCCAATCATCTAACCCAGAAGCTATTTCTGTGGTACAATTGGAATACGACGGTAGTCCCGACATGAGCGTGCCGTAAGCGAGGTCTTTAGTTTGCGTGTTTTTAGTCGAATCGTTCAGTTCTGTAGTTAAAACGGAGGGTGTGGTACCAGCATTGTCAGTCTTCACTTTCGTGTAAGTGTAATTATCGTTTGCAGTTATCGAGTCTGGTGAGAACGTTTCGCAGACCTCCGACTTGCTATCATGGATAATATAAGTCGAACAGTGGCTTGCTTCTTTTTCGTCCTCGTTATGAGTGAGAGTGTCAGTGCTTTCACTATTTCCCTCCTCTTTTTCTTTTTCAAATTCCACGTCGGGGTCCATGGCTAGATCATCGAAGTTTTCTTCTACGTTGTATAGAGTATCGTTTGAACACCATGAGTCAATGCTGGTTGCTTTGGACAGACACTGCGTTTCCGACGGTTTAGAAAGCTTCGCGTCTGTTGGAAGGGTGGTCTTGGACAATGTTGAGACTCCGGTGGCGTTATCGAGATTGTCGGAGTGGTCGGGTACCGAGGTGTCGGTGGTCGGGCTGAGGAGGAAGGGGGACTCCTGGGAGATCCTCTCAAGGGACTCCTTCTCCTCCTCCTTGGTGTAGGTTTTGTCGTCGATCGGGGATTCGAGGTCGGGTATCGGCTTCTTGAAGGGGCTGGCGTTCAAGCTGTCGGCGCTCATTGTTATTCTGGAAAAAAAGGAAATTGTAAGTTTACAATCATTTTTTTTCAGCTGTCAGTTTCTACTATAGTCGTTAGTGATCGCAACAAATAATTGGACAGGACATAAAAAATGCAGTACGGAAAGTCTTTATTCAAGATCACATTTTATATCTAGCCTCGTGTTTATTCAAATTGAGATCTTTGATGTTAGCTTTTAATTGAACATTCCAAGCTTTTTTTACGACCCAGTGTATAACGAATATGACGGGATAGCTTAAAAACGTTTGAAAGCCACTAGCTAAAAGTTTCAAATGGCAAAGGTTTCTTCTTTTAGTAGTGGCATTAAGAAAGTAATAGGTACTCACTCTCGACTGCTAGCCATATCTCTATGCAGGGTGTAGGTGTTGTTCTGCGAGTGGTCCCTCGACTGGTCGCGGGACTGGTCGCGCGACTGTTCCTTAGACCGCAGCGTGTATGTAACAAGGTATCGGTACTCACTCTCGACTGCTAGCCATATCTCTATGCAGGGTGTAGGTGTTGTTCTGCGAGTGGTCCCTCGACTGGTCGCGGGACTGGTCGCGCGACTGTTCCTTAGACCGCAGCGTGTATGTAACAAGGTATCGGTACTCACTCTCGACTGCTAGCTATATCTCTATGCAGGGTGTAGGTGTTGTTCTGCGAGTGGTCCCTCGACTGGTCGCGGGACTGGTCGCGCGACTGTTCCTTAGACCGCAGCGTGTATGTAACAAGGTATCGGTACTCACTCTCGACTGCTAGCCATATCTCTATGCAGGGTGTAGGTGTTGTTCTGCGAGTGGTCCCTCGACTGGTCGCGGGACTGGTCGCGCGACTGTTCCTTAGACCGCAGCGTGTATGTAACAAGGTATCGGTACTCACTCTCGACTGCTAGCTATATCTCTATGCAGGGTGTAGGTGTTGTTCTGCGAGTGGTCCCTCGACTGGTCGCGGGACTGGTCGCGCGACTGTTCCTTAGACCGCAGCGTGTATGTAACAAGGTATCGGTACTCACTCTCGACTGCTAGCCATATCTCTATGCAGGGTGTAGGTGTTGTTCTGCGAGTGGTCCCTCGACTGGTCGCGGGACTGGTCGCGCGACTGTTCCTTAGACCGCAGCGTGTATGTAACAAGGTATCGGTACTCACTCTCGACTGCTAGCTATATCTCTATGCAGGGTGTAGGTGTTGTTCTGCGAGTGGTCCCTCGACTGGTCGCGGGACTGGTCGCGCGACTGTTCCTTAGACCGCAGCGTGTATGTAACAAGGTATCGGTACTCACTCTCGACTGCTAGCTATATCTCTATGCAGGGTGTAGGTGTTGTTCTGCGAGTGGTCCCTCGACTGGTCGCGCGACTGTTCCTTAGACCGCAGCGTGTATGTAACAAGGTATCGGTACTCACTCTCGACTGCTAGCTATATCTCTATGCAGGGTGTAGGTGTTGTTCTGCGAGTGGTCCCTCGACTGGTCGCGCGACTGTTCCTTAGACCGCAGCGTGTATGTAACAAGGTATCGGTACTCACTCTCGACTGCTAGCTATATCTCTATGCAGGGTGTAGGTGTTGTTCTGCGAGTGGTCCCTCGACTGGTCGCGGGACTGGTCGCGCGACTGTTCCTTAGACCGCAGCGTGTATGTAACAAGGTATCGGTACTCACTCTCGACTGCTAGCTATATCTCTATGCAGGGTGTAGGTGTTGTTCTGCGAGTGGTCCCTCGACTGGTCGCGCGACTGTTCCTTAGACCGCAGCGTGTATGTAACAAGGTATCGGTACTCACTCTCGACTGCTAGCTATATCTCTATGCAGGGTGTAGGTGTTGTTCTGCGAGTGGTCCCTCGACTGGTCCCTCGACTGGTCGCGCGACTGTTCCTTAGACCGCAGCGTGTATGTAACAAGGTATCGGTACTCACTCTCGACTGCTAGCTATATCTCTATGCAGGGTGTAGGTGTTGTTCTGCGAGTGGTCCCTCGACTGGTCGCGGGACTGGTCGCGCGACTGTTCCTTAGACCGCAGCGTGTATGTAACAAGGTATCGGTACTCACTCTCGACTGCTAGCTATATCTCTATGCAGGGTGTAGGTGTTGTTCTGCGAGTGGTCCCTCGACTGGTCGCGGGACTGGTCGCGCGACTGTTCCTTAGACCGCAGCGTGTATGTAACAAGGTATCGGTACTCACTCTCGACTGCTAGCTATATCTCTATGCAGGGTGTAGGTGTTGTTCTGCGAGTGGTCCCTCGACTGGTCGCGCGACTGTTCCTTAGACCGCAGCGTGTATGTAACAAGGTATCGGTACTCACTCTCGACTGCTAGCTATATCTCTATGCAGGGTGTAGGTGTTGTTCTGCGAGTGGTCCCTCGACTGGTCGCGGGACTGGTCGCGCGACTGTTCCTTAGACCGCAGCGTGTATGTAACAAGGTATCGGTACTCACTCTCGACTGCTAGCTATATCTCTATGCAGGGTGTAGGTGTTGTTCTGCGAGTGGTCCCTCGACTGGTCGCGGGACTGGTCGCGCGACTGTTCCTTAGACCGCAGCGTGTATGTAACAAGGTATCGGTACTCACTCTCGACTGCTAGCTATATCTCTATGCAGGGTGTAGGTGTTGTTCTGCGAGTGGTCCCTCGACTGGTCGCGGGACTGGTCGCGCGACTGTTCCTTAGACCGCAGCGTGTATGTAACAAGGTATCGGTACTCACTCTCGACTGCTAGCTATATCTCTATGCAGGGTGTAGGTGTTGTTCTGCGAGTGGTCCCTCGGCTGGTCGCGGGACTGGTCGCGCGACTGTTCCTTAGACCGCAGCGTGTATGTAACAAGGTATCGGTACTCACTCTCGACTGCTAGCTATATCTCTATGCAGGGTGTAGGTGTTGTTCTGCAAGTGGTCCCTCGACTGGTCGCGGGACTGGTCGCGCGACTGTTCCTTAGACCGCAGCGTGTATGTAACAAGGTATCGGTACTCACTCTCGACTGCTAGCTATATCTCTATGCAGGGTGTAGGTGTTGTTCTGCGAGTGGTCCCTCGACTGGTCGCGGGACTGGTCGCGCGACTGTTCCTTAGACCGCAGCGTGTATGTAACAAGGTATCGGTACTCACTCTCGACTGCTAGCTATATCTCTATGCAGGGTGTAGGTGTTGTTCTGCGAGTGGTCCCTCGACTGGTCGCGGGACTGGTCGCGCGACTGTTCCTTAGACCGCAGCGTGTATGTAACAAGGTATCGGTACTCACTCTCGACTGCTAGCTATATCTCTATGCAGGGTGTAGGTGTTGTTCTGCGAGTGGTCCCTCGACTGGTCGCGCGACTGTTCCTTAGACCGCAGCGTGTATGTAACAAGGTATCGGTACTCACTCTCGACTGCTAGCTATATCTCTATGCAGGGTGTAGGTGTTGTTCTGCGAGTGGTCCCTCGACTGGTCCCTCGACTGGTCGCGCGACTGTTCCTTAGACCGCAGCGTGTATGTAACAAGGTATCGGTACTCACTCTCGACTGCTAGCTATATCTCTATGCAGGGTGTAGGTGTTGTTCTGCGAGTGGTCCCTCGACTGGTCGCGCGACTGTTCCTTAGACCGCAGCGTGTATGTAACAAGGTATCGGTACTCACTCTCGACTGCTAGCTATATCTCTATGCAGGGTGTAGGTGTTGTTCTGCGAGTGGTCCCTCGACTGGTCGCGGGACTGGTCGCGCGACTGTTCCTTAGACCGCAGCGTGTATGTAACAAGGTATCGGTACTCACTCTCGACTGCTAGCTATATCTCTATGCAGGGTGTAGGTGTTGTTCTGCGAGTGGTCCCTCGACTGGTCGCGGGACTGGTCGCGCGACTGTTCCTTAGACCGCAGCGTGTATGTAACAAGGTATCGGTACTCACTCTCGACTGCTAGCTATATCTCTATGCAGGGTGTAGGTGTTGTTCTGCGAGTGGTCCCTCGACTGGTCGCGGGACTGGTCGCGCGACTGTTCCTTAGACCGCAGCGTGTATGTAACAAGGTATCGGTACTCACTCTCGACTGCTAGCTATATCTCTATGCAGGGTGTAGGTGTTGTTCTGCGAGTGGTCCCTCGACTGGTCGCGGGACTGGTCGCGCGACTGTTCCTTAGACCGCAGCGTGTATGTAACAAGGTATCGGTACTCACTCTCGACTGCTAGCTATATCTCTATGCAGGGTGTAGGTGTTGTTCTGCGAGTGGTCCCTCGACTGGTCGCGCGACTGTTCCTTAGACCGCAGCGTGTATGTAACAAGGTATCGGTACTCACTCTCGACTGCTAGCTATATCTCTATGCAGGGTGTAGGTGTTGTTCTGCGAGTGGTCCCTCGACTGGTCGCGGGACTGGTCGCGCGACTGTTCCTTAGACCGCAGCGTGTATGTAACAAGGTATCGGTACTCACTCTCGACTGCTAGCTATATCTCTATGCAGGGTGTAGGTGTTGTTCTGCGAGTGGTCCCTCGACTGGTCGCGGGACTGGTCGCGCGACTGTTCCTTAGACCGCAGCGTGTATGTAACAAGGTATCGGTACTCACTCTCGACTGCTAGCTATATCTCTATGCAGGGTGTAGGTGTTGTTCTGCGAGTGGTCCCTCGACTGGTCGCGGGACTGGTCGCGCGACTGTTCCTTAGACCGCAGCGTGTATGTAACAAGGTATCGGTACTCACTCTCGACTGCTAGCTATATCTCTATGCAGGGTGTAGGTGTTGTTCTGCGAGTGGTCCCTCGACTGGTCGCGGGACTGGTCGCGCGACTGTTCCTTAGACCGCAGCGTGTATGTAACAAGGTATCGGTACTCACTCTCGACTGCTAGCTATATCTCTATGCAGGGTGTAGGTGTTGTTCTGCGAGTGGTCCCTCGACTGGTCGCGCGACTGTTCCTTAGACCGCAGCGTGTATGTAACAAGGTATCGGTACTCACTCTCGACTGCTAGCTATATCTCTATGCAGGGTGTAGGTGTTGTTCTGCGAGTGGTCCCTCGACTGGTCGCGGGACTGGTCGCGCGACTGTTCCTTAGACCGCAGCGTGTATGTAACAAGGTATCGGTACTCACTCTCGACTGCTAGCTATATCTCTATGCAGGGTGTAGGTGTTGTTCTGCGAGTGGTCCCTCGACTGGTCGCGGGACTGGTCGCGCGACTGTTCCTTAGACCGCAGCGTGTATGTAACAAGGTATCGGTACTCACTCTCGACTGCTAGCTATATCTCTATGCAGGGTGTAGGTGTTGTTCTGCGAGTGGTCCCTCGACTGGTCGCGGGACTGGTCGCGCGACTGTTCCTTAGACCGCAGCGTGTATGTAACAAGGTATCGGTACTCACTCTCGACTGCTAGCTATATCTCTATGCAGGGTGTAGGTGTTGTTCTGCGAGTGGTCCCTCGACTGGTCGCGGGACTGGTCGCGCGACTGTTCCTTAGACCGCAGCGTGTATGTAACAAGGTATCGGTACTCACTCTCGACTGCTAGCTATATCTCTATGCAGGGTGTAGGTGTTGTTCTGCGAGTGGTCCCTCGACTGGTCGCGGGACTGGTCGCGCGACTGTTCCTTAGACCGCAGCGTGTATGTAACAAGGTATCGGTACTCACTCTCGACTGCTAGCTATATCTCTATGCAGGGTGTAGGTGTTGTTCTGCGAGTGGTCCCTCGACTGGTCCCTCGACTGGTCGCGCGACTGTTCCTTAGACCGCAGCGTGTATGTAACAAGGTATCGGTACTCACTCTCGACTGCTAGCTATATCTCTATGCAGGGTGTAGGTGTTGTTCTGCGAGTGGTCCCTCGACTGGTCGCGGGACTGGTCGCGCGACTGTTCCTTAGACCGCAGCGTGTATGTAACAAGGTATCGGTACTCACTCTCGACTGCTAGCTATATCTCTATGCAGGGTGTAGGTGTTGTTCTGCAAGTGGTCCCTCGACTGGTCGCGGGACTGGTCGCGCGACTGTTCCTTAGACCGCAGCGTGTATGTAACAAGGTATCGGTACTCACTCTCGACTGCTAGCTATATCTCTATGCAGGGTGTAGGTGTTGTTCTGCGAGTGGTCCCTCGACTGGTCGCGGGACTGGTCGCGCGACTGTTCCTTAGACCGCAGCGTGTATGTAACAAGGTATCGGTACTCACTCTCGACTGCTAGCTATATCTCTATGCAGGGTGTAGGTGTTGTTCTGCGAGTGGTCCCTCGACTGGTCGCGCGACTGTTCCTTAGACCGCAGCGTGTATGTAACAAGGTATCGGTACTCACTCTCGACTGCTAGCTATATCTCTATGCAGGGTGTAGGTGTTGTTCTGCGAGTGGTCCCTCGACTGGTCGCGCGACTGTTCCTTAGACCGCAGCGTGTATGTAACAAGGTATCGGTACTCACTCTCGACTGCTAGCTATATCTCTATGCAGGGTGTAGGTGTTGTTCTGCGAGTGGTCCCTCGACTGGTCGCGGGACTGGTCGCGCGACTGTTCCTTAGACCGCAGCGTGTATGTAACAAGGTATCGGTACTCACTCTCGACTGCTAGCTATATCTCTATGCAGGGTGTAGGTGTTGTTCTGCGAGTGGTCCCTCGACTGGTCGCGGGACTGGTCGCGCGACTGTTCCTTAGACCGCAACGTGTATGTAACAAGGTATCGGTACTCACTCTCGACTGCTAGCTATATCTCTATGCAGGGTGTAGGTGTTGTTCTGCGAGTGGTCCCTCGACTGGTCGCGGGACTGGTCGCGCGACTGTTCCTTAGACCGCAGCGTGTATGTAACAAGGTATCGGTACTCACTCTCGACTGCTAGCTATATCTCTATGCAGGGTGTAGGTGTTGTTCTGCGAGTGGTCCCTCGACTGGTCGCGGGACTGGTCGCGCGACTGTTCCTTAGACCGCAGCGTGTATGTAACAAGGTATCGGTACTCACTCTCGACTGCTAGCTATATCTCTATGCAGGGTGTAGGTGTTGTTCTGCGAGTGGTCCCTCGACTGGTCGCGGGACTGGTCGCGCGACTGTTCCTTAGACCGCAGCGTGTATGTAACAAGGTATCGGTACTCACTCTCGACTGCTAGCTATATCTCTATGCAGGGTGTAGGTGTTGTTCTGCGAGTGGTCCCTCGACTGGTCGCGGGACTGGTCGCGCGACTGTTCCTTAGACCGCAGCGTGTATGTGAGTTGGTCGGGCGCGGCGGTTGGCAGCTCGGTGACGTCATCAGCACTGTTGCACGGCTCAGGGTAGCTCTCGGATGATTCAGTTCGGGCTGATAGGTTCCCTGGAGAAGGAATTATTTGGTTATTGTTACATGAGGTTTGTAAAAACAATCACGGTTTCGTTTCGCTATAGAAATAAGTGTAAATCGTTATTTTGTAAGGGTTATGAGAACCATCACGGTTTGATTATAGAATTAAGTCTATTGAGTACTGTAAACCTTTCAGATAATGGACACATAAAAACTGATTATTTAAGAATATCTTTATCACTATGGGTTGTGGAGACCAGACACCAGGTGCTTTGTAAACAAACTTCTATCAAATCTAGTAACATCCGTAAGTGGATCTTAGCACTTTCCAAAGTGAACTTTACAAAATTCTTTCGCCCATTGGTTTCGGACTTTAAAAGAGTGACATGAGTTACCTACCTCCAGGCTCTTTTTGGCAGTCCTTATCGGCCTAGAAACAATACAACTAAGTGTTGCCTTCTGACCTATATGAATAAATGAATTTGAATGTCAATAAGTCTTGGAAGTAACCAGGGATAATGGTAGGGTGATGATAACTCACAGTGAATATCGTTCTCGTAGGCGGAGAGCTGCGGTCCGGTCTCCTCGGCGATGGGGCTGAGCGCGCCGGGGTAGCTCAGCACCAGCTCGGGAGGGGGGGGCAGCTCCGCCGACCACGAGCCCGACCCGCCCGAGCTCTCGCTCTCGCATTGGGGCTCTATCGCTGCTACCTGCAACGATACACGGGTTTGATAACAAATTTTGTGAATATAGTTGATTGAATCAGGCGTTACTTGGCGGAACTCCATTGTAACCTAATGGAAGGAAAGAGGAACCCACCACGCACCCTCGAATTGACCACCCCAACTATTGCAATAGAAAAAGGTTGACAATATCTAACTCCTCTAAAAGGATAAGGGATATAGGGTAGGTATGGGTTCCAGGAAGATACCTGACTTGCAGTATCCCGCTGTATGCGCCGACTATTCTTCAGGAACGATGGGCAACGACTGAGCCACTCGTTGCCCATCGTTCCTGAGGATGCCTCGTGCAGAGGCGAAACACGTGTCGAAGAATAGTCGGCGCATAGAGCGGGATACTGCAAGTCAGGTATCTTCCTGGAACCCATACCATTCCTATATCCCTTATCCTTTTAGAGGAGTTCGATATTGTCAACCTTTTTCTATTGCAATAGTTGGAGTGGTCAATTCGAGGGTGCGTGGTGGGTTCCTTTTTCCTTCCATTAGGTTACAATGTTGTGAATAGTAATCTGTAGGTATATATAAAATTCTAATTGGCATATCTAGAGTTATTTTTATGGGTGTGCCTAGGATTTCAAAGTACAGTAGTCTGCAGTTTAGGTGTCCAACATAGAAATTCGAACCGGTAACCAAACATTTGGGATGGGAGCTAGCCCATATTAAGATGTCCACGGCCCACTCAGCCGTCCTGCTTTATACGCCTATGAAAATCCTTGCGTTCCTGCCTGACAGACAGATATCGCACAGCCAAAAGCCATGAAATGGTTAACGCCCAAAGACTATAAACACACACACACACACACACTAACGCACACACGCACGCACACTCAAACACACACACACATTTGTAGTTTAATTTCTTTCTTTTTTTTTTCTTTAGTATATTTTGCTTACAAATATCATTTTTATTAAATAATTAATAATTGTCAGTAGGTAGTATATTATACACAAAAATACAAATATATAAATTTTTTTTCGTTATTACGTTGCACTTACGGAAGGAACTGGACCCCACGACACAGAGAATCCTAGTGTGGAGCCCAGAGATACATAGTAATTATATTGTTTTTCTTAGCGCCTAAGTCTACTGATGTAATGTGTATAATAATTGTACTAAAGTTTGAACAATAAAGAAATTTGAAATTTGAAAATTTTGAAATCTACTAGGCGTACGAAGCTGAAATTTAGCAGTAGGGGTGCAATAAGATTGAAGGATTAAGGGATTGCCCGAAATTCCCACGGGATCAAGCAGAAACGGATAACCCAAACTCGAACAATTATGTTTGAGTATATCATTATAGACAGAATAATGCCATGGGTTCTTCCTGGTTTACAGGTCAGGTACAGAGGGCGCTAAGAGACTTAAGTATCCGTTAAAATGCTTGTCTTCTTCTAAAGACGAATTAACTTTTAGTGTTACCCTGCGCAATATCAATACTAAAGCCGTCACTGCTAGTGCTTGATATATTCAATATTTTTTAAATTTTATACTTACATATCCTACTACTATTATAAATGTGAAAGTTTGTGAAGATGTATGTATAGATGGATGTTTGTTACTCTTTCA
This sequence comes from Euclidia mi, assembly GCA_944739405.2. Lineage (NCBI taxonomy): Eukaryota > Metazoa > Arthropoda > Insecta > Lepidoptera > Erebidae > Euclidia > Euclidia mi. The sequence goes on along the minus strand of OX123182.2, from coordinate 124,109,133 downwards.
CGCAAAAACTACTGAACGGATTTGGATGAAACTTTACAGTAATATAGTTTATACATCAGAATAACACATAGGCTACAATTTAAAACATTTTTGGATAATGTTGCCATAATATAAGGAAAAGTATCAACTAAGTCGGCAAAAATCCTGAGCTCTGAAAGCTATTAATTGGAATTTTACCCCCTTCCTGATGACAGATTGATCTGATTTTTGGTATACACTCATATTGTCATCAAGATTTAAAAGAATTTAAATGATTGTAAATTCAAGATGGCCGCCGATACAAAATGGCAGATTACATATTACTTCACAACAACCTCAATATGGGTATCAAATGAAAGGGCTTGATTGGTAGAAGCTCACTATGAAAAATCCAAGATGACCGCCGCCACAAAATGGCGGATTACTTATTTTCCACAAATACTTCAATATGGGTATTAAATGAAAGGACTTGATTCGTAGAATAGAGCTCACTATGAAAAATTCAAGATGGCCGCCGCGACAAAATGGTGGATTTCTTATTTTCCTCAAACAGTTCAATATGGGTATCAAATGAAAGGGCTTGATTCGTAGAATAGAGCTCACTATGAAAAATCCAAGATGGCTGTCGCCGCAAAATGGCGGATTACATATTTTCCACAAATACCTCAATATGGGTATCGAATGAAAGGGTTTAATTGGTAGAATAGAGCTCACTATGAAAAATCCAAGATGGCTGGCGCCACAAAATGGCGGATTACTTATTTTCCACAAATACTTCAATATGGGTATCAAATTAAAGGACTTGATTCGTAGAATAGAGCTCACTATGAAAAATGCAAGATGGCCGCCGCGACAAAATGGTGGATTTCTTATTTTCCTCAAACAGTTCAATATGGGTATCAAATGAATAGGCTTGATTCGTAGTATATAGCTCACTATGAAAAATCCAAGATGGCTGTCGCTGCAAAATGGCGGATTACATATTTTCCACAAATACCTCAATATGGGTATCAAATGAAAGGGTTCGATTGGTAGAATAGAGCTCACTATGATTAATTCAAGATGGCCGCCACAACAAAATGGCAAATTACCTATATTCCACAAATACCTCAATATGGGTATCGAACGACAGGGCCTGATTGGTAGCAAAGGGATCACTATGAAAAGATAATGAGAAGTATCAACTAACAACAAAAGCAAAAACTTGAAAATAAAATTAACTAAAAAAAAACGTTTTGGGCGTAGCATATCCAGAGTAAACATTATGATAGAAATTTCGCTTGCCCAACTATTTTATATTTGCCTGATCAATACCCCACATTGATGAGAACATTAGTGCGATCTGGTAGCTAGGACTTACCGAATAAATTTTTAGCTTTTAGTACATAACCTCTAACTACATAATTTTTATTGTAATAAAACAGTTTAACATAAAAAAAAATGTTTTTTACAATGCTCATTGTAGAGTAGTTATCAAATTGATAGATTTATTGCCTTCAGTATTTAATGTAGATGAACTTTGTCTTTTACAGTAAGTAGTTTGGACCTGTTTATATGTATGCTACACGGCTAATGTGCAGATCCGTTTGAGATGAAATTTGATATGGATAGTCTGAAGCCTGGAGAAGTACAAAGGCAACTCTTTATTTCACTTTCATGCGGGCGAAGCCGCGGGCGAAAGCTAGTTTATTATATACTAGAGGGCAGTAGAGGATATCCGCAACTATTTAAACACATTTTATTTAAATTTGACCGCTGCCCGATCCCGTGGGAATTTCGAGAAATCCCTTTTTAGAGCACCCCTACGATCCTCAAGGAACATACATGGCAAATTTTAGCTTCTAGCGTCCAATAGTATTGGTTGTGCGCTGTCTGTCAATCAGTAACTCAAGAATTTTATATATACAGAAGATTTTAAACTCACGTTTATCACTTAGGCCGACTTACTCCTCAGAAACGTCGTTCGCAATAAAAAACAAACTACAAAATGGCGAAGCTAAAGCGATCTTAACGGTTACATAATAACGACAGTGCATTAATGTAATTACATGAAACTGCACTGAAAATTCACCGCATATGAAAGGACGATCGAAGGCCATGTAAGCGCCTGTATTTAATAATTATGCAGGAACATTGCTTCATTAATAGTCTACTACCGCTTGTAAATATTCAATTGGGTAATGAATTTTACTATTTACCCTACCATCGTTGCGCCCGACGAATTGAATATCCAAAATAATAATAGGACTGTCCCAAGACCCAGCCATGTCTATCGCATATATCTTCGCATCTTAACACTCACTGGCATTTTACAAAACTTATCAAATAAACTCGAAATGTGAATTATCAGCTTTTCATTTTTCTGAATTTTAAAAGAAACTAGAGGACACCCGCAGCTTCGCCCGCATTTTATTTTATTTTACCCGTTTTGCCCGATCCCGTGGGAATTTCGGGAAATCCCTTCTTAGTGCACCCCTACGGTCCCCAAGGAACATACATGCCAAATTTCAGCTTCCTGCGCCCAATAGTTTCGGCTGTAGCGTGTCTGTCAGTTAGTCAGTAACGCAAGGATTTTATATATATTAAGATTATAACCTCGTGAGTTTGTTTCGGATGTTTCTTCTCAAGGCAGTGTGGCAGTAAACACCAGCCTCAGCTATGTGTCAAAAATGACTGACTTTGACACCCGTATCACCCAAGTTCACAAAACCAACATTTACATCATCAACAAAATCATAAAAAATAATATTCAACTTACTTGTGCTAACGGCAACTTCAGTTCCAGTTCATTCCTCAGCGCCTTCACACATTCCTCGTCCAGCGTAAGATCTTCCCTCAGGTCGTCCATTGAACCTCCGTTCCCCGCCAAGTACGACTCTGGCAACGCATCACTTTCCCTCAGCATCATCCCTTCATCAGAAACTAGACCCTCGACTGTCAAAGGTCCAGAGTACTCTATATTCATGTTATTTTCGTTCTCCGCCATAGCGAGCTTCGAAGTGATCTGCAACTCTATCTGGTTTAACTCAATCTCTTTCTGTAGAGAGAGATCTGGCTCCCGTACTTCAGGTGTTAAATCAATGTCTACAAGATATTTCTGTTGAGAAGTAGACGCTAGAAATATCCCGGGGGAGTTTGGCGGAGTGGAAGGAGATATGCGTTTTTCCGTTCCAGAGTTTATACTCTCTGTTTCCGTAGGGTCTGACGGCGGCTTCTCGCTAAGACTTTGTATATCATCGAACTGTATGTCATCGTGTATTATATCCGGAACTTCGTTTAGAAAATTGCCATCCCGCAAAGGCGAGGGCGTTTCGAGATTAATGTCACTGAAGTTAGAAGAGAATGCTAGCAGTTCTTCCTTAGGCACGTCTACTAGTTCGGTAGATTTCACGCCTTTGAACAACTCGAGAGTGCAGTTCTCGAAGGGTCCAAGCACTACTGAGCTGTTTTCGTCGTACGTGTCGGTCGGGTGGCTTTTCGTTGGCGATTCAAAAGGGCTCATACTGTCAGGTACGTATTTCTGCTCCAACTTAGTCAACGATACTCCCGGCCCGTAGTTGGGCACCTTAGTATCTGACAATAGTTGTTCACTGTTATCTTTCGTAGAATTTTCTGGTGATTTATTCGTGTTAGCTGAAGTGTCACTCGCTAGAGGTGTACTCGACGCTAGATCTACTCTATCGCTGTTGAAAACTTTCTCCATATGCAGGAAATGGTCTACATCTCTGATGCCAAAGCTGGGCAGATCTAGGTATTCAGTAGATTCATTGTTTTCGAGAGAGTCTTTCTCTGTATCGAGACATTGGTTGACGTCGCGTTCGTTAATATCTACATTTTTATCGTTTGTTAGTATAGCGGTGTTAGTATCATTAATGAGATCCATATATGCAGTGCTGTCCTCTGATGTTTGTTTCATCAGAATTTCCTCAGATCCATGAGCGCTTTCAACGGCATCTTCTACAGTACTCTTGGGCACATTTTTATCTTCAGTTGTTGCACTGATATCTACAGCTTCAATAGAAACTGTGTCTTTGATCAGAATTTCCTCTGATTTATCTGTGTTTTTAACAACTTCAGTAACTTCTTTACTTTTGGAAACATCTGTCTCTTTATCTTCAATTTTATTATGAACCATTTCTTCAACATTTGGTCGCTCTATTTGCACTTCAACTATTTGTTCAACAAATGGTTTGTCTAACGTTTGAACATTTTCAGGGTGTTGTTGAAATTTTATCAGCTCGTTTTCAAGTGTTTTGTCACTTTCATCCACTCTGACAATTACTTGATCAATTTCATCTATTTTATGTACAGAGGGATCTTTGCAAAGATTTATCGTTTCCTCTTTCACTAAATTGTCTTCTTTTATTTCAGTGTTCTTATCTTCTAGGCTGTCTAAATAACTCTGAGATTCAAAAGGAATTATTTGATCAACATCTTCAGTAACGGGAACCGTTTTTATAGATTTGTTCTCAGATTCTTCTTTGACAATATGTTCCTGTTCTGTTTTATTTGTGGCGAAAACTGCCGTTAATAGTTTATCACTATCTTCAGAGATTGCTTCAGTGACTTCAACGAGATCTTTATCACATTTTTCTGACGTAATAGGCGTTTCCATGATTTCTTTAGTTTCAATAACAGCAGTAGTTATTATTTCCTCGTGTTTTGGCGACATACTGCTTTCAACCTTATCAATTAATGTTTGCTCTTCAACAGGACTAACAATTTTCTCCGATATAATTTCCTTGGCATCTTTTAAATCATCTTTCATAAGTGAATCTTCCGAGAAATCTTTACTTGGGTGATCTTCAGCTTTTAGGCATTCGGCCATAGAAGCTTCTAGGCATTCTTCTTGTGTGATAACTTCAAAATCATCGTCGTTCACTACTTTTGAAGTAGGCCCATCATCAAGTTTTGCTTCACTTTTCGACAAATGCTCTCTTTCCGATTTTAAAAAGTCTGAGACTTCTTGAATTCGTTCCGGAGTACTGGCAAAGTTGATCCATTTAGTGTACTCACTAACTTCAGAAACTGTTTGTTTTTCCAATTCTAGAGTCTTTTGATCTGTAATCAAATCTTCCTCAATGATACCTTCAGTTGCGATTATTTTATCACTATCTTCCTCCTTATCCATATCTTCACTAGCCAAACTATCATCTGGGATTATAGATATTACAACCCCAGAGGCAGTCGTTTCATCTTCTGTGATATTTTCTTCCTTAAATATATTTTGTACTATTTCAGGTGGCAAGGGTATTGTGTTCTCTTTGTTTAATACAAACGGTGTTTCAGTCTCTTCAATATACATGTTAGTACTTTCATTATTTTTACTTTGTACTGATTCAGGTGTCTGCGCTGAGTTGTAATCTTTGACTTCTTCTAATCTATCTTCTTGTGGGCAATTTACTTCGGGTTTTTCTTTTATGAGATCACTAACTAGGACTTCTGTTATACTAACATCTTTCGTAATAGACTCATCATCTATCACTTTACTTTCTTCTTTCTTGACATCAGGCAGATTTTCATGCGATTTCTGCATCGTGCTTGCTATCTCATCCACCGCTTTAGGCAAGACAACATCCTCTACAACTTCTTTAATCAGATCAACTTTATTATCCTTAATTTCTACTTCATGAGGTGTAACATTCACTTTAACTACATCATCTATTGACTTAGTTTCTTCCTTATAATCAGTACTTTTTAGATTACTATCACATGATGTTTGACAGTCTTTTCTAACACATTGTTCATCACTAGCACTAGATATTGACGCTACACACAATTCCTTCAGCTTGGGTATTTCACTTACACTACTCACTATTTCATTTGGCAATTCAGTATCTTGAACATTATCAACTAGTTTATCTTTAGGATGATTCACTTCGACTTGTATCTCCAGGTTTCTTACGACATCTATATCTTTGATGGGTGTGTCGGGAGTGAGGTTTTCTAGCGTGTGTTGACTGGTGGTGTCTTCGCTGTGACGTTCGAACGAGTGACTGAGAGTGCCTATGGTGTCACGATCTAAGTCATCATCCTCACAAGTTTCATCCTCCTCTTTACCGCCAAAGCCTGCGTCCAGAATGCTCTGGAAATTCGTAATACCAGGCGACTTCACCATACAGGACTGGACAGGGTAATCTTTCTTGCAATCGAGACTAAGATTGTCCCTGGAAGGACTGGCTTGATGGCTGGACTCCGAGCTCGAGGTTTTCTCCGAGTTCAGTATATTATCGAGATTCTTTATAACATCGCTGACGTCCTTGTAGTAGCTGACGTCGTCCTGGCTGCCGGCGATGATGTCCTTGAGCCAGGGGTCCATGGACGCGTCCGAGCGATCTTGCTCCTTCTCCCTGGCCTCCTCAAGGGCGATATTCCCTTGATGGCACTCGAGTACGGCCATCTCATTGTGCGTGAGGTAGATATTTCTGACGTCCTCTAGCGAGCCGTGGAGGTTCGTTAAGCTCTCTGACTTGATCTGTATGGAGAGAGGATCTTTATCAGACATGATGCTACTGGACCGAGAGACTGCTGTGTCCATATCGACGCTCAGGGAATCCTGGACCGTGTGGGGGTAGTCCTCGGAGCTGCTGAAGTCGTGCGACTGACTGACTGACTGTGCGGAGTGCGCTGGCAGGTGGACCATGGCGCGGTGCTCGTCGCGCGTGGGGATGGTGTTGGGCTTGAGGTGTTGCCAGCGCAGCTCGAAGTCGGCCGACAGGCGCGCCGATGTGCTGGCCGACTGGTCGGACGCGTGTGTCCGCGGCGTGGAGTACAGGTGGTGGACAAGTGCGTGCACTTGCGCGGCGGTGGGACGAGACTCGGGGGACGGGTGCCAGCATAGCTGCATCACTTGGTACCTGGAAACAATCACACACGGTTAGTTAACAACAACATTATTTTTTGCTTTTATTCATTTATTTAGTAAAAGAGAATTATCACAATAGGTACCCTTGTGTTTCCTCATTTACAGGAGAACATAGTGTGCATAAAAGTTACAAACAGCTGTTTCTGGCAGCTGCACCTAAAGCATATGATAAGCATAATCTTTGTTAGTAAATGTGTATAGGACTGCCTCCGTGGTCCAGTGGATAGCTTATGCGCTGGGCAAAAGTGTTACTGAGTTTTTCGAATTCTCAGTAGCAGCACAGGGTCTGACAAAGTGCCCAGTAACCGCAACAGGCTCGCCCCATATTACGTGGCGCCTTAAATTTACAGCGAAATAAGGGTGTATGGTTACATTTCCGCCTACCCTTTACAGGATACAGACGTATGTGTATATATATAAATGAATGGTGTACTCACAGATGGTTCCTGTATGGACACGGCAGGTCTGGCAGCGGCGGCGGGTGTCTGCTGGGAGTGGCGCCCCACGCACACACCTCCCATACAAACGTTCCCAGCGACCACACGTCGCTACTCGCCTGGAGGAACAACATACACAACAGTTACAAGGGTCTTCATATCCCGATCAATGTTGGACTGATTTCACTTCTATCTGATACTAATACATAAAGCTGAATTAAAAATATAAATTTGTTTGTGTGCGCGCTAATTTCAGTATTTTAATTTATGTTTAGATATGAGTGGGCATTTATTTATCAATAATATGTATATATTTTCTTGGCTTAAATAACACGATTGTGCCGAAAAATAAACACAAGTAAGAACAATAAGGCATTATTCCGAAACTGAATGATAACAAATTCGAAGTCTTTCATATTGGTTTCACCACCTCTCGATAAGTCTAATTTTACAGTTAAATTCAACATTTGAACGAAATTTGTATGAATTATCTAATATAAGAAACTTATCAAATAGTGTCCGTGTGGTGACGGATTAAGAATACGGAATGTCATCATACCAAATTATCCCATGGGTGTCCAAAGAGCCGACAGAGGGAGCATATTATGCAGAGAACAGCACTGTAAGAGAAGGAAAACTTGATAGAAACCCTATACCAACCCGTTTGGCCAGCGTGGTATAGTAGGCCAATTTCTCCTTTCAAAGGAGAGGCCTAGTCCAGCAGTGGACTGTTAAAGGCTGATGATGATGATCAAATAGTGGTGAAAATTGGCCTAATTTTTTTCCTTTTTTTTTGTAAAATAGCACTATCCTTTACCGACAGACACCTGCAACTCTCTTGCTAAGTACGAGTACATACCGAATAAACAGGCGGGTGTGCCCTGGTCTCAGGCGCGGCGAGGTCCCGCGGCCCAGGAGAGTTATCGGCGTAGCGCCCCAACACTCCGCGGATATGCTCGTCGTGACCGCGGACTAGCACTGCACCGCTCCATACGTTGCTGGGGACAATGGTGGATAAAGTCAGTGGAGTGAAGAGGCAGTCATAGAGAATGTTATGGGAAGATTGACGGCAATAACTTTATGAGGACACAAGGAGAACAAACTGGGGAGGTAAGAGGGCATCCATAAAATTATGCCAAAGATTCATCATACTTTTCTACCCCACTCGGGGTAAGTATCAATGCAAAGACGTGTCCTTATCGAATCCACAGTTACGTTTGTACCCTCTCCATAGTGTGATATAACATATTATGCGGACAGTCCCTAATTACCTGCAAAAACTTATCAATCTACAAAAACCTATTTTGACGCACTCCATCAAATGTTACTTTATGCTACCAAAATCATATCAAAAGACTATTTACTGTTTGTGCTAGTACTGGGCTCTGCAGACCAATTCTCAAATTTTAATACATACATACATACATAGTCTCACGCCTATAACCCCGAAGAGGTAGGCAGAGGTGTATTTCTACACCCACTTTTCGCCAGATATACTTTAGTCCCACGTAATAAGGGGCGAGCCTATTGCCATACCGGGCACATTTCCAGACTCCGTGCTGCTACTGAGAATTTCGTGAGAGAAAAACCCAATAACACTGCCCGACCCAGGAATCGAACCTGGGACCTCCCGATCCCACGCACACATTTACGCCGCAAGACCAACGAGGCAGTCGTATAGGGTTTGATGTCGAGTTTTCCGTCTCTACGCAAAGATGTTATTTGCATCGTGTTATCCCTTAGTCGCCTCTTACGACACCCACGGGAAGATAGGGGGTGGTGACACTTGTATTCTATGCCGTCAACCACACGGCGGCTCGTATTTTAAATGACATTGAAATTATATTTTAAACAAAATGAGATTATATTTTGAATTGACTCAGAATCGGTATTCTGCTAACCTAATGTCACTATCTTATAATTTAAAATCAACATGTTTTGACACTTGTTTCAATTTACGATCTAGTTACAATTTCATTAAAGTATCAGTTAATTTAGGAGAATACCATTTGTGGCGTAAGTATGACACTGACATTACATCGAAACTGTGTATGTATTTTGAACAAATTTATTTAGGAGAATTGGGCCTCTGGTTTCTATCGAAGACAAAGTCTATGTCTATCTCTTGCAGATTATTTCGAAGTATCAGAACTGCCTCCTAGGACTAAGAACTATTTACCTCTGCAATACATTCCGGCAGTCTTACCACTACCGTTTAAACATACATAGTAATACGTCTATTATAAACAGTAGTTAGTAGGTAGTGTACAATGACCGTCCACTATCTATTGTAATAATTGCCACATCCGCGTATCGGAACTGCGATGATATAACACGTTTCAAGGACACAAGCATTACCAATATAAAATACAATAGACGTAAATTGGTGTACATGGTTGTAAATACACATTATATTTATTAAACCCAACTATAACAAAATCTTACTTATTTCTAGCTTCCTATATTCGCAGTATAAGTAAAGATAGCCTAGTGGAGAGACCAACAGACTGCTATGAAGAAGGTATCAAGTTCGAATCCACGGCGCGCATTACTGACTTTTCGGAGTTATATGCGTATTGGATTGTTAATTATCGCTTGTGCCGTGCCTCCGAGATCTTTATCAGTCCTTATGAGGTTTGAGGATTCTCTTTAATATACTGTCACTGGTCTAAGTCATGGAATATCGCTATCTCTTTAGGCTACGATGGCCAAACCCATTTTTAAATGTATTAAAATTAAATTATCAGAATTCATATGGATCTGGCATACGCATTCGACACGTCACGTGGTCGATAAAGAACGAAAGGCTTCATATGATACTATGGCAACTAAACGAAATCGATATAAAAAATGAACAGCGAATGATACTTGTCTAGTCCCTCTGGACAGACTATCGTTATCGGTATCGTTGTATACATAGATATAGACAGTCGTTCATTATCTGTATATCTTGGGCCGGTTTCCCCCCAGGTACTGTTGTAGGTCCTGTCCTGTCTGTGATACTTGTGTGTTGTGTACTGACCCATAGATGTATCCCCTGGAGTGCAGGTGTGCGAGCGCACACGTGACGTCACACATGACGCGGAGAGGCACGCCGATGTCGTTCAGTATCGCCATCTTAGGCCGGTTCACCACAAGGTACTGTTGTAGATCCTGTAATATAGACACAACATTTGTTGTTATATACACTTTTTTACATCATCCTTAATATTTCTTCAGTATTTCTAAGGTACACACTTAATAATTTATAAATATTAAATGTCATAATGATAGTTTAAGCTAAAACAAAGAATTTACAATTGAAAACTCAGCTATAACACAACGTAATACGACATATAAAATATCCTCATACAAAATTTTGCATATCCGCATAATATGTTAACGACCAATATGCTTCGTCTGACAGAGTTTCCAGTCTATGAGTTTAATATATGTACATATGTGCAAATTCAAACTGAGCTCTTTGAAAGAAGTAGGTACTGGCAAGATTTAAAATAATCGCCATTTTCACAATAGGTACAGCCTTCTCTTTGCCACGAAACTCACCATAGAACAGAGCTCAAACAGTAGTATCCAAGGTTCCTCCTGCAGACACTTGGCGAGGAAAGCCAGCACGTTTTCATGACGTATGTCTCTGAACAACCGTGCCTCGTCCAGGAAGCGAGCCTTCTCCTCCAGGCTCGCCGTCTGGCTCAGGATCTTCACCGCCACCGGGGTGGTGCTGCCTGAGTCTTCGATTTCACCTTCCACTACCTGTGACAAGATAGAATTGTGCATAAGATCATTGTTGGGGCAAGTGTTTTTCGAATTCTCAGTAGCAGCACGAATTCTGGTAATGTACCCGGTAACGGCAACAGGCTGACCCCTATGTGGGACCTAAAAATTCATAATATGGAAAAATGTAATATTGAGGCATATAGATTCAAAAGCAGCTAAGTGACTTCATATCGAAATAGCAGGAAATGAAAAAAACGTTTTAGTAGGTATTTTTACATTTGTAATGACTTTGGATGTAGGGCTTGTGATGTATAATAATAATAGGTTTTGGTTGTCTTTTTCTATGGTTGCTATCTAATAAGCTTAAAAATATCAAAAAGTCGTATCACTTAGCTGTTTTTTAATATGATAAAGGGCACTTAGCTGTATTTGATCCTAAATTCAATTTTTGAATGTAATTTTAAGGGCCTTAGCCGGGTTTGTTTCTTGTTATAAATTTATGAAGAGATGATACTAAAAGAACACTAGATGGCTCCATATTTAGTTCATTTTTTTGAAAATGTGGCACTTAGCTGCTTTTGATTCTATATGTCTCTATTACTCCTCTGTCTACTCCTTCGGGGATACAAGTTTATAAATAATTGAAAATATTGATAAGATACAGGGATATACAGGATGAATGATGAAAAGGTAAGATAGGCGTAGAAGCAAGTTTGTTTGAAGATGCCCTTAATAAAAATATCATTGAAAGTGGGGGCAACAGCTAGAAATTCAATCGCATAATTATTTGAAAATAAAGACGAGATACTTTCCTTTTAGCCCGAAGTTTCGGCATGAGACAGCATGACTGTACCGTCATTCAGGAATTTCATATTTATTCGATATATTATATGTATAGATAATAACTCGTGTTAACATTGTATCACAATCTTAACACGAGAAACACATGTTTCAGCTCGCACACTCATTGTCCACCTACCTACATTTCTGATGATATGAGTCTAATGCGACCACGTATATCTGAGATGATTCGTCTCAAGTATTATTGGATATTTTCCTACTTATATTTGGGTTTCTGTCGCATTAATCTAATGTTACAGTTTCCCTGTCGCTTGCATCGTATATGATTCAAAACAGATGATTTTCTATTATCTCTCTCGTTATGAGCTCGATCTGCCAGCGACCACAGTTTCAGTAAAGCATCGGCAACGTCGCGGAATAGTGAAAGCGACGATATTTATGTTGAAATGTAACTTTAAAACTACTTTTTTATACTTTAGTCTGTTCAAGATACGAAGAAATAAAATGTAAACAAACCATAAAATGGTTCTCTTAATGTCGCCTTCGCAACAAAAGTAGATTTAAGTTAAATACTCCTAGCGAAAGACTCAGTTAGTTTTAAAAAAATACGCCTGTTCCTTCAATTCATAAATGGTACAGCATATTTATTATTTTCCCTATATTGTTCATATTATTAAAACGAATATTTTTTTTAATGTATTAGTTATGTTAATAAACTATTTTACATGATAAAGAACCTAAAAAGCCAATGATTACACCCAAAGTAACCATTTCGCATGACAGGGGGCCATTTTTAATTAGGTCGGGTTATCCTGATCGGTTATCGTGCTAACTTATTAAGTTTGAAAATCATTGGTTTCTTTGTTTACCTTTTATTTTTTCGTATCTTGAACAGACTATAGGTATATACTTCTTTTTGAAGCTTCATCAGCCAAAAATGGCAAAAAGCGGAACCCTTATAGATTTGCCATGTCTATCTGACTCTTTTTTTATTAGCTAAATCGTTCACCTTTCCCGTCTCATAGTGAGAAGCATGCATACAAGGCTGATGATGATGAATAAGATATCAAAACACTTTGAGATACAAATGTACTGTATTACTTTATACTTTCAGAGTCTTAAAATAACATACTTTGCTACGTAGTTCTGATGCGATAGATATTATTCAACAGTTATAGTAGCAGAGTGACTCACAATCTGATAAGCAATAAAATACGTACATTATAGTTTAATTCAATTTAAATATTTGCCATTGAAGCGAACTGTAGTGTAGTTACTAGCTATTTGTACTACTATTGAATATTTGCATTTTGTTTAGAATCTAGTCAACAAATATGATCTAAACAAATGGCTATGTTTCTAGGAAGATACTACATATAATACAAAGACCCCTGCCGGGTCTGTCTTTTTTTTTATAGACTCACGCCTGTATCCCTGAAGGGGTAGGCAGAGGTGTGATATTACACCCACATTTCGCCATGAACTTTTAGGTTCTCCGTAATAAGGGGCGGGCTTATTGCCGTTACCGGGCACATCACCAGACTCCGTGCTGCTACTGAGAATTCGGAAAAACCCAGTAACACTTTGGCCCGACCCGGGAAACGAACCCGGGACCTCCGATCAGCAGTCGCATACGCTATTCACTGGACCACGGAGGCAGTCGCGTCTATCTATAATCTTAAAAACTAGGTATTGTTTTACACACAATTCTTACTAATATACAGAATAATTCATGACAAAGACGTATATTAAGTAAGTTTTTGTGCATATTGCTCGTAACTGCACGGTTGACGTAGTGGTTTAAGCGGCCGCCTCGCCGCTAGACACTGCGCCGAGTGTCGTGGGTTCGATTCCCACACGAGACAACACTTTGTGTGGCAGAAGAGTCATGAAAGTAGAATAAATGCTGTAGACATGAGAGCACTGAGAAGTATGTGTGGTGTGTCCTTGACTGACAGAGTAAAGAGTTGTGTGATAAGAGTGTTGTGGGATAAAAGAAGATGTAGTGACAAGCATTGAGAAATGTATGCTAAGATGGTTTGGGCACGTGGAGAGGATGGATGACCAAAGATTGACCAAGCAGATATACAAGGCAAGTGTGAATGGGACAGGACGAAGTAGAAGACCTAGGCGGACGTTCCCTGACCAGATTGGAGACATCCAAAAATCCGGACAGGTTAGAAGTACCTTGAACAGAAGAGCATGCATGAGGAATCCGATGGGAGTGAATGAAGCAAGAGAGATATGTCAGGATCGTTGCAAATGGCGTTTCGTAGTCTCTGCCTACCCCTCTGGGAAATAGGCGTGAGTCTATGTATGTATGTATGACACGCACGGCATGAAATGGGGTGAACACTTCGTATTCTTGACCACACGGAAAACACAGTTTTACCACAAAACGTGGGTTAATAATAAGTTTTTAGTTGTATGTTTTTTTTGTGTTTCTATAGGTACTTACTCTTCCGAACCAGCCCCTGCCAATTTCTCTGAGGTACTGCAACCGTTCGCGGGGGAAATCATCGTCGCCTGTAACCAAACATGTACACGTTATATATTAATGAAAGAACAAGCTACTTATTTTACCTGACCCACAGTATGTTAGCATAGGAATGGCCAGTTTTATAACATATTTATTCAGATATACTAGTAATGTTTTAGTCCTTTGTCCACCATATTCTTTCTTATTTTGGCCACATAGTATATAGAGGCGGCAAAAAACTTACAAAACTGATTGTGTGTGATGCCAAAGGCAAGATCGTACGGTCGTTCACTAAAGAGGGACCGATCAAATAAGACTCGTCGTCCTAAAAATAGGCTTGTGTCCTAAAATGTAATTAGCGATTGATTCGTTCCTTTATTAGATGTTAAATTGAAATACCTGATTATTTCCTTTAAAAAAAACGATCAGCAACATTACTAATTACGGCTTTTTAAAAACCTTTTTAAATTTAACACGAAGACGCTGTAAACCATCATGGCAGTTGAGTGATATCACAAAGTACAAAACAAACCGTGAATGAAGTCTGGTCTGATGTATAGTCCGTTCACAGTTATTTTACCTCTAGCTGTTAGATTGGCCAACCTGGTCAGCGTCCTGGGCGTTGTGTTGCTATATTTGTTATATAATACTCCCATTTTAAATATACATTATTGCTAAAATGTACTTATTTTTTTATTGCCTAAGCGATCGTATTAACCCTTAGCCACCTGACGTGTTTTTCAGTTACACTACCACCTGACGTCGGTCGCTTGCGTATTTACTATGTTTAATTATGTTTTATTTATATATTATTTTAAATGAAAGTCAAATATATATTTTTATTATATTTGTTTATTAGTTTTAAGTTTTTAAACAATGATAAGTTTTTATTTACTTATATTAAATCAACACATAAAATAAACATATGAAATTTTAGAAAAAATAAGGAACTTTGGATATATGAGATCTGAATAGGAATTTTAATTACTACATATTATAATAAACCTATTTACTATCAGTCGAACATATTATCTTAAGTTTAAAATTATTTTTGGCTTAATCAAGGCACAATTATTATAAAATCACAAAATATAAAGTTTTACAAGTTGCGGCGACAATCAAGGCACATTTTTTGGCTACATTCAATGCAAATTGGATTTTTACATACGAAACACATATTAGCTGTTTTACGCTTCTTCTTAGGGTCGCATGTTGAACAAGTCTTCCTTTTTTCAAATTTTTCAGGATTGTCAGATGATGATGTGCTGGCCGTTTGTTCTATTTTTAGGATTCGACGAAAATAACAGAACAACCTGACGTCGGTCACTCAGACCGCACACAAAATATAATTACCTATAATTCACAACTGCGCGCACGTCTGGAGCTGCCGAGCGCGTGGCGCGGAGGGGAAAAAGTACAAGGACGCACGGTTGCATCACGCGCATAGCAACAGATTTATTTTGAAAATAAAATCGCACGAGTCTCTGAGACCGACGTCAGGTGGTTAAGGGTTAAATATTTGGAAGTAATGTTTGTAACAAAACCTCTTGATATTGGCATGGCTATATGCATGTACATTTATTTTCTTACGAAATAACTAATTTCCTATGAAGATAAGTAGTTATAATAAAAATGTTGTCTATTTCATATATAAAGGTAAACGCATCATAATTACGCCAACGTGAGGTTCTAATTATCAAATACAAAAACTGTAAATTTAATTTTCATATTTATTTTGAATAAGAATGATGTGGGTGTCATATTACACCTCTGCCTACCCCTGCATGGAAACAGGCGTGAGTCTATAAGAATGATCCATGTGGACTGCCAATGTTATGATGATTCGTAACTGCTGTCATATTCTGTATCAGACTCAGAATTTAATTCTATTATGAACCTGTCCATTTCAGCATCCGTAGACCAATCTGTTTCACGAAGCTTGTCTTCAATGTGGCGCTCATGTTTGCATTGTTTTTGTCAGTCTTCTGCAGTGATAGATTGAAAAGCTTCTTCTGCTAAATTCACAATGTTGGTTGCCTCTTGTCCTATTGCTTGTGACTCGCCTTTTAATGAGACTCCACATAAGTTCAATTGCGTTTAGCTCGCAGTGGTATGGCGGTAATCTAACCACTTTGCGGCCATGAGCTTCAAGCATTTGAATTTTTGAAGCATTTCCACTAATATTGGGTAAAATGTTATGCACGGGTAACCCTATTTTACTTTCCTGTCATCACAGAGTACAATTCCAACATAAAGAAAATAAACACCGACATCTGTCAGAGGTAAAATAACTGTGAACGGACTGTACTCACTTTTATTTTGTTATATTCGATTTGACAGGTAGAAAGTTTGACGTTTTAGTTGTATTTACTAGTAAAACGTCAACAACTGTTCGAGGTTGCTCTCTGATTGGTGTTCACTGTCACAAGAATAAATACATTATTTTCGGTTTTAGAATCCTAAAAACAACATTAATCTTACCTTTTCATAAAAAATAATAAACCTTATTGACATCTTAAAATCATTATGAATCTATAGATAATCAAACCGATTTATTCCTAGTGGACACAAGCCTATTCTACATAGTCGTGGGAGACGCACTAGACAGGAACTAACGGAGGCAGATAATCCGCTCCAGATGCAACCCCGATGCTGACCACGATCCTCAGACATGAGGGACTGACTCCGGAGAGAGTAATATTAGTAGCGGTACCGTGTATCCCGATCTAGAACCTTAAATTCTGACTTATCAAATCGGACCTGACAACAATATTTATTACTTTTTTTTTTAAAGACAACTCCCGCACTAGGAAGAAATTTGACACAAAGAAACACCCAGACTCGAGACAACAATTTGTGGATCACATAAAGTGTTGTCTAATGTGGGAATCGAACCCACGACACGCGGCGCAATGTCAGGCGGCGAGGCGATCGCTTAAACCACTACGCCAACCGTGCAGCCAGCAATACTATTGGCCAGGTCCGACTTGGACGGTCGACTAATCGAAACCCCTTCAAATCCTCTTCAACTTCCCTTTTTGCTCCTGCAAGATGTGATAATAGAATCTGTCGACTATAGGGTATATTACCCACACTGTCGGGTGATTGTTGGTGATAAAAGCGTAAATACACGAAACCTAGAGCGGAGCTCGACGCGTTATCTCTGCGATTATATATGAAAGCAACTTTCTTTGCGCCCGCATTACATTTGCATATTTCACAAGTATTGTGTACTCTGTAATGAGATTACAATAAACATGTAGAAAGCCATCGCCGTGGTCGCAGTTTTAGCGTTTTATTATTATAATTGTACGTTAATTGAATGCGCTTTACACGCCCCCATGTCTGCATGTTTTTGCAGCTATTCGTCCCGGTAGAGTATACAAATAGTATTTTTCTTCTCTATAGGGAAAAATACACTAATAATACGTGTTGTTTTAGGTACCTACAATAGCGAGCTTAACTCAACAGTGAGGTCTCTACCAGCAAACCTTTAAGACAACGCGCAACGTACATTCTATATTAGTCTAACCGACTTTTAAGTACCCTCTTTGAAACAATATGCTAATTTAAAGTAATCTTTTGAAGTATACGTAACCTAAAGATGTTGATAGATTTGAGCATACACTTGTAGCAGAACATCGAAAGAACATTAAATATGTCGAACTGAAGAACGAACCGTGCCAAACATAAACATAGTCACGAACATTTTATTATCTTCTAGCGATATCAGAGCAAATTTACTGCCCTTTCGCTAGAATGCTCGTCAGAATGGTCGATAGAAATGATAGAATGCTCACTTAAACGCGCTCGTTGGTTTTCTGTAATACTAGAGCATTTTGTCCGTGTGGTGACGGATTAAGAATACGGAATGTCACCACCCCATATCATCCCATGGGATTCGTAAGAGCCGACAGAGGGCGCATATTACGCAGAGAACAGCACTATAAGAGAAGGAAAACTTGATACACACCCTATACCAACCCGTTTGGCCAACGTGGTATAGTAGGTCAATTCCTCCTTTCAAAGGAGAGGCCTAGTCCAGCAGTGGATTGTTAAAGGCTGATGATGAGAGCATTTTTTATTTAACCTTTCCTGCCCGATGCCGTGGGAATTTTGAAATATCCTTTCTTAGTGCACCCAAGGACCTAAACACGTAGAGCCCAAGGAACATACATGTGAAATTCCTGCTTCTTGAGCTCGTTTGGCTGTGGCTTGTCTGTCAGTCAGTCAGCAACGCAAGAATTTTATACAGGTTGTCACAAGACCCATCACCGAGCCGAAGTCTACTCGTTTTGGACATCATGCCAAGTCATACTAAGCAAAAATAAAACTTGGGAAATGATGTTTTTTTTTTCAAATAATCACATTTTTTAAGCCGCAATTAAAATTGTGCGAGTACAATTATCGAAATAGCTACTTATGCATGGGTGCATAGGACATCCATAGAACAGGTTGGCATGGTAATTGCATGAATTTTGTACCTAATTACAAAAAAATCCATAGTAACTTTGAGCCTCAATATCTCCTGAACCAGTAATTTCCCTGGTATGGTGCCGAAGTAACAAATATTCGTAATCAGTGGTATAATACGGGGTTTCAGTTTTCGTTAAAGGTCTTTTTACACCCTGTATATAAGGCAGCGATAGCCCAGTGGAGAGACCGACAGACTGCTACGCAGAGGGTCCGGGTTCGAAACCACGGCACGCACCAATGACTTTTCGGAGTTATGTGCGTATTAAATTGTTAATTATCGCTTGCTGAACGGTTAAGGAAAACATCGTGAGGAAACCTGCATGTCTGAGAGTTCTCCATAATGTTCTTGAAAGACATGTGAAGTCTGCCAACGCGCACTTGGCCAGCGTGGTGGACTATGGCCTTACCCTTCTCATAGTGAGAAGAGGCCCGTGCCCAGCAGTGGGACAGTATAAAGGGCTGTTGATGATGATGATGATATACAGATAACATTCGCAAGAATGCTCATTACAAGCGAATATTCAAGTGTATCGCCACCATCACATTGACAGTCATTGGTCATGGGAACCTCGCGACCCTCGACCGAACATAATGGACGGTCACTCTATGGAAACAAACCCACTGCAAACCGCCTCGCAAACGAAAACACATCTAATTTGCAACGACATTAGATTCAAATTAAGATAAACGACGCTGAGCTAGCTGTTTCAATGAGCTGAGTACGCACGGATTACGGTATTCAGTCCCCAATATTATAGGATTTATTTTTTAATGAAATCTTTGCTTTATTGTGAATTAGTTTTATATACAGATTAAATACAATGAAATAAACTTCGTGTGGTGACAGATTAAGAATACGGATTGTCACCACCCCATATCATCCCATGGGTGTCGTAAGAGCCAACAGAGGGAGCATATTATGCAGAGAACACCACTGTAAGAGAAAGAAAATTTGATACAAACCCTATACCAACCCGTTTGGCCAGCGTGGTATAGTAGGCCAATTCCTCCTTTCAAAGGAGAGGCCTAGTCCAGCAGTGGACTGTTGAAGGCTGATGATGAAGTAAAGGGGATATTATATTTTTATTCGTGGAACTTTCTGGTTATGGGACTTCTACGTACTGCAGAACGATTTTAGACAATGATATTACAAGAAAAACGTAGATACGTTATGTACCTCTAACTCCATATTTTATTTTATTTTATTTTATTTTCGGTTGACAAGACGTGTCAGTTTCACTTTGACGCCGGCTCGCGACGTCACACACACATATGTCAGACTTGCCAACTGACTTATGTTTAGTGTCCTGCTTTTGGTATGCCTATAACATATCTGCTTCTTTTTACTTGTGTAACATCATTGATATTAGACATCTCAATTCTTCTTTCGAATTGCTCAACATCCGCGGCACTGATTGGCGCTCCGAAGTCTACGATGATCAGACCTTGAAGCAGGCTAACCATTGCGCCAAACAGTGACCTGCTTAGATTTATGATTCGGTGGCATCAACGTGAAACAAAGTGTACAATCAAACAAGTCAGCGCTGGACCAGTATGTAAAAAAAAAATCCCTTGGCTCGCTCATAGAGTCGCGGCACACTAGAAACTGGTTTTGTATACGAGTATCAATGAGCGTGTAAAGTAGCACTGGAAGCGACGATGTCTTGCTGAGCGATTCTTGCCCTTATGGTGGTCTAGCGGGAAGTTGTTCGACTGTACTCCTAACCTGTAACATTTTGTTATTTTTGTTGGCTTTAAAACCAACAAAATGTTACAGGTTTAGTTAGCTTAAATAATTATGTTGTTGATACTGCTTCGTTCAGGACCTAAGATTGTTTTTATTTTTACTAATATACTATTAAATACCTAATATTCTACCACAACGACAGCGATTTATGTTAGTTGGACTACAAGACACCTTCACAAAAATGTCTATTTTGTACAAAGAGGCGAAGCTAGTTGGGTTTGGAATCATTTTTAGAATCCTAGACAGAGAGAAAAACATCAACTTATGCCTCTTTCACGCGTTTTTAAGCCATAATTATATGACAGCTTTCAAGGGAATGAGCCCCTATTTTTATGCCTACAGCTTAATTATAGTCGTTCTGCCGCCATTTGTGGCAAAAGTAATTTAAATAAGCTATATCAGTATAAACACTGATTATTATTGGGTGCGCCTTGACTCAGTTCCGCCCAAATACGGCCTGTCATGCCAAATAGACTTAGGAACCCAATTACATAATTGTATCACCGTCCAATTTGCGGTTTAACTAAGGAATCGGCTACCGCATTGTCTGTCTTTGTTTCACGTCCTAGTATTTGTACTTAGAAATTGTTATTACGAAATATGTAATTATCCGTGTGGTGACGGATTAAGAATATGGAATGTCACCACCCCATATCATCCTATGGGTGTCGTAAGAGCCGACAGAGGGAGCATATTATGCAGAGAACAGCACTGTAAGAGAAGGAAAACTTGATGCAAGCCCTATACCAACCCGTTTGTCCAGCGTGGTATAGTAGGCCAGTTCCTCCTTTCAAAAAGGAGAGGCCTAGTCCAGCAGTGGACTGTTAAAGGCTGATGATGATGAAATATGTAATTGAATCTTGCTGGTGAAGTTCTGGCCGCCCACAAAATCATTTGTTACGGATATCCGATGAGCTGAAAGACTCAATACCCTGTCCTGTCTCTGTTTTATGAGGACAAAGTCATGTCTGTGAGGAATGGACATGCTTAGCTATTAAATGAGATCCTGAGCCGTACCGATAAAAACGTAAATAACCTTCATCATGTCGTCATCACAGAACACACACAATTACATGCTCATTATTAATATTTCAGTATATTTGGAACGAGCCAAGTCAGAGGTCCAACAAAACGTACAGAATCGTACAGAAATTAGTTAGAACAAAAATATTCGGTCGCGATTTAAGCAGTCGCATTAGTACTGGATATATTCTACATCTCTAGAGATGTAGAGCAACGGAAGACGAAGAGAGATCGGACGGTCGCTGTGTTCTTCGCTGACTTGCCTTGTTCTCGCTGGCCTGGTACGCCGCCGCGTTGTTGTTGTCATTGATTGGTTCCAAAAAGCCAGGAATCATTACAATGATAATAATAATATTCTACTACATTCACACAACACCATCTAGTCAGTCCCAAACTAAGCAGAGCTTGTACAGTCAACAGCAAAAGTAGATGATCAAAATCAGAAATTCAATACTAATGAACGGAGTTCGCGTCAGAACTGTGTGGCGTCGAAGTGATTCAAAAGTATGTGATTGTAAATTATACCAATAATTAACTACTAGTACAGCTGCCATAAATTCGTGATCAGTTTTGACTCCAAAAGTTATAAACTCAATTCGCATCAGAACTAAGAAGTGAAGAAAAATTTCAAAACTAGTGAACAGTTAAAATCAAATATAAATGATGAAACTGAGGCCACGTAATCATGAGGCAAATAATTTATTCATACTTATTTTTGAAGTAACCCAGTAATTTAATTTGTTATGTTTTACGGAAAAGCAGATGAATTGCTACCGGGCACATCACCAGACTCCGTGCTGCTACTGAGAGTTTGGAAAAAACCCAGTAACACTTTTGCCCGACCCGGGAATCTAACCCGAGACTTCCGATCAGCAGACGCATACGCTATCCACCGGACCACGGAGGCAGTCACTGGTCCAAAGAGGCAGTCTTTGTATATTCAATATAATTTTACCAAATTTCATCTCTCATGTATTTTCTTTTTTGTAACTTCTGTCAAATGTTCAAAAGTAACTGATGTGATACAAAACCATAATTCAATAAATATTACTATCTTTGCATGTTTGTGCATTTATGTCAATGTTCAAAAGTAACTGATGTGATACAAAACCATAATTCAATAAATATTACTATCTTTGCATGTTTGTGTATTTATGTCAATGTTCAAAAGTAGCTGATGCGATACAAAATTATAACTGTCACAGTACACAGTGTATCTGTCTGTCACAGACTAATGCCACAGTATAAAGATATTATTACACTGTGCTAATGCTATGCCTTGCGTTTTGTTTCTTTTTTTATGTTGTACTTTTTCTGTGTCTGTGACAAATAGTTTTTCTATAGGTATGTATAAAAACCGGAAGGTAGATTGATAATTTTATCTTAAGTGCATTATTTATATTTACTTCGCGCTTTTGTCACACTGTTAGCAAGAGTTCCAAAGAAATATAACCTTATTAGTCCAACCTCTCTGAAGAGTTCTGTTGGAATAGTGCAAAAATCCAAGTATCGAAACTCTTTAATGTCAATCTGTAATTCGGATGTCATGTACAATAATATAAATTTGCATTTCGAATACAATATTGATGAATTTTACTGATCACGAATATATGGCAGCTGTACTAGTAGCAAATGATTGGTATAATTTACAATCACATACTTTTGATTTACTTTGACGCCACATAGTTCTGACGCGAACTCCGTTCATTAATATTTGATTTCTGATTTTGATCATCTACTTTTGCTGTTGACTGTACTATGGGCACATGAGTAGATAAACGGAACAGAGACACAGCTTCATACAACAGCGCGAATCGGTTGCACTACTACGAGCACGCGGCTTATGTGTGCGTGACCACTGGCCGCTTGTCGTGTACGCGGCGAGAGTGGAAAGAACCGGTTTACGTAGGCACAGGCAGTTGACAATCTTAGGGTTATTACGAAGCACTTTGTTTGTTTTGTACGTTGCAAGTTTTAATATTTTAATGTAAAAAAGTGGTGTTTTATTATAAATAATGGTTGTTTATTGTACTGTGTGTATGAATAATACTACCTTGATGAAATAATTAAATCATTATAAAGATTCTAACAATGGTAACGTACAATTGAGTTTTTTAATTAGGTATAACTCCTGATAATTTTGTCGCATTTGTTGAATTGCTCGAGCAAAAGTTTCGCGAATATTTCGATCTTGAAATAAATATTGTTAATGTTGGCAACGAAATACTTAACTCATTAGTTGTGAAATTGTGTAAAAGCAATTAATGTTTACAAAACCAATGACTATCAGAAAGTGATCAGCCATCGATAGGGATTACAAAAAACAGGTGCATGCTATTTTCGACCTTATTGACGTAACTCAGAATTTATAATTTTAATAACGTATCAATGTCAGAAAGCAAGAAAATACCAAAAAAAAGTCTGTCACGAATTGTCAATAAGGTCGAAAATCGCATGCACCTGTTTTTTGTAAGCCCTATAGATGGTTGATCATTTTATAGTCATTTGTTTTGTAGACGTTAATTTGTCTTACACAATTTCTTTATAAACTTATTTTAGATACCTATCCCCGTGGTAAAACTAGTGCCCATTATAGCTAAAGGAGATTCCTATGTTTATTAGCAAAATAGATCATATTACCAGAAAATATTCAACACTATTAGTGTTATCGTTGGGAATGTCAAATAAATTACGTCGTCACGTCGTGTCCTTGGTAACAAATGTATATTTTTATTCAGTGCTTTTAAAAGTTTCAGGTGCATGCCTTTTTAGGTTCCACTCGCTATTTTATTTAAAACTGTACTTCTGCCGTATAGCGAATTCGTCGCCGCGTCGAGTCCAAGAATCTGCCCAATCCACGAATCTGTCGAGTTGGGAATCTGCCAAATCACGAATCTGTCCAATCCAGAATCTGTCGTATACCGAACAAGCGATTTGTCTTAACCTATTGAGACAACCCTACCAAAATAGGTAACAAAGGAGATGTACCATTTGGCCATTCATTATGGGCCTGGCACGGCCAAACACGACACCATGTGTGTTTTGAAGATAAATGACTACTCTATTAACCTGTGTAATTTCTTTTTAAATAACTTTTGGTGGAAATAAGATACGAGATATTTGAAATGGAAATTATTCCACAACTAAATATACCTCAAAATTGAATTTTAACATTAATATAATACCTAGATGTAAATAACGTTATGTCTTTGCGTCATAAAGAACGAAAACTACATAAAGAGTGGCCAATAATAATGAATAATCACCTATGTACTAGGGAGCCTCGTACTATGTATACTCGTCCAAAAAAACTAACCACAATCACAAACACCGCTGCATTCTTAGCATGGCTAGAATGTACTGATCATTATTATTGAATTTATATTCAATTTCATTACATTAAAACCGTTCGAAAACACCAATAAATCAAAGCAAAATATTCACAATGCGCAGTAGCAACACGAATGACATAACAGATAAAAAATGTGTTGCAAATGGTTTGAAAAAATATTTCTACTATCGATTAAAAAACAAAACGATTTTTACCGATTAATAATTATGGAATATATAATAAATTATATATTTCTTGATTCTTTTTACAAATATACTTATAAAGTAAATAAAATATATTGTTTTCTAATATAATAATAAAAATATTATTTCCTTAAAACAATTTCTGCCTACCATACTTCATTTTATTTTTAATGCTGGCAACTTAAGACATTCATCCGCTATTACCATAGCCTATTCAAAATAATAATCTTTAAAAACTAAATTCTTTCACCGAAGCTCTATCAAGAAACGAAAACGATGTATAAATTTTAAAAATTCTATGTTTAATTTCAACGATTCACAACTTTCTGGCCGCTACAGGCCGTATTTGGTATTTCTCCTTTACAAGCTCTTAAGAAGCTGTCTCTCTGTTCGGTTTATTTACTCATGTGCTATGGGTACTAGACAAATGACATTTTTTTTTTCGTAAATACATTCATATTATACATAGAAACACCCAGACCAAACATCCATGTTCACGCACACAAATGTTTGACTTGAGCGGGAATCGAACCCGCAACCTTCGGCGTGGCAGTCGCTTACACTACCGCTGCGCCAACCGATCGTCGATAATGATGATAAATACTAAATTACTAACCGAACCAGTCAGCGCAATGCTCTAGAGGATCCGCAACCCTAATGCCGGTGGGCAACGGCTCAAATTCCACCACCGACTCCCTGCTGAGCCTGTTCCTCTCCTCGTTTTCACTCGCGATGTAGACCGCCGCGTTGTTGTTCGCGATGTTCTGCATCTCCCGCAGCGAGATGGGCCCGTTGTTGTTGTCCTCGGAGACGTTGTTGTTGACCGGCTCCGAGAAGCCAGAGTCGGGAGGGTGCGCCCGACGCCCATCGTGCAGGTGTGTCGCACTCGCCGTGAACAACTGCGAATGTTATAGAACGTTGTAGCTTTTAATCTCATTGGCGTGCTATAGGAGGTTGTGCTTAGGTTCAGCAGTGGTCTGATACAGGTGGTGATGATAGCTTGGAAGGCCTAGAAGTCGGCGGAGATGAGCTAGACTCCTTCAAAAAGGATTAGTCTCAAGAGGGAAAAGATAAGGATTTAGGGAAGAAGATTGCGGAGGCCTTTGCCCTGGCCCAGTGGGGTGTCACAGGCTCTTAAAAAGTTGCTTTGAAGAGATTTTTAGGTAGATTGATGCTGCGATGTATTGAATCCAGTATTGTAAACACAGCGACAAATCAAGCTGTACGACGATTACAGATTACAGTTGCAGTGCGATTTTAAACCTTATTTCCTACCCCATAAGAATGGTACAAGGTCAGTGTCTAACTTGACGAGTTCGTTTTATTACAAACGTGGTAATTTGGTTACTAAATAGATTTGTGTTTGTAACAGTCAATCTTTGTAAGTTACCTCTAAAACGATGTAATCTTTTTTAAGTTAGATATGATGAAATAGTCATGCATGGACAGATTCGACCAACCCAGGATATTCCGTGACAATGGCAGGTGTGCCTCATGACAACAAGGAGCTAATAGTAGGTGTTTTATCTTTTGTTAACCACGTAGCCCATCACGTACATAAATATATTTGTTTAAAGGTTAAGATAACTTTACAAAGTCCTAATTAAAACAATAAATATAAAGTCCGAGGTCCCTTCCTAAGGTTAGGGGATTAAACTTAGGGTTCCTATAAAGACAACACACATTAATCTACGGTGCTAATTATCTAAGTTGGCGGGTCTGGTATAACAGTAAGGGGATGAAAGGCAATGTACGAAAGTGAAAGTGACGTGAAATGGTGCTGCTGACAATTTACGAAAATATCGTTAGGTGTGTATGTGGTTTTTCGTGAAATCTTGCAAAAGGAATGAAAATCAAAAAATGGTGAATAATGTGATGTAACATGGCTACGAAAAATAAAAACAAAGTCTGATGAAGAAATAAACTGATGTAGTTGTTGAACACAACTATGTGACTACAAATAGAGAAAATGTTGAATAGAATACAAACAATGTGCAAAACATCAAGGAAATAGTTTCTATAAAAGATGATGAAGCTATAAAATGGGAAATGGTCACATACGAAACAGGGACTGGCAGAGGAACATGTACCCAAAAATTATCTACTATAGAACTTGAAATATTTACTGTTTTAAGATCTATGGTAGTTATAAGATGGACAAGGACACATAATTCCTCTACCACACACAACATAGCCAACTAAACAACACATGAGTACGTTACAAATGTACCTGATTGTCCGCTCCTTCGTTCGGCTGGCGACAACAGAAAACAAAGCGTCAGACACACGATACACACACACATACACATATATACGGTTAGTGTATAAAGAGCTAAGTGGGTGTGATATTGAACAGCAAAACACAAACCCGCCAGAAGTGGGATGGCGGGGGAAACACAACACTATTCACAATATGTGACAGTATTCGCACTCGATGTAATGTGTGTGCAAACTGAAACAAGTTCATGATTCATATATGCGAAGGTTCTGTGTCTAGGGCGTCAACTGTTATATTGTATTGTTGTGTTTGATATAGAATTTTCAAAAACAAATATGTAATCTAGAATAGTGCCTTTTTAAATGTATGTGGAAATAAGCAGGGTTAGGCTCTGCGTCTAGGCCAAATATTTGCTTAGTTCTATAATATCTATTTGAAAATTATTTCAAGACATTGATAATTAAATGTTAGTGAAGCCTGTAAGAAGTTCCCCGAAATTATACTTTTTTCGTACAGTCTACTAACTTGCTAGTAATACAGGGTTGTGTAGCGTGCCGCAAATATATTTACACAAACACACTACGTTGTTATGTCCACAAATTTAGAACAAAAATTAACGGTCTGGTGAATTTCAATAGCAGCGAGCACCTAGTCACTGGTCTAATTTTATATTAAGTATAACTGTTTAGGTAAATGTCAGGCATTTAGACACAATTGGTAAACATATAAATAACTCTCTTCCGAAACATGAGAACAAAAACTATGTCTGTTATCACAAAATTATTCCGAATCGAGGACCTTCCAAGAGAACTGTGATCCCTTCTTTGATAAAATTTCTTATATGTATGTATAGTTACTAGATAAAATAAGGATCGTTGGCAATTACGGACAACAGGCGGACTGTTAATTAGACAGATCAGTGAAAAAGTAATTTTATATGAAGGTGTCATGTCAATGTAAATACTCCAGCTCCGGTGCTTTTCACGGCCGTTCATATAAGTTGTACTACCACCGAACATGTATTTTACTGGTCCGTCAAGAGCCTAGTCCTTATTATAAAGATGTGTGAAACGTAATCAGTGACTACATATTAAAAAACACGGACAGCGTGCAAACTAATAATAGGTATTACTTGTTGTCAATATAATTATGGTTTCGTCCAAGCCACAATTTGATTGAAACGACAGTGAAATGGCGTTTCTTCGGACAGAAGCTAATAATGGTGGCTTTTACATACAAATATAATTGGTCCATTACGAGACAGGCAGGAAAACAGCGTTCAACTCTCTAGCACGCTCTACGCTTTCGCTATAAAGGATAGCGCGGGTTTATCATTTATTTAAAACTATCTCGCGTCTCATGTTCCGTCAGAAACATAAAAAAAATATGAGGATAACTGCGACTGGGAACGAAATTAACTCGCATCGCGGTCCCAGTTGCCAGGGCGGTTTAATTCTAAGATTTTCTTTTGGCGACTTTGGCACCATGTAGGTGAATAAAAAAATCCATTTTTTTTAACCTACATATACTGTCCCATTGTTGGGCAGAGGTTTCCCCTACACTTCTCCAAAGGCCTCTCTCGCCAGCAAGAAATATTGGAAATATTCTAGCCAAAAACAGTACTGCTTTTGGCTTCATCAATAGACATTTTTATTTATTTATATGTGGCCCCGTCGTCTGAAACTTAAAAAATATCACAGCGGTAATTATCAACAGATCGTTTTACTAATCTCGAGGTTAAACAATTTCTATTATCTTGTCAATAATAAATTATGTCGGTCGCTAAATCTATATCGATGACAAGCATTCTATTGTTTGTCTAGGTCATGGTTTTACTACGCGTAAAATAAAATAAAAATATTGTTCTATCCTAAAAAATCTGATATAAATGATATGAGGAAATTGGCACGTTGGTAATAGTGGTTAGCGACCCTGACCTAGGTTAATTCTTTGCGGTGATTACGATTAGTTCTGTAGTAGAGATCTGGGTATAATCTGTCTATAATATGTATCAAAGAATATTTAAGTTCTGGCGTTGACTCACGCCCTGCTAGCTTGGTGCTTGCCTTCGCCGCCCCCACCTCATGTACCTGCATTCCGGCCCTATAAAAACGGCTGCGCTCCACTGAGAAGCCATCTCGCCCTCTGCAGCGGACGAAGATCTAGTGTTTGTGTTTTCCCCAACGACCACCAAAGCACATTCTTGGGCAAAACTCACGACCCTTACCTCCTTTTTATTTCTAGACATTGTGTAAAGTCAATTACAATAAAAAACAAATTGTTAATTGTTACCGAAAACATTGTTTTTTATTTTACCTAATAATAGTGGCCACGTCAATGTTACAAAGTAGGTATTTTATTAGTAAACACTGAATAGGTTTTGCTTTAATATGAGATCAGATGGCCGTATGTGATTAGGATATAACTTGTAACTATGCAAGAAAATTGCGTACCTATCTTAAATCTAATGACTATAGATATCCAGGTCATTCAGCACTAGGTAATATGCAAGTGAGGCTGGAAGCTACTTAGGAGTCTACACAGTATCCTTGACTTCTAGGCCACCGGCCAACATGAAATCTTAATGTGCAGAATCTCGGTCGTACGTCTTGAGAGCATATCTCTGTCTTCACCGCGCGCTGTACTGTATTTTACAACTTAATCCAGCTTCCCGACTAGAAGCGAGATGAAATGGACTGACAAGGCTGCAGGCGATGGCCATTGAGTCCATTTACTTACGTTTTATAGTGCTGTTTAATGGACACTTTGCTGACCATTGAAAGGTCTGTCTGCAAATTGAAGTGAATTCTCGTGTATGGTCCAAATTGTAAATATTAAAAATTACAAACGTCTCTATAATCGTTAGAGCCTTATTCGACCATCTAAGTTCTTGGACATAGTAGCGCGGGCAGCCCGCGCGCGGCGCCGCGCGCGTCTTGATGTGTCCGTAGTAGCGCGTTCGCGGGTGCGGTGTACAGTGTTTGTCAAATTTAGGATCGCGGCTAGATTAATATGAGTTTTCATTTAGATGACGTTAACACTCACCATAGTAATACTATGTCTATATTTATTTCTGAAGATTGACTGATATGTAAGTAATCTATCTTTAGGGTTCCCTAGCCAAAGGCTTAGATGCTTAAAACTGAACCCCTGATAGATTCGCCATGTCTGTCTATGTATCCGTTAATATGTCACAGCCACTTTATGCCGAAACTATTAAGACTACAAATTTCATAATTGGTAAGTAGATGTATTCTGTGAACCGCTTTATGATTTATATAAAAAAAAAAATATCTGTCCTATGCTAGCGGGGTGCCTATGGAGATTTTTAAATTTAAATTTTGCTTCCGAAAATCCTTGGTGCTCAATATCAATAAACAAAATCGATACACAAACACTACGGAAAGCAAAGTTATTTTTGCCGGCGAAAAATTGATAAGTGATATTTGGCTAGGGGGCTATGTGATGCTTATGTTAAGTGAATCCCTCTACTACGTTAACCTTGATGAGCGAGTTCGACTCGCACTTGATTTCATAATTACTCATAAAAGTTTGAGATCCGCACGCTCCGCATTGTTTCCCGCTTGTCGCCCGCGCATTCACTACGGACACTCCTATAGAGTTCCATATGTTTAAGTTTCCCGCGTCGCGCCCGCACCCGCGCCCGCCTTTCACTATGGCCGAGCACTAAGCGAGCAAATTTAAAAAAATCGTATTGATAATTTTTGCAGTAGGTACATCGTACATACATATCGTCACGCCTTTTATCCCCGAAGGGGTAGGCAGAGGTGTATTTCTACACCCACTTTTCGCCAGATATACTTTAGTCCCACGTAATAAGGGGCGAGCCTATTGCCGTACCGGGCACATTTCCAGACTCCGTGCTGCCACTGAGAATTTCGTGACAGAAAAACCCAATTACACTGCCCGACCCAGGAATCGAAGCCGGGACCTCCCGATCCCACGCGCACATTTATGCCGCGACACCAACGAGGCAGTCGTATAGGGTTTGATGTCGAGTTTTCCGTCTCTACGCAAAGATGGTATTTGCATCGTGTTATAAAACTATTTTTGCAGTAGTTTTTTTATTTATATAATTATACACGCCTGTAGGCAGAGGTGTAATATTACACCCACATTTCGCCTGTTACTGTACGTACTGTCACATAGATGTTTTGCCTTGTAAGAATTTAAGATAAAACATCTAGTTCTAACCTTAACTGTTAACTTGGCGTTAATTATTAGTTAGTTAGGGGAACTAATTATCTAACTATTAATCGTGACAACTCTCCAATTATTTAGCCATTCTGATGTAGTTCAAATTTTTCTTCTAGCACACAGGAGCTAACCAACAGCTACTTTAGTAAATGACCACAAAATATTTGCCAACTGTTCAGCTGCTTCAATATATATCTAATCTCTCATTCACTATTTGCAACATTTCGCACATCGGTATGTGTGAGTGTGCATGTATAACTAAAGCCTACAAACCCACTTACAGCGACACTCATTTTAGGCACAACATTCCCACGGCACACATTTTTGGTGCAGTGTTTGATGACCCTCATTTGTGACTTTGATTTCGTTCACACATTTCTCTTGGAGGTAAGACAAAAATTGCTAATTACTCAACATGAAAACCTATATTTAAAAACTCGTCTATTGTACTGAAAAGGTAAAAGATTCAAGACCTTTACTTAATTTGAAACTTTTATAAAAATCTTACAGCGATACAATACCTTTTGTAGTAAGTCTATACATTAGAAAATTGTGCATTTAAACGTAAAAAATGTATAGATAAACTTTCTACTATACAATAATTCAAAGACTAGAAATGGTTAGCTAATCGAATGAAAAGAAATTACTAGGGCGCTAACGATCATAAAAAGGAACCTGATACTTTCTCTCGACTTGACAATACGGACACTGCTAATAAGAAATCGATCGCAAAATTAAACACCTCGGTCGACACTAGATTTCTTTTTAATTCCACTAAATGACAAATAAGCATGCCACTCACGAGATAGTAATTTGTGAGAGCCTGTCATGTGGATACTGGATACATGTCCACATAAACACACAAAGATTGAGGAAGTAGGGGCTACAAGATCGTCTGAAGTAGTCTACGATTTTTTTTTTTACTTCTTCTAGTACTTCTCTTTGATGCTTTTCTTGTCATGTGTGTCATACGCATGCAGGACATAAATATATATGCACGAAATAAAAAGTTTTGGATGCATCGCATGCGTCGTCTCGAAATCGGATGGAAGCACAAACACTTTTGAAAAAACCGGCCAAGAGCGTGTCGGGCCACGCGCAATGTAGGTTTCCGTAGTTGCCCATAATGACTTGTTGCAAAGGGTATTAATGTACAACAAATCCGACTGTTTATTTTGCTGAAAAAATAATTTTAATAACACTATTATAAGAACCTAAGTTTTGTTTAGAAAAATACTAGGTATGTATCCAGAGTTATGTATTGTAAACATACAATGTGGTTTCCAAGATATACTACTACTATACATACGTAGTGCCGTAGTACATTACATACCAAACTTTGGTAACCAAAGTACCTACGTATATCTTTAAGATTAAGCCAGCGCGCCCAATGTAAACTCACAGAAATAGGTATTTATAAGTTAACCGACGATTACTCGTAAACTAGTGATATCTACTTAGCCGTGATAGTTTTCCTTTTAAATTCGTTATATGTACTACATTTGTGATTTTTTTCACCTCTTCCAAATTAATAGTTTAACCGGCAGAGGGGGTGGGGGGACACTTGAGTCTAACAATTTTTTTTCACTTCAAAGCTTGATATTTGACAAATAAATCACTTGATCGAAAAATGATTTGAGCAAACTAATAATATTTTTTTTAAACCTATCCAATGATACCCCACATGATGGGGTCCTCAACCAATAAAAAATTCAACCCCACTATATATGTAGGGGATACCCTTAAAAAAAATATTTTCCTAAATTTTATTCTACAGTTTTGTTACAATACCTTATGTCTATATTCATGTCAAATATCAGCTTTCGAGCACCGTCTTTGAGCTAGGCTGCGGACGGACAGACGGACGGACATGACGAAACTATAAGGGTTCCTTGTGGACTACGGAACCCTAAAAAGGCATTAAAGTAACCTAAACGTCCTCCAAAGTAACCAACGGATATCAGTAAATCTTTAGTAACAAAGCTCTACGTCTCCCGAAGGTATTAAAGTTAGTTTCCATTGCAGTAACGCGACAAGAATAATACGATGCTCCGAAAAATGTCTCTTAGTTAGCTTGATTCTAGTGGAATCCACGGTTCCACGCATGCTGATCTGACCATAGTTCCAACAGTTCTGATTTAATCCATATATTCTTTGATACAATATTGACACAATAAGTTTTGGATAACATAAGTACAAGAATACAAAATAAATTAGCGGGTCTTAATCGCGTACTTAACTTATATAAGGTATAAATGCCTATTTGGTTCCGACGTTTCGCTCTTCTTGCACCGAGCGTGGTCGCGGAGAGACTTAAAATCGATTATAAGTACAAGAATACTATTTTACTCTCACTTAACTTCGAGTCCTGAAAAAAAGATGATGATACAACATTTTGTCCTGACTACCTAAACTACAGCACTAACTATTTAAACAGCGCGCCATTTAATCAAATTAATTATTTTTTATTTTATATTATTTTGAAAAGACAGCTCCCGCACTAGGAATAAATCCTGTGTCGCGGGGGACTTTACAAACATACAACTAACGGACACAATGGACATCCAGACTCGAAACAACAATTTATGAATCACACAAAGTGTTGTCTCGTGTGGGAATCGAACCCACAACACTCGGCGCAGTGTCAAGCGGCAAGGCGACCACTTAAACCACTACGCCAACCGTGCAGTCGAAGTTAATAGTTACATGCTTCAGTCTACGTACACCCTGGTGTATGGACATAAACACTTACAACGAAACAGGACTCTCTAACAGGCACAAAACACACAAACTACATATCAGCACGAACGATCTGCTAAAAGATAAGAGACATATCTCTTCACGGTGTTCGCTAATGTCATTATTAGCCAACTATTCGATAAAGCATCACCCCGTGGCGTCCTCCAACAAAAACTCGCAATTTGCCTCACACAGAGGATCGATAATTTAGTATTGGTAGCCGCCAAGGTCAGGATCGCTTCCGCTAAAATGATAATGACACTGTGTAATTGGAAAATCGTTTTAGGCGCTATTTGTCCTATTTAGGGTACGGCAGTGGGCTTAAAAATAAAACTATACATCATTAATATAGGTGCATAGGGTTCCCACCAAGAACTTAGGGTCCCAAGCCAACCTCACCTGCAAGTGGTGCACCTGCCGATCAACGGACGAGGCGACGGCAAACAAAATATCCCGATAAGCGGCAATAGGCTCGCCACCTATTACGTGGGATCAAAACACTGGCGAAAAGTGGGCGTTTAACATGCCTCTGCCTACCCCTTCGGGGAAACAGGCGTGAGTCTATGTATGTATGTATACATCATTAATGCCTTGCATTGAAGAAATTACTATTTGACTTGACTTTGATTTCAGTCTATAATGCGTTTGTATAGGTTGCTCTCTTTTATGGATGTGTAGTTTGTCTGTAATTTCATTAACTTGTAATGCAAACATGCTGTTTTGATTTTCTCTGACAAAATCAACACTGCAATTTTTATAATAAAGCGAAATATAAGCAACACAGCAATACGTCAATATACAGGGTGTCACAAGACCCATCACGAAGCCGAAGTCTACTCGTTATGGACATCATCCAAAGTCATAGTAACCAAAAATAATACCTGGGAAACGATTATTTTTTAAGTTTTCATTTTTTAAACCGCAATTAAAATCGCGCGTGTGCGCGAATGCTCGAAATACCTACTTATCCATGGTGTCATAGAGCATCTAAAGAACATATTGGCGGGATAAATGCATCGATTTTTTACCTAATTAGAAAAAATCCATGCTAACTTGCTCTATCTCCTGAACCAGTAATTTCCGAAGTAACTAATGTTCGGAGTGATTGGTACAACATGGAATTTCAGTTTCCGTTAAGGGTCTTTTTACACCCTGTATGTATGTATTGCGATATCGAATAATTACGTTCCGTGATATATCCACTTAGCTATCGAATACCAAATCATTCTGCAGTCCAGGTACGGATGAAAATTGTATAGTAGGATTTCAGTGCACTCCCATATATAGGTCACATACGGAAAAAGTGTTTAAGCACATTTTGGTAAGAGGTTAACTTCGTATTTATTACATCGGATTAAAAACGTTTTAAAATGTGTACGACAATGTTTTACATTCAAATTGTACCTACTACATGAATTATGTCACTGGTGTAGTTTACTTTCTCTCTCACTCATGCGACAAAAACTAACTATTGTTATTAAGCAAAGCCCTCTTCCTTCGTCTTAAGTCTGTCGTGTCTGACGGGGCCGGTCCACATCATAGATATAGTAATTAATAGGAGATATGACCTGTAGACGAAAATGTATCGGAAACCTGTGTCGCCAGTTTTTTTGGTTTGAGCTTCGGTTTTTACAGAAAAGCACTGAACAAGACAGCATTCTTATAAATTGTCGCGATCACGGTCGAAAGTGTACTAATTCGCGGCAACGGCCATTTGCTTGCGATATGCACTCTGGGTGCATTTCGCGCGGACACCGACACGCCCCCTTGGCACTTCTACTCTTATTTATTTTTCTATGGTCCACATAATATACTTACCACCTAACGACCGATCCTAATATTTAATCTATCCGAATATTTGGCTGCTAGAGCATACAAAACATGTCAAATATCTATCCCCAGTTACCCAATATGCCATCTAGCAATAGATTTGACTTCTATTGCTAGATGGCATATTGGGTAAGTCAACATTGTGGAATACCAACAGTATTTATCCCCTGTGCTGATCGCCCTATAAAACTTTGTTTACGGAAAACTTGTAAATTACTTAGAAATAGTTATAAATCATGAAAAAAATCCGCTCTTTAAGAAGACACAATAGCTGCATCTAAACTCCGTAATTATCTGATTCAGCATTTTCCATTCAGAGGCTAGAAATAATGAACCGTTCAACGACCAAACTGTCGATAATGTTGTATGGGGTAACCTTGGCATGGTGTTCACGTGAAGCCGAGCCCATGGGCTGTGAGACCGGTAGTGGCACAAAGGAGTATTCACTCACCGCAGCCAATCACTGTCTGATCACAATGAAGGACTGTTCAATAGGTGGGTCCACACAGAGCGAGCAGCCTCGCGAGGCTTTTGCCGCGCGCGGAAACGGCCCCCAACGACCGAGGCCATAGAATAAAGCCGCGTTCACATTTATCGGTCGTGATCTCTCGCGACGGTCTCTGTCGTAATTACTTGCGGTTCACAATTGCCTGTTGCCGTCTGTCGCGACCGTATGTAATCCGCCACCACAAAATGGCGGATTACATATTTTCCACAAATACCTCAATATGGGTATCAAATGAAAGGGCTTGTTTGGTAGAATACAGCTCACTATGAAAAATCTAAGATGGCCGCCACTACAAAATGGCGGATTACATATTTTACACAAATACCTCAATATGGGTATCACATGAAAGGGCTTGATTGATAGAATAGAGCTCACTATGAAAAATCTAAGATGGCCGCCACCACAAAATGGCGGATTACATATTTTCCACAAATACCTCAATGTGGGTATCAAATGAAAGGGCTTGATTGGTAGAATAGAGCTCACTATGAAAAATCTAAGATGGCCACCACTACAAAATGGCGGATTACATATTTTCCACAAATACCTCAATGTAGGTATCAAATGAAAGGGCTTGATTGGTAGAATAGAGCTCACTATAAAAAATCCAAGATGGCCGCCGATAAAAAATGGCGGATGACATATTTCTTCACAACAACCTCAATATGGGTATCAAATGAAAAGGCTTGATTGGTAGAATAGAGCTCACTATGAAAAATCTAAGATGGCCGCCACCACAAAATGGCGGATTACATATTTTCCACAAATACCTCAATGTGGGTATCAAATGAAAGGGCTTGATTGGAAGAATAGAGCTCACTATGAAAGATCTAAGATGGCCGCCACTACAAATTGGCGGATTACATACTTTCCACAAATACCTCAATATGGGTATCAAATGAAAGGGATTGATAAGTAGAATAGAGCTCACTATGAAAAATCCAAGATGGCCGCCACCACAAAATGGCGGATTACATATTTTACACAAATACCTCAATGTGGGTATCAAATGAAAGGGCTTGATTGGTAGGATAGAGCTCACTATGAAAAATCTAAGATGGCCGCCACCACAAAATGGCGGATTATATATTTTCCACAAATACCTCAATATAGGTATCAAATGAAAGGTCTTGATTGGTAGAATAGAGCTCACTATGAAAAATCTAAGATGGCCGCCTCTACAAATTGGCGGATTACATACTTTCCACAAATACCTCAATATGGGTATCAAATGAAAGGGATTGATAAGTAGAATAGAGCTCACTATGAAAAATCCAAGATGGCCGCCACCACAAAATGGCGGATTACATATTTTACACAAATACCTCAGTATGGGTATCAAATGAAAGGGCTTGATTGGTAGAATAGAGCTCACTATGAAAAATCTAAGATGGCCGCCACTACAAAATGGCGGATTACATATTTTACACAAATACCTCAATACAAGTGGTTGACGGCCTAGAATACAAGTGTCACCACCCCCTATCTTCCCGTGGGTGTCGTAAGAGGCGACTAAGGGATAACACGATGCAAATACCATCTTTGCGTAGAGACGGAAAACTCGACATCAAACCCTATACGACTGCCTCGTTGGTCTCGCGGCATAAATGTGCGCGTGGGATCGGGAGGTCCCGGGTTCGATTCCTGGGTCCGACAGTGTTATTGGGTTTTTCGGTCACGAAATTCTCAGTAGCAGCACGGAGTCTCGAAATGTGCCCGGTACGGCAATAGGCTCGCCCCTTATTACGTGGGACTAAAGAATATCTGGCGAAAAGTGGGTGTAGAAATACACCTCTGCCTACCCCTTCGGGGATAAAAGGCGTGACGATATGTATGTATGTATACCTCAATTTGGGTATCAAATGAAAGGGCTTTATCGGTAGAATATAGTTCACTATGAAAAGTCTAAGACGGCCGCCATCACAAAATGGCGGCTTACATATTTTCCACAAATACCTCAAAATGGGTAATCAGTATGGGGTATTGATCAAAAAAATATAAAGTCGTTTGGCGCGTGAAATTTTGATCAAAATGTTTGCTCTGGATACCCTGCGCCCAACGATTCAATATTTATCTGAAGAATACACCAGAATGATGAAAAGATTGGTGCGATCTGGTAGCTAGGACTTTTTATTTGACTCATGGTGGAAACCAGACAATTTACGGGCTGAGCCCTCAGGCTGGGCCCCTAAAGGGGCTCAGTCTAGGGAGAGTGTGGTGACTCCCCGACGAGAAGCGCCTGGACTACCCACTAAAACCACCATGGTGTTCCTCTATCCGATCCCATTGAATGGCGGGGTCACGGGATCTACGTTAGTATTATTGCCGCGACCCCGCCTGAGCTGGCCCGCAGAAGCGGGCCACGTCCCTCGCATGCATCCATCTGCATCCATCATACTTGTCCTCATTCATACATCCTCTTTCATACTACGAGCGGAAAAGAACGACGTTGCCTACTAACGCTACGAGAGGCGCATGCGGAACGCGTGCACCGCCTCTCGGGCCTAGCGGACGGCGGGCGATTCAAAACACTCCCACTGGTGTGTACTCACGGTGGCCGGAGATCGATGAGCGCCCTCCGGCGATGACGCCCGGTTCTGCGGGTGGAGACAGGTCGCGAGGGCTCCCTATCCCGCTTCGCCGCCTCCTTGATCGACATCACCGTCTCAGAGAAGGAGGCGGCAGCGTCCCAACACATCTCGCTCCGAACCATAGAACGAATCAAGGGCCGAAGCGAGAGTTCGACCACTCCTATCGCCGCGACTAGGTCCCGGCGCTGCGATGCCCAAGCAAGGCATTCCGCCAAGGTGTGCAGCGCCGTGTCCTCTACTGGGTCACGGCGATCTCCGCAGTGTGGTAGCTAGGACTTACCGAATTATTTTTTAGCTTTTAGTACATAACCTAACTACATATTTTATTGTAATAAAACCGTTTAACTTAAAAATGATTTTATTTGATTTTATTTTCAAGTTTTTAGTTTTGTTGTTAGTTCATACATACATACATACATACATAGACTCACGCCTGTTTCCCCGAAGGGGTAGGCAGAGGCATATTAAACGCCCACTTTTCGCCAGTGATTTGATCCCACGTAATAGGTGGCGAGCCTATTGCCGCTTATTGGGACATTTTGTTTACCAGAGCCTCGTCCGTTTATCGGCAGGTGCACCACTTGCAGGTGAGGTTGGCTTGGGACCCTAAGTTCTTGGTGGGAACCCTATGCACCCTGTTAGTTCATAGTGAGCCCTATTCTACTAATCAAGTCGTTTAATTAGATAATCATATTGAGGTATATGTAAAAATATGTAATCCGCCATTTTGTAGTGGCAGCCATCTTAGATTTTTCATAGTGAGCTCTATTCTACCAATCAAGCCCTTTCATTTGATACCCACATTGAGGTATTTGTGGAAAATATGTAATCCGCCATTTTGTGGTGGCGGCCATCTTAGATCTTTCATAGTGAGCTCTACTCTACCAATCAAGCCCTTTCATGTGATACCCATATTGAGGTATTTGTGTAAAATATGTAATCCGCCATTTTGTAGTGGCGGCCATCTTAGATTTTTCATAGTGAGCTCTATTCTACCAATCAAGCCTTTTCATTTGATACCCATATTGAGGTTGTTGTGAAGAAATATGTCATCCGCCATTTTTTATCGGCGGCCATCTTGGATTTTTTATAGTGAGCTCTATTCTACCAATCAAGCCCTTTCATTTGATACCCATATTGAGGTATTTGTGGAAAATATGTAATCCGCCATTTTGTGGTGGCGGCCATCTTAGATTTTTCATAGTGAGCTCTATTCTACCAATCAAGCCCTTTCATTTGATACCCACATTGAGGTATTTGTGGAAAATATGTTATCCGCCATTTTGTGGTGGCGGCCATCTTAGATTTTTTATAGTGAGCTCTATTCTACCAATCAAGCCCTTTCATTTGATACCCATATTGAGGTATTTGTGGAAAATATGTAAGCCGCCATTTTGTAGAGGCGGCCATCTTAGATTTTTCATAGTGAGCTCTATTCTACCAATCAAGCCCTTTCATTTGATACCCATATTGAGGTATTTGTGGAAAATATGTAATCCGCCATTTTGTGGTGGTGGCCGTCTTAAATTTTTCATAGTGAGCTCTATTCTACCAATCAAGCCCTTTCATTTGATACCCACATCGAGGTATTTGAGGAAAATAATTATGTAATCCGCCATTTTGTGGTGGCGGCCATCTTAGATTTTTCATAGTGAGCTCTATTCTACCAATCAAGCCTTTTCATTTGATACCCATATTGAGGTTGTTGTGAAGAAATATGTCGTCCGCCATTTTGTATCGGCGGCCATCTTGGATTTTTTAGTGAGCTCTATTCTACTAATCAAGCCCTTTCATTTGATACCCATATTGAGGTTGTTGTGAAGTAATATGTGATACGCCATTTTGTATCGGCGGCCATCTTGGATTTACAGTTATAAAGAATATATTATGTTGTATTGTCACCAAGATTGAGGGTGTACCAAATATCAGATCAATCTGTCATCAGGAAGGGGGTAAAATGTCAAGTTAAATAAAACCGTTTAACCCATCAGCTGTCAAAACTCCTTACGTCACTTTTTATGGTGTTTATGTTTTGGTCGTAAACATGGCGCACTTATCGCGCACTTATGACTCACTTCAGATAAACATCCATAAAAAACAAACGAGACCACTTATCGTTGTTCTGTAAGCTGTGTTGTATTTATGAATAGTTTTCCTAATTGCAAATACCAATAAGACGACAAGTGGATCATCATATGTTTCTAACAAGATCTTATAAGATTTCGTAAATGTGTTTTCAAGTATCTAAAAGTTTAGGACGATATAAATGAATGTTTTATCCATAAATATCGTAACCACTTATTATACCACCATGAACAAGAACCATTCTTCACTGAACAATAAACAATAAAGTATATTCAGTCTCACAATTTCTATAAACAGACCTTGAAATACGATACCGAGATAAGCCGACGGCTGTGTACGCGTCGCAAGTTCAAAGCTATGAGTATAATCTTTACATGGCTTACGACATACAGAATTGCTATGAATGACTAGGTATACTATTACTTTTTACATTTCAAATACCTTCTTTGATAATAAATGAACGAAATCAGTATAGTACATAAATAAACTAGGCAATGGATCAAATTACAAGCGCTTTCGTTTAGATTTTTTTTATAGGGAGTTTATGTGTATTTACCTTGAAATTTGGTATAAGAGGGTCAATGAAAATCTATATATTACGATGAAATCAAGATTTAGTTTACTTTACCCATAAAAAAGAAAAATAATTATAATTGAAAAAGAGTATTTTTTGCACAAAAGTTAGGTTATGCAATAGTGATGTGCCGCATACCTTTTGAGTGAGTTATCGACATTTTGATCGGATATCATTTTCTGTATGTACTAACTACTGATAAATAAAAATACATTTCAATGCATAATTTTTGTTTTATTTACAGTACAATTTCAAAAAGTGTAACATTAAATA
The DNA here is from genome assembly GCA_944739405.2 of Euclidia mi. Taxonomy (NCBI): domain Eukaryota; kingdom Metazoa; phylum Arthropoda; class Insecta; order Lepidoptera; family Erebidae; genus Euclidia; species Euclidia mi. The sequence continues at coordinate 124,067,039 of OX123182.2, read as the reverse complement.
CAAGCTATATTTAGCGACATACAATATTTTGGCGCAAGTGAACATTTGTGTGCATTAGTGATAAATAAAAATACATTGTAATGCATAATTTTTGTTTTATTTACAGTAAAATTTAAAAAAGTGTAACAATAAATACAAGCTATATTTAGCGACATACAATATTTTGACACAAGTGAACATTTGTGTGCATAAACATGACTGTTTGATTTGGTCTGGGTGTTTAAAAATATTTATACATATGTATTCAAATTTACATGCCATCCATCAGTTGTCTAGTACACAGACACACACTAGACTAAATAACATTGTGTGAACGTGTAGGAATATTTATTTATATGTACTAAAATGGGTGCATAGGGTTCCCACCAAGAACTTAGGGTCCCAAGCCAACCTCACCTGCAAGTGGTGCACCTGCCGATCAACGGACGAGGCTCTGGCAAACAAAATGTCCCAATAAGCGGCAATAGGCTCGCCACCTATTACGTGGGATCAAAACACTGACGAAAAGTGGGCGTTTAATATGCCTCTGCCTACCCCTTCGGGGAAACAGGCGTGAGTCTATGTATGTATGTATGTATGTACTAAAATGTTTAAAAACAGCTGCTTCTTTTTGTGCTTTAGGTTGCCTTTACAATAGGGTATTTGACTAAAAAAATCGAATTAGTCCGTCAGATAGATTTTCAAAAAATATTGGACACGCATATTTTCTTTAGTCGCGTAAACAAAAAATTAATACGACAAACCTCGCAGAAAACTCGTGTGACGTCACTTGCCAGTACACTTTTTACTGGCAAGTGACGTTACAACCCCCCACTCTTATACGTTTCTCCATCTTTGATGCGTTTTATCTTCGTTATTTTTTACTGTATCGATAAAACAAAAAATACGTATCCAATACTTTTTACTTTTCGATAATCTAACTGACGGACTAATTCGATTTTTTTAGTCAAATACCCTATTGTGTTTGAATGGTTGATCATTGACATAATAATTGTCTATTTTGGCAGTTTTTGATAGTCTACTAATTCATGGTGACGTAATTGATTACCGATGGCGTACTATTGATATGACTTGTGTTCACTGAGAAATATTTTTACAAATAAAATCTATGTGATTCTGACCAACTGCAAAAATAAACAATTCAGATTGTTAGATTCGTACTATTACAATTTTAGTTTAGAAGTGTAAGCCTATACCTGGTATTGACTTGACTACACAAATTTCAAATAGATAAAAATAAGATAGTTTTGGTTGCCTAAGAAAAGTAATAATTTATAGTTATGAAGATGAAGTGGAGTCTATTTATTACTAAAAATCAAGTTATGTATTTCACTATTCTTACATATGAATATGATTCTTATTTCTTCGTAGTAAATATAATTATGTTGCTAGGTAATTATACACATACCTACTTTTTAAAACGCTCGGTCAGTGAAACTCATGGATTTAAATTATAAGTAATTATAAGCACGTACCTACTGTGCTTTCAAAGTATAAAAATGGTTTCAATATCAAAAACAAACAATATGCATTATGCATGATGCTATGAAATTGCAAAAATATACTAGAATCGCAGTAGTTATATCAGTAAGCTAGCTTACTTTAAGAATTGCCTATCCTGTTGAGCTAAGTTGCCCTGCAAAACACATAATTCGAGCGTTCTACTGAACCTTAAACAAGGGGCCCAATTCTCCTAAATAAATACAGTTTCGATATAATGTCAGTGTTATACTTACGTCACAAAAATCGTATTCTTCTATAATTGAACGAAATCGTAACGAGATCGTAAATTGAAACAAGTGTCAAAATATGTATCAACGACGAACTGTTTATTTCAAATTATACGATAATGAAATAAGGTTATCAGAATACCGCTTCTGAGTCAATTCAAAATATAATATCAATGTCATATAAAAATACGAGAATTGGGCCAAAGCTATAACAAGAATGGTATAATTTAATCTTATTACACAATCACTCAGATTCAAAATATAACAATCATACAAGATTCTTCATTCTTCTATCACATAACATACACGCTCATCGTAAACTCACAAATAATGGTTCAGAAAAGAAGAAAACAGATAAAAAGCAAAGCATGTTAGCGTGGAATGGTATGATATGATTTGAAGCAGTTCTCAATACATAGCGGTACGTCGCAGTCTTCGCACCTGAAACCGGTTCGAGTAGTTTTCTTCGCCGCCAAGCAAACGACGCACTTTTTGCGGCCCTGGCGGTTTGTACTTACTTCATATGGTGACTGCGCTACGCGAACTGGCCAATGTGTATGATGGATGATGTGTGGGAATGAAGCTGTTCTATTATGAGATGCGTTTGCACGACGACTTAATGGAATGAGATGATGATGATGGGTGAGAATGGCGTGTACTAGTTCTAAGCGAAATTTGAGGTTGTCTTGCCGGGCACCCAGAGATGACTCCAACAAGACACGTGAATTATGGATGGAGCAGTTTAGCAAGCGCTTAAAAAGCTTGAGGTACCACTTGGAACACCGTTTCCGCTCAAGCAAGTACGGCTCGAGCATTTGATCTTTAAGATCAACGCCACCCATTGACCGGTTATAATCTAGGACCATCTGTGGCTTGTATGGCAATGGACGAGATGGCGGATGGGATGCCACAGTAGAAAGGCCAACGGCTGAGCCGTGGCAGGTCGATATCATATTGACCTTTTTCTTGTCCTGCCATGACAATACACAGATGTCCCCAGAATGCCGTGCAATGAGCTGCCCTTGCCGGAGCGGAGCCTGTGTCACAAGTGTAGGTACATGTTGTCGAGACGGACGTAAGGTACCGACGCAGTCAGTACCATTACGTTTAAGAAAGCGTGCTAGTACAGGAGAATTGAACCAATTATCCATAAATAAACGATGTCCTTTATTAAGCAAGGGTCTAATTAACTTGCGAACTACTGCGGCGCTTTTCGACATGTGGCCTTCCAGGTCGAAGGAGCTCTGCTTTCCTGTGTAGACCAAAAAAGACCACAAATAGCCGGTAGCGCTCTCACAGAGTTCGAAAGTTTTTATCCCAAACTTTGCAGCCTTCGACCGAATATACTGTTTGAAATTTAGCCTACCTTTCCAAAGAGTGAGACTTTCGTCTATGCTAATGTCTTTAGACAGAATATAGTTGGCTTGAAATTTTAAATTAAGGTGATCAATAATTGGCCTCAGACGGTGCACTCGATCAAAGCTTGCAGCGTCACTGTTGGTTGGGTACGTGGCGTCAGTGGCAGGATCGGTATCAACAAAATGCAGAGCCCTGTTGAGACTGTTGTACCTCCTCAGCGTGGTGATGCGGGAAAAATCTCGGTTTTCAGTAGCGCATTGGTGGAAAAGTAGCTACATATAGTAGGCAACCGGATTATTCCCGTCATCATCCAAAACGCGAAAAGGCACAACACCTCGTGAGAGTTTGTTTCATACCAATCCGACTGGAAGGCGGCAGAAGAAATTTTGGCAGCATACCGGTTTGTTTCATCCACAATAGTCTGTACGATGCCATCGTCCCAATAGGAACGGAAGGCATCGTACGGATTTGTGTATGACGAAACAGAACCAGTACGCTCTGGTCTAAAAAGCTCTTCTTCACCACGAAAAGTCTCCATTGGAGACCATTCGAAGTGAAGATCCTCACCTTCCAGCATCGAATTATCCCTTCCACCAGCGGCGTCATAAAACACGTCTTCCTCTATTTCACTCGCGCTCTCATCCCCTTCAGCTACAATTCTTTCGCGGGTGCTTCTATTACGTGCCGCACTCACCTGAGCTCTCTCCTGACGCCTCCTCATTACATCCGTCGCCATTTCACGCAGTTCGGAAGGGACGTCGTCATCGGTCACCCAGATTTCTTCCAGTGGGTGACCGACCTGCCACGTAGCTGCTCCACGTTGACGACGTCCACCCCCGCGACCCCGACCTGAACGCCCACGCCCACTTACACGCACTCGTCGTCCACCTCGCACCCTACCTCTAACACTCCTAGCTCTAGCAGACCTGCCTGCAATTGCACCCCCCTCATCAATCATACTGTCCATATTTACATCAACTTCACCCCTGTCAACGATTCGTTCATCATCGTACACAACTTGCATACGCTCTGCACTTTCAAATAGGGCGTGGGCGTCTGGGGTTACGAAAACTTCTTGTGATTCCAGGTCTTCAAAGTTTGGCGGCACTGCGTCTCCCAGCGGCATCCCCGTTTCGTCGTAAAGACGAATAACGACGTTGGAAGACGGCAGTCTGAAACAAATGCCCCATTATTAGCATAATAATATGTACGCCCTTCACTACACTAATAATAAGTCATTAAAACTTACGCCTCCAACGACGAACGCCGGATTGGAGACCTGGATCGGTCTTGGCGGATCGGCGACCTGGATCGGTCTCGGCGGCGCTCTGGCGAAGTTAACGGCGAGTACGGCGGGGCAACTGGTGACGAGGAGCGAGATTCTAGGTCGATCTGTAAGAAATAATAATAATGTCTAAGCGTAGGAACGAATTTAAATGAAAAAACCAGAAAAGCAGAAACGGCGCCATGCTTTTGTCAACGCTTTGAGGACCAGTAAACGCTTATAGAGGTCATAATAATAAAACTTATATTGAGTTGCATTTTGTGTTCCTTGAAGTGTTAAAGTAAACAAATAAATTCCACCCAATACAATACAAATTATTATGCACTTCCACATTCATTAAAGTTAATAAAAATACAGTACACCCTCGTCAAAAATATGGAACTGTTTAAAGCATCAAATCACCCACACCTATAGATATAGAGTACAAGATACCTTTGTATAACGATCGTGTATGTAGACTCATTCCTATAAAATCAAAAATATGTATGAAATTCAATAATCAGCCCAAAATACGTCTTACAATTTCTGTAAATATAAATATTATTTAAATTACCTCGTCTTCATCGTCTAGGTCTTCCTCCAGCCACTCCTCCAGGGTGTATTCTGGTTCCTTATCATCCGGCTGCTCCTCATCCGACTCGCCGTATAGCTCCGCCATAAAATCGGCCGGGGCCTCACGATTCGGATTCCAGGCCATGTTTCAGGTTTTACTAAAAATAAACTTCTGCATTAGTACGATAAGTAGATAGTAAGTAGTGCAGTTGGGAATAACGATAGGATGATGATATTTGAAAACTAGTTCACAAATGACGTCATAACAAAACATTGATGCGTCACAACCCGAATGCTGAATTCCTCACAGAAAAACCAACACTTGGCCCGGCCCGAGTATCGAACTCGGGATATTAATTTTACTAAAAATGTCCCGTCCGCCATCTTGGATTCCCAAATAGATGTTATTTTCGTGACCAGAATCCATAAAAACCACGAAAATGATACCCATATTAATTTGATTAAAAATGCTCCGTCCGCCATCTTGGATTCCCAAATAGATGTTATTTTCGTGACCGGAATCCATAAAAACCCCGAAAATGATACCCATATTAATTTTATTAAAAATGCCCCGTCCGCCATCTTGGATTCCCAAATAGATGTCATTTTCGTGACCAGAATCCATAAAAACACCGAAAATGATACCCATATTCATTTTACATGGGAATGGAATGCAAGACCTCTTGATTACTGCCACTGAATCAATTAGGTAACAAATATTATTGTCATATTACGTAATTTTACTTACTATATACAAAATCAATATAAAAACAATACCTAAAACATCTAAATTATTTCAGACATGTGTATCGATAAAATCGGCAATCCAAAGAAAAATGTCGATAACTGATGTAATCGATGCACATTACTAACGAATACATTCAAACTCGAAACGTTCACCCTATTATGACCCATATTGCCATAGCCGTAACGATCATAACTGCATAGTGAAAAGTGAACACTTTTTACAACGGAATTTTGATAAATCTGATAAATATTTTACTATAGATTTTACTTGAAAAGGCACTGTATTTGTTCGAATTATAACTGTAATTGTTGTTATTTATTATCACTTTCATGTATATGTCTGAATAACAGAGCAAATCAATAGAAAATGGCGGATATAGATGAACGAATTTCTATGTTGAAAATAATATGAATTACGACATAATTCTAACTTCTGTTCGTGTAAATAGCTTCCCCATTTGCAGAATAACAGAATATATACTACTTTTCTAACAATAAAATGCACTTACCTTGAAAATATCAGATAATCCACCACTGCACTGTGAACACAGACACGCCTCGTACGCAAATGCAATGTGACATTTCAACTTTTTTTTCTGGCGCGTAAAAAGGCGCCAATACTTATATTCGTTTTAAAACACAAGCAAAATTTATCTATGGTCTCAATAAAAAAAAATCGTTGAACAAAAATCAACCCAATCCATTCATAAATTGGGTTTTAAATGCATCGCACCGGCGGGAACACCGGTGTGCCCGCGCATCGGTGAGCGTATCGAGAATAATAATAGCGGGACAACGGGTGTGCCCGCGCTTGTAATTGGGTAAAAATGTACAACATACATTTATATACTTTCGAATTTATATTATTAGTAGGGATTACTATGTTCGAGTGAGGCACGAAACAGCGTCCAGACCGCGGCAAAACAAAAATCCGAACTCGATGGCTCGGCCGCTCGGTCGCTCGCCCGCGGCGGCACACGCGCCTGCCTCGGCCGGGGCGCGTCCACACAGAGCGCGCAGCCTCGCGCGCCAATTCCTCGCGAGGCTGCGCGTTCTGTGTGGACGTGTCTAATTCGGTGGCTCGCGCGCACGCGGGCGCCCGGCCGCGGCTGCCGTGCCATTTCCTCGACCGAGCCACGTCCACACAGAGCGCGCAGCCTCGCGAAGCATTTTCCGCGCGAGGCTGCTCGGTCTGTGTGGACCCGCCTAATGACGAATGCGACAATAAATTAGTTCTATTTAGTGGATAATTTTAGAGATGGTAAACTAGTACACATCATAAGTAACTGGACGGATAGTGATAGAAGGCTGCTTGGTGAATTTGTGGATTAACCAGATATCGAGTTTGAATTACTATGGAGAGTCGTTGCAGTTGGAGTCTATAAATGACTAATGAAAGACAACAGACTACCTATAAAAAAGATACTGAAACTTGACACCTTGACACACAATATCCACGAATTTCCAAATTTACCATTAACATTGGTAAACAGAGCGCTTTACTGAAAATTGCCCAAATATCCTCCAACTATGTTTTCAAAATAGGCCATAAAGTGCCATAATAAGCAACAAAGCGGCGAAAATTCCCACCATTTCTAGTATGAGGTACACACACAAGAAAGTAAGCATGATGACATGCTTATGAATACACGTTCTGATGGCGTGGAGGCATAGTGATACAGATCGTGCTGGCTCCCTCAATCAAGGTTGAGCCGTACGATTGCTGTTGAATGCGGGCCATCAGTGGGCCGAGTCAGTCAAAAGCGTCAGATGATTTCCTGCATTGTACTTGCGTACCTAACCCTCTTTTTGTCTGGACTTTAAAAGATCAAGAAAAGACTAAAGAAATTGAAGTGACAAAAAAAAACAATGACTCTGAGTTTGTTTCGGCCTTTCTCCCCAAGAAGTCATTTAGCTAGGAAAAGCCGGCATCATCTAGAATAGGGTTTTGACATGTATAAGTGTTGTAAACAACAGAAATAAATATGTCTTTATGAGTCAAATTCACGTTAAAGAAGAAACAAGCAACTCAAATCAGTTCAAATTACACACTGAACAGCATGATACAATTATCTTCAAGGACCATCTAGTCTAGATCACATCAAGTCGTTGGCAACAAGAACACTCGCCGCCTATACGCGGTGCGGGCTCAATTTGGCTCCAAATAGACTCCTCAGTAGCTTCCTGTGTCTACAGCATGACTAAGGGGTTAAAAGATTACGATCAGCAGTCCGCTGGAGAAACATGGTATTAAAATAAAGGGGCTGCTTTTGATGAATTGCTTTTTGCCGATAATGGACAACGGTGGTCGATGTTAGTTTATTTCCTTATTTATTTCTCTTGTTCATCATAGCCATTATTTGTATGTAACCTACATAGGGTCTCACTTATACATAAATGTCCGGTCACAAAGATCGAACTCGTTACCCCGACGAGCGAAAGCCCCTGATGAAAATCAATACTACAATCATTAAGCTGCGTCTGTACCCTCAAATTTGACCGTGACACTGTTCCAAATATTCGGAAATGGTTGCGAAGGTTAGACAGGTCAGAAAGTATTTATTTTGAAGCTAATGTGATCTCGCTAGCGTGATGCGAAGAGAAGTTTTTAGAAGTTTTCAGCAGTAAATTATGTATCATCATATTAGTCCGTGTGGTGACGGATTAAGAATACGAAATGTCACCACCCCGTATGATCCCATGGGTGTCGTAAGAGCCGACAGAGGGAGCATATTATGCAGAGAACAGCACTGTAAGAGAAAGAAAACATGATACAAACCCTATACCAACCCGTTTGGCCAGCGTGGTATAGTAGGCAAATTCCTCCTTTCAAAGGAGAGGCCTAGTCCAGCAATGGACTGTTAAAGGCTGATGATGATGAGTAAATTATGTGAAGGAATCTGCAAATACTACTACTCAAACCAGGCCTGTCTCCAGGAAGTAGTGGTGAGTTTACGTCGGTACACATTAGTCAGATTATAGCCGGTACGTCAAAATCGTTTATCTACGTAATGCGTAACATTCCCCTTCCACGAAGCCATTTAGTGTTGCCATTTAACCGCATACACCTGTGAGTCGCGTGCGTGGCCCATTAAGGAATTGGATTATGTGATCACAACTCGCAACAATGCTATTATAACATACGAAAAAACTAGATCATAATAATACCGTGGTTTACATGCGTTTTTGCGAATAAATTGGCCGATACATTACGTTCTGTAATGTTTTCCTTTGTCTGTTTTATTCTTTACTACATTTTGTTTTGTTTGAATATTTTTTATCTAATTTGATACTGCTATAGGCGTATGTCAGGATAACCTAATTTGGCGTATTCTCTGTTAGATGTGACAGTACAACAATTGATTTACTGTTGTATCTCGTGGAGCAGAAAATTGATAAAATTACTGCCTGCGTCCCGTATCACAACTGTGATTTTGTTTCCATTATAAAAGCCAGATTTTGCTTTCTAGATACAGCCACCTATGTCCTAGGTAGAACTTTGGATACACTTTGTCTAACTGGTTACAGTAACCGTACAGCAAGTGCTGCAGCGAAAGCCAAGGATACTTCAAACCGTGTTACATTCTTCCGTTAGAAGTTGTAGATGACCTAGCTAATGCACCGTAGGTGCTTTCCTAAAACACTGCAAATTTAGAGTAAGATACATGTATGCAACGGTGTGCAGCAGTAATTTGTCATAATATTCCAAGCTCGGTCTAACAGTGACAACTTAAACTATTTTTATTGCCTAAATAAACATAAATCTACAATAACTTTTACCCACGTGCCGTGCTGTATCCCACAGCCCGTGATATGAAACGTAAGTGCGTACACAAACAAGCCTACATAACAAACGCAGGAAACGTTCACCATTATTGTTACGCATATGTTGCTCGTATAATGTGTTTACATTCATGTCATAGAGCAGCTTAGGAGACAAAATTCTAGTATCATCTACATTCCTTAGCTGCATAAAGAACTTAATATTGTTAATTAATTTAGACATTTAAGACCCTTTGATTCAGGTATAAAGTGTAGCGGTAATTTCCGAACGATCGCAGGATCTAAATATCTTCTGGAAAATCTTATTGTACTCATTTCTAGTCGATGAAAGGAGTCCTGACAGAGTAGCTATCTTTTCGGCGCTGACCTTAATGGCAAAATTTATACAATTCATTTCTCGCTTCTTCATGTAAAAGCATATTTTGACCCTAAATTTAAAGGGCAAAACGTTGGCTTAAATCTATGTAGGTCATCATCGTCCCGGCGTTATCGCGAATGCATCCAACACTTTTTATCTTAGAGTCCGGGTTTCGCTTACTGGTCTAACCAGATTTGACAGAGGTACTGCCGTCTGCCCTCCGAATCCGAGCTAGCGATATTTCATGGTTTCGCCCAGAGTCAGTATATGTGTCATGTGCTCCGTAACTCTCCTCCCTAACACACACATAACTTCGAAAAGTCAGCGGTGTACATAACTTTTAAAAGTCAGTGGTCTGAACCCGATGCATACATGATGCAGGTCTGTTGGAATCTCCACTAAGCTATCGGCGCCTCAACCCACGCAAACCATCATCGTTTAACCAATGAGTAACACACTCTTTCTCACTGATAATAGCTACTACACTTTAGGAGGCCACTCCCAGTTTTTTTTTTTTTTTAATGTAAAATTAGGCGTCAAACGAGCTGACGGATCGCCTGATGGTAAGCAATTATCGCCGCCCACGGACACGAGCAACACCACAGGAGTCACAAGTGCGTTGCCGCCCCTTGGGGTTGCGAAAAGGGAAAGGATGAGGAGTGGGATGAGGAGAAGGAATAGGGGATAGGTCCTCCGGCACTCTCACTCACCGAACGAAACGCAACAGTTTAGGTACTGTTACTTTATGTCGATTTTCTGTGAGAGGGTAGTACTTCCCCGGTCGATCCGGCCCATTCGTGAAATCAGCAAGGCTCTTTTACCTGGAAAACTACTAGTACAGTCGCATCAGTCCTGAGTCGTCACAAGCAAGGTTTTTTACTAAGACAATCGTGTCGCAAGCGCCACACGCGACGAGTCGTGCGAATTGGCACGCGATAAGTGCTACCGATAATCTCTTACCGCCATTTATTTCGTTACATTCATTATTTGATAAATGTCTAATGAAATCTTAATATGACCAATTGTTTCCTCTTGTAAATCGTTTAGACAGCCGACGCACAGTGTGACGCCCCATATACAAAAATAAAAAATGAAGTATTTATTATACATGTATAGGGTATGGTATCTATATCATTTGGTAGAAACCAGACAACGTAAGGCAATTATCCGACCGCCGGCGAGAAAACGACTAACTATCGGCGATTTTCTCTCTCAAGAAACGTACAATAGATATACATTCCGTGAGAACAAAAGAGATACATATATTAATAGTTGATCGCCGACTGTTCACACTGCCAGCGAGGACTCGCTTCGGTAGTTTGTCGCTGAGCGACAAGAGCTATCAAATATAATACTCGCTCAGCGATACTCGTTCAGCGATGCTCTCTTGATCATTTCTGTACAGTGCGAGCGAGTAGCGCGAGTAATCGCTCGTCGCACTTGCACACTCGCTTATAGCCCGGCGACAAAACTATCGAAACTAACACTCGCTTCCCGCTGATCGCCAACTCGTTTATAGTTTTTAGTTCTACTCGTTTCTCGTTCATCGCCGGCGGTCGGACAACTGCCTAATGGCAACACCAAATCAAACAATTTTTAAGGTAGGTGTTCAAAATATTATTTCAAAGTACCCACTTTCGAATAATTTACTAGACATCAAAATAAATTCGCTGTTGAATGTGGCTTACTGTTGATTCTTGTGTTTACATATAAGGAGTATCGCATTTTATTAACGATATTTATCTATTGCTCAGTGCCTTGACATAGTTATTTGTTAAAAAGTCTATTAATATGAGTGTGTATAGATCATTAATGAATGTAGGGTAAAAAAAAAGTGATTTGTAACTTTATTGAAGGTTTAAAAAAAATCACCTCATTATACCTTTTTACATTTTTTTTAACGCATAGAAACACTATTGTACATTTATATTACATTAGTTTTATTTGCCGAATCTTGCCGAAATAATAGTTATATTTTTTTAGCGAGTACGTCGAAAGTGACTTTTAAATCTTGTTTTGAAATTACTGAAAATATCGCGAGAAATGAAAAAGTAGACGTGATTAACCAATCATATACAAGATGTTTTTGGTTTGTATGACATCCCCGGCCACGTAAAAATCAGTCTACTCAAATCTGCTCGATTTATTTTAATGAAAATGAGCAAAAAGTGGAAAGAAAGTCACCGAACAAAAAACACTTTTTTAAGGACGCGTTTACAAAATTAGTAGGTACAAAATCGCGTCACTACAGCGACACGGCGGCAACAGTACGTACTACGTACGGTAATTTGCGGAAATGTAGTTCAACTAAATAACTTTGAGACTTAGATTTTTTTGTGATATGTATCCATGTGTTATAGGCCTGGCTGTGCAAATTACGTACAAATAAGTTTCTTATTTTTATATACCTAAATGGACATTATTACTTAATTTTTTCCATTATGTTGATTCAGGATATATTTCGGTATTTAGATATTATTTTGTTTCTTGCGTTGAAATCTGGTAAGATTATGTGGACTGATGGTATACCATCCCATTCAAGTGTTGCGACTGGAACTCATAAAAGAGTAGACCTAGTTATGCCAGGTTGGGGCTCATTTTATTTGTTTTAGTGAGACCCTACCACTGGTACTAGTGAAGTAACCTTCCAAGGTTATTCGATGAGTCTTACTGGTACTCTTATGTGAGTAGAGCTAGGCATGCCGAGTTTGGGCTCATTTTGTTTGTACATAAAAGACCCTACCACTGGAACTTATGAAGTAACCTTCCAGGGTTATTCGATGACTCTTGCTGGTTCTTATATGTGAGTAGAGCTAGGCATGCCGAGTTTGGGCTCATTTTGTTTGTACATAAGAGACCCAACCACTGCAACTTATGAAGTAACCTTCCAGGGTTATTCAATGACTCTTGCTGGTACTCATATGTGAGTAGAGCTAGGCATGCCGAGTTTGGGCTCATTTTGTTTATACATAAGAGACCCTACCACTGAAACTTATGAAGTAAACTTCCAGGGTTATTCGATGACTATTGCTGGTTCTTATATGTGAGTAGAGCTAGGCATGCTGAGTTTGGGCTCATTTTATTTGTACATAAGAGACCCAACCACTGCAACTTATGAAGTAACCTTTCAGGGTTATTCAATGACTCTTGCTGGTTCTTATATGTGAGTAGAGCTAGGCATGCCGAGTTTGGGCTCATTTTGTTTGTACATAAGTGACCCCTCCAATGGAACTTATGAAGTAACCTTCCAGGGTTATTCGATGACTCTTGCTGGTACTCATATGGAAGTAAAGCTAGGCATGCCGAGTTTGGGCTCATTTGGTTTGTACATAAGAGACCCTACCACTGGAACTTATGAAGTAACCTTCCAGGGTTATTCGATCACTCTTGCTGGTACTCATATGTGAGTAGAGCTAGGCATACCGAGTTTGGGCTCATTTTGTATGAACATCAGAGACCCTACCACTGGAACATACCTAGCTCTACTCACATATGAGTACCACTAAGAGTCTTCGAATAAACCTGAAAAACCTGAAAGGTTACTTCATAAGTTCCAGTGATAGGGTCTCTTATGTACAAACAAAATGAGCCCAAACTCGGTATGCCTAGCTCTACTCACACATGAGTACCAGCAAGAGTCATTGAATGACCATGGAAGGTTACTTCATATGTTCCAGTGGTAGGGTCACTTATGTACAAACAAAATGAACCCAAACTCGGCATGCCTAGCTCTACTCACACATGAGTACCAGCAAGAGTCATTGAATATCCCTGGAAGGTTACCTCATAAGTTCCAGTGGTAGGGTCTCTTATGTACAAACAAAATGAACCCAAACTCGGCATGCCTAGCTGTACTGACATATGAGTACCAGTAATGGTCATTGAATAACCCTGGAAGGTTACTTCATAAAATGCAGTGGTAGGGTCTCTTATGTACAAACAAAATGAGCCCAAACTCGGCATGCCTAGCTCTACTCACACATGAGTACCAGCAAGAGTCATTGAATAACCCTGGAAGGTTACTTCATAAGTTCCAGTGGTAGGGTCACTTATGTACAAACAAAATGAACCCAAACTCGGCATGCCTAGCTCTACTGACATATGAGTACCAGTAAGAGTCATTGAATAACCCTGGAAGGTTACTTCATAAAATGCAGTAGTAGGGTCTCTTATGTACAAACAAAATGAGCCCAAACTCGGTATGCCTAGCTCTACTCACACATGAGTACCAGCAAGAGTCATTGAATGACTATGGAAGGTTACTTCATAAGTTCCAGTGGTAGGGTCTCTTATGTACAAACAAAATGAGCCCAAACTCGGCATGCCTAGCTCTACTCACACATGAGTACCAGCAAGAGTCATTGAATAACCCTGGAAGGTTACCTCATAAGTTCCAGTGGTAGGGTCTCTTATGTACAAACAAAATGAGCCCAAACTCGGCATGCGTAGCTTTACTCACACATGAGTACCAGCAAGAGTTATTGAATAACCCTGGAAGGTTACTTCATAAGTTCCAGTGGTAGGGTCTCTTATGTACAAACAAAATGAGCCCAAACTCGGCATGCCTAGCTCTACTCACATATAAGAACCAACAAGAGTCATCGAATAACCCTGGAAGGTTACTTCATAAGTTCCAGTGGTAGGGTCTTTTATGTACAAACAAAATGAGCCCAAACTCGGCATGCCTAGCTCTACTCACATAAGAGTACCAGTAAGACTCATCGAATAACCTTGGAAGGTTACTTCACTAGTACCAGTGGTAGGGTCTCACTAAAACAAATAAAATGAGCCCCAACCTGGCATAACTAGGTCTACTCTTTTATGAGTTCCAGTCGCAACACTTGAATGGGATGGTATACCATCAGTCCACATAATCTTACCAGATTTCAACGCAAGAAACAAAATAATATCTAAATACCGAAATATATCCTGACTCAACATAACGGAGAAAATAAAGTAATAATGTCCATTTATACAAAAGAAATTTACTTGTACGTAATTCGCACAGAATACGAGAAGTATCAAATTGATTTTAGCGAATATTTTGTGTTCGTATATTGCTTTTTTCGTCTTCGGGCTGCAGCGACAAGCGACATAGAGTCCACTCCCGACGGCGCTCAAGCGCAGACTGAGATCTCATTGCAGAATTTGGATATATAAATCAAGAAAGTGGCTAAATAAAACGAACCTTATTGCCACATATTAAGACACACGTATGCGAGCAAAATAGAAGAAAAATGTAAGATGATTTTTTGCTTTTTTTCAGTCAATTTACAATATTTTGAAAAAAAAAATCAAATTGTTTTTGAGTTGACTATATTTACTACCCTATTCTATCTTTGAAAATCTAAATAAATGTAAAAATAGAGAGAAAATTGTACCCAAAAATAGCAGTATATGCCTATTTTTGATTTAAGAGGCCGTTTCGAATCGATTTTACATTAATATTAATTAAATATTTTTTATTTATTTTCAAATTGATTTATAGATAAAAAAGTAATCAATTTATCGTAATCATTAGTTTTATTAGTTATTATCTAAAATTGTCGTAAAATGTACCGGAAATATGTGGTTTTTTGATACAAGCGTAAACGCGTCCTTAAGCAAATATAGTGACTGGTTAGAGACTGAAGTCAAGTTGGAAGATTCAGTTCTTCAATATATGTTGGAACCAAGACCTGGCACAAGCGGTACATGTCGGCAAAACGGAAGACCTGAGAAAGATTTTTATTACACATATCTTAAGGATTAGGCATTAAAACTTGACAAGTAAGAGGAGAAGAGTCTAAAAACATCTTTGCTGAAACAAAAGCCAGGATTCAAAGGGAGTTTAAAGAAAAAATGGGTCTCATCTCATAATAGACTAACCTAAGCCTAGGTTTGGGTCTACTAACGACGGAAACACAGCCCGACGTTTTTTTGATAATCCTGCTTTAAGTGCTTCTATAACTGGAATCAACCCTAATTTAATTTCTAATTTGGCCATTATATTAAAAGTAATTGCAAGTGGTAAAAGAATTAAAATGGATACGTTCACCACACTTTTAATTGAAACTTAGAAAATATACCTTGAAAATTATAATTGGTATTATATGCCTGTGAGTTTGCATAAAATACTAATGCATGGCCCTGCTATCATTACATCGTTTTTCGTGCCAATCGGCATTTTATCAGAAGAGGCTTTGGAGTGCAGACATAAAGATTTTAGGCGTATCCGTGAACATAACACTCGAAAAACTTCACGATTGAATACCAACAAGGATATTATGATGGCACTCTTACTAATATCTGATCCGGGTATTGCTAAGTATCGGAAGATAACTTCTAATAACAGAAAATTTAGTAAAGATGTTGAGGCCTACATCGAAACTGACGAAAACCGCGATATTTCACTATCAGGAAGTTCATCAAACGAAGAAACTTCTTCATCAGATAGTGAATGACTTCTTTTTTTTTGCTTTTATTTTTTTATATAAAAATGTATTGATTCCTTTCCTTAGTTTGTAACTGGGGAGAGGGCAATAGGTAATAGAAAAGACTTAATAGTTTACAAATTATAATATGCTCTTAAAATGAACTTATGATTTTTTAATGTTTCGCCCATACATTCGTTACACTGTGCGACGTCATTAATATCTTCAAACCTTTTCTTTTTCATTATTTCTTTTACACAACTTTTTTAGCAATCCGTGAATGTTGTTCTTTACAAAAAATCCAACGTTTGGGAACCGGTACCTAAATTTTTTGAATGGGTACCTACAAATCGCGACATTGCAGAAATTCATAAACAGTAATTCAGATAATATTGGCAAAATTCAATTCATATCTAATTCATCTCTCTCCTATCATATAATTTTTCGTGATTACCAACATTCTATTAGCAACCATTCTTGAAAAGTAACCAAATAAACTCAACAACCTCTGTCTGACGTCACATCCAAATGTACCGGATACAGTGAACGACAGGTGTGTATGCATGTGTGCACATGCACATGAGTACACACACGAGTTCGCGTCAGTGTGCGTGTGACGAATGTATTGAACAGCGGTACATATTACAATTCATGTTGTGCAGATCATACGGGCCGGTCACGACCTACAGCGGCAAGCGGTAGCGGCAGCGATTTTGACGTACAATACAATCAAACAAGTCGGCGGTGGCCCAGTTTGAAAAAAATCCCTTGGCTCGCTTATAGAGTCGAGGCACACTAGAAACTAGTTTTGTATAAGAGTGTCAATCTTATACTAATATATAAAGCTGAAGAGTTTGTTTGTTTGGTTGAACGCGCTAATTTCAGGAACTACTGGTCCGATTTGAAAAATTCTTTCAGTGTTAGATAGCCCATTTATCGAGGAAGGCTATAGGCTATATAACATCACGCTATGAGCCACGGGAGCGGAGCAGTCGCCTTAAATATCGCGGGTGTAACCGCGAGCATCTTCTAGTGTGCGTATAAAGTAGCAATGGCAGCGACGATGTCTTGCCGAGCGATTCTCGCCCTTATGGTGGTCTAGCGGGGAGTTGTTCGACTGTACATGGCGCGTTTACACTGAAGCTACATCGGCCGCGGCGGAGTAAACCGCGACATATACATTGAAATCGCTGCCGCTGCCGCTAGCCGCTAGCTGTAGGACGTGACCAAGCTGATACGCAGGTAACGTCAGGGTTCGCATGACAGTTTATTTTTATTTGCACTCAGTGTATCGCGGGCTATTTCCGGACATTGTTGTCATATTATTATGGATATTGGATTTATTATTAGCTGTTAGCTACAAGGGATCATGTACCTCGTACACATGGTTGAAAAGATAGGTATCGTTTTATGATATTAATAAATAGTTTGCATCAGACAATGTTATAAGGTTTTCTAAGTTTACTTCCAAAACACGTCGTTGTTTGCGTAAGTCGGTTTATGTTGAATCAATTGTCTATGATTCCATCAGTTATAAGCATTATTCTGAATTTAAAAGATAAAGAGTTTAATTAGTAAAAGTCAACAACTAATGGAAATAAGAAAACAAAATTAGTGAATTTAGGCAATCACATATTTTAATCTCTAATCAGAACAAAATCCAGAATTACTAGTTTAGTAATTCTGGATTTTGTTCTGATTTAAAATAAATAAAGCTGCTTGCCATACATTTACTTCCCTTTAAAAAAATAAAAAATAGCGAAATAATCTTCGAATAATCCTTTTAAAATGGCTTAGTCCGCCACTCAATTACCAGCCAGTCATGCAAAACCATTTAGCAACTCGACATTGACGTGCAAAATGACGCAACAGTACATAATACTCATAAAAAAGCCGCTCCCCCGTTCATCGCATCAACAATGGTTCACAATTCATAAGAAACTTAGCACCGCTACAATGAAGTTGTAAACTTTACACTACAAGTGCACACTTTGATGCATCGTTCAGGGAAAGTGTTAACGGTGAATGTGCTGCTTAACTGTGACAGGCTGATTAAACAGTTTCCTTCGTCTAAAAAAAAAGAAACAATGATTGTCGCTGGCTGGTTTGGTTGATATCTGTGCTGACAAACTGACGTGACAATAGCTGTTCTATTTTTAAAATAAAGGATGCCCGTGGGACTGACAACTACCTCGTTTTCTCTAACAACTCTCAAATCACACTTGCAATATCCTTGAAGTAAGTCATACTATTTAGTTGACGTATTATATGTAGGTTTTAGACATACGTATCAAATGTTTCAATTTTGAGACAAACTTCAATCAACTACTATGATTAGTACACAATCGATATCAAAATTGTCAGCTATTCATAGTTCGTAACTAAGCTAAACATTTCTTACAAGAAATAAATCATGTTTTCTGTTAACCTTAACCAGGTTTGTGGTCAAAACCAGATCAGAGAAATACGTCTAGATCTTTCAATCCAACGTCGCAATTATTCATTAATTTCTAATAAATACTTTCACTTAGTATTTGGGCTCAATTTTTTTTAACATTCGCGAGTCATTGTCACTTGATCTTTATACTTATAAATAAATATCATCATCATCATCATCAGCCTTTAACAGTCCACTGCTGGACTAGGCCTCTCCTTTGAAAGGAGGAATTGGCCTACTATACCACGCTGGCCAAATGGGTTGGTATAGGGTTTGTATTAAGTTTTCCTTCTCTTACAGTGCTGTTCTCTGCATGCTCCCTCTGTCGGCTCTTGCGACACCCATGGGATGATATGGGGTGGTGACATTCCGTATTCTTAATCCGTCACCACACGGACAATATACCTTACTCACTATTTCCTATAACGAACCATGAAACCACGAGTCACAAGCACGCAAGTAGGATGTGCATCACCCGAGATTGTTATAACTATAGGGTAGTAGGGCCATGGGCGTTGAAGGGATAAAGAGTTTCCTATAACTACAAGCTGCTTAATATCGATACTGCTCCATGCTCCAATTTAAGATATCTATACGACCCACATTGTAATACAACCAAGCAGTAAATTTAGCGTAAAATTGATGACCGCGTGAAAATCGTATCAGTTCACGTTTAGACATATTATTATGTTACGCTTTACAGGTCAAATTAAGCGCTCGAAAAACCTTTTTACACACTAAAAATCTTCGGCTAAAGTCAGACTGATAGAAGAGTGGGTTGCATTTTACCCTGAAATGGGTTGCACGGGCTCATAAAAAACAAATGATGATGGATGACGAAAGACTGACCAAGCAGATATATTATAAGGCAAGTGTGAATGGGACAGCACGAAGGGGAAGACCAAGACGGACGTTTTCTGACCAGATCGGAGACATCCTTAAAACAGGAAAGGTTAGAAGTACCCTAAATAGAAGAGCATGCATGAGGAATTTAATGGGAGTGAATTAAGCCAGAGAGATATGACAGGATCGTTGCAAATGGCGTTCCGTAGTCTCTGCCTACCCCTCCGTGAAATAGGCGTGAGTCTATTATGTAGGTAAGCTGATAGAAGTTTTGATAATAACATCATTGGTCTATTGCAAACAACTTGCATTTTCTACTAACTCTGCACACTGTTTGCATATTATCATTTCATAGGAGCACAGCATTAATATGTAATTTAAATGTATTGAATTTCCAACAAGTTTTATATTCATAGTGACTGACATTAGAGACAAGCATTTTTTACAGTTTGACCTATTTTTATGGACCCTCGACTGTATCCCCGAAGGGATAGGCAGAGGTGTAATATTACACTCACATTTCGCCATGTTATAGTTCCCACGTACAGTCACAGTATAAATATGGAACAGTGCGGAAACTACCAACAAACATTCAAAACGGCACACTCACACAAACATGCGCATCGACGAGACCCCTAAGCGGTTCTCGCGGTGCTGTCAGTAGTGAGTGCCGCGTCAAGGCGTGTGGTCACGTTACGCTTATTTCCGCGACCTTTTAAAAATGCCACGAGCGTACTGTGTAGTATTCTGCTGTTTGAACTCGTCTTCATCAAAACCGGAGCTATCGTTTTTTAAACTTCCTGCTGACTATGAAAGGGCAGAATGATTTATTGTTATAATAATAAAATTGTACTGGAATTATACGTCCGTGTGATAGATCATAATAAATTCGTGAACCTAACTCAAAACGTAAATCTAAGATGGCAGCTGAAATCGATTAGAAGTATCAACTTTTTCGTCCTGGGTGTCGTTTTATGGTTTTCGAGGGTGTCTAAGCCGATAGTGCTGTCAAAATGGAAATCCAAGATGGCGGCTGCAATAAATTATTAACTTTTTCGTCATGGGTGTCGTTTTCATGGTTTTCGAGGGTGTTATAGCTGATAGTGCTGTCAAAATAGAAATTCAAGATGGCGGCTGCAATAAATTATCAACTTTTTCGTCATGGGTGTAGTTTTCATGGTTTTTGAGGGTGTTAAAGCTGATAGTGCTGTCAAAATGGAAATCCAAGATGGCGGCTGCAATAAATTATCAACTTTTTCGACATGGGTGTCGTTTTCATGGCTTTCGAGGGTGTTAAAGCTGATAGTGCTGTCAAAATAAAAATCCAAGATGGCGGCTGCAATAAATTATCAACTTTTTCGTCATGGGTGTCGTTTTCATGATTTTCGAGGGTGTTAAAGCCGATAGTGCTGTCAAAATGTAATTAAAAAAGTATTCTTTTACATAAATTGTATGTTTACCTTCCTCCCGGCGAGTAGTAAAAAGTGGCCATCAGCTTGAATTGTTTTGTTTACCCACACCTTTTCTGGTAAAAATGACAGAGAATATTTTGTTATGGCTTGATATCTCGAGAAGATTTGATGAACAGACCGCCTCAAAACTGTACTGTTTGTGAAGAACATTTCAATGCTATGGATATTCTAACGGACACCTATCGCAAACAACTTAAAACTAATTCATTAGCATCTCTTCATTTACCGGCTTTACAAAAAAAAATGTTAATAAAAATGTTAACCGAAGCTCCGAAGGTGGTTGAAATCTGTACAAAGACAGAAGAAAATGTAAAACTTCTAGCGACTGACAGTAGTCAAACTTCCAGATCTCTTTCATTGCACACGCCTCGGAAAAGAAAACTAAAATCCGATCTTTTAAAATGTAGAAAAAAAATATACCAAAAATATATTTGATGCACCCCATCTCATAAAACTGGTTTGCATCAATTTGATTACCTAAGACGTCCATTTCCAGGATCATGTAGCTAAATACGAGCATATCATAAAATTTTATGAAAATGAGAAACAAAAGAACGAACAAACAGCCACAACACATATATCCAGCAAATTTAGAAAAAAATGAAAGTTCGCTTTTCTACTCAATTTTTAAGTAATTCTGTTGCCGCTGGTAAATCTACTTACGTAGATTTTAATCATATTCAAGAATCCGGGAGGAACACTGCTTTACGTACGTTTTCCGTATTTTACACACTCGTATTTTGCTGAGCTTAACTGACGCCATGAAATTACTTAGGTATTTAAATTTTATTTGTAAACTAGTTATTTCAATTCGATTGATTGATCACCACAGAAACAAATATTTAAAAAAACAATATAAAAAAGTGACAACCCTAATGCTTCAATGGCGCGTAGGTAATTATTTTATCAACTAGGCTTAGTTTCCATACTGTTCCATATTTATACTGTGGTACAGTCGAACAACTTCTCGCTAGACCACCATAACGGCGAGAATCGCTCAGCAAGACATCGTCGCCTTCAGTGCTACTTTACATTGACACTCGTATTCAAAAGCAGTTTCTAGTGCGCCTCGACTCTATGAGCGAGCCAAGGGATTATCTTTCAAACTGGTCCACCGCCGACTTGTTTGATTGTACCTACAGCCTATTGCCGTTATTGGGCATATTGCCAGATTCCGTGCTGCAACCGAGAATTCGGCAAAACTCAGTGACACTTCTGCCCGATCCGGAACCCGATAAGCAGACGCATATGCTATCCACGGACCACGGAGGCAGTCAGTAAATTCTTTTTACTGCAACATTTTTCTTTTCTGTCCCACTGCTGAGCAAAGGCCTCTCCTTTATCATCATCAGCCTTTAACAGTCTACAGCTGGACTAGGCCTCTCCTTTGAAAGGAGGAATTGGCCTACTATATCACGCTGGCCAAACAGGTTGGTATAGGGTTTGTATCAAGTTTTCCTTCTTTTCGTGCTGTTCTCTGCATTATATGCTCCCTCTGTCGGCTCTTACGACACTCATGGGATGATATGGGATGGTGACATTCCGTACTTTTAATCCTTCACCACACGTCCAAGGCCTCTCTCTTGGATTTCCAAAAATCTCTGTGCTTTGCGATCTCTGGCCAGTCGCCCTCAAAAGCGTCTAGGTCATCCCGCCATTTCCGTTTAGAACGTCCTCGTCGCCGCCGACCGCCTGGTACCCAATTGGTAGCTACATGAGCCCACCTTCCTGTGTGCATGCGGCAGACGTGTCCAGCCCAGTATCACTTTAGTCGGGCTGTTTTTCTCCGATAACTTATAATAACTTATTTATCCCAGAATGGCCAGGCAAGCAGAAGTGAAACAAAATTAAAAGGTGCTCTATGGACGCAAAGAGGTAACCCAAATTCACTACAAGGTCGAAGGCAAGGTCAAATATTTCTACAAATTAAACTATAATAAATATAACAGCTATCGAAAAAGGATGAATTGTCGGTAATTCCGCATACCCATAACCTTTAACCGCCGCAATACATCAGAAGCCTTTTACGAATATTAAAATATAAACACAAGGTAATAGTTTAATGAAAATCGCGCCCAATTTAATTACTTAAACGAAGCAAGCACTTTATGTATTTGGTGGAACATAAAAGGGGTGGTTTGGCGTGGTAGGAACATAATTGAATATGTAATTGAATCTTCTCTCGCTGAAACAGCCCGACTGGTATATTGCTTCCACCCCCTACGAAGATTATAGCATCTAAACAACTTAGTTATTTACAGGAATACAACACTAAGACTTGGTGCTGTGTTCCTGTGTCGAATAGGCTAGTTGACGAAAAAAAAATTATAAGTCCGTCCTTTAGATTATTCAAAAATAAGCGATACGTATTTTTTTATTTTTAAATTAAACCAAAAATGACCAAGATATAGCTCATTAATGTTACGTATAACGTCACGCCGTGCTGCATTTTTTCGCACTAGGTGACGTCACACGTAACTTTAATGGGCTACATCTTTGTAATTTTTTACTTAATCGAAAAAAGAAAAAATACGTGTCCAATGTTTTTTTATAATCTAAAATACGGACTAAATAAAATGTAATTATTTTGACCCTGGAAACTACCCTATTGTGTTTTAAACCCTACTAGAAGAGGCGAAGGGTTTAACATTCTTAAATCGTATAACAGACTTAATTTTGACTGCAAACAATCAATGCGGAAAGCCTTATAATAAGATGAGATAGATCTCTTATATCATCTTCTAAACAAACCTATTCCACGCGTTTTGTTATATTGAATTCAATGTAGGTTATTCTAATACATTATCTGTATGTATAAAATTCTTGCGATTCTAACAGCCAAACCGATAGGGCGCAGCGAGATGAAATTTGACATGCGTGTTTCTTGGGGACCGTAGGAGTGCACCAAGAATTAATAATATATGGATTGCCCGAAATTTCCACGGAATCAGGAATAAATTTAAATGAAAATAAAATGTGCAAGCGTAGCTGCATCCTCTAGTCTTATATTAAGCTGAAGAGTTTGTTTGTTTGCTTGATCGCGCTAATCTCAGGAACTACTGGTCCGATTTGAAAAATATTTCAGTGTTAGATAGCCCATTTATCGAGGAAGGCTATAAGTTATATAACATCACGCTTTGAGCTACGGGAGCAGAGCAGTAGCCTTAAATAACGCGGGTGTAAACGCGGTCACTTCTAGTATCAAATAAAAATGATACCTTTCTGCTCTACTCTATGCAAACTTCAACGATGTCATGTTTCAAACATCGTCCGCGTAGGATTTATATGCCTGAATATGATGGCAACTAGATCCATAGCGCAAATCAGTTTGGTGGGCAACAGTGTGCCGATGTAATTAAATAAGTCAAACAAGTTGATTGCCTACAAGCCATTATTAGCTGCAGTGTAAACGACAGAGCACTTTATTCAGAGTGCATATTATACGATAATTTATAATGACCGCGCATCGCAGCTAATGATGTGAATCGGTGTTACGTGAGCACGTGATGCTGTGTACATAACATATTATAACATGTTATGTTGAGAGTTGAGTCACTGAGATAATACACGGGATGTGCTTACTATTTCTGAACGTTATTTACTGACTCAAACTCACTCAAACTCAAATATGTTTATTTCCATAAAAATATTTAAATTTTTTGGACACGTCAGAAGGTCATACAAATAAAAATAAAAAAGTAACTTTAAATGCATATTAACATAATTGAGCATTGAAAAAAAAATGCCAGTTCAGAAAGTAGTGCATCGTGGGAAGAATCAGGCAAGAAACTCCGGGCCACTCTTTTCTTCGTCTTGATTCTATACAATTCAAAAACTTAGTAACTACATTGAATTTTTCATAGGTATATGAGCTGGTTTCAGAGGTTACCTTGCGGACACTTCGCTGAGTGTTGTGGGCTGCTGTGCCCACACGGGGCAATACTCCAAGATCGTCGTCCCAGGATCGCCTAATCGCAAGCTTTAGTCTTTGTGTCTGTCTTATTAAAGCAGCCTTAGGCAAGAATATAAATCAGAATTCTAAGTAATCTAGTAAAATGACTGCCTCCGTGGTCCAGTGGATAGCGTATGCGACTGCTGATCAAAGGTCTCGGGTTCGATTCCCGAGTCGGGCAAGTGTTACTGGGTTTTACCGAATTCTCAGTAGCAGCACGGAGTCTGGTGATGTGCCCGGTACCGGCAATAAGCTCGCCCCCTATTACGTGGGACCTAAAAGTTCATGGCGAAATATGGGTGTAGTATTACACCTCTGCCCAGACCTTCGGGGATACAGGCGTGAGTCTATAAAAAGAATCAAATTGTCGGCCACTGCGGCACGTTAAGGCCTTTGCCAATACTAGACTTTTTCTTAGCGATCAATCTTGAGCCGCACTCCTCCAACCGCTTTCCGCGATTCTAATCATATCCTTGGTTCAACATGTGGGAGACCTACGACGTCCAGTGCGTGATCGTCTCTAAAACCTTCCTGTCCCACGCTATGGGTTTTACAAGCTATGTGCCCTGCCCACTGCCACTTCAGCTTGACTATTTAAAGTAAAAATCACCTGGATTAACCGAAGGCAAGTTGGAGTTATGCAAGTGCGTGGGCCACAGACTGACACGGTATGAAAATTATAGCCCAACTATAATATTGAAAAGAAAAAAAGAAAAAAAGAAAAAATAATTTTATTCTTAACACGCACACAAATAAATAAAAAAACTATAAAAACACAATAAAAAAACAGTACAAAAATAAAACAATAACAGACACAAGTGTAGCGTGTCAGAACAGGGCATAGTTCAGCATTTGTCAGGCAGATGCCTGACGCTGATTTTCAACTATGCCCTTGAGTGACTCACGCAAGCGTCAAACTATAATAATACAGTAAAAAAAAAAAAACATATTAGTTTCGATAGTTAAAGAAATAATATATACTTACTTCAGTAAATAAATATCATGCATACATACTTCAAACAAATAAATAAACATAACATTTAATTACATATAATAATAATTATAAACGGTATGTATACTTATGTACACACACTAGATATATCGACGGGGAACCAAACGGCAGCACGGCGGGGGCGCAGGCAACACCGGCCGCAACTGCGTATCGTTCGCACAGTGAATAAGTCGGCATCAACGCGACTATACGCTTCGAGTGCACAGCGCACCACACAACGGGCGCATGCAATGCCAAGCCCCGCGCCGTTTACTAGCAAACAAACGGTTCACAAGCGAACATAATTATAAAATAAAATAATAGTTATAGCGAACTAAACAGGTAAGTACATAAAATGTGTTTACCCTACAATAGATATTATCTTTTACGACCTTTAACCAAAATATTCCAGTGATATTGTTCTTGTTGTGTTTTAGGGTGGCAACTACACACAAAGTAAAAGTAAAATGCCGTTTGCTAACCATTTTACTCTTAGACCATTGGTTGGTTGATATTTACAGCAACGAGCACCTATACTCCATCCCCACGAAAACCACAAAAACAAAGGTATAATAATTCTACTATATATTAGGTACTTACATGCATAATGCATGGATGTTTTGAGCTGATTATTATCAGTGAGAATCACAGTATATGTATAATCGTATATTCAATAAAATATCCATTGCCTTTAAGGCTTCCTACGTGGAGTTCCAGTGAGATATCACATCAAAACAAGCATGAAGGTGGATAACGAACGGTGTGAAAGAATACAGTTACACAGGGATGCATGGCAGTGAATCGGCGCGGACACGACGACCTCAACTATAACTATAAATAAGGTAAACAACAATCAACGCAACTGCGCGCGCACACACACACACACAACCAACACACACACGTGCCCTAGGCCTAGGTTATAGGTGGTATGAAATGTGATAGTTATACTATAACAAGGATATGTTTATGTTGGTCATACCTAGCTTCCGCTGCGCCTCAATAAGATACTGACGTACGTGTTTTTTGAAAGTATTTACTGTTTTAAGTAATCTAAAAGGCGGTGGTAAGTTATTCCATATCTTAGAGGCGGCGTAGCGGAAGCTGCCTCTAAAGGCGTTCGTCTTGTGAGGCAGTATCGACAGCTGTAGGGAGCACTGCCTTCTTGAGTATTCTCGACCACTAGCCACCCAGCACAATTTGTCGTACAAATAAATTGGCTCTTTAAGGTTGACTACGGTAAACATAAGTGTGGCCAAATGTAGTTTGCGTCTGGACTTCATTTTTAAGATGTAGTTTTCATTTAAATATGGCGTAACATGGCATCTACGTGGTATACTAAAACAGTACCTAGCACAAGCGTTTTGAACTCTCTGTATAAGCCGGTCAGTTCGTGAGAGCAGACGCGGCCCGTATACCGTATCCGCGTAATTTAATTTAGACAACACCAGTGTCTCGATCAGTCTCACACGGAGATCTTCAGATAAGTAGGGACGCACTTTATACAGAACCTTCAGTCTGTAAAAGCAGTTTTGTACCAGTTCAGCGACATGCTTCTCGTACCTGAGATTGGCATCCAATTTAAGGCCAAGATTACGAGCTTCCTCTACCCTACTGATCACTTCGCCTTGAAGGGTTATGTTAGGGAGTTTCAGAGATGATAGGTGCCTTTTAGTACCAAAAACCATATATTTTGTTTTGGATGGATTGAGCACCAGGCAGTTATGCGCAGCCCATTCCACAATCCTTTGTAGGTCGTCGTTAATCTCTGCTATAGCCTTCTCGTAATCGGCCTGTTTGAAGGAGATGTATAACTGGATATCGTCTGCGTAAATATGGTACTTTGAATATCTCATACAATTTGTTATATCCGCGCAATACAAAATAAACAAAATAGGGCCAAGTATAGATCCCTGAGGGACTCCTCTAGTGAGAGGCTCCAATTCAGAGCATGCAGAAGAGCCGTCGTTTTGACGCAGTTCCACCCGCTGATAACGGCAGGACAGATAACTATGGAACCATTGGACCGTTTTACTGTTGAAACCATAGTATGACAGCTTTGACAGCAACAGCGAAGTATGTATACTGTCAAAAGCGCGGGAAAAGTCTAATAGTACGAGTACTGTGCACATACCTTGGTCTTGCGCCCATAAAATGTTGTCCGTAACATCAAGTAAAGCGGTAACGGTACCACGACGCTTACGGAAACCCGACTGTAACATTGGCAGTATGTTATGTTTTTCTAGGTATCCTGTCAACTGTGTACAAACTACTTTTTCTAAGATTTTCGACAGACAAGGCAGAATACTAATGGGTCGAAGGTCTTTGACGTCCACTGGGCTGGAGTTCTTGGGCAAGGGCCTAACAGACGCTATCTTCCAGATATCAGGACAAATAGAGGACTCTAATGATTCGTTTATAATACTTGTGATGGCAGTCAAAGTATAGGGCAAAGATAACATTATCATTTCTAGATTTATGCCATCGTAGCCCTCTGCATTAGATTTAAGGTCCATGATGTATTTTAGGACGACGTCTTTGCTTACAGGCGCTAGTGTGAAAACAGACTCAGTGTAACGGTGGAACTCATAAAATGTCATATCCGAGATGTTGACCAATGGATTGCCGGGAACGTCCAAAAAATGACTATTGATTTCGTTAGGGTCGGAAAACTGGCTTGGCAGCTCCCTAACTCTGTTATTAGGCAATACAGTGCTTTTAAGATTTTTCCATAGATTTTTCGGTTCATTGATTTTTTTATTAATGTTAAATTTAAAATAAGCTATCTTTTCATAATGCAGAGATTTCGAGACCAGTGATTTCAATTGCTTGTAATACTCTTTACTGCTATCAGTTTTACATTTTCTGTATTTGCCTAATGCGTCATCACGTAACGACATCATGAGTTTCACCGTGTCTGTTATCCACGGGTAAGATGGCTCTCTGATAAAGCAAGTTTTAATAGGCGCGTACATGTCAAACACAGTAATCATGAGCGAGTTAAGCCTATCCACCATAAGGTTAACTGACGCAGACAAACGAACACTATCCCAATCAATCCCAGAGAGACAGCTATGCAGGTCATCGAGGCAAATTTGCTTGAAAGGTCTAAATTGTACCCTATAAGGTGTAAACTTATCTCGCCGTACATGAAATTCGCACACAATAACAGAATGACCGTTTATTTGCTTATATGGTTCAACGTAAATGCGTTTCGCAGGCAAACTCGCACACACCAAGTCTATAAGAGACTCGCTTGTTTCAGTGAAATGCGTCGGCGCTGAAACGAGCTGCTTAAGTTGTAAACACGACAAAAATTCAGTTACCTTTGTACTTCTGTGGTCATTTTCATGAAGTAGATTTATATTAAAATCACCTAGCAGTATACAGATCTCGATTTTATCTAGAGATGTTATGCTATCTGTCATGGCATCAAGGAACAGATCTAAATCGAGCCAAGGAGGGCGGTAGGCCGTGCCGATAGCGATCCTTTTGCCGTTTAGAGTAAGTGTAAGCCACATTTGTTCTACTGACTCATGCCTTGGATCAATGGCAACAGGTAACGGACGGACACTGAGACCGCGCTGTATGTAAAAACCAACCCCACCACCGCGGCCCGAGCGCACGCTCGCCGGTCGGGGGACATGACGCAGTCGGTAGCCGGGCACAGTAGGCGCGCGCCCCTCCTCTCCGGGCCGTAACCATGTTTCGTTAATGGCAAGTATGTCGAAACCATGTGATAGCACCATAGCCGTAAAATCATCATGGTTTGTGCCTAAGGACCCTGCATTAAATAAACCAATTTTTAAGTTTTTAGCAACCATTATTTATCGATTCTATGCTGCTCTTCCATGAGATATTAATGAGTAATGACATACAATAATATAGCAAGCTCGACCGTGTAATAGGTACATGAGAGGAACGTAGACTAGAAGATTCAGTGTACGGTATATACATATACAATATTAAATGTGGATAACGTATTTTAGTATGTAAGATAATATAATGTAAATATATATATACATTTGGGTAGACTATTTTCATTCCATGTAGTATATAATAGTGTAAATAATTTGTGAATATTATAAGATAAATAACAGTGAACAAGGGAAAATATAAAAAGAAAATAATTTGTAAATAAACATCAGAAGCGCTTAACCAGATTACAGTAAACAATGTATAATGGTGCATTAACATCTTAATAAAGGACACATACAATTTAATTAAATTATAAGCTCGGCATGCTATATAAACTAAATGCATAGGCTTTTTACACAAAAACTTAAAGGGCGATGGGTAATGATACAAGGCATTTGGCCTTCTGCATGAAAATAATAAGAAACAAATTAAAGCTATAAAGAGTCTAATCATGGCCAAAAACTTTGTGAAGGTCAGCTTCGTTGCGAATATTGAGAGCTTTATCGCCCTCATTTTTACGTACGAGCACACGGCCGCGCCTACACCATACAAACTTCCAGCCTCCCTTTTGTGCAGCTTCTCGTACCCTCCGAAATAACTGTCTGTTCTTCCAGGTGAGGCGCTCGTTGAGGTAGAAGCGCCGCGCGGGCCCAGCCATACCCAGGTCAGCTGATGTAGCACCGCGGCGCACGCGCGCTCCCGCCAACAGCTCGTCGCGGACGTTGCGGCGCGCGAGCCGCACGGCGAGAGGGCGGGGCCGGCGCTCAGGCCCGCCAGCATCCGTGGACACGATGTGACGAGGCCCAGCGCGCTCGGCACTCACGATGTCTCGCTCCTCCAAATGTACTCCAAGCTTGACAGCTATTTGAAGTGTCAGATTTACACAGCTTTCTCCGCTGACCTCCGGTAGATTGGCTATTTCTATGTCATTTGCCAATAACTCCTGGTCCCGATTGTCGATCTCCTCCCGCAGCTGCTCGATGACGTCGCTCATATCCACCCGCTCCAGAGGCTCCCGCTTCTCGAGGACGGTAACTCGATCATCGAGGTTTTTTAAATTGTTTTGACAGTCATTTAAAGACTGTCGTATTAGAGCGACCTCATCCCTAAAGGATTGTAGATCCCGGTTTACGTCCCGCAAATTGTCCCGGAAAATTTGAAGTTCCGTCCTAATCTCACACATGACGTCGTGCATGGTCTCGGTGGATGTTATGTGGGTCTCGACCGGTAAAGGAGGGCTTTGGTGGTGAGGAACGGGCGTCCCTGAGGCACAATTCGTCGGCTCGACCACAACACTTTGGTGGCTGGTCGCCGGTATGCTACATCCCCTAACCGGTGTCTCAGTCTTATTGTCCGTTGCCCGATGCTTCTTGCACTCCGGACACTGCCAAGTAGGGGCGATAGTACCCGAAACGGGTAACGCCACACACCGTCTGTGGTACACCCCGCCACACTTGTGACATCTAGCGGCACCGATGTCAGACGCCGCGATAAATCGACCGCAACCACCACACGTCTTGGTCATCCTTGACAATGCAAGCTCGGTGCCTCAACGTTGTCACAGTGAAATGTAAGATGGCGCTGCTGACACTTTATTGTTTTATGGTGTTTTTTAAACGAAAATAGATCGCGCAGATCACTAGATGGACTGACACCGTAAGGCTAGGGCGCGCGCACACTAGGAGTTTACACTGTATTATGATTAATCAACGATTAACTATAGTCACTGTCTATTTTACAAAGACGGGTAGATAGTCACTGTCTAAGGGGCCCGTGTATATTACAAACTAGTTTTTTTCTATTATCACTGCACAGAAACACACGCACACAATGTATATAGTGTATATAATAGAATAACAACTTTTACTAAATAAATACTTTGATTTCAAAAGGTCTTTCAATTTAAAAAACGTAAACAAACAACAGAGCTATATGTACTAGTTTGACATCCGTGACGTCACTCCTATCCGTCACTATTGCTAATTTTAACTAATTTTGAACCAATTTCGCAAGGACTTCTTAAGTAAGCGCTTCTTATGACCAGGGATTAACGCAGTGTCAGATGAAATAGTGCCTCAAACGACCTGATAGTACCAAAACGCAGTCTGCGTTTTCCAATGCCATATTTAACTATAGATGATGCCCACGGTTACACCAGCGTTATTTAAGGCCACTGCTCCGCTCCCGTGGCGCATAGCGTGATGTTATATAGCCTAGAGCCTACCTCGATAAATGGGCTATCTAACACTGCAAGAATTTTTCAAATCGGACCGGTAGTTCCTGAGTAATCTCAGGAACTACCGGTCCGATTTGAAAAATTCTGCGCGTTCAACCAAACAAACAAACAAACTCTTCAGCTTTATATATTAGTATAGATTCGTATAAACGATAGTTATCATAGATCGTTTGATAAAATAAGTAGGTACGTATTTAGTGTATGCTAAACATATATTGTTGCAATCATCCCGTGGCCAAAGCTGGAGGAACCGATAGCGAAACACAGGGGCAAGAAGAATGGATTCTACGGTACAAATAGTGATGCCATTTGAAAGTAAAAGTGGTGATGAGTTTTGAAGGCGAAAACGGTGACGACTTTTGGCCAATTTTTCAAAGACTAACAGTGTCAAAAGCTTAGCTCGACGTTACATATTAATAAATCGTTTGCAAAACATTTCATCACACAACAACCTAGATGATCGCAATCCCGGCAAGTATCGCAACACATGTCGTGTCAACCCGACATCAAACGTATGAGAGAACGATTTTATGCCCGATTAGTTACAAGACGCGAAATGGATACGTACGGATTTATTGTTACGTCATAGGTAAAATATGTGTTGTTGGGGAGAGACCGAGAGACCCAGAGTAATCTGTATATATAAAATCCTTGCGTTACTGACTGACTGACAGACACGCTACAGCGGAAATTATTGGACGCAAGAAGCTGAAATTTGGCATGTATGTTCCTTGGGGACCGTAGGGGTGCACTAAGAAGGAATTTCTCGAAATACCCACAAGGTCAGAAAAACGAGTAAAATAAAAAATGTGTGGGCGCGTTGAATGTAGCTGCGCGCATCATCTATAGTCCGTGCCACGAGAACATAGACTTTTTGTAAACAAAAAATTTCTACTAAGTGACTTAGCGATAGTTCTGTCAAACACAAATAATGTGAAATCGAATGAGCGCAACGGAACATACGTACGTGTCATTGGAAACTTATGTCAATGGATCGGGTTTTTATCGATATTATGCGCTGTCAACAGGATTTTTTAATATTTTGTGGTACTGGAACCTGGAATGTCAACATTTGGTTTTACTTCATTGAAATGTTACATTCTTGGCCTTACCTTGCATGGTTCTTAGGATTTTTTTTTTGTTTTAGATGTCAACAAGGGGTAAGTTTAAAGTTAAATGCACGTTTATAGCATCGCAATGCTCATCCCGCGGCCTACATTATGGAATTACGGGTGCAAATTGTAGATGATAAACTATTATTTGCACATAAGATTCTTTACACCGTATAAAAATAAAATGCGTCTTTTTACGCAGGTTACCCCGAATGTAAATTTACCGTAACATTTTAATGGATTGTGTTTAAGTTCATTCTCATTCATACACAACGTAAAATCTCCATGGCCAACATTTTAATGCGATATACTAGCTAGTTGTCTGTAATATATCACATTTGTAGACAATTATTTAATATTTTAGGATAGCTAGGCTAGCAACAAATTATTTATTGCCTATGATTAAAAAAAATCAAGTCCATAATAGAATATCCTGTTTTTACTATATCATTGACATACATGGTACTTCTATTATTGACTTGAATTTACTAACGTGTTAAAAAACTACAAAAAAGTCACCAAATTAATGAAAATTCTTCCAGGAAAATTCGACTACTCTTACACAAAATCAAATATGTTTATTTTCATTCAAATTTATATTTTTCTGGATACGACTGGAAGTCATTGATATTAAAATATATAAAGTCAAATACATTTTAGAGAAAAATACCGTTAAAAAGTATCAGAGCATAAAATGTAATAACACACCTGTTTTAAACAAAAGTTGTTAAGCCCTGAATGTGTGTTTACAAAAAGTCTATCTTCTCGTGGCACCAACTATAGTTATAGATAGAAATCTGGGTATATAAATATCGAATATATTTTTACATCAAAGAAAGGTCTAGGGACCCTTTTGATCTTTTCGTCTAGACAATCTTTTAAAGCTGATGAATGAAGGTAGTTTCAGCTTGAATTAACAGAGCCTATCCAGAAACGAGTTATCTTTTTGTAGCTATGGTTCGTAAGTAAGGTTACACAAGATCCATCAGTGTGGAGAGCCTAGAGGAAAGCCTATGTCCAGCAGTGGACGTTTTACAGATAGGATGATAATGAACTTTCGCCAGAATCTGCAGTCAGGCCCATATCTTAACCTTACCGGTGCAGACAATCAGCGAGTTCACGTAGATAATTCAACGACGACAGTCGCTATTGCTTTGACTGCTGTCTGCTTTATTCCAGTTATTAAAACAAAGCGCATAATACATCAAACGACACATCACACGTGCACATTCGACACGTGTTCTTAGAACAGTGAACACGATGAGGGAGTGAGAAATAAACTCCATATAACCATAATCCATATAACCAGAAATGTAATGGATGGTATTAGTCACTGAATTGGTGCAGAAACGGAAAGGCAACTTATCGCATATTGATGTAAATGATGAGATTCATAGGCATCCTAAGGTTATCTTCTCTCTATCTCGTTTTTCGAGGTAGTAGAGCCTTGCTGATTTCAGCATGAATGGGCCGGCTCGACCGGGAATTGCCACTACCCTCTCACAGAAAATCGACGTAAAGTAACAGTACCTAAACTGTTGCGTTTCGTTCGGTGAGTGAGAGTGCCCGAGGCCCTATCCCTTATTCCTTCTCCCTCATCCCACTCCTTATCCTATCCCTTTTCCCAACCCCAAGGGGCGGCAACGCACTTGTGACTCCTGTGGTGTTGCTTGTGCCCATGGGCGGCGGTAATCGCTTACCATCAGGCGATCCGTCTGCTCGTTTGCCGCCTTTTATTAGATACATAAAAAAATAACTCGAATCCATCTAAAACTGAACGACAGAAACACGTTAAAATACAGTACGTATAAGTTTTTGGAAACGGATAAAAATGGTATATAATTACAATTCATTTCGCTGCGAAACGTATCAGGCCTTACGAAATGAGCAAGCCACACAAAAACCAAATAACAAAACCGTCCATTCCAGTTTCTTGATATATTTTATCGTCATGTCCATCAGATTGTTTTCTCGCGATTGCGTCACAAAGTAATACGTTATTTGAAACAAAGTCAACATGTCCCCAAGACGAGGAACCCGTCTGACGCGACGTTACCGAGATTCTACGTAAACAAGATCTTTCTTAGTAAAACTGCGTAGCAATAAATAACATCTTAATGGGATATTGCATATTATACTGATGTACGACTTCATCTTGGTGTATAAATTGTTTCTTTTTTATAAAGACAATCACGATGACTTGTAGAAAATAACGTCGCAAGTGTAATTATTGAATGTGATAAATATGAAAAATGGACGCAGCTGTTACTACAAGAAAAGCTAATCTTTTTATTGTATGTGTCTTAATAAGCACAGAAACATTGAACATCAGAAATTAATCATCATCATCGCCCTAGCGTTATCACGGTTGCATCCAAGACTGACACGCTTTGGAGCCCGAGGTCCGCTTATTGGTCTAACTAGATATGACAGAATATCAACTTTTCCACAGAGCGACTGCCGTCTGACCTCCGCAACCTAAAGGGATAGCGATATTTTATGGTTAAGGCCAGTATCAGTTTATTTGAGGGTACTGACCTCTCGTAACGACTGTCAAAGATCTTCATGACAGCCGGGACCGACGGCTTAACGTGCTCTCCGAGGCACGGGACAAGCGATAATTTACAATACAATACGCACATAACTCCGCAGTCAGTGGTGCGCGCCGTGGATTCGAACCCGATACCCTCTGCATGGCAGTCCGTTGGTATCTCCACTAGGCTAGCGCTGCCTTGAACATCAGAAATTAATGTGGGGCGATTCAATCTCCTTAGAAAATATCCAGTAGAAAAGAAGACGATATTTTTGGGATTGCGGGAAGCGGGTGGATTAGGAGACAAGCCGTGGACAAAAGCTAGTTTCCTATAAATCCTTCGTTTCCAAGATTCATACGCCATATAACAAGGCCACGACCGAACTTCGATATAAGATAATCATAATTATCTTCGACAAATCTGCACGTTTAATAGATTTATAGATAGACTAGAGGACGCCAGCAGCTACGCCTGCAATTTTTTTAATTTACCCGTTTTGGCCGATCCCGTGGGAATTTCAGGAAATCCCTTCTTAGTGCACCCCTACGGTCCCCAAAGAACATACATACCAAATTTCAGCTTCCTGCGCCCAATAGTTTTGGCTGTAGCGTGTCTGTCAGTCAGTCAGTAACGCTAGGATTTTATATATTAAGATAACATTGCTGTTACTACGCTATTTTCCTCATCCGTAGCACAATCTTTATATATAAAATCCATCCGTTACTGACTGCCTGACATACGCGCTACAGCTGAAACTATTGGGCGCAGGAAGCTGAAATTTGGCATGTATGTTCCTTGTGGACCGTAGGGGTGCACTAAGAGGGGATTTCCCGAAATTTCCACGGGATCGGCCAAAATGGGTAAATTTAAAAAAAATGCAGGCGTGGCTGCTGTTGTCCTCTAGTTACCTACGTATATTACTTAATCGATCAGCAAGTATTATATTTTTCCTCTATGTTTAGAATACATCTGTGACATGTTTGCACAAACAAGTGAATATGTTTGAAAACACCACATCTATATTATGACTGCCGATGTTTAAGCACTAGGTCATCGAAATGAATGAGACACTTAGTGCAATATTATAAACAAACTTTATCAAAAGAAATAATAAATTTTATCAGGCTTATTGTAAATTGTCTGGTGAAGACGGCATTTTTTTTTATAGACAACTCCCGCACTAGGACTAAATCCTGTGTCGCGGGGGACTTTACAAACATACAACTAACGGACACAATGAACACCCAAACTCGAAGCAACAATTTATGAATCACACAAAGTGCTGTCTCGTGTGGGGATCGAACCCACAACACTTGTCACTGTCAAGCGGCGAGGCGGCCGCTTAAACCACTACGCCAATCGTGCAGTCAGTTTGATTCCAAACTTCAGCTCTTGGAGTATGTAGGATGAATTTTGTCCACTCTGTGTAACTCCCAAGGGAAAATGGACGGTAATAACCAGGCACGTGAAAATACAATACGATTGACGAAAATAATTCGAAAGTGCCCACCTATTTAATGAAATCTAATTTCTTGTCAATGTTACAATTTCTATTACTTCTTTCTTTTTCTGGTGGTTTTATCATTTATTATTTTGGATTTCGTTTTCTAGGATACCCAGTATAACAAGTCATCATCAGCCTTAACAGTCCACTGCTGGACTAGGCCTCTCCTTTGGAAGGAGGAATTGGCCTATACCACGCTGGCCAAACGGGTTGGTATAGGGTGTGTATAAAGTTTTCCGTCTCTTACAGTGCTGTTCTCTGCATAATATGCTCCCTCTGTCGGCTCTTACGACACCCATGGGATGATATGGGGTGGTGACAATCCGTATTCTTAATCCGTCACCACACGGACATACATTTAACAAGTGCAGTTTTGAAAATACATATATTTAAATTCAGGTGAAGCCGAATTGACCAGGGGCATGTTTTAAAATCATTAAAAAGAACTGTTTCTGTGGTGGCATCTTCATTATATCGTTATATCAGTCAACTGAAGACGTCTTGATATAATTTGGACAGTCATACGAGTAATTACCAGTGCAGGAGACAAAACAACACACATTACAAAAAACGAAAAAATATCAAATAAAACCAATAAAAAAATACAACATTTTCCGTTTATTTTTGTGTTCAAATCTTGTAATTTATCACCAAACCGGGCGACTAATTACCGCGTTGAGTAAAATGAAAATGACAGGAAAATTTAATTCACCAACACCACATGCATTTCTCATGCGATGTACACATTGTGAATTCCAAACAAAAATAGATTTAAAATGAATGACACCGTCTTCGTGCCAAAATAATTGGAATAGCAATGTGGGCATTGACATTCTTTGAAATAAAATTTAAGAAAAAATACAAAAATAAACATTATCATCGTATTGTGATCGAATGACGTATATATAATGACTGATGAATAAAATAATGTTTTATAGTGTAAAAATGTCTGTGGGTACCGCCATGCCAGGCCTCCTTCACTCGGTCGGCCGTGCCTACAGCGATAAGTGCCTACACATTCGCGCGGCTTCCAAGCCTTTTACATCCGTCCGACGCGCCGCGCAAGGGTTGTTGACTTGAAAATTTGATTTTATTTATTTTACGAGAGCAACTTGAAAATTAGATTTTTTGGTTGTTGAGATATCCCAACGATTATGGTGTCAAATTAAAGATCTAGTTCAAAAACCATTTTATCTGTTTGAATCATGTAAATCGGTCCACGCGTTTAGGAAATAACTAAGAATTAGTATAGTGAAAATGTAAACGACCAGATTTTTGCGGATTTTGTTCTACGAGCTCAAATAGTTGGATATATACTTATAGGATGATTATTTATTATTAGGTACGTGGTCAATTAGGTAGATAGACGATGAATAAATATAATAGTAGCAGCGGCAAGTCGACAACCCTAGCGCGACAGCTAGCGCGTCACTCCACGCCAGACAGCGACAGCGTTATATGTTAGAAAAGAGCGGGAACGGTTAGGTGAATATCGCATTAGGCACTGAGTGCTTATGCGAGCTGAATTGCACTTTGTTGCTTAGTAGCAAGAGTCGCAATTTCAATGAATTGGTTTGAGAAGTGGTGCTTCTGTACGTAAGTACTGTTTATTCTGTGGCCATGCTTCCATACTACCAATGTAATTCAAGGAGAACTGTTTGCAACCGCGAGACTACCTCGTTGATCTCGCGGCATAAATGTGCGCGTGGGATTGGGAGGTCTCGGGTTCGATTCCCGGGTCGGGCAAAGTATTATTGGGCTTTTCCGTTAGGAAATTCTCAGTAGCAGCACGGAGTCTGGTAATGTGCCCGGTAAGGCAATAGGCTCGCCTTCTATTACGTGGGACCTAAAAATTCAAAAGGGATACAGGCGTGAGTCTATAAAATAAAAAAGAGAACTGTTTGTCCATATTTTATCCACGCAAGGACTAAACAGCCTACCCATCAATGCTGAGGAGCATGGAGTTTCATATTCACCATGAGTACCATGACGAGAAATTAACAAGAGATTACTAGATAGACTCAAATGACCACAAAATTGGTATTTCTTATGCCTAATCTATGTCACCGTTCTCTTGAAGCACTGCAATGCCTAAATCAAAAAGCACCAAGGACAAAATATGAACCAACATTTCTCTTCCAAAAAAGAGCTACGTTTAACATTAAGATTGTTTATAGTCACAGCAGAAATTACATCTCCAACAAATAATGACAAAGTCTCAGCATTTAGCTTTTGTAACGAGACGAGACTAACAATTTTGGTGTTAAATTTCTCGCAATAAATCGCCGAGGGTTTTCCCTGACAAAGTTCAGACATAACGCTCCACAGGCTTTTGATGTGGAAGCACAATGGCGGGGAGATGGCGAAACTTGATACAAAGATGTTTTTATTTCATTTTCCGTAACGATAAACACAATTTCTGTCCTTTGTGATAAAGAGCATATTTCTCTCAGTTGACTGCGTAGATGAGGAAACTGAGCATAAATTCGATGATGTCATGTTTATGTTGGTCAGTTGGTTGGTGATTGGTGGGTGCCTCGTTGGTCCAGGAATGTACCAACTTTGAGAACTTGGTCACTGGTTACAAGTTCATCTTGAGAAGGTACAAATGTCGTTCAGTGCTTGGCACAAATTCTGCAGAACGATGATGTAACGAGCTCTTGTTGATGGCTTGGATCTCGAATTTGAACCGGTAAAACGTAGGT
Source organism: Euclidia mi (assembly GCA_944739405.2). Classification (NCBI taxonomy): domain Eukaryota; kingdom Metazoa; phylum Arthropoda; class Insecta; order Lepidoptera; family Erebidae; genus Euclidia; species Euclidia mi. The sequence goes on along the minus strand of OX123182.2, from coordinate 124,027,111 downwards.
ATGATATAGCCTGCTTTCTATTTTACAAAGCGTTTGCGAGCGTTTTGTGAAATGTCAGGGATATAGGTACACCTGTGGCGGTATGTAGTATGATAAAATTGAATTAATAAGTAAACAAAGACAAAGCGTATGACTAAGTACGAGACAAGAGCTGCTCATTAACAGTCAGATATGCTAATGTTAAGGAGATGAGTACAGTCGGTGACCTTGACTTAACAGACAGTGCTCAGTTTAGGGTGACGTAGATAAAAATATATAAAGGGCAAGATGCTGTTAAATACATTGTGGAAAAAATATATTATCTCCAATTAAATCAATTAAAAGTCACAGCAGAAACTGTATGGAAGAATCCATACAGCATTTATGGAAGAGAAAATGTGCTACAATATAATTTGAATTATACAAAAGCCGTAAAAATTTTGGTACTTCCCGGTCAGAAAGTTTCGGACTTGCTTCAGAATGTTTCAATGGTTAACAAAGTAAAACGTGTTTCTTATTTCTTTTCCGGGAATACATTTTTCCGTCATTGTATAGGTACATGTGACTACCAAAATAATTTAGCTTTTTTTGCATTTTCTATATTTTGCCGAGACTGCCTCTGTCGTCCAGTGGATAACGTATGCTGATCTGGAGGTCCCGAGTTTGATTCAGCACGATGTCTGGCAAAGTCCACGTAACAGCAATGTGCTATTACGTGAGACCTACAAATTCCTAACATGGTGAAATGTGGGTGTAATATTACACCTCTGCCTACCCCTGCGAGGATACAGGCTTGACCCTATAAAAAAAGAGTGAATTTCGGTAGTATGTGCGCCTTAACCATTACGTCGTGGTCGCACGTGTCCGGTAGCGGGCGGCACATGTAATTAGCGCGCGTGAGTCACGCTGCACGCCGAGATGCGCTCACACGTCACAACATACATTCGCTTTTATCTCGCGTGTGTCGCCGCACTCGCCGCAAGTCGAATGGGCATTGTCTAATATTTGTAGCGGTTTCAACGTCACCCCAATTGCTTAAGAGTTTTTTATATTCCTCTGTAGAATCTGTAGAAATCTGTAAAATCGGCCATCTGATCAGACATGATACATTTATAACAAATATAATAGAAGGAAAATTGGAAGCCCGAAGAAAAAGAGGAAGACCAGGCAGAAAATACACAGACCAACTAAAGGAACAGGCCAGTGTCAGTACCAATAAGGAGCTTAAGGAGATGCCACTCGATAGAGACAAATGGAAATTGCTACACCGACAAGTTTCTAGCACTTACCTAACTTTTTTTTTTTTATTGGCGGCAAACGAGCAGACGGGTCGCCTGATGATAGGCAATTACTGCCGCCCGTGGACACAAGCAACACCACAGGAGTCACAAGTGCCTTGCCGCCCCTTGGGGTTGGGAAAAGAGATAGGATGAGGGAGAAGGAATAGGGGATAGGGCCACCGGCACTTTCACTCACCGAACGAAACGCAATAGTTTAAGTACTGTTACTTTACGTAGATTTTCTGTGAGAGGGTAGTACTTCCCCTGTCGAGCCGGCCCATTCATGCTGAAATCAGCAAGGCTCTGCTACCTATAACTATACTGAGAGAGAGTGAGAATCTACAGGTCAAGATTAGTGGAATGCCAATCGTGGTATATAGCCACGTAGCGTAGTTTGAAGATACGGAGAGTTTGACGTATTTTGGCATGCGCAGTGATGAGCGATGCATTAGTTGCAACAATGAATGACGAAAAATGCCGAATTGGCACGTCGCGAAGTTTCGGCGACGCATATTGTATTGATCCCGATAAACATTTTAATTAGTGTAAGTGACTGCGGAAGTTGAAATACTTAAATTAAGATAAGAGGCTTCGTTTTAAAGCGACCCAGTTTAGACAATGATCCAAAAGTAACGATTCATAGCGGAAATTATGTTATCACTAGAGGACGCCAGCAGCTACGCCTGCATTTTTTTTATTTACCCGTTTTGGCCGATCCCGTGGGAATTTCGGGAAATCCCTTCTTAGTGCACCCCTGCGGTCCCCAAGGAACATACATGCCAAATTTCAGATTCTTGCGCCTAATAGTTTGGGCTGTAGCCTGTCTGTCAGTCAGTCAGTAACGCAAGGATTTTATATATACAGATAAGTGACTGCGGAAGTGACAATTCTTAAATTAAGATAAGAGGCTTCATTCTAAAGCGACTCAATTTAGACAATGTTTCAAAAGAAAGGTTTGTATACGCATATGAACTAAAAATCGACCCGATTCATCAATTTTCTTGCATAAAATCTAGATCCAAAACTCCTTCGCTAACAACTAGCGGTTCAAGCTAAGCAAAACAACTTTGTTATTAGCAAAACCCACGACTTTGAAACCATCAGTTAACAGGTTTCCATTTCTCATACATTAATACTCCATGTTAAGGCCGTCCATTGTGGCCACAAAACTGAGCGAGCCATTATATTCACTTGTTCACAAAGCAAACGTCTTGACAAGTTTATCAAAGGCTAACGTGGAATAACACGCCGTCACACCCGTTGAGGCAGGTCTTCGCAATATAATCATATATGCTTATGTGTTTACTAGATGAGCCCGCGGTTACGCCCGCGTTGTTAAAGGCTACTGTTGCGCTCCAGTGGCTCATAGTGTGATGTTATATAGCCTATAGCCTTCCTCGATAAATGGGCTATCTAACAGTGAAAGAATTTTTCAAATCGGACCAGGAGTTCCTGAGATTCAAGCAAACAAACAAACTCTTCAGCTTTATATATTAATATAAGATTATGTATATTAGATATGCTCATAGCTACTTATGTATAAGCTTTCGACCACAATTCCGAAAAGCTAACAATCTTTCAAATACATATATGGAAATAAAAAGAAAAAAATAAACATCTTATATTCGGACAAATCTGGTGAGACTAGTAAGCGCACCCCGGGTGCCAACTGGGATATTGCTAGGAGTATAACATGTTAATAAGAAGAAAACATATTTGTAAAAATAAATGACATATATCTCAATAGCTCTCTAAGTGTTATATTCGCAACAAAAACCATGACCAGATCCAATGACCGTCTCATAGGTCTGTCATTGTTCGTCATCAGCCCTTAATACTATGCCACTGCTGGGCACGGGCCTCATCTCACTATGAAAAGGGTAAGGCCATAGTCCACCACGCAGGCCAAGTGCGGGTTGGCAAACTTCACATGTCTTTCGAGAACATTATGGAGAACTCTCAGACATGCAGGTTTCCTCACGATGTTTTCCTTCACCGATATACAAGCGATAATTACCAATTTAATACGCACTTAACTTCGAAAAGTCATTGGTGCGTGCCGTGGATTCGAACCCGAGGCCCTCTGCGTGGGAGTCCGTCGGTCTCTCCACTCGACTATCGCTGCTTTTGTCATTATTACTGTGCTAAAACTCATCTCACTTGGTTTAGCCGTTTTCACGTAGAAACGGAACACACCCGTTGGATAGAATTTAAATTAGGAATTTACAAGACCGACAATTGCGTTATTCATATTTTTAATCCCATTTTAGCTTGGTGCGACCCAGTAAGTAAGTAAGTACATTTTATTTTGTCTCAAATTCGGTTAAAGGCGCGCGTAGCGTAGCTATTCTTCTCAGTGGCTGGCACTATTGGATTGTTTCTAACGTAGTTGGCAACACGTTTGTAAAATAGCGACCCCGCGGGAAGATATACGTGCTCAAAGTTTAAAATGGGACACATCCCCGAACTTAATGTAACTATTTTGCGGCATTATGCAGTGATAAAAATGTTATAGTGTAATGTTATTTTAAATGCATCGATGATTCTATGCTCTCATCGAAGGTTTTGTTCTTTGGGAAGGTACTTACCTATACATATTTAGATGCTTAATTTGGTTTTGAAAAATGTTTGAAAATATCTATAACCCATAAAATCGTACCAAATCATGTATTTCAGAGAAATACTATTAAAAATGATTTCCCACCAAGAACTTAGGGTCCCAAGCCAACCTCATCTGCAAGTGGTGCACCTGCCGATCAACGGACGAGGCTCTGGCAAACAAAATATCCCGATAAGCGTCAATAGGCTCGCCACCCTATTAAGTGGGATCAAAACACTGGTGAAAAGTGGGCGTCTAATATGCCTCTGCCTACCCATTCGGGGAAACAGGCGTGAGTCTATGTATGTACTATTAAAAATGAAACTGAATGTTGAGTAGCAATATAGTTACATCTAAGTAGAAGACAGAGATTTGGATACAATTTGATCGTTTTTTATAGTCCGAGATCCGTAGAAGAGCGATCTTCACCGATCTGTTTATTGGCTGAAAAGTATTTTATATCAAATTTTGCATGTCAAAATATATATCGCGAATTGGTTAGCAAAAAAATCCGGTCCAGACTAGGAAAACTAGAAAAAAAATGTATTTGGATTTTCATTTAACAGTGCATATACGCGTTTAATAAATAAATTTAGTATCTACTAACCGAATGTATAAACCCTAAAAGGTATGTTTACATAGGGTTGTCAACTTTTCCTGGCGTATTTGGTAGGGTTGCCAAGTATAAATTCTTCGACTGTTAAGTTGACACTAGTTATATTTATCAATTATTTTAATAGACAAATATTATATTAAAATGACCGCTACTCCACTGCGAACACGATGATATTGGGTTGCCTACGAAAAACCTGTCAGGAAAAGCAGTTGGCAATTTTTTTTAACCTGGACCGGATTTTTTTTACCAACCCAATCGCGATATACTTTTTAACATGCAAAATTTGATATAAAATACTTTTCATCCAATAAACAGATCGGTGAAGGTCACTCTTCTACGGATCTTAGACTATTAATATAACGTAAAATTTTAAAGCAGGATAAATAGTAAAAATGGCTTATTCTGTATTAGCGTTACGTTCAAAGTCACCTGAGTTAACTGTATAATGATAGGCGTAGAAATGATCTGCAAAAAACACAATCGATCAATACGGAAGTTGACCACCAGCTCACTGTGGATTCGCAGAAATAAAGGTAAACTTTAAATGTCTGCCGGAGGTCATATTTCTATTCCAGACAAATCTTTACGTGACGAACACGAAAATTGTGTCCACGGACATGTTTGGACGTCATTTTACATCTGAGGTACTGTAAGGTAAGGTTTGAGAAGAAGAATGTAGGTGTATGACGGTATGCTTACTCTATACGTTCGTAAGAACATACGCATGAGTAGGTTTATCAGTTATCTGTTAATATAGTAGAGGCTCCGCCAATTCGAGATCAGATGACCGTCTGTGCAGACGATAGCAGATTACTGTTGTTCTTGTTCTAGAACAACAGAAATCAGTGGCCTAATTCTCATATTTTTATATGACATTGATAGGTACGTGACTGTCCGCTGTTGTCCAAACAACAACTGCGGACAGTCACGGCCGCCTACACTTTAATAAACACCTATTTACTATAAGTATCACCGACAGCCCGCTGTGCAGGGCCTGTATACTATGGCAGCAGAAGAGACGGCAGCCCACCTGCTCCTCGACTGCCCTGAGGTCGCACAGTACAGGCAGCAGTACCTGACCAAATACAGTACCTTGAGGGAAGCAGTGGACCACATCAAGTCTGCTGGCCTTCCTCGAAGAGCTGGGGTGGCTCAAATGACGACTCCATTCCCACCCGCACGCAAAATACACGCCAAGACGTGGAGTTGCGGCAACAGCCCGTGCCATCAAGTATGACATTGATATTATATTTTGAATGGACTCTAAAGCGGTATTCTGATAACCAAATGTCATTATCGTATAATCTGAAATGAACAGTTCGTCGATGACACATATTTTGACACTTATTTCAATTTACGATCTCGTTACGATTTCATTCAATTATAGAAGAATACGATTTTTGTGACGTACCTAAGCATGACACTGACATTATATCGAAACTGTATTTATTTAGGAGAATTGGGGCCCTGCTATCGTGGCAAACTAGTTTTAAGTAAAGGCTTAGAGTCAGCACCTTTCGGTAGACGTTATCCGCCAGATAAATGCAATTTCAGAACAAATTTTGTACGAATTATCTGGCAAATTATATTACTGGCCCTAAATATTACATCTATAATATAAAAATGAATCGCTGAATGTGTTGCTAAGCGCAAATCTCGAGAGCAGCTGAACCGATTTCGCTAATTATTTTTTTATAATATTGCTTGAAGTACGAGGATGGTTCTTACGGAGAGAAAAATGAAAAGAAAGTCGACTGTTAGGCGGTACGAAGTACGCCGGGTCAGCTAGTATTCATATAAAGGCGTAGAGCTAGTCTCCATGTGAAACATGTACGAGAACAAAACGCGACACATGCACATTATACAATAGTAGGTACGCTTTTAGCCGACTTGTCAACGGCTCTTTAGTAAGCCTGGGGTCGCGACGCCCGCCATTGTGCAGCCTTTGAATAAAGCCATCCACAGATGAATATTATACGTATGCGCGCTTTAAATATGAATGAAGACGGGTACCTAGCACTCCAGCCTGCAATCTGGTAGATTTGTTATAATAGTTCAGTGTGGTTTTAAACGTAGTTTTGAAGAAATATAAAGATATTATTACACAGACGTGGCAAACACTTCAAGGAAATTATTGTGCTGCTGTTAGCAGAAGACAGATATGACATCGATATCGATAGCGTTCAGTTAGGTCCGGTGCATATACCTACAGCGAAGGGTATCTAGTGCAGAGCATGCAGGACAAGAAGAGCTCCTGGACGAAGTTCCGACGTAGGTCACAGCTGTATGCACCGGATTTCGAACCCCGGCTCGCGTAACCTACCTAACAAAATGTCGGGACACCTTCTCATATCGTATAATTACGAGATTGAGACCCTTTACATCTCTTTTAGTAAATTCAATGCCAGTATTATAAATAACTTCATTTTGTGAATACAATTATATTACACATTATTAATCCTCACGCAGAGCATCTCGTCATGTTCCAAACATAGAATGTACTGTGTAATACGCTTATTGCGTGTTGTATTATGTCCTTTAGTCCCGACATTTGTCCTACATTTAGAACAAAAGAGTTTAAATAAAAACATGCCAGATTTCACACATTTTTGTGCGTTAAAACGTACAATGCAGCGTTACAAATTGTTGAGAGTTAAGTTTTAATTGTCTGTTCAATTCTACAAATGTAGAATGTTACAACACTTTTACAATCATACCTAAATAGGTATGATTGTAAAAGTGTTGTAACAGGTCGGCACTGTCGGCAGATTAAACTTATATTATTCAAAGACTATGCTTGCGAGAAACAAAACGTGGATTAAGAAGAAGGAACTAAGAGAATCTTGAACGTAAGCTGCTGAAGAAATATGGACACAATCTTATATCGAAGAAAAATATATCAACCTAAATAAAAAAGAGATGGGACGACGAGCTTCATCTAAACAAATAGAAAATGAGAATATTTGTAGAACAATAAATCCGCAATTTCATCAATGGCGATTCTTGATCACATTAGATGAAGTAACAGTACCTAAACTGTTGCGTTTCGTTCGGTGAGTGAGAGTGCCGGAGGCCCTATCCCCTATTCCTTCTCACTCATCGCACTCCTTATCCTATCCCTTTTCCCAACCCCAAAGGGTGGCAACGCACTTGTGACTCCTGTGGTGTTGCTTGTGTCTATGGGCGGCGGTAATTGCTTACCATCAGGCGATCCTGTCTTCTCGTTTGCCGCCTAATATTATAAAAAAGAAAAAGTCCAAAACTCTACCTAAAGGAAGAATACTGAACGACTCATACTGGTGAAATTCAGTGACACTGTCCGAGCCGCCTACTAAGTACCGTGTTTGGTAACTGATTCACCAGTTCTCACGAGCACTGGTGACATTAGAGTGAAACCACTCTACTAAAGGAACAAACCAGAAACACTATTCGTATGAAAATATACCTTAGCATATACACAGTCCATTGCGTCATTCCAAGCCACAGTCGATAAAAGCCTTCCTAGAAGGACCTCAGTGTAATTGCCCCGTATCGAAGTTCCCATAATTGTGCAGTTAGCGCGACCGCAAGCCGCACTACTGCGGTCGACACCGGATGCTCTACTATAACCTAGCTACATAAACTATGACAAGGGAAAGTGCCATCAAATTGATTTTAATTGCGAACTAAATGTAAACTCAAACTCAAACTCAAAATCATTTATTCATTTAGGCCACAAAGTGACGCTTATGAACGTCAAAAGTTAAAGTTAATTACTAGATGATTCTACATTTACATTTACTGCCACGTTCGCAATGCAATAGGTAGAACCACGAGAAAGAACGGGCAATAAAACTCGTGGCCACTCTTTTTAACTGCCAGTATAATGGTTTTACATGTTATATTTGTAAGGAGCTGCAACTGTTTCACATTGTGAGTTATCTACTATTGCAAAAGTTAATAGTTATTGATATCATACTCAAGCAATAAATTATGTTCATTTATTAAGCCTCCCAAAGTGAATATGGTGAAACAGGAGCATCCACTTACGTCTTTTGATGTAAGCAACTCGCGAACATGACTGTTCTGATCTATGGTGGAACAGTATGTTCCGAAAAGTAATGCAGCAATTTACAATCTATTAGTTAGCAGTTCATGACCACGAGTTACCCTCACCTTACAAATCCAATAAATTATAATAAAAAGAGTAGAACAAGAATGCAAATGTAGCATAAAAAGAGAATACGGTAATTAACTACACTATAAAACTGCCTATTGACCTAATAATAAAAATAAATTGACCTAATAAAAGAATATTTATTTCCAAGCGTACTTGTCGTCAAAATACTCATTTAAACTATAATATGCCTTTAGTAAAAGATTATTTTTAATAATTGTCTGAAACGACCTTAAAGGCAAGTCTAAAATATTACTCGGTATTTTATTATAGATTCTTATACTAAGACCAATAAAAGAGCTATGCGTTTTGTGTAAACGGAAATATGGTACACATAATTTGTGCCTGTTCCTAGTATTAATATTGTGTATGTCACTATTCATTTTGTAAGAATTTATATGTAGTCGTACATGCATAACACTGGCATAAATATATTGTGATGCTACAGTAAGAATACCAATAGTTTTAAATTTTTCTTTAAGTGAGACTCTTGTCTTTAACTGGTAAATGGCCCTAACTGCTCGTTTTTGTAATATAAAAATATTTTCGATGTCAGCGGCCCTACCCCATAATAATATGCCATATGACATAACACTATGAAAATAGCTAAAATAAACCAATCTAGCCGTATCGACATCAGTCAACCTGCGAACCTTCTTAATGGCATAAGCAGCTGAGCTAAGTTTCCCTGAGAGATATGTAACGTGCGCACCCCACTGTAATTTCGAATCAAGTGTTATTCCTAGAAATAATGTAGATTCAGATGTTTCGAGAACATCGTCATTTAGAGCTATACTAGGACCAAGGTTTGTACCTATTGTAAGTATGAACATTATGTCATTGCCGGTAATAAAATGTTTTGTTTACTTTTGATATGTGTGTTGTGTTCAGGTGATGGAAGAGTTTGACGTCCACATAATAGTTGCTACACCACTTAGTAATTATTGAACCCATTTATAAGAAACGGACCGAAATAAACTAAATCCCGGGAGAACCAGTCACCATTTCTTGTATAGTTGTATGGTCTCTACTTGGTGCGCTGTTTGCTCTGGATTAGTCGACATGGCACTTAAGCAAATGCTACCAAAATATTGAGTACCTAATGACTTGTATTTTCTGTATATCAAATACCTCACATCATCCTCCTAGCGTTATCCAAGTGGCATCCCGGGGTCCATCATCATCAGCCTTTAACAGTCCACTGCTAGACTAGGCCTCTCCTTTGAAAGGAGGAATTGGCCTACTACACCAAGCTGGCCAAACGGGTTGGTATAGGGTTTGTATCAAGTTTTCATTCTCTTACAGTGCTGTTCTCTGCTTAATATGATCCCTCTGTCGGCTCTTACGACACCCATGGGATGATATGAGGTGGTGACATTCCGTATTCTTAATCCGTCACCACACGGACACGGAATCCCGGGGTCCGCTTACTAATAATAACCGGATTTGACTGAATATTAGCTTCACAGAGCTACTGCCTGACCTCCGCAACCCAAAGCGTAGTATACTATTGGTATTAACTAGAATCAGTTCATCCTGAGGGACTGACTCCTCATGATGACTGTCAAAGATCTTCATGATACCTGGATCAACAGTTAAACGTGCTCTGCTAGGAATGAAAATTAGCAAGTTAATACGCACTTAAAACTTGGAAAAGTCAGTGGTGCGCGCCGTGGATTTAACCCTTTTACTGGTAGTGGCAATATTTATGCCACCAACTTTTTTATTTTTTTCTTGTACGACAATACTACTACTTAAAAAGTACCAATTCTGTGTGATAATGGACCTATCACAGATTATTAAAAAAAAAAAAACATTGACACATTTGACAATTGTCAAATTTTTGCACGGAGGTATTTTAAAAAAAATCATCAGTTTACGATCTGTATAAAATTCCAAGAATATCTTCATATTGCGACGTAGCCAGGTTACGATTTTATATTTATTGTAAAGTAAATGGTATTCTAATTATGCTATACTATAATTTTTCTAACAATAACTTCTAATTGTTCTCAAAATTGGCTCCGATCATGTGGCAACATGGTGGCAACATATATGCCATTACCAGTTACCATTACCACTGCACTTGTCCGGTTTGTTTTAGATTTGTATAGAAATATATATGTAATCTTTACTTTTCATATTTTCTTTGACAATGAGTAAGCGAAGACAAGTATTGGCGGACAAGCAAATAGAAGAAGAGCTTGAAAATCTATTCGGTATACCAGATGGTTCTGTATCTGAAGATGATGAAGTAGTGACAGATACCGAGTGCGTTGAAGATTCAGACTTGCTTTCTGTGTTATTAGGTGAAGATGCTCTGATTAGCTCAGCATAAACAAGTACAAGAAAGTCCCGGCCTAACAAATTCACCCCAACCGTCTACATCTAGAGCAGATGTTCAAATTTTTCTCCATTAGAAACTGCAAGATTTCAGTCATCTGTGTCTGAAGCCGGAGAAATCCCAAACTTTTCAGACTTTTCTTCTTCATCAGATGATGAATCGGATGCAGATGAGGTCGAATGGACAAAGCAATCTTGGCAACAAAGTCCTAACTTGGAAAACTTCGATTTACGCTGTTCAAAAAAAACTATCAAATGCCCATTACTAATACCAGAATATACAAAACATATGGGTAGTGTCGATCGTTTCGACCAAAAAAGAACATCATATTCCGTGGGTAGAAGAAGTCGCAAATGGTGGACCCGAATATATTTTTTTTATAGATGTTGCAATAACCAATGCCCATATGTTACATCAAACATACACCCGAGAGCACAATGTTATGAGCCAAAAACAATTCAGAATTGCTTTTTCAAGGGAGCTGGTGGATAATAAAATCTTTAGAAAAAGATCATTCCAATCAACGCCAAAATATGTAACTAAAAAAAAAGAATCGAGTGGAAGAGACTCATGAAAGACAAAAATAATTTACGGTTTACCAGAAGAAATCAGCTTTGAAAGATTAGATGAACACTGGCCTATAGAAATAGAGACTTATAAAAGGTGTCGCTACTACAGCACTAAAGTAATAAGAGGTCTAAAATAGAATGTGAACGGAGTAAAGTGGCACTATTTATACATCCATGTTTCAAATTATTTCACCAAGAAAATCAATGAACGATTCGTCGTTCATTGATTTTCTTGGTCCCTCACTGGTGCTGGCAAGGATATAGCCTTATTGTAAACATGTATAATTCTTTTTCTTGAACATTAATTATTAAACTACCCACAATGATTCCATAAAACGACATTTTATTTTTCTGACATAAAAAATGCTTCTGCCAGTGAAAGGGTTAAATCCCATAGCCTCTACATAGCAGACTGGTCTATTGGTATCTGATACTATACAATAATACTTCAAAAACTCATATCACATAAATTATTTGATGAACACAATTCCATACTTTATGCTTACCCACGCCAGTACCTCACGTATATTCGTAGAATTTAAGTGAATTTGTGCATGAATGCGGGCTCGGTATGAATGGATTAGACATCGACAAGTCAGTTAACCTATATACATGGCTTCTAGGAAAACTAAAATCCAATACTATTTCGCATATTACTTTTGCGCCCGGAAGAGATTAAACTACATTGCGGTTTGCAAATGTTAAAGCGCACTGAAATAGTGTGTGAATGTAAAGTCGAGACAGAAAGGTCGTGAAAATGTATCGACTGAATTGCCGAGTTTAGGATTTTGCAATTTGGCGATTGTGTATACATTCATACTGAACTTAAAGGCTACTGACCTAAATCTTCAAGAAAGTTCACACGATGATATCGCATTATCGATAGTTATTTGCAATTTGGCGATTATGCTTGCATTCAGAACAAGCTTCGGCTAACGCGACCTGGAGATAGTCTTCAAGAAAGCTCACACGATGGATACCGACGTATAACGCTTTTTCGACAGTTATTGAACCATCATCGTCATCAGCGTTTTATACTCCACTCCTAGACATAGGCATCTTCTAATTTGCGTTACAATATAATTGTGGGGCCAAAAGAGGTCTGCCATACTGGCTAGACGGCTTGGCATAAAGTTTGAAGTTGACTTTTCCGTCTCCGCCACAAGTTAATAATATTTGTTCCCGTATTTTCTCAGTTTCCTCTTACGCCAGCCACGAAATGTGGTAGTGACACTTTGCATTCTTAATCCGTCACGACACAGAATTATTAAATACTGATATTCATCATCAGCTCTTTGTACTTGTCCCACTGCTGGGCACGGGCCTCTTCTCACTTCGAGAAGGGTAAGGCTATAGTCCACCACGCTGGCCAAGTGCGGGTTGGCAGACTTCATATGTCTTTCGAGAACATTATGGAGAACAGAACATTAGGGAGAACACAAATACTGATATTAAAAAAAAAAAAATGTTGTGTAAAAAGTAATAAGAAGATTCTCTCAAGTGACGCAAGCAAGAAAATTCTACCTGACCTAGATAAACCATTAAGTAAAGAAGTCCTTTGTCCCACTTCAACTGTAGCGTACAATTAAGTACAAAACTTTTCTCATTTAACAAGCTTTTCATCGCAGAATAAAAATTCAGAAACGTAATCAACATTTCCTGAGATAACCTCTTTATTATTTAAATTTCATTTTCTTTCCACTACACAGTGTTTGCATATATTATCCAAGAATAATTACTCACTAAGTAATGTCGACATTACATGTGTAAAAACATTAGACGAGTGCTCTTTGATCAAAGTCTCATAATGTTTAAATAATGCAACACTCTGTACCATCAAACATTTAGATAATTCAAGCGCAATTTATTACACTTCTTCCGCGGGAGTTGGCATTATATTTCTTCCGCGGGAGTTGGCATTAAAATGCTACGCGATGCAGAAAATTTAATAATATAATGGTGAGACAACTTTCAGCTATGTAAACGTGAAAAAGTTTGCATTTTATGTCGAACACAAATTCTGCAACTATGTACTAAGCCAATAGCGGCGAATGCGGCGATAGCCCAGTGGTGTACGTAACGGACTGCCGAGACGATGGTCTTTGGTTCGATCCCCAGGTGGGGCACACACCTCTGACTTTTCGAAGTTACGTGTGTATTAATAATGTTAATTACAGCTCGCTTAATAATGTGCCCGGTAGATGGCAATAAGCTTGCCCCCTATTACATTTGGACCGAAACATAACTGGTGAACCGTGAAGTGTAGGTGTGTAATACACCTCTGCCTTCCCCTTCGGGGACAAAAGGCCTGAAGTTACGTTATGTTACTAAGCCCATCGTAGTGCTTTTTTCGTGTGATCGCCAATTTGTAGAGTTGATTGCTAGTTATATTGTTAATACCCCGCGACACAGGAATTATTCGTAGTGCAGGAGATGTAGTTAAAAAAGAAGTATTTCTAAAAGTCGCTTGTGCCACGGGACATATCTATGTAATAGAAACGTGTATATCGATGTAATCGTGACTACAATTCGGTACAGATCATCAGAGCTACGAAGAAGCTGGCACGCAACACGCGTTACTCAGGTGCCTTTACTACTTGACAAACGATGCAAATAACATTTTAATCACATGACAGTACATCGGCGGTTTTATAGGTGGCTCATATTTGAGTGCATGAATCAGCCGAGCGATGGGGGAGGTGTGAAGCGATGACGGCGTGGGAGGGGCTCGCCCGTGGGGTGCGCCTCGGGCTGCGTGCCAACTACAAGCGCCACTGCAGCGTCAGATCACTAGGATTACACACAATATACTTCACCTACATCCGACCTTAACACCTTATAAATAAAGTCCATTTTGACGAGTCATGTGCGAAAAATTTAATATGTTTTGTTTCATCGTATGAGTGTCTCGCACAGAGTCTAGTGTTTTTATGTGAAGTATCTCAAAATCCGTCCGCGCTGAGAATCCGCGTGAATTGTTTGGGCGTATTGTGTGAAACGTCGGTGTATTTTAGGCGCCCTCTTCGCCCCCTCCCGCCACTCTCGCCTTGAGCTTGATATTATCTAAAGACACTTTTATTAAATGTACTCGTCGAGATTTTAATGCGACTTAGTTTATATGTTTACGTTGTTATACATCTGAGTCAAAGTGTTAGTAAACGGCTGAAGCTATTATATTTTTTATCAAGGTAGTAAGCCTTGCTGATTTCAGCATGAATGGGCCGGCTCGACCGGGTTAGTACTACCCTCTCACAGAAAATCGACGTAAAGTAACAGTACCTAAACTGTTGCGTTTCGTTCGGTGAGTGAGAGTGCCGGAGGCCCTATCCCCTATTCCTTTTCCCTCATCCCATCCCATTTCCCAACCCCAAGGGGCGGCAACGCACTAGTGACTCCTATGGTGTTGCTTGTGTCCATGGGCGGCGGTAATTGCTTACCATCAGGCGATCCGTCTGCTCGTTTGCCGCCTATTACCATAATAAAAAAAAATATTTAAAGATGTGTGACAAGCAAGCTTGCTTGTTTCAAATAATCTGTGAAGACTTCACAAAAGTCATAAATGAACGATTCCAAAAGTAAAAGGAGAGGAATTTGTGCAGACAGATTACCAGCCTTAAGAATAACCATAGGTTCTCAAAGGCAGAATGATTTTGTCCAAGGTACACAAATGTGTTTAGCTGCAGAAGTAGATAGCAGAAATAACATCATGGTACAACCCATACACAGTCTACTGACCAAAAGAGGCAGAGACTGCCCTATGGCCTCCAAGTTAAAAAAAAAAACATCCAGGCACTGAAGAAATCATCATGACAATGTTAACATATTTTACCCGGCGGGAAATTTATCCTGCCAAATAAAAAAAAAAAATTTACAATCAGGGTGGAGAAGTCATCAAATAATGGAGTTCTGAGGTAAAATATGCAACCGCCTTGCAAACGTCCTTCTTTGAAGTCCCTAGTTGGTCAAAATAATGGGTGCACCGTAGTCTACAGTTTTGATGTAACATCGGTCACTTCTTACCGTCCAATGCGACTTATCTTTACCTTCTGTGTAGCATAACAGTAGTCTACACTTGTGAGGCAAGGCAGGCAGGCTCTTACCACCTTGTGTAACAAAACAAACAATTTTATGAGCGAAGCCTTATCAATGAAGACTTATGTTTCCCAATGATCGAAGTTTGGTACGTAATCAATACAAGTCGCGACTCCGCAAACAAGGTCGCATAACACGTCACGACTATCAAAACATACACGAGGAGAGAGGTTTATCAATAACACGCGACATCTGTATATATAAAAGTCTTGCGGTACTAACTGATAGACAACGCACAGCAGAAACTACTAAGCGCAAAAAGAAATTTGGCTTGTATGATCCTTGGTGACCTGTTGGGGGGGATTTCCTGGAATTCCCTCGGGATCACGGGCAGAAACGGTTAAATTTAAAAAGAAATTGCGGCCGTAGCTGCGGGAATTCTCTAGGTTACATATGACATCCATCATTGTTGCGCTTGCAAAAGTGCTGAAATAATGAAATAACGGATACTCGAGACAGAGGAGCGTGTTTAAATATCACAAAAGACAATTTAAAACTAATGTTGATGAACGTAACGAGTAGTAAGTAACGAAAGTTTCGATTACGAAAAAAAAAGTTGTAGTAAACAATTGGCGATGCAAAGATTATCCGCGCGCCTCTAGCGGCGAATTTGCAAGTTGTCCGGGTACGACACTTTTGACAGCTTTCAATAAAACTTTGTTTCGAGGTTATAGTGGTAATTGTATTGAGCTGCCAAAGTATCGTACCCGGACAGATTCCAAATGCGCCGCTAGAGTCGCTAGTTAGAATCTTAGCAACGCCAACACGTTCAAAGGTAAACCGCAAGGAGGGCCGACGATCTTGTTTGGGATCGCGGGCAGCGGATGGATGCCTTAAGAACATGTGGAGAGCATTGGGGGGACCTACGTCCAGCAGTGGAGGTCTTTCGGCTGATATGATGTAGTATCTCCGGTATGGAAACAGTACCACAGATCTTCTTTCTCCTAGAGTTATCCCAGTTTCAACCCGGGGTCCGCTTACTAGTCTAACCGGATTTGACTGAATATTAGCTTTTCCACGGAGCGCCTGTCTGACCTCCGTAACCCGAAGGGGATAGCAATATTCCATGGGAAACAGTAATGTCCTCCCAACCGATTCCGGCCACGGCGGCTTGTCTACATATGAGACTTGCCAACTGCGCGGGACATATTATAGTGCACAAGTGTGTGCGCATACACAAGTGCACTCTCTATTCCCTCACTCTCATAGTCCGATGGGTCGCCACATGCGACACGACCGGAGAGAGATTGGGCGCAGGACCAACGGCTGAACGTGCTTTTCAAGGCACGGGGGTGTGACACCGCCAACTTCCTGACTCCGAACTTCTATTGGATAATTCCTAAATCCTATCAGAAAAATCCAATAAGTATCACTTTTTGTTCGACCCGGGAATCGAACCCGAGGCCTCATGATCCGCAGTCGCTAACAATACCGCAGGACCACAGAGGCAGTCAAGGTAAACAGTACCACAGATATAACCACTTTAACCACTGTGCTATCAGTCAAACAATATCGTACACATGTTTACAACGATACACAGGTGGTGTCTGACTCACACGGCGCTTAGATAACGATAACAAGCTTTTTCGACTCAATTATAATGTATGAATAACACTGTTTACAATGCCGGCTTATCTGGGCCGGCGCTACTGAGGCTTCCTACAAGGTCAGCGATGAGTATGCTACGATATTTCGCGCCCGTTTTAGACATTTGCGAATTTTAGTGCGTAGTTGGAAGAAGATAATTTGGTGCTGTAAAGTAAAGGAAGTATATGGTCTATAGTACGCCTGACATTAATGATAACTCCAGGAGACATAATACGTTACCATTTTTACGAAAGAGAGAAGGCGAACTATCTTTGCACTCGACAACTAAGCTTCCGTCTGTACTAATCATGATAAAGCAACAAAGGTTCAAAAGCAAGGAGGCTTCTGATGCTCTCAAACATCGCACAAAACGCCGCCTTTATATGTAGAATTAAGTCTATAAGTTTGTCATTTTTTTATGGTAATAGGCGGCAAACGAGCAGACGGATCGCCTGATGGTAAGCAATTACCGCCGCCCATGGATACAAGCAACACCACAGGAGTCACAAGTGCGTTGCCGCCCCTTGGGGATGAGAAAAGGGATAGGATGAGGAGTGGGATGAGGGAGAAGGAATAGGGGATAGGCCTCCGGCACTCTCACTCGCCGAACGAAACTCAACAGTTTAAGTACTGTTACTTTACGTCGATTTTCAGTGAGAGGGTAGTACTTCTCCGGTCGAGCCGGCCCATTCATGCTGAAATCAGCAAGGCTCTACTACCTGTTAAAATCTGTTCGTGTTGCTGTAAGTGGGTACTAGAGAGATACTGCACTCATATTACGCCTTATACTTTCTGGGCACCTTGTTATTTAAGCAGCGAACAACATTCCATATTTTCTGGCAATCTCCAGTATGTATATTTAGAAAACACAATCACAGTATTCGTACATTAAGTTCCACTTTTACATCAGATAATTTAAATGATCGCAGCATGTTATACAGCAGATTCAATGCAAAGCAACATACATACATGCATAGTCTCACGCCTATATCCCCGAAGGCAACAAGGCAGAGGTGTATTGCTACACCCACTTTTCGCCAGATTTATTTTAGTTCTACGTAATATGGGGCGAGCCTATTGCCGTACCGGGCTCATTACCAGACTCCGAGCTGCTACTGAGAATTTCCTAACGGAAAAACCCAATAACAATTTGCCCGACCCGGGGATCGAACCCGAGACCTCCCAATCCCACGAGAACATTTATGCCGCGAGACCAACGAGGCAGTTCAAATAAATTTACACTTAAAAGACTTTACAAAGCCATGCCGAATATGAAATCACTGAGCGTTAGCTGTAAAATAATTCGATTAGATTCATAGACTGCCGCCCTATTTTAAGGCCATCGTCCCACTAAGGCTTTGGAAAAAAGAATGGCAAGCACTATTGGATTTTCTTAGACAGAAGTTTCCAATAGGATTGGTCTATTAATGAGTAGTAGATAAGGAGAAAACACGGTATATATTCTCTTAAATGATTCCATTTCATTAATTGGTCTCTTAGAGCGGTTTCAGATTAGCGTATTTTTCTGCGCGTATACAGTCGTTTCAGCATACGCGCTTCAAAAAACCAGACTCGCGTAAACGGCTTATTTTGCCGTGTTCGCTCTAAACGGTAGTGTTATCGTCTCGTCTCGATGGCGCTTATAATACGAGCTTAGAAATGCATCAACGCTCGTACAAGTTGCGCGCGTGCCAAAAGGCGCGCTTTTACACGTCTACATGCGCTTCCAAAAACGAGCTTATACGCATGTATAAAACGCTAGTCTGAAACCGCTCTTAGGGCCGGCGCACAAATAGCGAAACGCAGCGGATAGTATTTTCACTGTCAAACTACCATCGAAATTTTCCATCATCGGCCCAGCCTTATCCCGATAGCATCCAAAACTCACACGCCTTGGAGTCCGAGGTCCGCTTAACCATCGACATTGTTATCATTTTGAAATAGTTCAAAATCGATTATACATATGTAAGGTTTTTACGGTAGCAGAGCCTTGCTGATTTCAGCATGAATGGGCCGGCTCGACCGGGGAAGTACTACCCTCTCACAGAAAATCGACGTAAAGTAACAGTACCTAAACTGTTGCGTTTCGTTCGGTGAGTGAGAGTGCCGGAGGCCGTCCCCTATTCCTTCTCCCTCATCCCATTCCTTATCCTATCCCTTTTCCCAACCCCAAGAGGCGGCAACGCACTTGTGTCTCCTGTGGTGTTGCTTGTGTCCATGGGCGGCGGTAATTGCTTACCATCAGGCAATTCGTCTGCTCGTTTGCCGCCTATTATTATAAAAAAAATGTAATAGTTGATTGTTAATTGATAAGCAAGTCAAGGACTATTAACAATCACAACACAAAAAATGCAATATCAGTGATCCCGATACTTATTCATAACTTATTTATTTAAATAAATAAAAAAATAAAAATTGTTTATTTCGTTACCACTTTTACAATATTTTTATTCTGTGGCCAGAGCCACCCAGGAAGCATATAGTAAAGCTTGTGTTGGGTGGATCTGCTCTTCCCTGGGTTCACAATGTACTAGGTAACTAATTATTTTACATTTTTTAAGAGTAAAGAAAAGGAAAGTTAAAGTTAAGAGTGTGTGTGTGTGTGTGTGTGTGTGTGCGCGCGTGTGGTGTGTGTGTGTGTGTGTGTGTGTGTGTGTGTGTGTGTGTGTGTGTGTGTGTGTGTGTGTGTGTGTGTGTGTGTGTGTGTGTGTGTGTGTGAGTGAGTGTGTGTGTATTTATGCGTGTGTGTATGTATATGTGCGTGTGTGTGTGTGTGTGTGTGTGTGTGAGTGACTTTATAACTCACTGTGCAAATAAACTTATCTATGGTAGATTATTTTATTTTCGGATAGTACTGCTGCAATATATTGGAACTATGGATTATGGATGTGCTATGGGTAATTTCAATTACAAATCCACTTAAAATAGTATGGCGTATCATTATGATTATTTAGTTTTTCCCTATCTGTCTCGACGTCATTTCTCATTGTTCAGCTTTATCATTACCTAAACATTACAAAATATTAATGTTTTTTTATTCATGGTAAGTACCACTAAAACTACCACTTCGTGGGTCCCAGATCGAAAGAGGCCTCGCGGCAGAACAAAGATTAGGTGGCAAAACGATCTTACACTATTTGATAAAGAGTGGGTAACAACAGCTCTCGATAGAGAAAGGTGGAAAGAGGGTAGGGAGGCCTTTGCTGGCAGTGGGACAAGTTAGGCTGCAAATAATAGTAAGAGGAAAATTAATATTAAACATTGCTTATATTGCATAACAATTTTGTAATAAATTAAATAATTCATGTATTTATTTTTGGCTTGGGGGCGACGTAGTTGTTTTAATCAGATTCCTTAGATAAGTAGGTAGTAAGCAAGTGTACCGAGAATGAGATTGAAAGGAAGCTTAAGAACCCAAGTACTTGTCTACTAGAGTCTGGGCTGTCGTACATTTTATAAAATCTTATAATAAAATTATACTTTTCAGTAGCCGGTATCCTTTTTTATTTTAGATTTTATTTATACAAGCTTGGCTGCCGCCTCGGCGGCCGTTGCTCTGTAGCAGTACCTAGTAGCATGTACCCCCCAGCAGAGCACGGGAACAAGCTTGTCCAAACAGCTTATACAAAACACTTCAACAGTTAGCTCAGTTGGCAACAAAACAGGCGCCGTTTTATGTATTATCCACGGACAATAGGTCTATAATATCGTCAACACGAAGACGTGATCTGTACCACATTGCCGATAACTTCTAATCCAAACCACTTCCACAGAGTTTGTATCATATTATGCTTTACCAACCCAAGTTAAAATATACATTTGGTAAAAATATGGACTTCCCACGAGGTGTTCAAGTCGTGAAGTATATTAAGTATAAACTGGAACTTTGCACTCAAACTCTTGATGTTATAAATGTCAAGTTTATATCTTGAAACTGAACAGACTTCGTTGTATTTTAAATAAAGATATACCTATCCAAGGACACTACAAGTGACTCGAATCTAAAATCCGGTGAAGCCTGAGAGTGTTTTTCTGACATATCCAACCAGTGTTCACGACTCAGCAGCGAGATTTAGCAGATTCTAGTACATTTAGGAAAAATGTTACTCATAAAGCTACAGTGAAAAGAATTCCTTCTGGCTAAGGAGAGACTCAAAACCTGAGATCAAACCAAGAAGAAATTTTATATCTCAATTGTAAATCCCATTTTATTAAAGTCAGAATAGCAAACGATGCCACGCCATTCTATAACTTTACACCAGTTACTATAAATTGTATTACTTGGCACCAATGCACAGAAAATAATGGAAATACAATTTCATAGAATATGCATCTTCATAAATATGCCTTTCAGGTGCTGAAATATGATCAATCTCATAGAAATTTGATCGTTACATAAATATTCAATGTACTAATAAAATAAATCTGCCCATTACATATATGTAAAATTAAATGAATCCTTCGAAATTTCAAATGAACATATATGGCTAAACTGAAGAGAAATATACGTGAGCCATATTCAAATCAAAAAAGAGATTTTAGTAGAATAGCTGCCCCAGAGACTGACGACAATACTAGCGATATAAAAACTGTTCCGCGAGCACTGGGAATCCCTGGCGTAGATACAAGGCTTCCACGAACTCACAGATATCATTGTACATTCAGATATAGCTCATTCAACAACTAGTCAAATATCGGGTGCCGAGAACAACTATTCGTTTAGTGTCCCGGGGCCTTTAAAGTTTTTCAACCACCACCCAATACAGCGCTCAGGGTCGGAACATATCTGACGGAAGATGCGTCGCGTATTATAGGTCGCGTAACGCCAAAACATACAAATATACAGAAAAACAGTTCATACCTGACCGATGATCTGTTAGTACGTCGAGCATACAGCGTTGGTTCCGTTTCTGTCAACGCATTATCATAAGTGAATTTTGACTGACGCTTTGGGCGACGTTTTAAAATTAAATGTCATACAAAGCAACCGCACTGTAGTTGCTGAACGCAGAAACTGACTAGACGCGTAATGTAGCAGGTCTAATTTGACGGAATAGACGCGACCGATGTAGATACGCTCGACGCATTTTCCGTCCGATGTGTACCGACTCATTTGACGGAATAGACGCGACCGAAGATACGTTCGACGCATCTTCCGTCAGATATGTGCCGACCCTCACACTCACTAAAAGAAGACATCCTAAAGCATACAATCTAAAGTCATGTCATGGAACTGACGACTTCCTACTGACTTCCACCAAACTAGTTAACATTTGATGCGTAATTCGTGTCTATTTATATAGGTATATCAACAATACGAGCGACGCTAATCGAAGACCTTGAACAGTCGTAACGTGCTAATTTACTTGCATGTGCAACGACTGACTCAGACGATATAATGTTTACGACCATCGACTATATCAGTCACTTTATCTAAAACTACAGATTACGCTTAGTGGTGCGGCAGAGCATGGATTATCTATGATTCTTCACTCTCTTCATGAATAGGCTTGTGTCCTAAAATGTAATTATCGATTGATTCGTTCCTTTATTAGATGTTAAACTGAAATACCTGATTTTCTCTTCAAAAATCGATCAGCAACATTATTAATTACGGCTTTTTAAAAACCTTTTTGAATTTGACACGAAACGCTGTAAACCATCATGGCGGTGTGATATCACAAAGTGCAAAACAAAACAAACCGTGAATGAAGTCTGGTCTGATGTACCCACTTTTATTTTGTTATATTCGATTTGACAGGTAGAAAGTTTGACGTTTTAGTTGTATTTACTAGTAAAACGTCAACAACATGAATGGCGGACGTACTGTTTGATGTAATGCTCTCTGATTGGTGTTCACTGTCACAAAAATAAATACATTATTCTTAGTTTTATAATCCTAAAAATAATATTAATCTTACCTTTTTATAATAAATAATAAACTTTATTGACATCTTAAAATCATAATGAATCTATAGATACAAAAATCAAACAGATTTATTCTTAGTGGACACAAGCCTATTCTTTCTCATCTGGCATTCTACTAAAATGCATTCCCATGCATTTTGTGTGCACGATGTTTATAAATTCTTGTCACGTAATAAGTATGCATGCAGATAGATATTCGAATTTCCCTTATACCATTTTCACCACCAACATGTTGCCTGTTTAAGGATTTGCCACTTTATCGACTGAAAGGTTATAGAAATGTTCCCAATAGCTATCTATACTGTTGTTGTAAGCAAATCACATAGCTATTCGTGTTCCAGTATATTTACAGTAAGAAAGCAAATCGATAGTTTCTTCAATGTTGAGGACATAGTTATGTCTATGAGCGATGACGTAGCTTGCCAGCTAGGGTCATTATCAAAGTAAATAACCAGCGAAATAATCATTTCACATTCGTGTTTGCTTCTCTGCACACATTTTCAGGACATTATAGACGTTACTGCATCTTTTGCCAACCAACCTATATTTTAGATCGGTAATCAACAGCCTTCTCATAACAAACCATAGCCTACGTCAACCGCTAACCATCAAACAGACCGCCTATTTACCACGACCACGACAAGTACAAAGAAAACCTACACGAACCTGAGTCACGTTACAAACAAGAGCTGTACAGAGCGGCCCTTCACACCTACACGCACTAATTACCGAGAGCAAGCAATGACCAACTCATTAAACTAGAACCGGGGCTGCCCAGCACTTACTCATGCAGTTTGGCACCGGCCACAGTCTATTCCTCGCGATGATTCCCACTCTAAACATACACTAGCACACTAGCTACATGTGACATATCCATTAGTCATTCTAGTATTGTCTGTATCGATCATAGCATCAGATATCTTGGATACTTGTTACGTGGCGACGCGGAATGGACTGCCAACTGAGTGCGGAATGAACACTCATACACATGTAGACTGACCGTGTGTCTCCGAAATGGTAGCCAGTGATGAGTTACGTGTGCATTTCGCCAATTATGTTTTGCGTTACACATGATTGGGATGAGCTTAGTGCTGTCTAGGGTGCACGTTTCCGGATTCCGTTCTGCTACTGTGAAATTCTTAGCCGAAATCGCAATGATTGGACGGAATGCAGACGTACGGTTGGGATACCGTAGCAACGTAGATATGGAATGCCTTTTAAACATACATACATACATAGACTCACACCTGTTTCCCAGAAAGGGTAGGCAGAGGCATATTAAACGCCCACTTTTCGCCAGTGTTTTGATCCCACGTAATAGGTGGCGAGCCTATTGCCACTTATCGGGATATTTTGTTTGCCAGAGCCTCGTCCGTTGATCGACCCTAAGTTCTTAGTGGGAACCCTATGCACCCCCTTTTAAAACAAAGGCCAAATATATCTGGTCGTAGTAATAAATATACACTATTTTAGAACATTTACAACAGGTCGTTATTTATATAAATTAGACGTATGTTTCACTGACTTTTGGAGGTGAGTGTATAATGCAGGTCAATCATAATCAGAGAAGTATACATATTATATATACTTTACGCAGATAAAGTCATCATTTTATAATAAAGCCGTCATCGTAAAAGAAGACAGTTACTTTCATGATGCTAAGGGTACGAAGTACGAACGTTTACAACAGACACGCATTTAGGAGATCACGAATAGATGACTTATGACGTCTTAAAGTATGACTTTTCAGGGTGTTGCTGTTTAGCATTCATTGTAACACGTTGTTGGACTTGGTTCTCCCACTGAATGCGTCACAAAACCCACTTTCTCTGTTTCGCATCCAAGTTCTTTTACTATATCGAGTAGCCGGACCGTCTACGCAAAGGTTATGACGACGTATGCATTCATGCTTTTGCTCTAATAGTCTTCAGCCCTAGGTCCGGTATATCGCATTGACAGTTTGCTTATTGATGCTTTGAGGCAAATAAAGTTTTTCAGATGACTAGAGGATACCCGCGGTTACACCCGCGTTATTTAAGGCTACTGTTCCGCTGCCGTCGCTCATAGCGTGATGTTTTATAGCTTATAGCCTTCCTCGATAAATTCGCTATCTAACGGTGAAAGAATTTTTCAAATCCGACCAGTAGTTACTGAGATTAGTGCGTTCAACCAAACAAACAAACTCTTCAGCTTTATATATTAGTATAAGATATAATATTATGCCAATTTTTAAACAGCTCTACAACATGATCGATAAGCCAGTGGTAATGATAGATAATTTAATGAACTTCTAGACCAAATAGTGAACAAACTTTTACGGTTACTGTATGATCCGTTTTTGACGCAGTGGTAAAAAATCTTTGAATATTGAAATGGATTCCTCGAAACTAAAAGCTCTGTGCTTACAACTACTTACTAAACCCGAGTGAGTGAATCCTACAAAACCTCCAACCGGTGTAAAGTGAAACACATAGGCCCACCTATGTGTTACGATATGATATGATCACCTTACTATGATATGTACTTAACACCTTTATGTAACTCATGGAGCGCAATAAAATATTGATTATTGAGAATGTGGTTTATAAATACAACGCTAGTGTCACTAGTTACCTCACTCAAGTAAATATAATCCCAACTAAAGGCCACCTCAATTCCGCAGCCGGCTTACCTCATCGACCCGATAGATACAATACATAGTCTTGCTTAATATCCACATAAACGGCTTACGGTAATACGGGGCGATCTGACGTCATCAAAGGAGACAGTAAGAAGGCTGTGGATAACGTAAGTGTGACGTCATTGAACACCCACGACAAATATAAACAGTTTCGTCTGCCATTACTTTGGAAGGGATCTTAACGTAATCGTTTATCTCAGCGACAGACATAATAGGTTTGTAAAATGACCCCGACGGATCGTTCCAGAAAATGGATCTATTTTTGCCTTTATTTTACTTAGTACCAAGATTTTAAGTAAATAAAGGCAAAAATAGATCCATTTTCTGCTATTACACGGTTGATACGATGATGATAGCTGTGTAAATGTTAAATATCTTCGACGTATTAACAATGTTATAGAACGAGAAAGATAGCGACTTTATCCTCATAAAATTGTGTACCCTGTGTCATTTTTAAAGAGAGGAACAGGCCCCAAAAGCGCCCTGATCAAATAAAAAATAGGCAAAGGTCATGTATAAGGAGGTCAAGATACAGGCTGAAGATCGACGTACATGGCGTATACTCCACCGAAAAGAGCAAAGCTCTTAATGTGAAAATTTTCCGTAACCCTGACAAGACGGATACAACATTTCACATCAGATATTGAGTAACAGCATAACAATCAAAGACGACACCAAACTCACTTTTGCATTAAGGACATTTGCACCAATACATACATACATAGACTCACGCCTGTTTCCTCGAAGGGGTAGGCAGAGGCATATTCAACGCCCACTTTTCGCCAGAGTTTTGATCCCACGTAATAGGTGGCGAGCCTATTGCCGCTTATCGGGATATTTTGTTTGCCAGAGCCTCGTCCGTTGATCGGCAGGTGCACCACTTGCAGGTGAGGATGGCTTGTGATCCTAAGTTCTTGGTGGGAACCCTATGCACACTTTTGCAAGAATATGCGCGAATATTACCACGATGCAAGTGTATAAATATCAATTGTCCAGGACAGTTGGAACGGCTGAATGTTTGTGCCTGCTTTATCAAATCTGGCCGCGACGCAATGGCTGCCATGCAAAGTGGCCACCAAATAATAAATTACAGAAGTTTAAGTTGAAGGCAACTTAGAAAGTTCGTGAGAAGGGGTTACTGATAGTTAGGTGTCTTCTTCATGTTGGGACAGAATGCCTATACACTTAGTGTGACGAGATGGTGCGCTAAATTGTCATCTTGCTAATTACAGCGCGTGAAATACCGTGACCCAGGTAAAAATTGGATGGACATATTTATGTTGAGTATGGGTGTTCTTTAAGTTCGTTTTATGGGATGTGACTACTCACGGCCGGATTAGATAGATGTTTTTGTACGGAGCATAATTATGTCAAATATGTATCCGAAATTTCCAAGTCCATGCATAGATCGAATATTTAATTTAGCGGTTAGAAAGTAAGAATGTATAACTTGACGTGACATGCATTTCGTAATCGGCACAGTCAAGCATCTTTTGCCAGAAGACTTCACTTGAATGGCCACTCGTAGAGGCATTTGCGTCGGAGCTCTATAGCGCTTCGAAATACCCGTAGTCAGTACCGGTCAGTACCGGTTCTTATCCCTTTCTTTTTATTAAAAAAAAACCTGTCAAATTGACTTCACGCTGCCTGATGGTAAGCTGACAGTGAAGTTCTATTGGGAAGGCCACCATCCCCAATTGCTGGTTAAGCAATGTGACATGACGGCCCTCACTTTGACGGCCTTGAGAGATGCTTTTTCACGCACCGCTTAAAGGACCCAGGATCAAGGGAGGAAGGAAACAGGTGAGCTGGCAGTGAGTTCCACATTTTTATGGTACGGCAAAGATAAGATGTACCGAACCTTTTCGTACGTGACGGTATCTGGTATCTATCCTTAAGGCCTTTAGGCGGTCTATAAACTCCTACACCAGAGTTGGTCGTACTCCTCTCATACAAATGTGGAAAAATTCATCAGCGCCGACTTGCCGCAGTGACAAACTTAACTCGCGTAAATTCATATCTACATCTAAATTTCCCAGAAGAATACAGTTATTTTTGGCTAACGTTTTATGTACCCCAATTAAAGTCAAGCTGTCGATGAAACTCCGAATAGGTACTAATTTATTAACAGAAATAGCCAGCACTACGAGCCGGCATCCCTCGGGACGACACTATCGTCATGACGCCCACGAGCGAATTCAATATGTTACGAAAACAGTAGAACAAGCCTTTAAAAAGTTCTCTATGAAATGGCATTTAGTTTCCCACTAGTGGGAATTTCGGGAATTAGTCTTTTGTACATGCCTTCCATGCCTACGGTATCCGAGGAACATACATGTCAAATTTCAGCTTCCTGCGCTCAATAGCTTCGGATATGCGTTGTCTGTAATTCAGTCAGTGACGAAATAACTTTATACATATACAGATATAATATAACGTAAAACGCAGTGACTAGAAGAGATTCTGAATCGCTCTATTAAAAGTCCCAGACGCAATAATATCCTACATATTATACGAATATACAGGAATACAGATGCTTAGCAACATCTGTCGAGCCACGATACATCACACACCATCAACTAGCATGTATAGAAGATCCTCCATCAAGTGGGCGCAACACCAACAAGCTCCAGAAATCTTCAGTAGCACAAAAATAACCGTAAAATAACCGCTGTAGCCCGTGTGAACAGGGATCTTGAATATTTGCATAGTTGGTCTAAATCTTTCGGTCTGTCAGTAAATCCCAGTAAGTGTCAAGCAATAGTTGTGGGCAGTTAAAGAATTTTGAGTAGACTTGATATGACCGCACTACCACCGATCATGTTCAATGAATCAGTTATAGAATATTGTCCAGTACTTAGGGACCTGGGCCTACATGTAGACTCTACTCTAAATTGGCGTGCTCAGGTGACTCACGTCTGTCAAAAAGTCACCGGTACTCTGCGTGCTCTTTATCGCCTGAAAAACTTTCTACCTACCAGGACCAAGACAACGCTTGTGCATACCTTAATTTTCCCCATAATCGACTATGGTGATGAGTGTTATTTCGACCTGAATGCAGACCTTCTCAATAAACTTGACCGTCTTCTCAATAACTGCATTCGATTCGTCTTTAATCTTCGCAAGTATGACCATGTGGCTACTTATCGCTCCCGTTTGAAATGGTTACCTATCCGTCAACGCCGTAGTATGCGTGCCCTCACAACACTATACTCTATCCTCATGTGTCCTAACCCACCTACCAATTTAACCCCTTATTTTAAGTATCTACATTCCAACCACGACAGAACGTTACGTTCTTCAAACAATCTACTTCTTCTCTGTCCGACACATAACTCTGATTTCCTTCATTCTTCTTTTCCTGTGCAATCTATTCTTCTGTGGAATGCCCTCCCTCTGGAAATCAGGATGGCTACTAGCAGACATACATTTAAATTGAAAGTGCGGCAACTACTGCACAACGCACTATGGTTCGTCTAGAACAAGCTAGCTAGACAAAAACAACTCTTAAATTCCTGGAAGTTAATTACTATTACGAACTCATTACCCCTATACATTGAGGATTACACCTATTAATTATCAATACTACCCTCATTAAGAGCGTCATTAAGGTATGTTTATAAGATGTTGACTATTTAAAGGGCATTCATTTGCATTTTTACATCATATTTGGTAGCATTGTTTATGTCACTAAAAGAAATTTGTGAAAGTGTTTTTGTGATGGATTGTATACGTAAGGGTAAGTAGTTATATTTTATTTCATTTTCAACATGGGAACTTCATTCTTTAGTCTTATAAAATGAAATGTTTGAATTTTCACCCACTTTTTTACTCATTTTTTCAAATTCATCGGTCAAATAATAACATGTCCCCACTTGTCCCCACCGTAGAACCTATCATATACGATTCTCATAAGTGTCTAGTAGTTATACGTAAAAAAATTCATTGCGATATATTTGCACAACTAATTTTTATTTATTTTTTTCTTTCAACAGTTTTTACCGTCTCAAGAATGGATTTTTTCGAAGAATGGCTGAAACACCCGAAGGAAACGCGGAATGAGGAGCTCTTTCGGTTTATATCTTTGAGATATAATTTTGATGGTGTTACGGAGCAGTCTCTGCGAGATATTAAAGTACTAATCTCAAGATATTCAACGAAATTTGCTGAAAAGTGGAGCAGCTGTGAAAGAAATCGAGAGCGATTCCTACAAAAGTATTCGACGTGGCTGGAGGGTCTTGACATATCTTTCGATGTGTCCGTTTATTTATCTCTGCCAACTACATCTGGAGAACCGGGACCCGGAAGACCTACTAAAGATTTTGAACATTCTAGTCTCAAAACGAAGAGACGACGTGTAGACGATCTATTACAGTCCAGAAGTGCTAGTGAATTAATTTACGCCGCTGAAGTGTCAGCTCGAATCTCGGGTCAGAGAAGTGTAGCACGTCAAATTAAAGATGTGACTAGTGATCCTTCAATAACCAAGACCACGAGTGAAGAAAGTGCCCCCAGGAGTTTAACAAGTGAGGAAGCTTTAGCGTACTACGTTGATAGTAAATCAAGTAGCCATAGCTATAAGCAGACTCGGAAGTGGAGTATTAAAGCTGGACATAAGGTGTTTCCGTCAATGTACAGTGTTAGAAAGGCTAAAATAGCCTGCTACCCGTCAGGTGAACAAATTACAGTCAATGAAACGCATGCTGAAATCAAAGTTCAGGCAATTCTTGATAAGACTGCCGAACGTTTAGTTTCAGCACAACAAGAAGTTGTTCATAGTCTGTTACCTTGCACGTCATTCACATTAATCAGTAAATGGGGTTGTGATGGAAGTTCCGGTCATAGTATGTACAAACAAAAATTCACTAATTGTGACGATAGTGACGAGTTTTTATTTGTATTTTCTTTCGTTCCTCTTCAATTGAAAGATGAAAGTGGTAATATTGTGTGGCAGAATCCTCGGCCCTGTTCTACAATGTATTGTCGGCCAATAAAGTTTATCTTTTCTAAGGAAACGAAAGATTTTACAATTTCGGAAACCAATAAGGTTTTAGAAGAGATAAACGCTTTATTGCCGACAACCTGCAAGGTGATGGAGACCGAAGTATCTGTCACACATGTTATGCTTTTAACAATGATTGACGGAAAAGTTTGCAATGCTCTGACCGAAACTTCTTCCTCACAAAAATGTTTTATTTGTGGGGCAACTCCAACAATGATGAATGATCTGTCAAAAGAGTTTGCTGCGGACAAAGATAATCTTGGTTTTGGTTTGTCTACGTTGCACGCTTGGATAAGGTGCTTTGAATGCTTGCTTCACATTAGCTATCGACTAAATATAAAAAAATGGCAGTTAAGAACAGCCGAAGACAAAGCTAGTGTGAAACAACGTTCAGATGACATTAAAAAACGATTTAAAAGCGAAATGGGCTTGATTGTAGACAAACCAAAACCAGGGTTCGGTAACACTAATGACGGGAACACCGCGCGAAGATTTTTTGGAAATCCCGAGGCTAGTGCCGATATTACAGGGTTAGATGTTTCACTAATACAAAAATTTGGCATACTACTTCGCACTTTATCATCGGGATATGATATAAATATTGAAAAATTCGTTAACTTAGCTCAAGAAACTAGACAACTTTATGTAAATCTCTATTCATGGTATTACATGCCCGCTACTGTCCACAAAATACTTTTGCACAGTGGCGAAGTAATTAGATCGTCCCTTCTACCTATAGGCCAGCTTTCCGAGGAAGCACAGGAAGCTCGGAATAAGGACTGCAGAAGATTTCGTGAGCACAACACACGAAAGCGATCACGGGAGGCTACGAATAGAGATTTACTTAATATGTTATTGATAACATCTGACCCTGTAATAAACGGTTTACGAGAAGTTCCTCGGAAGAAAATAGGTACGCTTCCAACTGAAGTATTAGATTTAATTGTCCCACCTAGCTGTAAGGAACAAAATGTTAATATGATTTCTACTTTTCATAGTTCTGCCCCTCACGATCATGACTATTCAATGGATGATTCATCTGATGATAGTGATGATAATGAGTTATAGATTTAGTTCTTAGATATTTTATGCATCTGTTATTAGATTTTATAGCGACGTCGAGGGATAAATCACTTTATAAAATGTTCAAAAAATATATTATACACATATGCCCGATAAATGTTTTTTTTTTCATGATACCAGCTCAAATGACAAACTGCCTTGAAAAAAGTACCAAAAACCTTATATCTTTGCTTATTAACCGCATCTAGACATAAAAATCAAATAAAATAATTTTGTCTAGCTAGCTTGTTCTAGACGAACCATAGTGCAACGAGTTGGCAGGATCATCACATTGTTGACATCTCTATTCAATTGTAGTTATTATTATTATATATATATATATATATATATATATATATGATTATATTTTTTAAGCATAAATTATCTTTATGTATACCTATATATTATCTTGATTAGTTTTACTTAATACGAAGAATTGTCCTTCTCTACTTATAGTAACTTCAATTTACACCTACTTTGTTCAATCTCTGCACCACCCAAAAGGTAGACTGGTAGAGAATGCCTTAGGCATTAAGTCCGCCTATACATATAATATATCTATAGTGTATGTATGAAGTTTAATAAATAAATAAAATAAAATAAAAATGACGTGGCAAGTATAAACGCAAAAAGTAATATGACTTTGACGTTCACAAGCGTCATATTGTGACCCAAATGAATAAAGGATTTTGAATGTTTAATAAACAAAACTACATAGAACCATAAAATGCATATTTAAATATACTTCACCAATAATGTTACAAAAGTAAAAATAAGTAGATATGTTATAGGCGTACCAAAAGCAGGACGCTAAACATAGTATATAAGTCTGACATAATTATGTGTGTGTGACATCGCGAGCCGGCGTCAAAGTGAAACTGACACGTCTTGTCAACCGAAATTAAAATAAAATATGGAGTTATCGATGTGTGCGTTACTGTACCGTTTCTACGGATTGATAACTACTTAGGTAACGTATCTACCCTTTTCTTGTAATATCATTGTAAACCACCGTCAAAAATCCGCGCAAAGCTTTCCTAGAAAACTACAGGTACAAATTTACCAACTAAATGTGGACATTGACATTTTTTTAGGGTAATCCGAAAAATACCGAGTAACTGGCAACCCTAGTTCCGTTGCAAGTAAAATTGTGAGCGGGAGTCTTTGTACTCGTTTTACTAAAGCTTTCGTTTTACTAAACATTCGGCAGTAGGTCTGCTGCGTTTATTCGTATGTATAAAATGGTACGCTGGCTTTTAATACTAACCCAGTCTTTTCATACGGCCGTATTAACCAGTTTTAAGCTAGAGGTAGGGTTGTCCAACTATAGTGCAATATCGGTGTTTTTATGCCATTTTCATGTTCATATAAATCAATGTTTTTCAAATGGATTTTTGCTGCATGTACACGCGTTATAGCGTTATGGCTTGTGTCCTAAAATGTAATTAGCGGTTCCTTTATTAGATGTTAAACTGAAATACCTGATTTGTTCTTCAAAAATCGATCAGCAACATTACTAATTACGGCTTTTTAAAAACCTTTTTGAATTTGACACGAAAACGCTGTAAACCATCATGGCAGTTGAGTGATATCACAAAGTCCAAAAAAAAAACAAACCGTGAATGAAGTCTGGTCTGATGTATAGGTCAGTTCACGAAAGTTGACCAAAAATGGCGGCCGTCGCGCTTATGTACATTCGTGCATCAATGGCGTGGCTCCATTCTTGACGCATTTAGGGAATGCATCAAGAACGGAGCCACACCATTGGCATTCCACCCGCGCCTCACCCCGCACCTCCACGGAGACCTAAAAAATGATTTCTGCGCAGTGGTCATCTTTCGTGAACCGACCTATACCTACCCACTTTTATTTTGTTATATTCGATTTGACAGGTAGAAAGTTTGACGTTTTAGTTGTATTTACTACTAAAACGTCAACAACATGAATGGCAGACGTACTGTTTGACGTAATGCTCTCTGATTGGTGTTCACTGTCACAAGAATAAATACATTATTTTTTAGAATCCTAAAAATAACATTAATCTTATCTTTTTATAATAAACTAGCTGACCCAGCGAACTCCGTATCGCCTTTTTAAGAGTTTTTATTACATCCACTTTTTTCCAAGCCCCTTTTCCAAAGTTACCATTGACTTAGCGCTTAATCTCTTATCATTCCAGGGTCTATAAATGATGCAAAAACAAACATAGATTTTTATATACTATTGAATTCCCCATTCCTTAAAATATCGGAGACGATACTCATATCGACTAACAAAAAAATCCCGTCCGCCAACTTTGATTTCCTATCCGCCATCTTTGATCACCAAATAGATGTTGTATTTGGATTCACCATCCCTTAAATCATCAGAGACGATACCCATATTGATTTTTAAAATTTTTCCCATTCGCCATCTTTGATTTCCCATCCGCCATCTTGAATCACGAAATAGATGTTGTATTTGGATTCCCCATCCCTTCAAACATCGGAGACGATACCAATATTGATTTAAAAAAAAGAACCCATCCGCCATCTTTGATCACGAAATAGATGGTGTTTTTGAATTCCCCATTCCTTAAAATATTGGAGACGATACCCATATCGACTTTTAAAAAATCCCGTCCGCCATCTTTGATTTCCTTTTCGCCATCTTTGATCACGTAATAGATGTTGTATTTAGATTCGCCATCCCTTAAAACATCGGAGACGATAGCCATATTGATTTTTGAAAACTTTCTCATCCGCCATCTTTGATTTCTCATCCTCCATCTTTGATCACGAAATGGATGTCGGATTTGGATTCCCCATGCCTTTAAATATCGGCGACGATACCCATATCGACTTTAAAAAAAAACCCGTCCGCCATCTTTGATTTCCTATCTTCTTTGATCACGAAAAAGACTGATGTTGTATTTGGATTCACCATCCCTTAAATCATCAGAGACGTTACGAGACGTACGTTTTTGATTTCCCATCCGCCATCTTGAATCACGAAATTAATGTTGTATTTGGATTCCCCATCCCTTTAAACATCGGAGACGATACCCATATTGATTTTTTAAATTTTTCCCATCCGCTATTTTTGATTTCCCATCCGCCATCTTGAATCACGAAATTAATGTTGTATTTGGATTCCCCATCCCTTTAAACATCGGAGACGATACCCATATTGATTTTTTTAAATTTTCCCATCCGCCATCTTTGATTGCCCATCCGCCATCTTTGATCACGAAATAGATGTTGTATTTCGATTCTCCACCCCTTAAAATATCGAAGGCGATACCCATATTGATATTTAAAATTTTCTCATCCGCCATCTTTGATTTCCCGTCCGCCATCTTGGATCACTAAATAAATTTCATATTATTAATCAGCGTCCCAAAAATCTCGAAAACGATACCCATATAGATTGTATCCTATTCGTTTAGCCTTTTTTTGCCTTTGACCCAGCTCTCCCCCTTCTCTTTATTCTCTTTATTATTTTTGTCTGGCCCCTAAAAGTTGTGGCGTAACTTTATGTAGTCTATAGCCTTTCGGAATAATTGGGCTATCATAGGCAATAACAATTTTTAAAATCCGACTGCTAGTTCCTGAGAAAAGCCGACATTATGTTTTAGCCTTTTTAGCCTTTTGCCCGGCCCCAAAGGGTCGAAGCGTTATGTTGTATAGCCTATAGCCTGCCGGAATAACTGGGCTATCGTATACAAAAAGAATTTTTCAGATCCGACCGGTAGTTCCTGAGATTAGCGCGTTCAAACAAACAAACAAACAAACAAACAAACAAACAAACTCTTCCGCTTTATTATATTAGTATAGATAATAAACTTTATTGACATCTTAAAATCATAATGAATCTATAGATACTAAAATCAAACCGATTTATTCTTAGTGGACACAAGCCTATTCCAAAGCGCCCTGTACAAAATACTTTATAAACGTACATTACCAGGGAGAATATACCGATACGTCTAGTTAAACCACAGCACACAAACATCCAAGAATCTAACAATTTTCCACCGAGTGGCCGGATAGCACAGCAGTTGATCCCGAGCGCGCCACAAACCTACACTATTGTCTTAGCGCTGCATTGTACCAAACGGACAGGGCGTGCCGAGGTCATCGACCCGCCCCGCTGATTAGATACACAACTGCAACTTTTATTAGACCACGTATGGCGCTGAGATTATGACGCATGGACAAACAATATTACAATGTGTGTTATGTAAGTTAGGAGGGCAAGTAGGTCAGCGTAAAACAAAGGTTAAGGTGCTGTGTCTGCAAGGCCCTTGGTTACAGCTCTCACTGTTAGTTTACGCAAAGTTCTTGTGTACTTACTTAGCAACTACTGCTGCTCCAATGGAAGTGTACATTATGCCAAAAATTTAAAGTCCTGCCCAATAACTACGTCTCTGATTTTCGCAATAAACTCAAGTGGCTGCCAATTCGTCTCGCAGGAATACTCACACTCTTACATTGTTATATAATGTTCTATTTAATCCTAGTTCTCCCTCTTATCTCAAAGAACGATTTAAGTTCCTTCATGACACACATCTAAAGTCCTTGAGGTCGTCTGAAGATCTTACGCTGGAGATGCCGAAGCATTCTACCAACTATTTCGACAAATCTTTCACTGCTCAGGCTGTGCGCCTGTGGAATGCTTTACCATTAGAAACTCGTAGAGCAGATTCCTTAAATATATTCAAAGGAATGATAAAAAATCAGTATTTAAATCAGTAGGTAACTTAATACGTAGGTACATTAATGTAGTGATCGTCTATCTTTGATACTTGAATTCGCTGTATCTGTATTATTTAGTATATTCATATTCATTGTATATGTGCTTATAGTATGTATTTATCTGTACTGTCTTAGGTAGGTATAACCATTATGGATACTGGTATATATTTATGTATAATATATGTGTATATAATTATGTATAGGTATAATTTATAATTGTTTATGTGTATTTTACTATGTTATTGTAATTTTTGGTTATAGACTTAGTTACATAGCTACACCACCGTCACAAAACATGTCATCATTTCTGTCCATCCTAAGGTTGCCTGGAAGAAAAATCGCCTTTGGCGATAAGGCCGCCGATTGTACATACATTTTAGATTTAAGATACCTTAGAAATGTACTTTATTTTGGTGTACAATAAAAAATAATATCTATCTATCTATCTATCTACCGGAAAAGTCATTGATCATACAGAAAGATAAAAATTGGAAGTGTGATAGTTGCCTGAATGAAATTGCTTATTATAAGGACGCCTACTGTGCATTTTATTGTAAATTTTACTTATCTCCTTTGTCTCTGTATCATGATAATGATTATGATACATATTTAAAAGAAGAGCATTTATACGGATGATAACGGGACTAGATCTTATTACAATCCTATATTTTCAGTGTCAATGGCTTGTAAATTAAAACTTAGAGGTGTCTTATCTACAGAACGGGTATTCAAGTCCATTGTGACATTATTCAATTTTGCGGATTCTTCTGCCAATATTGATGTTGGATAACGATCTTGCATTTTAAAACAGTGGACCAGTAAAGAAATACGCGAAATTATCCTGTTAAGATACAACTACGCTAAAAGTGTTGTTCAGGAAAAGTTACACATACGAGGCTGGCAATACGGGCATCATGTGCACGCAAGCCATTTAAAAGCTACAGGGGAAAACCGTTGCAGACAGGCTATTTCGCAGTGTTCGCTCTGAAATATATTGACCTGCAAGCAATAGAGTCCTTGGGTAATTGGTTGGAAAATAAATCCGGTTGAAGGTGAGATTCTCACGAGACTCTAAATAATTGCATGTAGTTAGACTGCCTTTATGCTGACCCCTTCGAGAAATCTATCTATCCGTGTGACTGTGTGGCCAGCTCTGACGTCGGGGTCTAAAGACTATTCATTTCCTAAGACCACAACCTGCGAACTTACGTGCCCTGCGAACGACGGCAGCGCTCTGGTGTTATTGCCAATAGGGTAGTTTCCAGGGTCAAAATAATTACATTTTATTTAGTCCGTATTTTAGATTATAAAAAAAATATTGGACACGTATTTTTTCATTTTTCGATTAAATAAAAAATAACAAAGATATAGCCCATTAAAGTTACGTGTGACGTCATCTAGTGCGAAAAAATGCAGCACGGTGTGACGTTATACGTTACTTTAATGAGCTATATCTTGGTCATTTTTGGTTTAATTTACAAATAAAAAAATACGTATCGCTTATTTTTGAATAATCTAAAGGACGGACGTATAATTTTTTTTTGTCAACTAGCCTATTATTTGTGGCAACAAACGGTCACCCACCCAAGCGGTGACCTGTGTAAACGTTGGTAAACTTTGCAGTTCTATTACGAACGACAAGCCAAGTCACTGAGCGCTACAGCGAATAAAAAACGAAGTTATGTCGTATTTTTTGGTCTCCTTTTCCAAGTCCTCTTTCCTGCATTTGGGATTCGGTGCAGAAAGTCTGAGTCTGAGACTATCCTAGAAGCGTTTGGGGTTTTCTCGAAAACCACGGTATTCCTGTAATGACCCTGGGTGAGAGGCGAGATGACGAGAACTACTTTCACATGACATATCCGTGAGTATCTGTTAAGTGAAAATAAATACGTCTACAAGGTTTTTACATTCGTATATTATAATTCTCGCTGACCTCACGTCTATTTTTACTCAATAGACGTGAGAAATTCTTAGTTATTCTTATTAGTAAGATTACGCTTAACTTAATTACGGATTAATTCAATAGCTTGACCTCCGTATATATAACCTAGAAGTGGTAATAGGTAAGTCAGAGAATAAATACGTACTTTTCACAAGATAAACTGATCGTGGTAAAGGAAATAATTAATATGAACAGATATGTTGCTGCAAATTCTATGAGAATTCTATACTACATTTTTATAAGGCTAAGATGGAGATTAGATGCCTAGCATGTTTATTATCTAGTTAATTGTAAGTGTACTACCACAAGCTAAAGATTATGAAAAGGATCAAACCCCTGCGGTTTACAAAATAGGAGTTACGACGACGCTGAAACAGTGTTATAAACACAGCTCTTTACAAAATTAATATAACAGTAAGTACTGTGGTCTACGATACTCGATATACATCCTACATCGTGTAAACATTATGCTAATGGAGAAGACACAATCTTTCTTTCTTTGACGATGAGAAGCATAGTTTATCTATTGTAAAAACAGACTGATCATGTTATTACAGCAAAAAGTTACCGGATCTGAACCTCACACTAGAAGAAAGCTATTTACCTAAGTTTTACAGAATCTGGGTGGTCGATATCCACCCGTCTCTGCACTATTAACGGCAGCATTCACTTATAAAAGCGACCATGTCATTGCCCGGATTAATTTAACAATGACCTTCCATCCCTTTTCTTCGTGCGTTACAAAAAGGGACACTTTACCATATTAATATGAGTAATCGGCTCCGTCAGTGAATGGAAGCATTTGATGAGGATGAGTTAACGCTGTTTTATTAATGAATGTCATATTAATTAACCTTCATATTATAATTACCCACATGACTTTAACTGCAGCCATGCCATAGATAAAAATAAACAAATCTAAAACCCCGCATGCATTATTATTTACAAAGCTAAGTCTAATTTAGTATAACACCTAGTTTAATAAAATAATTTGGTTACCAACTGTATTCCAGTGTGATGTTTGATCAAAATATCAATTGAGAGAGATACTTCACAAAAATGGTAGGCATTAATCTAAGTATAATAACTTATACAAAGACTAGAGGACGCCAGCAGCTAAGCCTGCAATTTTTATAAATTTACCCGTTTTGGCTGATCCCGTGGGAATTTCGGGAAATCCCTTAGTGCACCGCTACGGTCCCCAAGGAACATACATGTCAAATTTCAGCTTCCTGCGCCCAATAGTTTTGGCTGTAGCGTGTCTGTCAGTCAGTAAGTAACGCAAGGATTTTATATATTAAGATTAAGATTAAGATAAGGCAAGGACAAAACATTTTCATTAAAAGTAGTCTATGTATAAATCTCTTGCGAAGTTCTTCAATATTCGAATCACTCGCGACCTTTTCTTTTTTTCTATCATAATAAACATTTTTAAATCAGTGTGTTCACCGAGCACCCAATAATTATGTTAATATCATCAAATATTTACAAACTCGAGTCCAAAACAAATCGTATCGGTGTAAAAACTACTTGTTTTTGTATACAAGCTGATAAAGTTCATTGACCCACATATCTCCCAGTGGCACATAATATTCGCCAGCTCTGACGGCTAATTATGTCGTGATGAATAAAGACAGACGAAACCTTTATGGCAGAATAGCTTTTAGGTGGTAGCCTTGTGGAGGGACCAGCAAACGGCTATGCAGAGGGGTCGGAGCCACGGCATGACCGCCTACTTTTCGAACATTTTACATATTGCAGAAGGTAGTAGAGCTTTGCTGATTTCAGCATGAATGGGCCGGCTCGACCGGGAAAGCACTACCCTCTCACAGAAAATCGACGTAAAGTAACAGTACTTAAACTGTTGCGTTTCGTTCGGTGAGTGAGAGTGCCGGAGGCCCTATCCCCTATTCCTTCTCCCTCATCCCACTCCTCATCATATCCCTTTTCCCCATCCCAAGGGGCGACAACGCACTTGTGACTCCTGTGGTGTTGCTCGTGTCCATGGGCGGCGGTAATTGCTTACCATCAGGCGATCCGTCTGCTCGTTATTGTCAATTATCGCTGGTTTAACGGTCAATAAAAAGATTGTGAGGCAACCTGTATGTCCGAGAGTTCCCTATGTATAGTAAACTATGAGTAATTAGGTTACACGAGCACTGCTAGCAACGACAACCCAGCCTACTAGACGGCAGACGTAAGGCGAACACTTTCTGACAACACGTTAGACTTATACGTCTTACATTAGACCAATCCCAATACTAATTATGAATTATGACGTACCGCAAATTTGAACCGGTCAATTAGAATGCATTTTTGTAGCCCCCTTCGCCCTGCATACCTCACCGCTTTGACAGAATTTCTTGTTTGTAGAAATGAAAACATTAGGGTCATTAGGTGTCTAGTAGGTTCGGTTGTCGTTGCCTGCTAGCCATCGATACCGGACGCCCAATTGCATCCGTGGTATTGATATCCTGTTTCCCCCCTCTTTCCTTTGATTAGTGACAGGATCCTGCATTTATTGGGAGGGCAAACTCGCTTTAAACGATGTGTCTTTCCTTATTTTAGCCGCCCTTTAGTTGCAGGAGGCTTATTACTTCATTTACTGCCACATAATCAATGTCATGTGATTGAGCGGCGATTAAGTACGTATAAGAAGGTAATCTATCATCGATCAATATTATAAAATGATTTCGTTCCTGCTATCTGACGCACAGCCGAACCTATTGGGCGCAAGAAAGTTGTAATTTGACATGTATGTTTCTTGGAAAGTACAGTACAGTTAGACGGTAGTAAAGCCTTGCTTATTTCAGCATGAATGGGCAGGCTCGACCG
Organism: Euclidia mi; assembly: GCA_944739405.2. Taxonomy (NCBI): domain Eukaryota; kingdom Metazoa; phylum Arthropoda; class Insecta; order Lepidoptera; family Erebidae; genus Euclidia; species Euclidia mi. Next base: position 123,985,704 of record OX123182.2, on the reverse strand, counting down.
GGGCAGTACTACCCTCTCACAGAAAATCGACAAATCGACGTAAAGTAACAGTACCTAAACTGTTGCGTTTCGTATGGTGAGTGAGAGTGCCGGAGGCCATATCCCCTATTCGTCTCCCTCATCCGGCCCTATCCCCTATTCCTTCTCCCTCATCCCACTCCTTATCCTATTCCTTTGCCCAACCCCAAAGGGCGGCAACGTACTTGTGACCCCTGTGGTGTTGCTTTTGTCCACGGGCGGCGGTAATAGCTTACCATCAGGCGATACGTCAGCTCGTTTGCCGCCTATTACTTAAAAAAAAGCACTAAGACTAGATTTTTGGAAATCTTCTTCTGTAAGAAGTAATTATTTATTGTGTTGTACGAAGATTAAAAGCAAAGTTTAAAAAAAACGGTTAAATATTATTCTATGAAAGAAAATTGTAGAGCTTTATTCTGTCGGAAAAAATGCTACACTCCCGCCCTATCCAGCTTTATGTAAATATAACCTCAAACCCATGACATGCCATCACTTGGTGTAATTAGATTTCGATCACGACTCGGATAGACAGACTGCTGGAGCCATTGGCAGCCATAAAAATGTAAATTATGGCGAAATTGGCTATAAAACCGTGAAGATATATAGACCAATGGATTATTTTGGGCTCAATGGACTATATTTAGAACTATGGACTATGTTTTAAGCCTTAAATAGAACCTACTTAATACTGTGCAGTAACCGCCATGATACATAGTCCACCAACGGACACAACGAACACCCAGACACGAACCAACAATTTATGGATCACACAAAGTGTTGTGTCGTGGGAATCGAATCCACAACATTAGGTGAGCGGCAACGCTACTGTTAAGATCACAACTCTAACCATGATGTTAATAACTATCCTATACTGACGACTGGTTGGCGCAGCGGGAGTGTAAGCGACTGCCACGCCCGAAGATCGCGGGTTCGATTCCCGCTCAAGTCAAACATTTGTGTGCATGCACATGGATGTTTGTCTTGGTCTGGGTGTTTCTATGTATAATAATTATGTATACCTATGTATTTACAAAAAAAGTATATATGTATTATTATGTATGTTTATCCATCGTCTAGTACCCATAGTACAAGCTCTGCTTAGTTTGGGAGTAGATGGTGTTGTGTGAATGTGGTAGAATATTATACCTACTAGTCCAATTTTTCACATACCGTCTATTCAATTTTACATTACATGGGTTCTATATTGCGTGTATCTTGTAAACCTTCTGTATCGTAAATATCCGAATGCCAGGCAATCAAATATGATGAAACTTATATGATATTCCATGTTTATAAACATTGTATTTCATAGAAAGTGCCTCTTAGCCTTTGATGACAAATTAAGATACGTTACAAATTACGTTAATTAATTAATTTGTATTAATCAATTGATGACTTGCACGTGTGAGATTTCCTATTTTTGTTTTTTTTTAATCTGACCAGTTTAAGCCCACATAAGATACTTTTAACACGAAATTATACATAAATACATACATAGACTCACGCCTGTTGCCCGGAGGGGAAGGCAGAGACTACGGACCGCCATTTGCAACGATCCTGACATATCTCTCTTGCTTCATTCGCTCCCAAAATTATAGAAAATAAATAAAAATAAATTACATTTCACGAAATTATAGTCTAATTTATAAAAATATATACTACACACTAGCGTTTTCACGGCGTTTCTCTACAGTAAGTTGAACGCTACGCATATGTTCGAACGAACGCTGGACAAACGCTTTGTGAAGAGAATGCTAGTAAACGCTATGGAAGTATTTTCTTAACATGTATAATGAAATATGCTACCTTAACTTTTTTCACCTAGTTACGACCCTAAATTATGCACATAAGTTTAATAAAAAGTAAGTAACGAGTTTAATTAATAAGATAGAGGGTTCATCAAAAAGTTTATAACCATAGTTAAAAATAATTTATGAGAGAATAACAATTAGTTTTTATAGCAGTTGACAAGTCTGGCTGAGACCGTCTAGATTGCGATGTCTGTATTTAATGGCGGTAGGTTGGCGCTGTTTCTGATTAATACGAAAATTAATGAAGTAAATTACAAAGAGCTGTACCCATTGTGTTCTACAGATGTTCTTACCCATTTCACACACAATAGCGAAAAAGAAAGTAAATTATAGTAATTATATATTCTGAATTTAAAAACTCATCATATCACCTCAAACAATGGTTGAAATGACCAAATTCCTTATGAATATAAACCAGCTAAATATGGCAATGATAAGACACTTTAGATATGTCTGAACATTGTCAAGAAAATGGAGGTAAATACATTTCGGGAAACTTCTGTACAGTCTTACTCCAATAACAAAATTACGATGTATATACCTAGACAGTGTAAAAAAATTGTGTATCACCTACCGAAATGACACATAACAACAGTATAACAATGTGTAACATATACTAGACAGTGTGTAAGAAAATGTGTATCAATCGCAAAATTAAACTAATGTTAAGCCGATCTCACATTGGGCGTGCGCGTTCTTGGAGCGTGCACCCAGCGTGCGCTTGGCGATCACTCTGTAGTACAAAGTGAACTCCGGGCGCACGCCTAAGGGCCTGGTCACGAGATCGGTCTAAGCGGTGAGCGGCGTGGCAGAGACGATGTACATGGCGCGTTTACTCTGAGGCGACCGCGCACCGCGTCACAGTAAACGCGCCATGTACATCGAAAACGCTCGCCGCTGCCGCCCGCCGCTGTAGGCCGTGACCGGGGCGTAACGGAAGTCGGGCGAGCGCCGTCTTTGAATGAGGCCCGGCGTGGACACTCGTTCACTAAGTAGTAGCAAGAGAACGCTGAACAGACGCCGAGGGCCCGCTCGAGGATCGCGTTGTGTGAGGAAAGCTTTAGTAGGGTACCTTGCAATCCTTGTGGCGGTAACACCAGGTGCAGCCGAAGAGCAGTGCCACGGCGGTGAGGACGACCGCCAGCGCCGGCACCGCCGCGTACACGCTGCCAGAGGGGCCCCAGCCCTCCACTGATCTTGGTGCATCTGCGAGAAAGTATTATCTTAGTATAGTATGTACAATCAAACAAGTCGGTGCTGGACCAGTTTGAAAATAAACCCCTTGGCTCGCTCATAGAGTCGAGGCACACTAGAAACTGGTTTTGTATACGAGTGTCAATGTGCGTGTAAATTAGCACTGGAAGCGACGATGTCTTGCTGAGCGATTCTCGTCCTTATGGTGGTCTAGCGGGAAGACTGCCTCCGTGGTCCAGTGGATAGCGTATGCGGCTGCTGATCGGGCGGTCCCGGGTCAGGCAAACGTGTTGCAGACTTAAGCCGAATTTTCAGTAGCAGCACGGAGTCTGGCAATGTACTGTGTAACAACAATAGGCTCGCCCTCGTCGTTATTTATTATGTAGGACCTACAAATTATAACATAGAGAAATGTCGGTGTTATATTACACCTCTGCCTATCAATGTCTCAATAGAGGTGTTTTTTTTTTTTTTTTTTTTTTTTTTTATTCTCATTTATTTTTTAAGCCATACATCTTAAAGATTAAGTCGACTTAAAATTAGTTACATTAGGTACAATATAATAATACATTTCAACCAATAATGGGACTAGAAACAACGGCGTCGGTGTTCTTGTAAAATTGGTCTCTAAGGGTCAGGGATTGGACTAAATAACTCATAATTCTGTCACTGTATTTGGAGGTAAAGTTAGAACTTAATGTACGATGAAAAAGGAAGAGGAGCTCCCCCAAAGAGCACCCGACGTCCCTTACGAGATCCCGCCTTAATTCGTCGTTGATCTTACAGTCGAGTACTAAATGAAGGAGATCCTCCTCCCTTTCACATTTTTCGCAATTTGGGTTATCTCTTTTTTTGATTCTGTAATAAAATTTGTTGAGAGGGATGTGATTCGTACGAGTTCTAAAACATATGACCAATTCTCTTCTATTTAAGTGTAGTGAGGAAAACCAAGGTATGCGGGGTGGCGAATTAACAATGGATTTGTACCAGATACCTTTTGACAGAGATTGTTCGTTAAAATATGTTTTGAATTTGACGTAAATATCTGTTTTGAGTCGAGGTATGTAGTCAGTATAGTGAGGTTCCATCTCGAGCAAGATGCCGCCATTCTGAAGGGCCTGAGTGGTAAGTGCGTCGGCTTTCTCGTTCCCGCTAATACCGACATGAGAAGGCACCCACTGGAGGATAACTTCAACCCCGCTACGTATCAACTTTGAGATACATTTAATAGTAAGGTAAGTCTCCTTTCTACCTTTACTGCTCCCACCGATAGCACAACCTAATAAATGTAAAAGACTACTTTTCGAGTCGGTCAAGATGACAATTTTACGGTAAGCAGTGGATTCTGCGTATTGTAAAGCTTCATGGATAGCCATTAGTTCTACCCCCATTATTGGTATAACTAGATTATCAATAACAAATTTTGCCTCAAATTCAGCCTGCTCGTCGTAGAACACGCAGCTAGAGCCGTATTCCGTTTTAGAGCCATCAGTGTATATTGCACAATGGTCAGCATATTGTTGCCTTATCATGTTTTCACTATGTAGCCTCAGATTTTCACGAGAATGTTGAGCTTTTGGTTCTTCTATGTGATTTATGTTAGAAACAATTATTTTGTCCCAAGGTAGTGATGTGCTATCGATAGAAAGTTGAAATTGAGGCAAAATTACAAATTTTGAAATATTTAACTTAGAATAAGTTCTGAAGCTTTCTAAGAGTAGGGGGATTTGATTTTTGCGCCAATAGCTTGTACCCGATTGTATTTTATCATTTAACGATGCAAGTTGTTTCACCAATCTATCGTTTTTTCGGGAAGAAAGCTTCAGAAAGTATTTATTACTTAAAAACAGTCTTCTGAGATAAAGTGGCGTAATACAAAGTTCACTTTCCATTGTTGCGATTGGAGTATCACGAATAAAGCTGCCGCAAAGACGAAGACATTGGTTTTGGACTATATCAAGCTTTTTAAGTAGATGAGGGCTAGCATTGCCATATATTATACTACCATAATCGATTTTAGATCGAACCAGAGAAATATAAAGTCGCCTGACATTAGTTGGGTGAACTCCCCATTTATAGCCGCTTAGAGAGCTTAAGATGTTAACAAAAGCGTTACATTTTTGCACAGTTTCAGTTATATGTCTTGTCCAGTTAAGGCGACTGTCCACCCATAGGCCTAAAAACTTGGCACAACTCTGAACATCGATGCCGTTGTCATTTACTGTTATATTTATAGAAGGGACTTTATATTTCCTGGTAAATACACAAACCTTAGTCTTAGGAACAGACAAGTCCAGTCCTATATCCTCCAAAATTCTTTGAAATGTGTTGAGACTTGTCTGTATAACTTGAACACATGTGTTTATATTTTTATTAATATAATACAATGCAAAATCGTCAGCATATTGTGAAACTTTAACAGTATTTACCAAAGTGTTACATAATGCAATGGTTACAATGTTAAACAGAATAGGTGACATGGGGTCCCCTTGGGCTAGGCCTTGTCGACAAGTTCTAGTAATTATTTTGCCATCCCTAAGTTTATACACCAAAAACCTTTCTTTTAAGAATTCTCTTATATATCTACACAAATACAAGTCTACATTAAACTTCACTAGAGCAGAAATCAGAGAGTCAATTGCGACATTGTTATAAGCGTTGCTTATGTCTGCGTAAGCACAGAGAACATATTCTTTATTTACGAAGGCAATTTCTGTATCAACAATAAAACTAGATAGATTATCCTGGCAGGAAAATCCTCGTCGAAAACCCATAGTACATTCATTAAAAAGTAATTTGGTTTCAAAATGATATTCTAAACGTCTAGTTACAATTAAATTAAAAGTTTTACATAAGCAATTGATTAAAGATATAGGACGGTGTTTAATAGAATTAGTATTCCTTTTAGGTATGGCTATTAGTTTAATGTCACGCCATTGATCTGGTATCAGACCTGTTTTGTAAATAATGTTGTATATATGAAGTAGATATTCTTTAGCGTTATGAGGTAGGTTGTTAATCATAGAGTAGGTAATGTTATCTATTCCGGCAGAGGTGTCTTTTCTTTTAAGTATTGACATGAGTTCTGAGAGTGTAAATAGACTACTTGAACTGGTGGGGTTTATATTAAAGTAATATGGTTGGGCAGAGACGCTATCAGGCGAGAGTTCTGTTAAAAAAGATACGGCTGTATTTTCTGGTAAATAATCTTTGGGACTTCGATAACCCTTAAGCCATCTCATTTTTCTCCAGACTTCACAAGTAGACATGTTGGAGTCTATGCTATTACAAAATGAGTGCCAGGAATTTCTTTTAGCTTGTTTAATTAATCTTCGGGCTATTATCACTTTCTCTCTGTAAATAAGATAGTTTTCTACACTGCGAAGTTTCCTAAACTGTTTAAGAGCTAACCTTCTTTCTGCCACCACCTTAGATAATTCTGCATTCCACCAAGGTTTTGGCTTAAATTTACTTGTGTTTGGACTGTGCTTAACTAGAGGAATGTATTGGTCAGCACTTTCTTCAATAATATTGATTAGATTGTTGTAGCTATTTTGTAAGTCGTCGGTAAAAGTTAAATTCTCGCAGGCTGATTTAATATGTTGAGTGTACAGTGCCCAATCAGCCTTTTTAAGGTTTCTTTTGTATTCTGGACTGTTTTGAATCGAATCCAATGTATTAATTGAGATAACAAGATGATCACTTCCAAACGACTCATTGGTGACTTTCCAATCAAAATCAAGAGCAATATCTGCACTACAGAAGGTAAGGTCGGGGGATGTACAAATTATACTATTATTGAGTTTAGCGCAGCGTGTAAAATCTCCGTTATTTAGGAAAACGTAGTTATTTTCAGCGCTAGATTCTGACAGTAGTCTGCCGCGAGTGTCTGTCGTGTATGACCAGGCTGAATGGTGCGCGTTAAAATCTCCGGCTATTATAGTTTTCTCAGAAAAATAGCCGAAAAGTTCCTCGTAATCCCTACCGCTAACTGGTATATTTGACGGCGAATAAATACCTATTATATGTTGAAGATTACGACTGTTCAATATTTCAACGTATAAAGTATCAATATTATTACCGACATTTGGAAGATTTTTAAGAATACAATTAATGGACATGTGTACTAGAATAGCAAGTCCCCCGTACCCATCTATTCTATCGTTTCTAAAAACAGAAAAGCCTGATATGTGAAGTTGTTGGTCGTGACAAAGCCAGCTTTCAGAAATAATACAAATATGTACCTTTTCATTATGTAAATATGATTCCAAATCATTAAGTTTCGGAAGTAAACTTTGACTATTCCATTGAATAATCTTAAGCCTAAAATGTTTATTTAGTTTATTCATTTTATAGATGAATTATGTAGTTTTACAATATAGTTTAGTTACTAAAAGTATGTAAAAGGTATATGTAAAAGATTAAGTTTAATGTGTATACTTAAAATGTACTATGCTTGCAAGGACTTAGTTCTTACGATTTTGAGCTTACTTATAATTCGTGTCAGTCTATTTTTTACACTGCGGTTGGTAATGATAGGTAAAATATCTTTGAACATTTCAATTAACATACCTATATTGTTGGTGTACTTGTAGGTTATTTCTTCGATATTTTTAACGCCAAACGTGTGTTTCAGATATTCTTTTAATTCTATTAATGATAATGGGTATGTTTCCTTTGAATTTACAATAAAGTTTTCAATGTGTTGCCATTCCATAGAATCTAAATCATTTTTTGGCGATTTTTTCATTTTTTTTCCGTTTTTAGTTTTCCTTATTTCATCTGAGCTTGATTGTGACGAGATATCGATGTCCTCCTCACTATAGCTTTCATCGGTAATTTTATTTGTGTAGGTTTTATCCTTTATAGAAAGGTAAGGTATAGGAGTAACAGCCGAGGTCGAAGAATCTGTGGGCGGGTGTGGACGTTTAACAGGCTGGAACACCAAGTTGTCCTGCTTGTCATTGTCTTCCTGCATTTCAGCACAGTTTGTATTCACGTCCTTTTCTGGGCAATTAGAGGCTAGATGACCTTCATTTTTACACAAGAAACATGTCAGAGCGTCCGATGATATATATATCCAGTAGGTGGTGTCTGCGTATTCTATAGCAATTTTTTCTGGTAGTTTATCAAAGTCTTCCGGTGTAACAAACATTTGTCGACGAAAACTCAAAATATGACTGTAACCCGTTTCATTGAGACCGGCCCGAAGAAAAGAAATAGGAGACATAGGTTTTATTTGTATTTCTTGCAACTTTTTTTCTATCTCAGTATGTGGTATGATGGGGCATACGTTTGAAAGTATGACGCGTTTATTGCGATTGATTAGTGGGCGTACTGGTAACTTTTGGTTCTGGACGGTGATTGATTTTTTGTTGTCAACGATATCTTCTGCTAATGCCTTTGTAGATACATATATGCATATACGGTTGTTTGAAATTCTTGACAGGAAACGAATTTGCGACGGTTCTATTATTTTGCCTAAAGCTTGAGCGTATTCTTTTATCTGAACATTTTCGATCGCGTCGATAACAATTGCTTGGTCTTTTTTCGGAAACATTGTGGTTTGGGTAACGGATGCATAACTTGGGGTATTATTTAACGATATTGACATTTTGTCCCTGTAGTCAGAAACACTTTAGAGTATTAGACCGTCAGTATATCACTTATATTTAATTATAAAATCCACTTCCATTGTATGAAACTGAGACAATGTGGGTAGTATGAAAACTCGCGAAAAAATAGGAGCGCGTTAACGTAACACGTCACGTCTCGATAACGCGATGAATGCGACTCAATAATCAATAGAGGTGTTAATCTAAAAAAAATACATAAGAGAACGTCACATAATTCGTGATCCGTTCAGGGCGGGAGCATCTTTTAAAATAGGTACTACTGGTCACCAACGGGTTAACAAATTGTAAAAACGGATTACATTCCCTAATGGTGGTAAGAAATTAGCTTTTTGAACGCCACCATATGTGTGCAAGAGACAATAATTGTAAGAAACCAAATTCTGATCAACACATCATCATTCTCTTAGCGTTATCCCAGTTTCAATCTGGGGTCCGCTTTCTAGTCTAACCAGATTTGGCTGAATATTAGCTTTGCCGCAGAGCGACTGCCTCTCTGACCTCCGCAACCCGAAGAAATAGCGATATTCCATGGTTTAGACTAGTGTCAGTTTATTAAGAAGGTACTGACGCCCTGTAACGACTGTCAAAGATCTTCATGACAACCGGGACCGACGGCTTAACGTGCTCTCCGAGGCACGGGACAAGCGATAATTAACCATTCAATACGCACATAACTCCGAAAAGTCATTGGTGCGCGCCGTGGATTCGAACCCGATACCCTCTGCATCAGAGGCGGCTCGTGAAAGATTATATTTGGTGTTCACTAAAAAGAAATGAAACTGCTTACCATTTATTTTGTGAATGCTTTTACAATTAATAGTAAGACGTGCTAAATCATCGAAACCTACCTCAACCGTCCACGCAGTCTCAACTCTGGCGCCACTAAACGAAATACACGGAAAACAAAACAACTTCTTACTTCCTTCGCAACTACATAACCAAAGCGTTCTATCATATTGGTCGTTTTTTTAAGTTTTTTCATAATTTTTTATAAACTTTATGCTGTTATATTCCATATTAGTTACACAATTTAACTGTCTTTCTTAAACAAATACACACAATCATACATACAATGAACTATATTTTAAACACCAATCCTTTTCTAATTACCAACGCACTCGCAGACTTTGTTTACATTCAAATTTCAAATGATAGCTACAAAACACTATTAAAAAAAAACGGCGCACCCCTTTTAATTTTTCTTCGTGACAAATGGTCATATCATTTAGTCGGGTAATATATTCGCGCATGCGCACCTCGTCAAGCTAGCCAGGAGCGGCGCTCCGTATTCGGCTTATTTCTCATACAAATCTTTTGTCTCACGCGCCCAGCGCATAGAACGCTCTCTCTTTCGCACTCATTACATTTCAGTATTAAGCGTTGTACTGAGCTTTCATCAACGAAGAGCGCTGTTTTGAGCGCTCCACTCAAATACTTATTTGTGGATAATTATGCATTATAGAAAAGAGAATAGGTGTGTATTAAAATATTGGGTATGTTTATAGAAAAAGTTTATATGAGTTGTATACATATATTTTATAATTTTGGGAGTTCACTGCTCCAGCGCTCCTTTGAACGAGCCGCCACTGCTCTGCATGCCAGTCTGTTGGTAAATCCACTCGGCTATCGCCATAAAATTCTGGCCAACACATAGTGTGCTAAATTCATTTAGGTTTTTCAGCTAAACATTAATAAGGTGGTAAATTATTTATTATTATTAAAAGCCCAGTGGTCAAATGTGGTACAAAACAGAAAAGAATAGCGCAACTTAATTTTCGAGGCCAAGATCCACTTTGTCCCCAACTCTTTCAGGTTGCTGAGCCAGCAAAATAAGTATAAAAGGTTAACAATACTTAGTTGCAAGCACTACACCATTTAATTCCGTGGGTGTCGTAGTGGTGCCTAAGAAAGATACGAAAAAGACAGAAACCTCTACATGAAACCCTATACCAACATTACCAACCCATCTGGTGTGCCAGAGTGGTAGTAAGCCAAGGCTCTTGAAACACAATGCCGGAATTCGTCAAAATTCCCACAGAGTAGGGAAGAAACAGTTAAATTAAATTAAAATGCATAGCTGGCAGGCATCCTCGTGTATACTTGAGACTATGAATTTAATTAATGGATTGACTGTGATATATTAGGTCTTTAGCATACAAAATATTCATTGATTTACACGGCCAACACAGCAAAAAAGGGCAAAGAGAAGGACTAATAATGATTTCTTTGGCTTTTATTTTCAAATAACTACACTATCGGTAACTGTGACATTAACACTTTCAGATTTGAGATGCTATACATTGGATGGTCATACCAACAGCATTTAAAAGGGACAGTGAGAGATGTTTGTAGCTCTTTTATACAATAACTTCTATACAGATTTTGATGAAACTCTTCAGTAATATAGCTTACATAAGAGAATAGCACAATGGACTACTTTGTGACCTCATCATCATCATCAGCCTTTAACAGTCCACTGCTGGACTAGGCCTCTCCTTTGCAAGGAAGAATTGGCCTACTATACCACGCTGGCCAAACGGGTTGGTATAGGGTTTGTATCAAGTTTTCCTTCTCTTACAGTGCTGTCCTCTGCTTAATATGCTCCCTCTGTCGGCTCTTACGACACCCATGGGATGATATGGGGTGGTGACAATCCGTATTCTTAATCCGTCACCACACGGACATACAATATGGGTGAATCCATGGGCGAAACACAGTTCACAATATCAATACCTTTACTTGAGCTAAGTACTAAATGTTATTTTAATGTCAATCTGACTAACTTCTTGCAATGTTGCACATCAACTACTACTTAAGCTTCATAATATTATTGTAAATTGATCTTTGTTTATTGATCTAATTTGTCCTGCTGAGTGGCAATGCGTCAAAATAAAGATACATTAAATACAGACTGGCACAGTGTGTGGTCAACCTAGTTCCATTTTAGATACAGTACATTTGCACATAAACTGTGACGTTGTCCGTGTGGTGACGGATTAAGAATACGGAATGTCACCACCCCATATCATCCCATGGGTGTCGTAAGAGCCGACAGAGGGAGCATATTATGCAGAGAACAGCACTGTAAGAGAAGGAAAACTTGATACAAACCCTATACCAACCCGTTTGGCCAGCGTGATATAGTAGGCCAATTCCTCCTTTCAAAGGAGAGGCCTAGTCCAGCAGTGGACTTTTAAAGGCTGATGATGATGATAACTGTGAAGCAATGTTTACACTCTGTATGTGATAGTCTCATGTAAACATTGTTTTTGTTATTTATAGAATAATTCTAGGAACAAGCAAAAAAATAAGTTCTTTTTTTTATACTTGTGTGTTAACTAAAATCATACATTTGGCATGCTGTTATGTATTTTTGTAATCGATGAATGTAGCTTCAACCATAACAACATGGTATACCTGTATAAGTAGGTATTGCAATTGGGTATATTTTATGTGTTTTCACAGGTCTGTTAATACAGGATTTAAGCTATCTATGTATGAAATGCATAAGTTCTTTGAAAAAGTATTTTTGTTGTTTATCATGTACAAGCAAATTCTTATTCATTCATCATCAGCCTTTAACAGTCCACTATTGGACTAGGCCTCTCCTTTGAAAGGAGGAATTGGCCTACTATACCACGCTGGCCAAACGGGTTGGTATAGGGTTTGTATCAAGTTTCCTTCTCTTACAATGCTGTTCTCTGCATAGTATGGTCCCTCTGTCGGCTCTTACGACACCCATGGGATGATATGGGGTGGTGACAATCCATATTCTTAATCCGTCACCACACGGAAACTTAATTAACGGAAATTTACATAAAAATATATATTTACATACATACATAAACTCACGCCTTTTTCCCGTCGGGGTAGGCAGAGAGAACGGAACGCCACTTGCATCTATCCTTACAAACCTCACGCGCTTCCTCTACATTCATTACTCTGTTCATACATGCTCGCCGGTTCCGGGTGCTTAGGACCTTCCCGTTTTTCAGAACGTCACCAATTTGGTCGACGAATGTCCTACGAGGTCTGCCGCGAAAAAATATATATTTATTATTAAATAATGAAATCGCAATAAAATATTTAAATGCAACAGTGATATATTCCTGCAACCTTTGCATTTGTAAGTAAATAAACATTTAATCTGAAGCCTAATTTGATTTTTAAATAAGAGTTCACTAATTTGCAATATTTAGTAAGAATTTGTTACTATTTAAATATCTTTTATTTCATTTTTATAGCCAGTCTAACAGCTAATTTATGCTGTAACAACAAGGCTATCATAACTGTTGATATGCTGCTGATACTGAATATGGTTTATAAAGTGAAAATATTAAAAAAGCCTCCTTTTTATTAAACTCACACAGAGCTAAGCATGGCTTTGAATTCTTAAAAAGGTATCATAAAAGCATCATCAAATTATGTTCAAACTTTTAAAGGTACTAAATATATATAAATACCTATTTATCCTACTTACCTTAAGTTTTGTTTGTGTAACAGTTGTTTGAGTTTGTGTGTATATATTTAACAAGTGCCAAATGTGGACTAACCTTGGTCTAAAATAAAATTATTTTATTACATACATACATAGACTCACACCTGTTTCCCGGAGGGGTAGGCAGAGACTACGGAGCGCCATTTGCAACGATCCTGACATATCTCCCTTGCTTCATTCACTCCCATCAGATTCCTCCTGCATGCTCTTCTGTTCAGGGTTCATTATTTTATTATATTCTATATAATTATGTTGATTATTAACCCCAGGGTCATGGGGGTGGAAAAGTGTTACATGGACGTTGGGGTGGGTCTCACAGACCCGTTTATTAGATATTAGTTATTTCAATACTTTAGGAATGAAAAAGATTATATTTATTAGTGTTTAGTATTTTAGGTATTCATGTAAATAAATAAAATAAAATATTATATTATATCATGTTTTAATCAGATTTATTAGACCATTTAAAAATAAACAACCAATGTTAACAAAATCTTTCCCTTCCACTTAAATGTTACTCTTTTATTAATTAACAATCAGTCTTAATGTTTTTATGTCACTTTTTTGTAGTAAACTAGATTATCTACATATAAGAAAAAGCCGTGAAAAAAGACTCTTGTAAAATCGACAGAATATGCTATGTGTCTTCTCGGTCCATTTTTTAGATATACCTACAAAAACATAAATAAAATATTTTGAACTGTATATAAGCAACTTAAATCGTAAACAAGAACAAAAAAAAACAAATATTAAAGCATAAATACACAGTAAACAATTGTAATAATATGTATACAAAATGGCGCGAACTTGTTACACTACCTGCGGGGATGGGTCTCACATACCTTATTCAACTTTGTGCATGTGTAACTTCCACTGCGGCTGTGCCACGACTAACATGTTGCTTGAGACGCATAGAACAACTCAATAGCTCCAGCTACTGAGAAGAACGGCAATGTTGCACGCATAGTAACAGAACTAGAAACGCAATAAAATGTGACAGGTCGCACAGACCCAACCCCCATGACGCCGGATTAATAAAGCTTCAGTACTGTGCTGTAGATTCAAAATTAAGTGGATGCAGTAGGGCTCCAATTCTCACATACCGAATTAGAAGTCTTTAGCCACTATTTACTTAGCTATAAAAATATATAACATAACTTCACGTATTTTACCCCCGAAAGGGTAGGCAGAGGTGTAATAGACACCCACACTTCACCAGTTATGTTTCGGTCCCAATGTAATAGGTGGCGAGCCTATTACCATCTACCGGCACATTGCTAAGCAAGCAATAAAAATATATTTGTCTTTCAGTTCATTTGAAAGTATCACAGTATAGAGCACAGTTTAGAAGCAATTTAGAGAGTATATATATGTCCAGTGTATGTATGTGTTACTTCTTAAGTTAATCAATCTCATACAAATCAAAATTTTGAGCTGTTAGATCCACTTGAATTTACTTAGGTATACTATTGTTTATTAATTCAACATTGGACATCTTTATTATAAATAGTTATATCTATTCTCTAGAAATGAACATGAAAATCATATGTAAATAAGCTTGAATTAACTAAACCAACCCATTTCCTATAAACAAACAAACCAACCAAACAGGGAAATGTCAAAGCAGATTCTAATAAGAGAGTATTTTTAATTATTTAAAGAAGGCACATCCATTTTAGTCTATAATGCTTTCATTTTATTGTATTCTTACTTTGCTTGTTTAATCTTAATATATAAAATCCTTGCATTACTGACTGACTGACAGACACGCTACAGCCGAAACTATTGGCCACAGGAAGCTGGAATTTGGCATCTATGTTTCTTGGGGACCGTAGAGGTGCACTAAGAAGGGATTTCCCGAAATTCTCACGGGATCGGCCAAAACGGGTCAATTTAAAAAAAATGCATGCATAGCTGCTGGCGTCCTCTAGTTATGAATAATATTGTAATGAATCATACAATCTTACACCTGTTTATTTGTATTCATATGAATGAGTAGCACTTTTACACATCCAAACAAAAACAAACACTGATAACATGTGTGAGATTTATGATAAGAATTGTCTGTTTACATAACTGTGCATAACTTTGATATAAGTAATTGTTTATTTATTATAAAACAGGTAACAGTGCTTTATTTTAATGTTATTATAATATGTTGGTTATATGATTTCTGAGAAAATCTGCTTTATGAGTTGTTATAATCATTGTAGTAATTGTCTGCAAGTCAATGCAATGTATAATCTTCACAGGAAAAAAAATACTAAAATAAGCATTAAGTAATTGTCTATAATTTTCAACCAATTAGAACCCTAATTAGGGTTTATAGCGATTTTAAATAATATATAATTATACCGTGGGTAATCCAATATCAGGCCACTTAAACTTATAACGGAAATTATATTAGATTTTGGGTCAAACATGCACTGGTACCAATTGAAAGGTGAACAGATGTTACTATTTGTAATCACAAAATAACACAACACAAACTGGAATCATTGCCATGTTCCTTTCACTTGTACACAAAGGCGACATCCTGAGTGATAATATCTTATTAAATTAATGTAAAACATGCATTATTTCAACAAAATGACTCACCATGAGGGTAGGTTTGCGGCGTTGATCGGAGAGGCGAACAGTGTCCCAAATGTGAGCCGGTCAAGGCCACCAATAACACCACCCATATCATACCCATCATTGTCACATTATTTGCACACTTGCATTATTTTCCGTTTCATTATTTATCGTTTTCATACATCACAACACAAAAAATACACGGTCCATGACAGGTTTCCACTGAGCCAAATTTATTAGTACACAATACGTTATACACCATATAAATTATATAAAACGAACATGCCACCAGTCTGAAATATTTGTTGCACTTAAAACTTAATTTTACTAATAAATTTCGTGCACATTTACATAAAAATTGCGCAACCCGCAGCTGTATAGAACGCCATTTTTCTAAATCAGTGTTGCTGACTTAATTTATTTTCTACCATGAAAGTGCTTCGTAGGCAACATTTTAGCAGATTTGTGGAAATATTCATCGTAAAAAATAATGAGCTCTTTTATTTTCTGTCATTAAATGTATACATTCTGATTCAGCAACTCATTACTGTTTAGTACAAAAGAAATTGTTTCAGTACAAATATTTTATTACACCTTGAGATAAAATTCTCTTTTTTCAAGTACTGAACGTCAATATGACAGTAGCCGTCAATGTCAACTGTCAAAATTGTCAAAGCAGTGAAAATTCGGAAAATATAAAAAATAAGTTGAATTTCGGCCTTTGCCATAAAAATAAAATTCTAAATCTAAAAATGTGTATATGAAAGTTAAATCATGGTATTTTATTCCGACAAAAATATTTATTTCTAGTGGATTTTTGGAGGAATGCTCGTAAACTTTGTTACAAATAGTAATAACCTCAAAACACATGTACGGTTTATGTGTATTGTTTAGTTACCGTGTAGTTAGTATACGTAGTCGTTATTATTCATCTCGTGGTACTAAGAGGCTATTGGATATTCTAGCCGATATGCCGAAAGCGAATTCTGCCCGAATAGCAGAGGCGCAGCGTCAGAGACAGCAAATATCGAAGAAATCTGAGAAATATGGACCCAGCACTGTGTACCTGCAAGTCCTCGGCTCCGGGGCGAAAGGAGCTCCAAATACACTTTACCTCTTCACTGATCAGAAACGGTAACAAAGTTATTTCTTAGTCACTATGCTTCTTTCTAGTGCAGGAAATTAAAATTAAAATAAAACATGTCATGATGTTTTTATTGGTTAGTTGTGAAACTTGTGAATATGTAATTATTAATAAAATTTTAATTCACATATTACTTACTACACAATAACAAACAATTACAAAGTTCATTGTGTATCTGCAAAGTAAACAAATTAATTATTTAAGTAAGTAAATTAAGTATCTAAGTATGTTACCATACAAACATATGTTACTTCTTTTTATTGAAAGAAGTAATAAACTAAGCACCACACTCTTTTAAATATTTCCTAACATCAACATTTATGTTAAGAATAAAGTCATTTCTCATTCTTAGTTGGTATTACAACCATTGCATCATTATTGCATTATGGCAAGTATTGTAGCAATTTTTCCATGATGGAGTCTATCTAAAAATTTATTAGTATTTGTATTAGATAAATGTAGGATGGATACCTTTATTAGGCTTGTGATTTATCAAATCTTAAGTAACACTTTTCACTTCAGTGAATGTTGGTGATTACTAGGTAAGCACTACCTATATGGAATCTCCCTAAAGTCAGAGACCAATTTGAATGAAATTGTTTTGTGTGTATTATGTAAAGTTTGCTAGATGACTAAGATTAAATCCTGTAGAAAACAATGTTAATAAGGTCCAAATTAAACCAACACATCTGTATCAAAGGACTAAGGAGGTATCTGAAGTAGAATATTGCATCAGATTGGGCTCATGTCATTTATGTCTTTATCCAGTGGATTGACTGCTGAACTGGTGAAAGTAATCCCTAACTTTGAATAAGTGCCAAAACCTTCAGTTACTATGGCTTACTTCATTACTGATGAACATTCTTAAGAAATTAGTGTAATGTAAAACAATATTTGTTTAATTTTCTTCCTATTAATTTTTTATAGACCCTCTCCTGTAGCCCTGAAGGGGTAGGCAGAGGTGTAATATTACACCCAAATTTCGCCATGAGTTGTTAGGTCCCACGTAATAGAGGGTGAGCTGCTACTGAGAATTTCCTATTTGTTTACTTTGAAACAATACATTCTCAAGATATAAATACTATTAAATACAAAAACTATGAGAAGAGAAAGGAATGTGTAAATATGTAGCTTGTTTTCTGATTCAGCAGTAGAAAGACTTCATTCTTAGCTCTAAGAACTTATAAGGAAATCTGTTAATATCCACTGCCTGACTCTGCCCATTGCCACTTTGAATCTTGCAGATTTTACATTCAATTATGTCAACATCTGAGGCTATCAAATGGCTCACATTTTACCTGTCATGGCATTGCATTATCTGTGGTTGCCTTAACAACTATTACTACTAAAATTTATCCGCCCAAAACACTTTTGTGTATCTTAAGATTGGTGGCAATTGTGGCAAAGCAATTATTCATAACATAACTATTACGTGGGACCTAAAAATTCATGTCGAAATGTAGGTGTAATATTACACCTCTGCCTACCCCTTCGGTGATACAGGCGTAAGTCTAAAAAAAAAAAATAACTTCACGCCTTTATCCCCGAAGGGGTAGGCAGAGGAGGCAAACCCAAACTTTGCCAGTTATGTTTCGGTACCAATGTAAAAGGGGGCGAGCCTATTGTCATCTACCGGGCACTATTATTAAGCTAGCAATTATTCAGGAGAAATAAATATAATTTCTCACTGATCAAACATGATATCACCCAAAATACCAGTACATGTCCCGAAAATTGGTTGCCTGTAAAGTCGGTATACGGGCGAAAGTTTTACGTGACAACGACTTTGAGTGGTAAAATAATTTTAATGTGAATATTCATTCGTATAGTAGGAAGAAGGATGAAAGACGCGTGCCTTTCACTTTTTATGTCTGTCTCTCTCGCTCTTAGGCGGGACGCGTGCCTCTCACTCGCTCTCATTGTGAGCGCATAACGTGAGCGGAGCGTAACGCAGTTTCTTGAAGTGTCACCCGGCAAACCAATTTATAAGACGTTGTCACGTCAAAAATTTTGGCAAGCAGGTTGTTTCAAGTAAGAAATAAGAAAATACTTCCATTGAGAACATAAAGAATCCAATTTTCCAAAAATGCCAACATGGCTTGCAAAGAGCCTACTGCGCATACTAGCCGCGCAACTAGCGGGTTTTGCCGCCTGTAAGCCGCTGGCACTTGACACTAGCAGTTTCACAGCATGATTCCAGGTGTAATAGCGACATACAATTACATTGTTTCTGTCTACCCAAAGGTTGCCTGGAAGAGATTACTCTTAGCGATAAGGCCGCCTTTTGTACAGTTTATAAATTTTGTAGTCATTATGTTTTAAAATGTTTTATATACATAACCTCACGCCTTTTATCCCCGAAGGGGTAGGCAGAGGTGTACTTCCACACCCACTTTTCGCCAGATATACTTTAGTCGCACGTAATAGGGGGCGAGCCCATTGCCGTACCGGGCACATTTCCAGACTCCGTGCTGCTACTGAGAATTTCGTGTCAGAAAAACCCAATAACACTGCCCGACCCAGGAATCGAACCCGGGACCTCCCGATCCCACGCGCACATTTATGCCGCGAGACCAACGAGGCAGTCGTATAGGGTTTGATGTCGAGTTTTCCATCTACGCAAAGATGGCATTTGCATCGTGTTATCCCTTAGTCGCCTCTTACGACACCCACGGGAAGATAGGGGGTGGTGACACTTGTATTCTATGCCGTCAACCACACGGCGAAGAATATTCTATTCTAGAATTTGTGTTCCTTTGTGTTACTCCAATGCCGAGATCAAACTGACGCGTCAGACCCGCTCAGTCCGCCAGCATTGTGTGAAGAACACTTAAAATGGGCTTACGTCACCGACATTCTCCTGCGTTGGACCCAATTTATTTGAGATGGGCGCAGTAGATCCTTCGCATCTATACCTGTCGCCGATCATCCAATCACTTACCCCTCTCTTTTTCATATCCATTCTACCACAGTTCTTCCATAGTTTTCTTTGACCCCCCTCTCCGTCTTCGTCTATCTACCCTCCTTGTGTTATCATCTTAATAATCTCTTTCATATACATTCTCACACAATCCACTCATGTTTTCTTTTCTCCTCCATCGCGTGATCATCTTAATAAAAGTGTAACGTTTTCATCTCTTCGCTGCGTGGTCATCTTAATAACTGTACATTACAGGTACCTATTCAACTGCGGCGAGTGCACGCAGCGTCTCGCGCACGAGCACAAGGTGAAGCTGTCTCGTCTGGACCACATCTTCATAACCAGCAAGACGTGGCGCAACATCGGCGGACTGCCCGGCCTCTCGCTCACGCTGCAGGATGTCGGCGTGCCCAATATCACACTGCACGGGCCTGATGGATTGGTACGTTCATGTTATGGATCAATTAATGCTGTTAGGTACTCTCCTCTTATACATTAAGTTTTGACAGAGTAACTCAAACTTTCAGCTTAACAACCCTTTTACCAAACAACCGCATAACGTTTTCTTTTAAAATTACTTCATTTGGACCTTTTTAAACCTTGCTGAAAAACTATAGACCCATTTCACTCCTGAGCCACGTCTACAAGTTGTTGTCGAGAGTCCTAACAAACCGCCTCGCCAGAAAACTCAACGATTTCGAGCCACCGGAACAAGCCGGCTTTCGAAAAGTTTCGGGATACTGGCTGACCATATCTCTAGAAGGACTGATGGCCGGTGGAGCAAGCCTGTCCTAGAGTGGAGACCACGCCTCGGCAAGCGTAAGGTAGGGCGGCCCCCGGCTAGGTGGACCGACGACCTGAAAAAGGTGGCTGGGACAGACTGGATGCGGAAGGCCGAGGACTGTGTACTGTGGCGCGTGTTGGGAGAGGCCTATGTCCAGCAGTGAACTGCGATAGACTGATTGATTGACTAGAAAGCGCAGCTCTTTCATAGCAGTGCAATAGCGCACCTCAAGACCTCTACACTCCAAAGTCTGTATGTTAGTTGGCTCGATGTTCACAAACTAGCCCGCCGGCGGCTCTGGTATCCAGAGGCCTATATATTTGGTATTCAGTGCATACCTGACAGTATGATTCGTTTGTTACCAGGACGAGTTGTACAACGCGACGAAGCGGTTCGTGATAATGAAGGACATGAACGTGACGATGGCCAAGTGCAGCCCCAGCGTCGACTTCGAGGACAACGTCATGACTGTCAAATATGTGCAGCTGTGAGTATCAAGCTTTCTTTGCTGTGACTTGCATGAAGTGTAGTTCACGCTATCTAGTCCTGTTGTCAAAATCATCCTAAATACAAAATAAAAATCATTAAAAGCTATCCAGAGTCTAAAGATATAAAGACATATTTATTTCTGCATTTTGGTTGTTTACAACACTTATACAAGTCAAAACCCTATTCTAGATGATGCCGACTAATAATGTTATTTGACTATATATATTAGATGTTAGACGATTCATTTAAAATTTATATAAATGTCTGTTGGTCTGAGGCCCAAGTCTCGTAAATAAATTTTTCAAAATACAGTTTCGATATAATGTCAGTGTCATACTTACGTCACAAATGGTATTCTCCTAAATTAACTGATACTAATAAATTAACTGATATAATATTTAAATGATATTGTAACTGAAATGAAATGAAATACTTCTTTATTTCGTGTAAACTTTTTATGTACTTACGAAACGTCATTAAAAAAAAGTCATTTTATACAATTATTTTTGTGTTTCGAATTAGAACAGCTCAGTCCCAAGCGTTTTGGTCGTCTTTATATTCAGATATTTTATAATATGCTTTTGAACACAATTTCGCTTTTACAATAATTTTGAACTTATTAATGCTTGTTATAAAAGCGTATACATTGTCCCATAAAACAGGTTCTTATTTCGGAGACGAGTGCTATGAACTACGAGATTATTCCTGTGTCTTGTATTTACGGAATGTATATCACATTTTTTTACAAAATTTGTAATATTTTAATGTAAATATAGCAGATTTTCATAAATATATTGTGATACAATAGTTAGAATGTTTATTTCTTTGAACTTTTCTCTTAAAGAAACTCTTGGACCGAGGTTATAAATTCTCCTTACAGCTCTTTTCTGCAGAACGAATATTGTATTTAGGTCTGCAGCATTCTCCCAGAGAAGAATCCCATACAACATTAAGCTATGAAAGTAACTGAAATAAACCATGCTAGCTGTTTCTAAATCTGTGAGGCGTCTAATTGTCTTAACTGCAGAACTGAGTTTGCCCGATAGCCTTTCTATATGTGGACCCCATTGTAGTTTGGTGTCCAGCATAATACCTAAAAACATGGTTGCCTCGACTAGACTCGAACTAGGTTATAAATTGAAACAAGTGTCAAAATATGTGTCAACGACGAATTTCAATTTATATGACAATGACATTAGGTTAGCAGAATACCGATTCTGAATCACTACAAAATATAATCTCATTTCGTTCAAAATATAATTTCAATGTCATATAAAATACGAGAATTGGCCTTCTGATTTACGTTTTCACATCTAGAACACTTAATCAACGTTGATGAAATTTCTTACAATACCTACTGCTAGCTTGTGAATTGCCCCGCGGAGACGTAGTCAGTCAATTCCCAATAGAAATGTATTCATCGAATCTGTTTCCATTTGCCAGAGGCCCTCTTGACAACCTCCTGACCCCTCAATCACCAAAGCAGCCCCAAAAGAAGAGCAAGCAAGAGTATGGCAACAGTGACAAGGAGTATGACGAGTTCATTCACGATGAGACTGATTACTATCGGCGTGACGTGGCCAAAGCACCACAGTCACAGAACCAAAAGGATAAGGCTAAAGCCAAACATGCTGTGGAAAAGGGTAAGTAATAGTTTTTAGTAGGGCAACACATTCAGCAATTCATCAGGAGCTACCGTTCCTGATGAGAATTTTGGAGATGTAAGAATAGCAAGGTAGTGAGAGATCTCAAGCTACAGCACTGTCGTATATGCATATGTCTCAGATCAAGTAGCTACTTAAAAAACGAATAGGTCCAGTATTTTGAAAAAACAAAATACTGGGTCACTTAATTCTAGATCTAGTTTTGATTTCACTAATAGAATATGCATCATAAAATAATGAAACATTTTCAATTGGGAACAATATTAAAATTAGGCAGTCACGGTCATATTCAATTGAAAATGAATGGAATGCAGATGTTTAAATGATGATCAAGTTTATTACAGAGATGTGTATTTCAGATCAAAGTATCACCATAATATAGTTCATTTAAATGTTACCTTTTTTGGGCTTAGCGTGCCTTTGTCAGAGGACGCAATTTTATTTTATATATTATGTCAACAGGAGGTTAGTGTAAACCTTACACCCAAAGTGGACCGTCGATCTTGTTGGGATTGCCGGCTGCGAATGGATGCAGATGGCTTAAGATTGGTCCATGTGGAAAGCCTTGGGGGAGGCCTATGTCCAGCACTACGGCTGCCGGCTGATATGATGATGATCGGGAAGGACCTCCTCTATACATAGTTGTTTGTTGGTTGTGATTGCTTTCAAGACATCGCGGGTCTGTTTATCGTTCAAAGTAATAGACATTAAGGTAGGTAATTAGGCTTAGGCGTGATAAAAACGTGAGCTTCCTTAAAAATTGCGGGGGACCTCCCTCAGAAGCGAAGCAAATGATGTGAACTTTAACAAGAATCTCAAAACAAATGCATATAAAATATTGCAGTGTAGTATTTGTTTTTTTCAGATCCAATTAAAAAGAAGACTGAGAAAGTTCTTCTGGACTTACAGAAGAAATCAAACTGCACCGTTGCCTACATTTGCACATTGAAGGCAAGCCTTTTTTTTTTTAATTATGTTTTTTTACGTAAGACAACTTGCGCACTAGGAGCAAATATACAACTAACGGACTAATGAACCACCAAATTTTCTATTTAGTACTAGGGTATACTTGTCTGCTGAAACAATAACAGTTACCAACTTGTCCAGAAACGCCTGGGCACCCTGGACCTGGCCAAGTGCGTGGAGCTGGGCGTCAAGCCAGGTCCAATGCTGGGCCTACTCAAGAATGGACAAGACGTGGTCTTACCTGACGGGTCCCTCGTGCTCTCCAAGGATGTGAAGACTCCTGATGATCCGGGACCTGTGTTTATTGGTAAGTAGAAGTATGGATTGCGCAGGGGTTTTTACAACTCTTATACAAGTCAAAATCTTAATTTCATGGAACAGCATTTTCTTAGCTAAATATCCTTTAAAGAAGAAACTCTGAGGCACCAATAAATAATTATAGGCCGTTTCACTACCGTTTGGGCAGGCCTTACCTCCCTTACAAATTTTATCTGTAACTTACCAGGCAGTGGTGAAAATGGCTAATAGTGTTATAACTTATTTATTAGGCGTGTTGTCCAGTGCTGGACGAGCCGACCTCAGTTTAATCAGACTTGATGGTTATTTAACGCGTGTATTGTCCAATGCTGGACCTGAAGGAGTCAGTTTAATCAAACTTCATAGTTATCTCATCGACTTCCAGTGCTGGACGTGCCGGACCCCTCATATCTGACTGACTCAGTTAAATCACACTTCACTTTACTTGATCTGTGTTTTGTCCAGTGCTGGACGTGCCGGAGCCGTCGTACCTGAAGGAGTCGGAGTTCCAGGCGCACTTCGACGACGGACACAACCCTCCCGAGAACATACCCGCACTCATCGTGCACTTCACGCCGCCTAACGTGTTCCACCACCCCAGGTATGTTACATCACCTGATGATCACCTAAGCCTAGAGACGGAGAGAGAACATACCCGCACTCATCGTGCACTTCACGCCGCCCAACGTGTTCCACCACCCCAGGTATGTTACATCACCTGATGATCACCTAAGCCTAGAGACGGAGAGAGAACATACCCGCACTCATCGTGCACTTCACGCCGCCCAACGTGTTCCACCACCCCAGGTATGTTACATCACCTGATGATCACCTAAGCCTAGAGACGGAGAGAGAACATACCCGCACTCATCGTGCACTTCACGCCGCCCAACGTGTTCCACCACCCCAGGTATGTTACATCACCTGATGATCACCTCAGCCTAGAGACGGAGAGAGAACATACCCGCACTCATCGTGCACTTCACGCCGCCCAACGTGTTCCACCACCCCAGGTATGTTACATCACCTGATGATCACCTCAGCCTAGAGACGGAGAGAGAACATACCCGCACTCATCGTGCACTTCACGCCGCCCAACGTGTTCCACCACCCCAGGTATGTTACATCACCTGATGATCACCTCAGCCTAGAGACGGAGAGAGAACATACCCGCACTCATCGTGCACTTCACGCCGCCCAACGTGTTCCACCACCCCAGGTATGTTACATCACCTGATGATCACCTCAGCCTAGAGACGGAGAGAGAACATACCCGCACTCATCGTGCACTTCACGCCGCCCAACGTGTTCCACCACCCCAGGTATGTTACATCACCTGATGATCACCTCAGCCTAGAGACGGAGAGAGAACATACCCGCACTCATCGTGCACTTCACGCCGCCCAACGTGTTCCACCACCCCAGGTATGTTACATCACCTGATGATCACCTCAGCCTAGAGACGGAGAGAGAACATACCCGCACTCATCGTGCACTTCACGCCGCCCAACGTGTTCCACCACCCCAGGTATGTTACATCACCTGATGATCACCTCAGCCTAGAGACGGAGAGAGAACATACCCGCACTCATCGTGCACTTCACGCCGCCCAACGTGTTCCACCACCCCAGGTATGTTACATCACCTGATGATCACCTCAGCCTAGAGACGGAGAGAGAACATACCCGCACTCATCGTGCACTTCACGCCGCCCAACGTGTTCCACCACCCCAGGTATATTACATCACCTGATGATCACCTCAGCCTAGAGACGGAGAGAGAACATACCCGCACTCATCGTGCACTTCACGCCGCCCAACGTGTTCCACCACCCCAGGTATGTTACATCACCTGATGATCACCTCAGCCTAGAGACGGAGAGAGAACATACCCGCACTCATCGTGCACTTCACGCCGCCCAACGTGTTCCACCACCCCAGGTATGTTACATCACCTGATGATCACCTCAGCCTAGAGACGGAGAGAGAACATACCCGCACTCAACGTGCACTTCACGCCGCCCAACGTGTTCAACCACCCCAGGTATGTTACATCACCTGATGATCACCTCAGCCTAGAGACGGAGAGAGAACATACCCGCACTCATCGTGCACTTCACGCCGCCCAACGTGTTCCACCACCCCAGGTATGTAACATCACCTGATGATCACCTCAGCCTAGAGACGGAGAGAGAACATACCCGCACTCATCGTGCACTTCACGCCGCCCAACGTGTTCCACCACCCCAGGTATGTTACATCACCTGATGATCACCTCAGCCTAGAGACGGAGAGAGAACATACCCGCACTCATCGTGCACTTCACGCCGCCCAACGTGTTCCACCAGCCCAGGTATGTTACATCACCTGATGATCACCTCAGCCTAGAGACGGAGAGAGAACATACCCGCACTCATCGTGCACTTCACGCCGCCCAACGTGTTCCACCACCCCAGGTATGTTACATCACCTGATGATCACCTCAGCCTAGAGACGGAGAGAGAACATACCCGCACTCATCGTGCACTTCACGCCGCCCAACGTGTTCCACCACCCCAGGTATGTTACATCACCTGATGATCACCTCAGCCTAGAGACGGAGAGAGAACATACCCGCACTCATCGTGCACTTCACGCCGCCCAACGTGTTCCACCACCCCAGGTATGTTACATCACCTGATGATCACCTCAGCCTAGAGACGGAGAGAGAACATACCCGCACTCATCGTGCACTTCACGCCGCCCAACGTGTTCCACCACCCCAGGTATGTTACATCACCTGATGATCACCTCAGCCTAGAGACGGAGAGAGAACATACCCGCACTCATCGTGCACTTCACGCCGCCCAACGCATTCCACCACCCCAGGTATGTTACATCACCTGATGATCACCTCAGCCTAGAGACGGAGAGAGAACATACCCGCACTCATCGTGCACTTCACGCCGCCCAACGTGTTCCACCACCCCAGGTATGTTACATCACCTGATGATCACCTCAGCCTAGAGACGGAGAGAGAACATACCCGCACTCATCGTGCACTTCACGCCGCCCAACGTGTTCCACCACCCCAGGTATGTTACATCACCTGATGATCACCTCAGCCTAGAGACGGACAGAGAACATACCCGCACTCATCGTGCACTTCACGCCGCCCAACGTGTTCCACCACCCCAGGTATGTTACATCACCTGATGATCACCTCAGCCTAGAGACGGAGAGAGAACATACCCGCACTCATCGTGCACTTCACGCCGCCCAACGTGTTCCACCACCCCAGGTATGTTACATCACCTGATGATCACCTCAGCCTAGAGACGGAGAGAGAACATACCCGCACTCATCGTGCACTTCACGCCGCCCAACGTGTTCCACCACCCCAGGTATGTTACATCACCTGATGATCACCTCAGCCTAGAGACGTCCACTGCTGAACTGTTTTAATTTGCGAGACAATAGTATTCTGAGTCAACTAATCGCTTTCTGGAAGGAGCTAAGGTGGTATGAGTAGTCGGCGTCAATCAAGTCGCCACTTACGCACAATGGCCCAAATAAAATAAGTGGCTAAGTGCGGAAAACCCACGACCAACTAACTAACTCCTTACGTGGGGATACAGGCGTGAGACCCCCGCTAAATTATTTTGTATGAAGAAAAAACACTTCAGACACTTCCTTAAAATCTGAGGTTAGTATTTCTGCGCCTTTTTAACTCCGATATGCTAAGGTGGACCTAGATTTTCTTTAAAGAACATACACAAAAAATCTTCTATGAGATCCGAACCTCCATTGGAAGCCGGTAGGTCGTAAACTGATTTTAGAGACTCAAATCTCCAAATTTTTCCAAGCCTGATCCGCCGACGACGCCCCTCTGAAATCTCTTGGGTAACCATACAAATAGAACAGGAAGCTAAATAAATAACAATTTCCTTTCTAGCTACGTATCCTTCATGTCAAAGTTCGGTCCGGGCACGCGGCACCTGGTCCTAAACAGCCAGAACACGTGCCTCGGCTCCGAGGCGGTGCACCGGACCCAACACAAGCTGCATCTCCTGGACGGAGACATATTCCCCTTGCTAAGAGACGTTAGTGTTCCCGCCGTGTGGACTGCCCAGCCTCCGCAGCCGAAGACGAATAGCCCTGTCCGGCTCAAAGGGCTAGAAGAACTCAAGAATAAGGTATGTTGGTATATGGAATGGCTTCAGTGAAAAGTGAAAAATCGAATGATCCATGAAAAAATAAAAAGTGGTAAATCCAGATATTTTCTCAGGTTTACGCGAATATTACACATTGAAATTAAACAACAGTTTACGGTTTTTTTAATCCGACGTTTCGATTACTTTACAGGAATCGTGGTCATGGATGACACCTAGATCATTTTGTCTAAATGTAGTCTCAGTCCAAAACCAATATCATCATCATCATCAGGCTTTAACAGTCCACTGCTGGACTAGGCCTCTCCTTTGAAAGGAGGAATTGGCTTCTATACCACGCTGGCCAAACGGGTTGGTATAGGGTTTGTATCAAGTTTTCCGTATGGTCCCTCTGTCGGCTCTTACGACACCCATGGGATGATATGGGGTGGTGACATTCCGTATTCTTAATCCGTCATCACACGCACAAACCAATAAATCGCGATAAAATCCGTAAACTGTAGTTTAATTTCAATGATTTGAAAGGGAATCTTGTCTAAGTTTTGATTTGGACGTGAAGGTCTTTAAGGTGCTTCAACTAGGAACATAAGTTTATCAATTTCAAAAATACGGTAAAAACCGACATTGAATGCTCCCCAAAATGTATAAAATAAAAAAGGCATTATTAACGATAACTAAAAAAGTACTCGTCGGATCTTAATGAAATTTAAATAGAACAAATTAAAACATGATGAACGCATATCAAGCTTATTGTCTTGAGGTCAGCAATCTGGATTCGCTACTTCGTAGCTAGTACAGATTTGTACTGCAATCATGGGCGTTTTCAAATTTTTACGCAAACCGATTAAAATCCAATTTCAGATTTTGAAATCGATTTCAAAAACCGATTTTAGAAATCGATTTTAGTAGCGGGTGTTGGAGCGTAGCGTACGACAAACGCAAACCATCGAAATCTTTTTGTATTTTATGCATGAGACTAATCAAGTCATAAAACTCTCCAAACATAAATTCCTAATAACTTCTTGCAATTTTCAAAATTAACATGAAATAGTTGCAATCTGAATTACTTAGCTATTATTGCCTCGATATTTAGTTTTATTTTTCCTATTCAATCTGCAATTCATAAAATCGCCAAAATCCGCCTGCCACGCCGCCAAGCGGCAATATGGGTCACACTGGTCACAGAAAGTTTGTCTACAGAGCGCCCATAAGAAATGTGCCTCTATTATTAAATATCTATGCTCTATGGTTTGATGCTATCATTTCCTAACGTGTCACTAATATCTGTTTGTCACGTCTGCGACATCTTGCTGCAATGCACGTTTATTTTACTTGAAGAATATTCTATTAAGTATTTTATAACTTTCGGCGTTTATTTAGTTTCACAGCTGCCTGATAAGTTTCTGTTAAATTAATTAGTCAGATAACCCATACAAATTTCCTGGTCCTGTCTTGAATTTATCTGGAAGATCGTATCCAGAGCCGGTGAAACTGAGCATTAGCCTCAGTTATACCGCTGTCTAACAAGAGCATACGTATTGTTTTGATTTGCCCTGGCTGGGAGCCAAAACAGCCACCATTCATTATAGCCAGCAACAAAACATGGTCTACCATCCTACGGTCTAAATTCATTTGCTTTTTATTAAACAATAAGGTAGATTTTCCTTTGAATCAATATTCTGACAGTTCTAACCCTTACCGTTACTTCATGACACTGGAATTTTTGTCAAAGCTGGCTGACAATCTTTTTTGTTGACCGTATCTATTTTTACCCGGGAAAATTATGACTATGACTTTATATGCATGTCCAGTACCATTCACATTTTCTAAAACCATACTAACCTCATTAACGCTTTGCTTAACAAGCTAACCAGCCACTACCCTTTAAGCTTCGCTTGCATGTTGTTGGGACATAAACCATAATTTGTAGATAGCGCTGGCGCAGTTCCAGAACATCATTAACCTGGAGGGGCCTGGCAAGGGGGACGGCCAGGTGCTCGTGGAAGAGGAAGGGGCTCAGTGCAAGATGGAGATGCTGGCCGGCAGGACGCTGACCATGTTCCATCTGAGGCCTAAGCGGCAGCTGGATAGGTAAGTCACTTTATTTTCTGGAGGCATTATTTTCAGCCGGAAAGCGAACCCCGGGCTTCAATACGTAGGTTTTAAATCGCAACCGGGACACCGCTAGGATGATAATGAATTAATGAATGACATGTACTCTTCAAGACCTAATGGATACCTCTGAAAATGCAGTACTGGGCGGACATATTATGATTTTTTTTCTAAATGACGGTCATTGATACGAAAGAAGAAGAATTTTCAACGGTATACGGGTTGCATTCAAGACGTTTTGTCTTAAAGGTTGGCACTTATAATCTTTCCTTTTCCATCGCTATGAGCAGACACTCGTGTCTGAAAAGACATGCAGGTTTCCTTACAATATTTTCATTCGTCGTTTAGCCAACGATACTAAACTATTTCGGACATCTGGACACGAAATGCCAAAATTCAGTGTCGTGCCATTGGAGAGGACTATATTCAGCAGTGGCTGATGATAAATTAACTTTTTTCAAAGTCAAAGTCAAAATCCTTTATTCATTTTGGTTACAATGTGACGCTTATGAACGTCAAAACAATAAATTTATAAAATAATTACTTAATGACTCTACATTTACATTTACTGCCACGTTCGCAAAGCAAGAGCGTAGAACCATGAGAAAGAACGGGCAATAAAACTCACGGTCACTCTTTTTCATCGCCAGGTTTTGCATAATACACATAATTTACATTTTGTAAGGTGCTGCAACTGTTACTGTTTGATAATATCCCTGGTATTCTCCTATTATGATTCATTTTCGGAACAGATCAGCTGAGCCCAAGCTGCACATCCAAGAGTACATCCAGGAGACGATGGACGGCGACGGGTTCGTGTCCAGCCTGCAGCAGTTCCGCCGCCTGGTGGACGGCATCCGGTACGCGCGCTCCGACCACCGCGAGTACCCCAAGATCGTGTTCCTCGGCACCGGCTCCTGCATACCCAGCAAGACGAGGAACACCAGCGCTATACTTGTGCACATCAGGTTAGTGTTATTATGACTGTATATGAATAGGGTTGTTTCCAACTAGTCAAATCAAGCACTTTTAATGAAATGTCACCTTTCCTACGGCGTTTGTATGAAATATGGCCCTAGTGACGTCATAGATTTTTGCCGTCAAATAGAATACTTGTTATCAATAAATTGTCGATAAAAAATGTTAAATATAGTTTTAACATTAATTGATGAATGAAACTACTATTATTTTTACATATTTCACTAGATAAAAATACTTGCATAATTTATTTCACTTGCAGGAAACTTCCCTATTAGGTCTGACATTAAAGTCCGGTGAATTTAAATTACAGGCAAAAATTGCCTGAAGTAAATCAAGCAGTAGCGTTGCAGGCATCTGCGGTCGGCGTTCTGCTACGAAATTGGGCCTTTTTGCTACGTATTAACTCTTGAGCTATAGGATACTGTCTGCCCTGCGAATGTTATGCTCAGTACTGATATACGGTTATACTCGATAGTTTTACTCGAAAACGAGTGAAAATCAACGTGTGGACTGCAAAACTCACACTTCGATGACATCAAATACACTGTAATGTTACTCTAAGCGAGGCTTCGAGTCCGATTCGATCGAGTAAAACGGTTCTCAGTCAGTGTGTCACCAGCTCTGTTGTCGGATTTTTCTAACCACCTGAAGGCCTCTGAAGCGTACCTGCGACATTTTTTTTATTAAAAAAAAAGGAAATTAATACGATTAATGATGAATGTTGTTGTGTCGCAGCGAGTCCCGCTCGATGCTGCTGGACTGCGGCGAGGGTACGTTCGGACAACTCGTGCGCTTCTACGGACACAAGCGAGTCAACGCGCTACTGCGGACCTTGCAGGCCATATACATCTCGCATCTACACGCAGACCATCATATTGGTGAGATTTTTAAGATTTTTTAATGCAATAGATGGCAAAACAACAGACTGATCACCTGATGTTAAGCGTTTACCGCAACCCATGGAAACAAGCAACGCCAGAGGAGTCACAAATGCGTTGCCCCCTTGGGATGGGAAAATAACAGTAGTAGTAGAACGAGGGAGAGGAAATAAAGGACACATCTCTGGCACTGCCACGTCTCCCACCCACCCAACAGAGTTAATAATCAACTAGAGGACCCGTGCTGCTCCACAGCATATTTTAATATTATAAAAAAGCTCTTACATATAGGTATGATGAGTATATTGTAGCCTTATCTAATAAGTAAAAAGATGATATTTTTACCAAAAATATAATGTATCACAAAACTTATTTTCTCACAACATTGGCTTTGCGTTGCACCTTAGAGCTTAGGTATCGTGAAATTTCCACCTTGGCATTACTGAATGGTTTGCCGCGCAATAAGGATATATATAATATTATGTATAACTGAACATTGACGAAAGAAAGTTCTTCAATATGACTGTGCTGACCTACCATTCTTTCCATTAGGACACTTTAATGTCCTTCGTCCAGGTGCCCAGAAAATAGCAAGTTATAAACAATTTCGCCAGTACAGTACTGGCGAAATAAAAAAAAGTCAGTAATCGTATTACTGTTTTCCAGGTGAACTCTGAATTGACTCTCGGGATATACCTAGGTCACTTACACTCAGAAGTTCAGCATGCCCTGCGTACTGTCCATTGGCACCCATCACACGTTTGTAATCTGTTGCATTTGTAATGGTCTGGTCATATGCTTCGTCCCCAACAGTGAAGTTACTATAAACATCCCACTTATTGACAATGTTATCAACAGTGGCCAAACGAATTTCATAATGTTTATTCTCACTTCCATATAAACAATAAGAAATTGCGCGGAATAACCAATTACCGTCACCAAGAATGGAAATCACTTAAAAATTGTTGATGGTAGAATTAATCAAATCTGAACCCGTTTCTACCCGTATTTTTTTAGCAGTAGGAGGACCATCCGGTACCAAATCTCCAACAGGGCCGTCATTGACCAAGATTCTTTGTTCAAACCTTCTCTGAGCATTCCAAGAACCATCATTATAATTGAAAAAACAACTACTCACAAAAATACGTTATTAAATCAGAAACATAAGTAACTAACTTACGCTAACTTTAGTTTTTTCTTTATCTGTCAATATTTTATTATCAAAATTAAAAATATAGATAAATAAATTTTGTTTATAAGTAAGAAAATAGGTTTTATTTCTGTTATCCAGCTAAATATTTCTGTGAGAAGCACGATTTATTTTGTTTTGTGTATGGGTGTGATTAATCCATCATAATTTAGAAATGTAATAATGACGTTTATAGTTTTGGTCAAAATTGTACTTTTGGTAGGAATGGTAGCTTTGGTAGCAATCGTAAGTAATATTGCTAGCAAAACTACAATATATGCCAAAATAAAATTTCTACCAAAACTACTATTCCTACCGAAAATACTATACCTATCAAAACTAATATTTGTACCAAAACTACTATTCGTATTAACACTATCATATCTACCATTTTTTTAAACTACCATTTCTACCAAAACCGCCGGTGCTGTCAAAAGTACCTACCTTTTCACTCAAAACTACTATTCTTACCAAAGCTACAATTTCTACCATAACTACTTGTAATAATATAATTATATGACAATAGTACTACGAACCGCTGTAATATGTACCACATAAAAAAAAATTAAGATGCCCGAAGAAAGCCCGTAAAGTAAAAACACAAAAATTTTCGTAACATAAAACGTAAGGAAAATTCCTCGACATCAGAGATCAGTTCACCCAACATTAAGGGTTAACTGGTAACATTCGGGGAATATTACCTGCCATCAGCGATAATTCACACCCGTACGAAAGTAAGGCAAGGTCACCATAAGGAGGCATAACGTTTTTTCCTGGCAGTTATGTACCGCAAGGAACTTATTAGATGCCATAAAATTATTTTTGAATTAAGAACCGTCCATGTAGAGAGAAAGCAGTGGAATCTTAAGAAATTTATAGGAAAATATTGAAAAATAAGTTTAATGTCCACACCTATCTTCCTTCAAACTTACCCAATTTATATGAGCATACCATCAAATGAAAGAACTCTTTTCAGCGCGTGTTTTAGGCCTATAACGAAACGCCTACCTCAAGGAGAACCAGATATATAGAAGCAGAAAGTCCTTGACTACGGCTACGAAAACGTAAAAAAATTATGGGAGAAAACTGTTTTTGCATATAACTTGATGAATGTGCAAGTTAGATAATTTCTAATGCTTGATGACAAATCTACGCAGCAAGAGCTTTCATTTAAAAAAAATCATGCGAATTGGTTGGATAGAACGGGCTGGCCGACTCGTATTATAAAACATAAATTCTTTTAATATATAGATACGATCATTCAGGATTTGAGGCCGACATTTCTTACAATCGCGTTCTTATGTAAACAGAT
Source organism: Euclidia mi (assembly GCA_944739405.2). Classification (NCBI taxonomy): domain Eukaryota; kingdom Metazoa; phylum Arthropoda; class Insecta; order Lepidoptera; family Erebidae; genus Euclidia; species Euclidia mi. Next base: position 123,951,087 of record OX123182.2, on the reverse strand, counting down.
TCGTAGGTATAATTTCAAACCTTGTTCCTCAGGTCTGATCGGTGTCTTGCAAGCCCGTCGCGAGGCGTTCCTAGAGACCCCGGACGAGCCGTACACTCCCGCGTACTTACTGGCGCCGGGACAGATCATCACGTGGCTCTCGCTCTACGACCAGCAGTTCGAGCGCATCAAGCCGGACTTCACGCTCGTACCCAACCAGAGCCTGGTGAGTCAGTCATATACATCATCCTCCTAGCGTTATCCTCGTTGCTACCCGGGGCAAAGGCGTAACAGGGAAGCCAGGTGGGCCGTGCCCAACCCTATAATAATATCACAGTCAAATAATCCATACAGTCGTTCGACGAACGCGTCTAGACGGGTCAATCGTGCGGGGGCCAAGAGGTGAGACGCGGGAAGAGCGGTACCTAGTTACGTATATCGCCTTAGTTCCTAACTAGGTACATGTTTTTGGGGGCTGGCGCGTGCTTGTTTTTTGTTCGTTACTTATTTATTTGCTTATGAATATTAATTAGGATGGTGCATATACGACTTGTGCTGTCAGACATTGAAATTCTTTATGCTGTTTAAAGATTTAAATAAATAAGGATTAAAAAATCTGCGATTTCATCAATTTACTTAACCAAAAAAGAAAATTTCATTAATTATAATTATTTATATTATTTTGAAATGTATGTACCTATAACCACTTAAAATAATGTGCACATTCCTACTAATCTACTAACTTTTTACAATATCTCATGTCTGGCCAAATCACAGAATAAAGTAGCAATTATTGTAGGTAAACAACATGGCAGACGTAAGAAAATATGCGTTGTAAGGTAATATTCGATTCTGGTGTGATTTTAATTTCATTCAATAAGTACCTAGTACTAAATAAAACATTTATTAGGTAAGTACCTATCACATATTATTATGTATCTTGGTAACGGCGCATCCTAGCTCAAAAATAACCATATTTTTAGCCCCCTTTTATACACCCCACACATGTTCTCCGTAATCTCATAGCCCGGTCACCCATCCATAAAATGACCGTGATGTATATTGCTTTACCTTAACGTAGTTTTCACGAAAAAAATCTGCAAAATACTTCATCATATCGATAACATAGACTCTGCAAGATGATCCCAAGGTTACCCATCCATTAAACCACCGCTATGTCAATCGCTTTATTTTAACTTGGTTTGTACGAAAAATGCTTTCTATTCTTAACCGCCTCCCACGACACCTGCGGGATGAAATATGTGCTGACTGACACTTTGTATGCAAATCTGTCACTGCACCGCACGGAAAATGCAACGTGTTTTATAATAATTATTTATAGTTAATTATTGTAATATAATAAACTAGCTGTTTCCCACGGTTTCACCCGCGTGCTGAGGGAACTTCTTTGCGTACCCGGTTAATTTTTAGCCTAAGTTACTCCTTGGTACATCAGGCCAGTGAGGGTCCCGTCAAAATAGGTCCAGCCGTTCTAGAGATTAGCGAGAACAGACAAAAATTGTAAAAAAGATCATTTCGGTGTATGTACCGTGTATACATCCATATGCATTTAGTAAAAAGCGGTTATTTTAATATTACAAACAGACATTCCAATTTTATTTATATGTATAGACAAGTGATTTACACTATATTATTCATGTAGCGTAGTAATTGTAATATTTTTCTAAAATAAATAGACGGTGTTTGAATAAGTAGGTATTGTTTACATGTGGCAGCCCTAGCCTACTTACCCTTGTCTAGACGTTGTCGGCTTTTTCTACGAGATCAAAGGCGTCAAACTACTGTATGTCTTTATACTGTGATAATATGGTCTCCCCATAGTTTGGTTTCCGATCTGAAATTCCAGGCTGGACACCAAAGTAATTTCACATTATTGTATTGTAAAGACCCAGGGCCACCCTGAAATGATAATTCGGATTCGGTGTCCTCTTACTAGTCCAACTGAATTTGACTGAATATAAGTTATGCCACAGTCTCTCCACCGGCATTCGCTGGTCCTTACTGATTATTCGATGTAATGCTATTAACTGGACTCCTTCCGTAGTCCAGTGGACAGCGTATACGTCTGCTGATCAGGACGGGTTCGATTCCCAAGTCGGGCAAAACTGTTACTGGGTTCCGAATTCTCAGCAGCGGCACGACGCGTCTAGTCAAAGTGTTCAGTAACGACAATAAGCTTGCCACTTTTTACGTGGGATTTATACAATTCATGACACCCCTGCCTACCCCTTCGGGGATACAGGCGTGAGTCTATAAATAAAACATTATTAATAAAAGACCTTCAATTTGGTTGTGACAGCTCCAAGAAGCACACGTGAGTAACCCTGAGCTGACCTCCGCGGCGCTAGCGTCGCTAGGCGTGCAGGCCATACACACGTGCCAGGTGGCGCACTGCCCCAACGCGTTCGGCGTCGCCATACAGCTCACGCCCCACTACAAGCTCACGTACTCCGGGGACACGCTGCCGTGTGAACAACTCGTTAAGATTGGTGAGTACACTGATATTAGGATGTATAATTGTGACATTCGTAGGTCACTTTATAATGCAAGGTTTCACAATTTTACAAATCATAAATATTACTTCCGTGTCCTCCCTTATTAACATTTATATAAAAGAGTCTCTGGTAAGCCTATTTCAGTCCACTGCTGGACGTAGGACACGATCTCCCCTTGTCGCCCTATCAGCCACCCTCCTCAAGTCATTAGACCTTCTGGTCAGAGGGCGTCCAGCACTACGCTTACCAAGACGTGGCCTCCATTGGAGAATATGCTTGCTGCTACGCCAATAGGTTCTGTTACAGATGTGGCCAAACCACTACCACTTCTGTTTGCTACCCCTATGAACTATGTCGATAACTTTAGTCTTCTACTGGATAATCTTGTTCTGGACTTTGCCACTCATCGAGCGTCATGGGCTACGTCTCAGCTTCGTACGTCATGACTTATAGGATGCATTCACTATAGTCTGTTCAAGATACGAAAAAATAAAAGGTAAACAAAGAAGAAACCAATGATTTTCAAACTTAATAAGTTAGCACGATAACCGATCGGGATAATCCGACCTAATTAAAAAAATGGCCCCCTGTCATGTGAAATGGTTACTTTGGGTGTATAGTCTGTTCTGTGTTCTGGGTTCGACTATCGGTGTTCGATCATGTTGATCACAACTTGTTAGCTAAGAAATTGTACAGATAGGGAGTAAGGGGTAACGTTTTGTCACTACTTAAATCATATTTGAGTCAAAAAGCTCAAGTGACACAAATAAATTCACTATGTTATTCGTCAAAAACTGAGAAAAGTTACCTATCTAGTCACAGAACAATAGCTTATGGTATACCACAAGGAAGTATATTAGGTCCCTTACTCTTTCTTATTTATATCAATGACTTGCCTAAAGCTGTTAAATCACCTATAATATAATTTACAGACGATAATAGGTACGGCTGTATTTACTCCAACAGACATTGAGAGTTACGGAACAGAGATAAATGACACACTTAAAAATATCATAGTCTGGTTGACTTGCAACAATCTTGTAATTAATCTTGACAAAACAAAAAAAGTTCATTATTCTCAGAAAAAATCACCAGTAAGATTGAACATTAATGTTACGAATTGAAAATAACGCCATCTATCAGTGAATGGGAGAACTACATGAGATTGAATGTATCGGTGGTTTGAAGGTAATTCAGCTATTCTCTAATAGATGGCGTAGGTGTAAATAGAACATTTACGCAATTCTAGAAACACCTTACACGTTTCCAGAAATATCGTGAGTCGTCTCGAAAAGCCTAGTGATGTTATCCGGCCAGTATAAATAGAGCGAGAGCGCGCGAGACAAGACAGTAACAATTGAATACGGAAAGCGATCAACATCAAGCGAAGGAAGTAATTCGGAAGTGTTTAGTGGTGTTTTATTAGTGTTGTTCTAGTGGTGTGAATAGTGTGTTTTACTAGTGAAGTGAAAATTAAGTGTGTGTATCTAGTGTTATACTTAGTGTTTGTGTAGTAAATAAAGTTCAGTTTAAGTGGCATAGTGTATATAATTTATCACGAACCCCAGCTCGTAACAAATTGGTGTCAGAAGAAAGGGATAAATTATGCCGGTTATGCCGAAAGAAGAAACTGAAGGAGTGCGCACCAGGAACCAGCGCCAGCAAGACCTGGACCAGAGACGCTTCGGAGACGTTCCTTCTCCATCGTCTGGTGGATCAGGCGACTCCGCGGCTGCAGTGGAGCCTGCAAGCAAACACTCCGTGGCGGTGCCCGACATCGCGGCTCTGATGGCGTTCATGCAGGAGCAGGCGCGCCGCATGGAAGAACAGCGACAGCGCGACAAGGAGGAGCAGGCCCGCCGTCAAGAGGAGCAGGACCGCCGTCAACAGGAGCAGGCTCGCCGTCAAGAGGAGCACGCGCGCCGCCTGGAGGAACAGCTTCAGCGCGACAAGGAGGAGCAGGCTCGCCGTCAAGAGGAGCACGCGCGCCGCCTAGAACAACAGCTCCAGCGTGACAAGGAGGAGCACGCGCGCCGCCTAGAAGAGCAGGTGGTGCTTATGAAGGACCTCAGCGCCGCTGTAGGGAAGGACTTGAAGGCGGTCAAGGAGGAACTTCAGCAGCATGAGGCCCGTATCAGCGACATAGAGAAGCGTGTACACGACCACCACGAGACCTGTGTTGCTGAAGTGGAGAAGAAGTTGCGTGGGCTCGAAGTGACACCAGCGGCTGTAGCGCCCTCACCTCGTGGATTTAAGGTTCCACCATTTGATGGCTCGTCATCATGGTCTGCATACAAGATCCAGTTCGAGGCTGTGATGCGATCGAATGGGTGGACCAAAGAACAAGCCTTAACCGCCCTAACCTTGGGCCTTCGCGACCGGGCCTTGACAGTGTTGGAGGCACTCGGGCAAGACGTCACCTACGAAAAGCTCCTGGAGGCGCTGGAGGCGAGATACGGTGACGCGCACCTTGAACACGTTTATCGTGCTCAGCTGAAGGACAGGACACAACGCAACGGAGAAACTCTGCAGCAGTGGGCTCTAGAGGTGGAAAAGCTAGTCAGGAAGGCATACCAGTCGTCTCCTGCGCTTATTGACGGGAACCTCGTACAGGCGTTTACGGATGGGATCCGGGACCTGGAGGTAAGAGCAGCAGTGAGGCTTGGGCACTTCAAGGACCTCAAGGACGCCTTAGCCCACGCTCTGGAGGTGGAAGCAGTGCGACGCGACGACCGAGGTCACCGCATCAGGGAAGTCTTGTCATCACCTCGGTGCTACAACTGTGGAGAAAGAGGCCATATCCGTTTGAGCTGCCCAAAGCGTAGGCAGCCTGGTGACACCCTGTCTCCACCAAAGGGGTCGCCTGATGTGCCTGCCAGGCAGCGAGAGCAGGGAAACGAGTAGAAGCCAGGACTGCGGGGCGGGTGCTGGCTGGTAATGGAAGAGCCCCAAGTATCTCGATCTCGCAATCATGCGACGGGAACAGCCTGATCATCGAAGGCGAAATTAACAGAACACCATGCAAGCTGACATTGGACACGGGTGCTTCTCGGACAGTCGTCGGTTTCCATCTGGCAAGACGGGTTCTTCGGGGCTGCTTCAGGAACAATGAATGTGTGAATCTGAGAACAGCTACCGGTCAGCACATAACCGTCCGAGGTGAAATGGAGGTGGATCTGAAGCTAGGCAACAAAATTTACCGTCACAAAGTCATCGTGGCCGATATAGTGGACGACTGCATCTTGGGCCTGGACTTCATGCGGAAGTATCGCTGCGAGATCGATGTTAGCCAGGGAGTGTTGAAGTGTGGCTTGGAAGAAGTCTTCATGGAAGGTGCAACTTCAGGGAAAGTGTACTGCCTGAAGAATGTCATTCTTCACCCGCGGTCGGAAACTGTTGTACCAGTTTGTTTATCAGGAAATTCTGGTCGAGGGAACCGCTGCGTACTAATCGAAGGTCTAGAGAAAGAGGCCTCCTGGAAGATTGCACGAACCTTGGTAAGGGGTACAAAAGTTTCATCAGTACGCGCACTGAATGCAAGTGACAAAGAAGTGTCGCTCAAGAAAGGGACGGAATTGGGCACCTATGAAGGAGCGGCTTGGATGCGTAGATGTCAAGAGCAACCTACCAGCGCCAAGGTTCAGGGTGCACGATTCGACGTGTCTACTCTTTTAGAGGACTGCGAAAGTACCCTGTCGGAGGAAGAGACGACCGAGGCTCAGAAGATGTTGAACCGGTTCGCGGATATTTTCTCGACCAGTGATGCCGACATAGGGAAGACAGCACTAGTCCAGCACAAAATAAACACGGGAAGTGAAGCACCAATTCGCCAGCGACCAAGACGTGTGCCAGTAGCACGGGAACGTGAAGTGGAAGCTATGATCGACGGTATGGTGAACGAAGGCGTAATCGAGCCTTCGTCCAGCCCGTGGTGCTCTCCGGTTGTCCTAGTTAAGAAGAAGGATGGCAGCATGCGCTTCTGTGTAGACTACCGCCGATTGAATGACATCACGAAGAAGGACAGCTACCCGCTGCCAAGGATCGATGACACACTGGATACGCTGACGGGGATGAAGTGGTTTTCTACCTTAGACCTAAAAAGTGGCTACTGGCAGGTGGAAATAGATCCTCGAGACAAAGAGAAGACGGCATTCTCCACAGGCAAAGGACTGTGGCAATTTAACGTCATGCCCTTTGGATTGTGCAACGCTCCGGCTACTTTTGAGAGACTGATGGAGCGAGTGCTTATGGGACTGATTGGAGACGCCTGCTTGGTCTACCTGGATGACATCATCATCGTGGGGCGCACCTTCCAGGATCACCTTCGAAACTTGGAGCAAGTGCTGTCAAAAATACGAGGTGCTAATTTGAAGCTGAGTCCGAAGAAATGCGCGTTATTCAGACGGCAAGTGAACTTTCTAGGACATGTGGTCTCGGAGAACGGTATTCAAACTGACCCGGATAAGATCATTGCCGTGAAGGAGTGGCCAGTTCCAGAGAACAAAACGCAGGTCAGAGCATTCCTCGGATTATGCTCCTACTATCGACGGTTTGTGAAGAACTTTGCTGACATTGCTCGACCTCTTCATAAGCTCACCGAAGACAGAGTGCAGTTCTGTTGGAATGAGAGCTGTGACGTTGCATTCCAGAAGCTTAAGGAACATCTGTGTACTGCACCTATTCTAGGCTACCCTGACAATGAGCATGAATTCATAGTTGACACAGATGCCAGTAACACCGGAATTGGCGGCGTGCTGTCACAGAAGAAGGGTGATCAAGAAGTTGTTATAGCATACTTCAGCAAGATCTTATCCAAACCCGAAAGAAACTACTGCGTCACCAGGCGGGAACTCTTGGCTGTAGTAAAGACGTTGCAGCATTTCAACAAATACTTGTTGGGCCGTAAATTCCACCTGCGAACCGACCATGCAGCGCTGAAATGGCTACTTCAATTTAAGGACCCAGAAGGACAAGTAGCTAGATGGATTGAACTACTGCAAGAGTTTGATTTTGTAATACAACATCGCAGCGGCAAGTCCCATGGTAACGCAGATGCCTTATCGCGTAGGCCGTGTCCCGACCAGTGCAAGCACTGTAGCCGACAGGAAGCAAAGCAGGCAGCGCTAGTGAGGATGTTAAAGACGGATCTAAGCGACGAATGGAGAGAAGCTTTGCAGAGTGCTCAACAAGACGACAAGGACATACAGCCGATTCTCGAATGGAAGAAATCAGACGCTCCTAGGCCCAAATGGAGTGATATCGCAGCAATGAGCCCTATCACCAAGAGTTATTGGGCACAGTGGGAAAGCTTGGTCGTCCAGGATGGAGTTCTGTGCCGCAAATGGGAAAACGCTCGCGGTAACCAGTGCCATTTGCAAATGGTAGTGCCTAAAACTAAGGTGCCGGAAGTCTTGCAGCTCTATCACAATGGTGCTTCGGGAGGTCACATGGGAGTTAAGAAGACGCTTACTAAGATCCGAGAGCGGTTTTATTGGCTCCACTGTCGGGATGACGTCGAGGATTGGTGCCGCAAATGCACAAGTTGTGCGGCTGTCAAGGGGCCACATACTCGAAGCAGAGGTGCATTAAAGGTGTACAATGTGGGGGCCCCATGGGAGCGCATAGCCTTGGATGTCGCTGGGCCGTTTCCCGAGAGCCAGGATGGAAACAAATACTTCTTGGTTGTGATGGATTACTTCACGAAGTGGCCTGAAGTGTTTGCAATCCCAAATCAAGAAGCTACCACAGTGGCCGACAAGCTGGTGCATGAAGTCTTTTGTCGATTCGGGGTACCCTTGGAAATCCACAGCGATCAAGGCCGGAACTTCGAATCTGAGGTGTTCAAGGAGACTTGTCGCGTAATGGGTGCACATAAAACCAGGACCACGGCTTATCATCCACAATCAGATGGCATGGTTGAACGGTTTAACCAATCACTGGAAAAGTACCTGGCGAAGGTGGTGGAGAACAAACAAAGAGATTGGGACAAGCACATCCAACCATTTCTCCTGTCATATCGCAGTGCGGTCCACGAAACTACAGGAGTAACACCAGCTTTTGCCAATTTCGGTAGAGAACTCCGTTTACCCGCAGACCTTATCACCGGTATTCCACCAGAATCTCCACGCAATATAACGGATTACGCAACCGAGCTACGCAACAGGATGAACGACGTATACGAGCACATCAGAGAATCTGGACAACAGATGTCTGAGAAGATGAAGACTCGCTACGACCGGAAGGCAAATAACTAAGGCTTCGATGAGGGATCATTGGTGTGGCTTCATAACCCAGTACGAAGCAAAGGAAAATCGCCTAAGTTACAAGCCAGATGGGACGGGCCATATCGCATAATTACCAGGATGAACGACGTTACCTATCGAATCCAGAAGGGGTCGCGAGGTGCACCGAAGATAGTTCATGTGGACCGGTTAGCTCGTTACTATGGGTCCAACGATGTTCGAGACGAACACGTTTAAGAGGGAGGCCGTGTTACGAATTGAAAATAACGCCATCTATCAGTGAATGGGAGAACTACATGAGATTGAATGTATCGGTGGTTTGAAGGTAATTCAGCTATTCTCTAATAGATGGCGTAGGTGTAAATAGAACATTTACGCAATTCTAGAAACACCTTACACGTTTCCAGAAATATCGTGAGTCGTCTCGAAAAGCCTAGTGATGTTATCCGGCCAGTATAAATAGAGCGAGAGCGCGCGAGACAAGACAGTAACAATTGAATACGGAAAGCGATCAACATCAAGCGAAGGAAGTAATTCGGAAGTGTTTAGTGGTGTTTTATTAGTGTTGTTCTAGTGGTGTGAATAGTGTGTTTTACTAGTGAAGTGAAAATTAAGTGTGTGTATCTAGTGTTATACTTAGTGTTTGTGTAGTAAATAAAGTTCAGTTTAAGTGGCATAGTGTATATAATTTATCACGAACCCCAGCTCGTAACATTAATATTATAATATGAAAAAAAAAATAGAAGAAACGAACTGCATTAAATTCCTTGGTGTTTGGATCGACAAAAACATGTCTTGGAAAACGCACATCGAAACTGTCTGTAAGAAACTTAATTAGTTTTCCTTTGCATTGTATAAACTATCAAAAACAGCAAGCCTTGTCGCAGTCTTAACTGCATACCATGCACACGTAACATCCACACTGCGGTATGGCATAATATTTTGGGGAAATGCTACAGACAAAGAACTTGCTTTCAGAGCCCAAAAGAGATGCCTTAGAGCAGTCTGTGGCATTAGCATTCCAGACAGCTGTATGCCCCATTTAAAAAAATTGGAAATTCTAACTATGCCTGCGTTATATGTTTTTGAGGTTTTTTCAAAACAAATAAAACCATGTTCGGTAAACTTTGCTCGCGTAGACATGTTGACAAAATCGCAAATAATCAATCCAAAACAGCTCTTTATTCAAAAAGTTTGTTTGGCATGTCGTCACGCATTTATAATAAGATACAAAAGAAAATAAGAGAAATTAATGACATAAAAATCTTCAAAAAAATATTAAAGGATTTCCTAGTAAGTAGACGCTATTACACAATCCAAGAATTTATATTTGACTCTTTCGGAAATTGAGCCAATATTTCATTTTATTGTACCTAATTATTTCTCTTGTTTGATGAATTGAAGTGGATGATTAATTTTGTTGTAACTTGTTGAAACTTGTTGTGACTAACACTTTGTTTAGTCACAAGATGATTCATATGTATACATGGCAAAGGCAGACAGAACGAAGTATGATAGATTTTGTTGTGGTAGATAAACGTTTAAAAGGAAAAGTGAAAGATACCAGAGTGTACCGAGGCTTGAATGTGGTTACTGACCATTTTTTGGTAGTTAGTCGTATAGCGGGACTAACAACTAAATGGCGCCATCGTCCTCGCATACACTCACCTACTATAGAAAGAGTGAAAGTTGAAAGATTGGCAGAAGAGGATATACGCGATCAGTATAAAGAGATATTGGAAGTGAGGTTAAAAGATTTGTTTGAGAAAGAAGAGTGCGAAATAGAAGAATTTTGGAAAGAGTTTAAGAATGGAATGATTGAGACAGCCGAGGAAGAACGTTAAGAAAATTTGTAATGAATGGTGGGATCAAGAAGTAAGCGGTGTGGTTGCGGAAAAGCGCAAAGCTTGGATGGACTTGCTGGTCTTAAGAGCCAACAAAAGAGTACAAGGTGGTGTGAATGACAATGAAAGTATTGTAAAAGAAAAGTATGACAGGTTGAAATATAAAGTAAAAGAGATAGTGAGAAGAAAGAAAGAAGAATGCAAGGATAAATTTGATAGAAAGTTTGCCCAACATTTTCGGGCCAATATCAAATTATTCTGGCACTTGGTCAGAACAGCCCGAGGCAAATCAGAGGTTTCGTAAGTTGGCATGATGAGGGATATAAATGGAAGTATTATTAGAGAGCATGGGGAAGTTCTGAATCAGTGGAAGGTATATTTTGAGAATTTGTTTGAACGCGGAGGGAGCGACAATAGGAATATAGTAACGAATGAGGAAGATAATTGTGAAAGTGGGATAAGTATGGAAGAGATACGATATGCATTGAAAAGTATGAAGGCGGGTAAAGCTGCGGGATATGACAGGATATCTGCTGAAATGCTCAAGGTAGGCTAAGGCGTCACTGCAAGCCTGCTGTATGTACTGTTTAATAAATGTTGGCGGTCCGGTCGTGTACCAGGTGACTGGAACAAAGCCGTTATTGTGCCACTGTACAAGGGCAAAGGGTCATAGCAGGAATGCAGAAATTATCGCGGTATCAGCCTCCTGAGTGTTGTTGGCAAATTGTATGCAAAGATACTGATTGAAAGAGTGATTTCTGAAACGGACAGTAAAATTTGGGATGTGCAAGCGGGATTCAGAAAGGTAATGGGATGTACGGATCAAGTCTTTTCCTTAAGGTGCATTGCAGAGAAAGTCTTAAGTAAACACCAGAAGGTTTTCAGCGCCTTTATTGACCTGGAAAAGGCTTACGATCGAGTGGTGAGGGATGAACTTTGGTCAACACTTTCTGCGTATGGAGTGAGCAGCAGTCTGATACGGGCACTTGAATCCTTATATAGGGATTCAAGTGCCTGTGTCAGAATAAACGGGGCCTACACGGACTGGTTTAACATTGATCGTGATGTTAGACTGGGATGTGTAGCGTCTCCTTGGCTGTTGAATCTGTTCGTGGACAGTTGTTTGACCGATCTGAAAGAGTCTGAATGTGGATTAAGAATGGGTGAGTCAGTGTTTAAGGCCCTGCTATACGCTAACGATCAGGTTCTATTTGCATCGTCAGCGTCGGATTTGCAGCAGATGGTCACCACGATGAATGAAGCGTATAAGAAGAAAGGTATGAAAGTGAATGTTAACAAAACCAAAGTCATGGTCATAGAGAGGGATGATAGTGTAACTGAATGTGACGTAATGATAGGAGATGAAAAAGTGGAGCAAGTGAACGAGTTTGTATATTTAGGGTCTTTGTTTACGAGAGATGGAAAATGTGACGGAGATATTGAAAGGAGAGTGAAAGCAGGAAATACTGTGAATGGCGCCTTACAGTCCATCATCAGCAATGGTATTATCCCAAAGCAAGCTCGCCTTGCTATACTGCAGGGAGTTTTGGCGCCAACACTGATGTATGGTAGTGAATCATGGGTATGGCAGAAGAAGCATGAAAGTAGAATCAATGCTGTGGAGATGAGAGCTTTAAGGAGTATGTGCGGAGTAAGGCTGATTGATAAAGTGAAAAACAGTGTGATACGAGAGAAGTGTGGTCTAAAAGAACATGTAGTGACAAAGGTTGAAAAAGGAATGTTGCGTTGGTTTGGACATTTGGAACGGATGGATGAAAGAAGGAATACGAAAGGAGTGTATCGTGCGAGAGTGAATGGAAATGTCGGTAGGGGACGCCCTAGGCGGACGTACGCCGACCAAATAAAAAGTACCCATAACCGACGCGCATGCATGATGAGGTTAATGAATGTCGAGGAAGCGAAAGAGGTATGTTTGAACCGAAGCATGTGGCGTTCTATAGTCTCTGCCTACCCCAATGGGAGACAGGCGTGACAATATAGATAGATAGATAGTTGATTAATTTAACACATTTTTGAAAAATTTTGTTTGTAAATTTATTATAATGATATTGTACGCCTTACACTGCCGAACAGTGTGATTCAATATCCATTATATTATGCTATTTAGCTGTAACAACACCCTGTAACCACTGTTTTCACAATAAAACTGATTGATTGATTGTAATGCATAAGTTGACAGGATAACAAAAACATTACTGATGTCGTTTTAGAATCATTGGCTTTTTAGGTTCTTTAACATATAAATAGTTTATTAGCATAACTAATACAGTTAAAAAAATATTCGTTATAATGTTGTGAAAGTTATGTTTGAAAATGTGATGCTGAATGTTATAAGTGTATATCCACAGACAGGATGTGATGAAAGAATGAAAGAGAAGTTTTGGGAGGACATTGACGCTGCTTTGATGAGTATTCCAGTGCATGAGGAAATGTATGTAGGTGGCGATTTTAATGGACACGTAGGAAGAATGAAAAGTGGATATGAAAGAATGCACGGAGGATGGGGAATAAGTAATCGCAATAATGAGGTTGAAGTCCTGCTACAATCGGCAATTGCTTTTGACCTGGCGGTTGCCAATACATGGTTCCAGAAGAAGACAGGCCACCTAATCACATATAAAAGTGGCAACCACATGACCCAAATCGACTACTTTCTCGTCAGACGCAACAACCTCAAACACGTCAAAGACTGTAAAATAACACCCGGGGAAGATCTAGTATCGCAGCACAGACTCCTCATTATGGAAGTTGCTATAGAAGTAACTTGCAACAGAAAGAAAGAGCGACTACCCCCTAAAATTAAGTGGCATCTGTTGGAAAGGCCAGAATATGGATGCAAATTTAGAGAGCGAGTTGTAAATAAAATGAAGCCATGGACGACATGGAATATAAAAGTGTGAATGAATGTTGGAGTGAAATGGCAGGGTGTATCAGGAGTGCAGCGAAAAATATTTTAGGAGAATCGAAAGGAAAAGGTACGATCGATAGGGATACATGGTGGTGGTCGACAGAAGTGCAAAAGGTTTTGAAGAATAAGAAGATGAAATTTAAGGAATGGCAGTGTGTGGATAAAATTAATGTTAGACTGAAACAAGAAAAGAAGGGAGAGTATGTAGAGTTAAAGAAGAAAGCTAAGAAAGCCGTTGCACTAGCAAAAGCAGCAGCCCAGGAGGGCTTCTATAATAACTTAGATGGTCCTGCGGGCCAAATACATTTATACCGGCTCGCTAAAGCTAGAGCGAGGAAAGCAAGGGATGTATGTCTTATAAAGTGTGTAAGAGATGAAACTGGAACGGTGCTTTCCGCGGACGAGAAAATCAAGGATAGATGGAGGAATTACTTTGAGAGATTGATGAATGAAGAGAATCACTGGAGTGGTGTACTTGAGCATATACCTGTGAATGAAGGGCTAATAAGAAAGATTAGTGAGGATGAAGTAAGAGTAGTAATAAATGGAATGAAGAATGGAAAGGCAGCGGGGCCGGATGGAATACCAGTTGAAGTGTGGAAGATACTGCAGGTAGACGGATGGAAGTGGTTAGCTTTATTCTTCAATAAGTTGTTAATGGAGGTAATACCTGACGAATGGTGAGAGAACAACTCTATAGTTGTTCTCTCACTCCAGCACATCCCCTTTGTTTTTGTAGATGGAATAAAGGAATAAAGCTAATTTCACATAGTATGAAAGCATGGGAGAAAGTGATTGAACGAAGATTGAGAGAAGAGAGTGTAATTTCACAAAACCAATTCGGTTTTATGCCTGGTCGAGGTACAACAGACGCCATTTTCGCGATCCGCCAACTATGCGAAAAGTACAGAAGTGCACACAAAAACTTGCACATGGTTTTTGTGGATCTCGAAAAGGCATATGATCGAGTTCCACGTGAGGTTTTGTGGTGGGCCCTTAGGAAGAAAGGAGTGCCTGGGAAGTATGTACAGTTGATCCGTGCGATGTACAGTAGATGTACAACCCATGTCCGGTCCACAGTGGGCAATACCGGCGACTTCAATGTGGCTGTAGGCTTACACCAAGGGTCGGCTCTAAGCCCTTACCTCTTCCTGCTAATAATGGACGCCCTTACGGCGGACCTACAGGAAGAGGCTCCCTGGTGTATGCTATTCGCCGACGACATTGTATTGATTGCCGAGAGTGGCCTTGAGGTCCAGAACAGGCTGACAACTTGGTGGCAAAGACTGGAGAGTGTAGGCCTGAAAGTCAGTAAAAGCAAAACTGAGCACATGTTTTGCGACTTCGGCGGTCTCTCCATTCCTGTGTCTATATCCCTTGCTAGAGAGCCCATATCAGTCTGCTCCGACTTCCGGTACCTCGGGTCACTTATACAAGGGGATGGAGAAATAGACCGCGATGTCACGCACCGGATCAACTCAGGTTGGATGAAATGGCGACAGGTCACAGGAACAACTTGCGACCCACGGATGCCTCATAAACTAAAGGGCAAAATCTACAAATCCGTTATAAGTGTCGCACTGTATGGATCGGAATGCTGGGCCGTTAAGAAGACGGATGAAAGAAGATTGCATGTAGCAGAGATGAGGATGTTGAGATGGATGTGTGGGGTGACAAGGATGGATAAAATTAGAAATGAGTATATTAGGGGAAGTTTGAAAGTTGCACCGGTGCAAGAAAAGCTGAAAGGAAATCGTTTATCGTGGTATGGGCATGTGATGAGGAGGGATGAAAAGCATGTGACTAGAAAGGTGATGAATATGAGAGTTGAGGGATATAAGGCAAGAGGAAGACCAAAGAAAAGATGGATGGATTGTGTGAAGGACGATATGAATGAAAAGGGAGTGAATGATCAGATGACGGCTGATAGGAGAGAATGGAAGAAAAAGACATTCTGCGCCGACCCCAAGTAATATGGGAACAGGGCAGGCAAAAGAAGAAGAATTATGAACAATACACGAAAAATAATAAATATGCTGTACCATTTATGAATTGAAGGGACAGGCGTATTTTTTAAAAACTAACTGAATCTCTGCCTCGTTGGTCTCGCGGCATAAATGTGCGCGTGGGATTGGGAGGTCTCGGGTTCGATTCCCGGGTCGGGCAAAGTGTTATAGGGTTTTTCCGTTAGGAAATTCTCAGTAGCAGCACGGAGTCTGGTAATGTGCTCGGTACGGCAATAGGCTCGCCCCCTATTACGTGGGACCCAAAAATTCATGGCGAAATGTGGGTGTAATATTACACCTCTGCCTACCCCTTCGGGGATACAGGCGTGAGTCTATAAATAAATAAAATAACTGAATCTTTCGCTTGGAGTATTTAACTTAAATATACTTTTGTTGCGAAGGCGATATTAAAAGAACCATTTTATGGTTTGTTTACATTTAATTTTTTCGTATCTTGAACAGACTATAAATACCTTGGTGATCTCTTCGGGCATTGTGACAAAGTTTACTCGTTAAAACGACGCAACTTCCTAAATGCCATCTTTACAACTTTTGGTGATTTCACACTCAAAGTTGAATCTGAGATAGTACCTGGCAACCTTTAGGGCTATAAATTTAACAAAAATTGGAATTTAGAACATGAAATTAATCTTAAGGCTGTATTGGTACTGGACATTGTTTTCTGTAAGACTTGCAGCGATTTTCTATAGTTACTACGCTATTGGCAAAGCAGAGATGGATGGGGTACCGACAATTGACCTTGAGAATTTGAACAAACATCGTTGCCATTTGGTAAACACTCCTAAACACATCCACATATCTCCAATCAACTTAGCAACGCTGCAAAGACTCCAGAACAGCTCATGTTTGGATGGAGTAGAAACCCTTTTTGTAGTCTAGAAAATCCTTACGAAACTCAGCTGTTCTGGTGATTGAAAGGTGCTAAACATTGATGCCAGACGATTCGTTGCAACTCTCGGTAGCTTGTTAGACGTGGCTCAGCAGAAGTATGATCGGCCCATGGCTTTTGAAAAGCGTTTTGTCTCTTTTCTTGAAAAGCAACGTCACTACAGTTCTGTTCCACGCCTTCGTAGTACCATTGGTTACTTCTGAGTTAAATGACCTCAAGACTCGGCAAGTATAGGTTTCTATCCAGCTTAACGAGCTCAGTCTGAGAATCACACTGATTACGTTGACTTCTACGTCTGGAAGATCCTTCGTAAAGACAAAAAAAACTGCTGGAGGCTTTGGTGCATGTGAGTCATACCGATTTCCTTAGAAGTCTTCCATTAGTGGTATCTTTGGCACTGACGTGACATCTGACAAAGTTGCCTATGGTATCCCCATTCGAGGCAGGCAACTTTGGCAAATGTCTCCTCCCCAGTATAGAAAATACTTTCAAATCTTCACTATTCTCATATTTTTATGTAGTTCGGGGATTTGACAAGACAGCCTCTGGATCTACTGTCGAAAGCGCATCATTTCCAAAGTCACGCTTAAAATTTTAACCGCCTATTTGGGTGCCTTTTTTGAAATATCTCATTCACCCATTCACGTACAGACCCAATTATTCGCCGGGTCTCTAATGCAGCGAATATGTTTTGCAAATCCATTTAGAACGTATCGTGTCCTGTTGTGGACTATGGTTATGTCCAGACACTCCAGACTCACTTTAGAGTGCCTCTTACAAGTCACATCGTGTAGATCGCTGAGACATCCTTAGATATTTGCTTCTTATCCGTCATTACGAAGTCAATGCAGTTCGTCGGGTCTCTGCTAGGTCCACCTTCATTGAGGCTTGTTCTGATAAAGAGTATTCATGCAGAACAGTCCCAGCATACTGAGTAAGTTGACCAGAATTTGACCCCTATGGTTTCTAAGCCCAATACTATACGATCAAAAACGTGATCTGCAGCGCCTCTTATCTTTGTTGTACAATGCATGGACTTGGTCTCACAAGAGTTTATCGTTCAGTCGGTTTCAGAGCTACGTACGCTAGGCTCTGACCGCTGCACCAAATTCGGATTTTTTTTTACCAGGTACCGTTTACGTACTGTTCTAATATTCCCCGTATGTCCAGGCGAGAACTCGACCCTCCTGATCCACGAAGCGACAATGGAGGACGAGCTGGCAGAGGAGGCGCGCACCAAGATGCACTCGACGACGACGCAGGCCATCGAGGTGGGGCGGCAGATGCGCGCGGGCTACACGGTGCTCACGCACTTCAGCCAGCGGTACGCGCGCCTGCCGCGGCTCAACGCCAACATACTCAACAACAACCACTCCGTCGGCATCGCCTTCGACAACATGCAGGTGCGTGGGGCGTGGGGCACTAGGGGTCACTCACTGTCACTGGGGGTGGGGTCACACCATCGAGGTGGGGCGGCAGATGCGCGCGGGCTACACGGTGCTCACGCACTTCAGCCAGCGGTACGCGCGCCTGCCGCGGCTCAACGCCAACATACTCAACAACAACCACTCCGTCGGCATCGCCTTCGACAACATGCAGGTGCGTGGGGCGTGGGGCACTAGGGGTCACTCACTGTCACTGGGGGTGGGGTCACACCATCGAGGTGGGGCGGCAGATGCGCGCGGGCTACACGGTGCTCACGCACTTCAGCCAGCGGTACGCGCGCCTGCCGCGGCTCAACGCCAACATACTCAACAACAACCACTCCGTCGGCATCGCCTTCGACAACATGCAGGTGCGTGGGGCGTGGGGCACTAGGGGTCACTCACTGTCACTAGGGGTGGGGTCACACCATCGAGGTGGGGCGGCAGATGCGCGCGGGCTACACGGTGCTCACGCACTTCAGCCAGCGGTACGCGCGCCTGCCGCGGCTCAACGCCAACATACTCAACAACAACCACTCCGTCGGCATCGCCTTCGACAACATGCAGGTGCGTGGGGCGTGGGGCACTAGGGGTCACTCACTGTCACTGGGGGTGGGGTCACACCATCGAGGTGGGGCGGCAGATGCGCGCGGGCTACACGGTGCTCACGCACTTCAGCCAGCGGTACGCGCGCCTGCCGCGGCTCAACGCCAACATACTCAACAACAACCACTCCGTCGGCATCGCCTTCGACAACATGCAGGTGCGTGGGGCGTGGGGCACTAGGGGTCACTCACTGTCACTGAGGGTGGGGTCACACCATCGAGGTGGGGCGGCAGATGCGCGCGGGCTACACGGTGCTCACGCACTTCAGCCAGCGGTACGCGCGCCTGCCGCGGCTCAACGCCAACATACTCAACAACAACCACTCCGTCGGCATCGCCTTCGACAACATGCAGGTGCGTGGGGCGTGGGGCACTAGGGGTCACTCACTGTCACTGGGGGTGGGGTCACACCATCGAGGTGGGGCGGCAGATGCGCGCGGGCTACACGGTGCTCACGCACTTCAGCCAGCGGTACGCGCGCCTGCCGCGGCTCAACGCCAACATACTCAACAACAACCACTCCGTCGGCATCGCCTTCGACAACATGCAGGTGCGTGGGGCGTGGGGCACTAGGGGTCACTCACTGTCACTGGGGGTGGGGTCACACCATCGAGGTGGGGCGGCAGATGCGCGCGGGCTACACGGTGCTCACGCACTTCAGCCAGCGGTACGCGCGCCTGCCGCGGCTCAACGCCAACATACTCAACAACAACCACTCCGTCGGCATCGCCTTCGACAACATGCAGGTGCGTGGGGCGTGGGGCACTAGGGGTCACTCACTGTCACTGGGGGTGGGGTCACACCATCGAGGTGGGGCGGCAGATGCGCGCGGGCTACACGGTGCTCACGCACTTCAGCCAGCGGTACGCGCGCCTGCCGCGGCTCAACGCCAACATACTCAACAACAACCACTCCGTCGGCATCGCCTTCGACAACATGCAGGTGCGTGGGGCGTGGGGCACTAGGGGTCACTCACTGTCACTGGGGGTGGGGTCACACCATCGAGGTGGGGCGGCAGATGCGCGCGGGCTACACGGTGCTCACGCACTTCAGCCAGCGGTACGCGCGCCTGCCGCGGCTCAACGCCAACATACTCAACAACAACCACTCCGTCGGCATCGCCTTCGACAACATGCAGGTGCGTGGGGCGTGGGGCACTAGGGGTCACTCACTGTCACTGGGGGTGGGGTCACACCATCGAGGTGGGGCGGCAGATGCGCGCGGGCTACACGGTGCTCACGCACTTCAGCCAGCGGTACGCGCGCCTGCCGCGGCTCAACGCCAACATACTCAACAACAACCACTCCGTCGGCATCGCCTTCGACAACATGCAGGTGCGTGGGGCGTGGGGCACTAGGGGTCACTCACTGTCACTGGGGGTGGGGTCACACCATCGAGGTGGGGCGGCAGATGCGCGCGGGCTACACGGTGCTCACGCACTTCAGCCAGCGGTACGCGCGCCTGCCGCGGCTCAACGCCAACATACTCAACAACAACCACTCCGTCGGCATCGCCTTCGACAACATGCAGGTGCGTGGGGCGTGGGGCACTAGGGGTCACTCACTGTCACTGGGGGTGGGGTCACACCATCGAGGTGGGGCGGCAGATGCGCGCGGGCTACACGGTGCTCACGCACTTCAGCCAGCGGTACGCGCGCCTGCCGCGGCTCAACGCCAACATACTCAACAACAACCACTCCGTCGGCATCGCCTTCGACAACATGCAGGTGCGTGGGGCGTGGGGCACTAGGGGTCACTCACTGTCACTGGGGGTGGGGTCACACCATCGAGATAACTTTTAAAGTGGTACCAACATGATATCAAAGCTCAATCCTATAACGTGCTAATAATAATAGGTCATAAGCCTGTAAGTCAGCATAATCCCCTAAAATGTTATCTCTACCAGTCGCAAAATATCAGTAGCTGCTAGATGCCAGCTATTATGTAAAATATACGATAAGTTCACTTCTGAGATTCTAGACAAATGCGATTCACGATGCTTCTCTAAAATATAAATCGTTTGGGTGCCATATTAACATAAGCTATTCGTTATTCGTCGAACACGTAACATTCGAAGACCTTAGCCAGTAATATATTATTTTTACCCTTATCAAATAGTGACCTGTGCTCTCTCAGACAAAAGTTTATATTTGTATATTTCTATAATCCCTTTGAACTTAAAATAACTGTATCATCTTTCAGATAACAATGAGCGACTTAGAACTCTTGCCTCATATGTACGCGCCTCTGCAACTAATGTTCGCGGAGCATTGCGTCGAGATGGAATTGAAGGCGGCACACCGACAGCGACTCAAGGAGAAACAGGCCTTGGAAGACGCCACTCCCGGTACTAACTCGACTAAACGCTCTAGGGACCAACACTCGAACACTAGAGACTCATCCCTAGTACACGCCGAGAAACGACTGAAAGGTCTTAGTGAACCCTCTACTAGTAACAGCAATTCTACCATCCCAATTACTTCTATAGGTACTTCGGAAATACAGACAGACTCAGGTACCAATAGTGATGCCTCTAAGTCTGACGTCAGTCCGTCTAAAACGCAGACGGATATAGCTAGTGAAGAAAAGAGTATGAATGAGAATAGTGTTGTGAATAGCGCGAAAGCTAGTGGTAGTTAGTCGATTATTTCGTTTTAGTTTTTCTTTATTTTTGTTTTGTGCTATTGAGGGCGTATCCAGTGTGATATTTATAGTAAGTGTAAGATCGTAGGATGGCCGCGTTTTTTTTTCTAAGAAATGGCCTGCGGTCTCCAGTTTAAATCGATATGAAATGTTTGAATGGGTAAAGAATGTCGATCAGAATCGGGGCAGTGATTTAGTTACGGAAATATATCTGAGTTATGTTTGCATTTAAAATACAGTTAAGTAATTTGTAAAAATTAAATTTAAAATTCTACTAATTTTAAAGTAATCTTAATATATAAAATCCTTGCGTTACTGACTGACTGATAGACACGCTACAGCCGAAACTATTGGGCGCAGGAAGCTGAAATTTGGCATGTATGTTCCTTGGGGACCGTAGGGGTGCACTAAGAAAGGATTTCCCGAAATTCCCACGGGATCGGTCAAAACGGGTAAATTTAAAAATAATGCAGGCGTAGCTGCTGGCGTCCTCTAGTAATATAAAAATTAGTCATAGGCTGATAATTGCAATTGACACTGCGATATGCCCTCATTTAGCGTCGTTTTACAGACAGACAGACTGGCTAAGTTCGCATAGAATGCACTAGATATGTAAGTACCTACGTTTAGTTACATTGTAAATGTGTAGCTTAAATTATTATATTAATAAATAATGTCATATTGTAATATTTGGTTTCATTAATGTCACACTTAGAACCCCATTTCCTATATATTTATTTTATTCTAGATATTATACAAATATGTATATGTAATATTCTTGAGTTACTGCCTGACAGACAAGCTTGACTGGTCGTAAGAAGCTGCAATATGGTAAGTATGTTCCTTGTGGAATGTAGGGTAAGCACTAAGTGAAGATTTTTGGAAATTCACCTCCTCAGTCCTAGGGAGTTAAATATCCCACGGCGGCGGCGCCGCGAGTTAAGCCTAGTCGTGTATATAAAGTTATAAACCGACCGAAGCGAGCTAGTTTTATACATGCAAGTTACAACCACCAACGAGATCACTCATTTTCGAAAATACCTGCATTTAAATGTTTCTTATACTTGCAGAATTTGGCAGATGTTGTGTTGCCTTACAATACAAAGTTCATTATATTGCTTCGCCATGAAAAATAAGATAGAAAAGAGAGATAAAAAAAAAAATCTACCACATACACACAACACCATCTAGTCCCAAACTAAGCAGAGCTTGTTCTATGGGTACTAGACAATGGATAAACATACATATATTTTCTCTTTTTTTTTGTAAATACACACATAATATTATACATAGAAACACCCAGACCAAGAGAAACATCCATGTTCATGCACACAAGTGTTTGACTTGAGCGGGAATCGAACCCGCGACCTTCGGCGTAGCAGTCACTTACACTCCAACTGCGCCAACCGGTCGTATGCGGCCGTTCTATGTACCTTATATAATTATGTCTATTAGATATCTATTCGCTGACCGTACGGCTGCTGCGCCACATTGATTGGATCGGTTCTGTTCAGTCAGTATACTCTCTCTCAGTGAAACTCACTCACAGTAGCGCTCATAGCGAGACTTGGCTTGCCATTCGTAACAGATCGGCAAAGTTAAGCAACGCTTGCACAGGTCGCCACTTGGATGGGTGACCGCGTGTGGCATTTACATCTGAGCGCTACCGTGCTTCGGAGGGCACGTAAAACTGTCGGTCCCGGTTCTTTTCTAAGGATAAGGATCGTTAGGCCATGTCGGAGGCCTTAGGGCGGTCTGAAAACTCCGACACCAGAGTTGGCCATACACACACGAAAAACAAAAACAAACAAAAACTGAATCGAAAAGTGACATGAGGTGGTTGAAGACGTACGCGCGTACTAAGCTCGCTGAATATTAGGGAACATTACGCAAAAGTTTGCCTAGATGTCGCTACATACACGTACAGTAAAACCAACTGTTACAGAAACTACTTGGGTACTCCCGCACTAGGATTAAATGCTGTGTCGCGGGGAACTTTACAAACATACAACCAACGGACACAATGGACACCAACAACAATTTATGGATCACATAGTGTTGTCTGGTGAGGAAATGTCATGCGGCCAGACCACAGATATAGGGCGAGACGGCCGCTTCACTACGTCAACCATGAAGTCGTCATTACATAATTTATTCAGATATACCTAATTTTATTCTGTCAGAAATCTGTTTACTGTGCTAGTGCTTGCAGTAATGCCTCGTGTAGGTACTTGTCACGACTAGACGAAAAAAAAAGAGAAAAACAGACTCTCAATAAACAGGTAGTCTACGTTTCGTCATGATTTCCTGATGGCTTATCAAGTCATGTATCTTTTAGACATGGCCGGAGAGGGTCACAAGACTCCCACGACACAGCAGTCTCCACGACGCGCGGTCGGCTCTCGCAACAACAGCCCTCCACTCAATCCACCCGCCAACTATAGAGAAAGCAACTCTTCCAGTAAGCCGAATTATACACCTACACGTATCATTTTAAATTTTAATTACCTGCTCCTATGTCAGAAAAAGTAAGTAGGTATTGATACCTATAATTTTACACCGGTCTAAAAATTGGACGTATTTTCTGGTTTTCTAAATTAAATTCACCAATATCCTACCAGACGAGCAACTTAAAGTTGCTTAGGTAAGTACTGCTCGTTCCATAGACAAAGAGACATGTACTGAATATTACCTTAAAATCTGTCAAAAATTAAGAACAAAACGTGCAAAAGAGATGGCTCTATAAGTTGTATTGGAATAGTTCGCTTTTTCAAAAATTCGCAAAATTATAGAACAAAAAGAAACATCATGCTGCTGACTCACTTTTATACAAAATAGGCAATTTCGCGCAGTAGGTACATATCTCTCTGCCTATGATTTTTCTAATTCGACAAACAAGATGCCTTAAAATGGCTACCATATCTGCCTTTCGGCTATCTCTGTCAATTAAGTTTCCTACCCTGGTTTGCGATTATTATGTTTTTGAAGTAGGTACAACCTGTTATAGTAAGAATTTTGTAATACACACAGGGTTACGACAGGAACTGAAAGGCATGGCAATAACAGGCATTGTGGGTAAAGTACCGCCGCGCAGTCGAAGCTCGTCCGCTGCACGCAAAGGCTCCAAACCAAAGAGCCCTACTCGTATGTAAATAGAACACGGATACCTATTTATTATTTACCTATTCTTTTTCTTTATTAGTTTAAAGCTAGAAGTAGTGGATATATTCTTATTCTAAATAAAATAAGCGAATCTTCTTAAACGTATAAGTTATTTACGGAAAATAATATTTTAATCCAACAACCCTGGTAAATACAGATGCTTGTGTCCCCGTGAAGGATGGGCACTTGTGCTTGTGCTACTCACAACTATGATTTTCTATACAATATGGTGAGCTACTGCGTGTAGCCGACTAGACATTAGCTAAATAGATTTCTAGGGGTCTAGTCCGAATTGGCATTCGACTGTCACGATAACTAGTCGACGATAACAATTGCCATACATTATCTAGGTAAATACGCCTAATAAATTTAAAAAATATCGTAATTGTTATCGTCGACTAGTCACACCGCGACAATCAAGTGCAAAACTCGGAATGACCCCCTGATGTGTTTGTAGGTGGACCTCCACCACAACAGCCCAATAATAGTCGATGCCCGACTCCTAAACCGAGCGAGACGGACAAACCAGCTGACTTAACAACAACAGGTAAATATTCACTATTTATTGTAGTCATTCTGATAAGTATCTGTTAATGTGGCGACGAGTGTTGGTATAAATTGAATATTTCTATATGGCAGTACTTTTATTAGCGAAGCACTGTGCCACTTTTGTGTAAAATGTGGAACGTGCGAGTCTTTCGCTGTCAGCAATATGTTCCTTGCGTTATCATTAGAAAACGAATGCTAAATTAAAAATAAATATATATACAATATATTATGTAGGTATATGAAGAGCAACTCCGCAAATATGATGGCGGCCGCAGACGAGCAACCTTCTGTTGTCAAATCGCGCATGCATATCTTATCAAAATCGGTTCAACGACAGCAACAATCGTGTATTTTTCTTTGCCACAATAAGTAGTATGATTTGTTAGTCTGCAATGGGGGCTTCTTTTATAACTAAACATTTTGTATAACTAACATTTCTGTAGCTCGGACTGCGAGCGAGTCGTCTAACCTAAGCAAGGATTGGCAGGATCGGTCCAAAATCAAACACGGCACCTCTGGTATGGTCATTAATAGTAAGTTAAATTTAATTAATTTTAGCAACAAAAGCGAATTTAGAGCTGCACCTGTAAGATATACCTATTATAATGTAGGTGTTAAATGCGCGTTTTGGCTATCACCATTTACCTTTCAGCTATGAATCTAAGAAAAGTAAATATAAAATGCTCAACAATGCTTATTTTTGTGTCAGTGCAGCGGACACATAATCAAGTCAATCGTTACTTACAATAATATTTTTATCTCCCTAGCCCGATCAAAAACTATAAACTCAGTACCACATCGTCCCACTGGGGAAGAGGTTTTAGACATCATGGCAAACAACGGCAAACGGAGTAAGTCGGTTGAAATCAGTTTAACCTGTAAATCCTGTAACTATTGTAGGTATTTAGCGTTTTAAAGTGATGTCGCTTGTTTGGGACCTTCCTTACCTACTTCTTACCCTAATAAAAATTGATATTTCACTACCTATGCTTTATCTAACAAATTAATTTAGTTACCTGTAAACTACTAGGTACCTAAGCGCAGTTTTCGGCACGCTGTGCTGAAAATTGCACTTTGTAGTTTACTAGATTAATTCGTCATTTATACCGCATATTATTTTATGTTTCGCAGCGCCCTATTCAACCCGGTCGTCGGCAGCGTCCATAGCTAAAAAGATCCCCGCTAACAACGCCTACGGCAAGGATAATAACGCCTACGGCAAGGAAAACAACGCCTACGGCAAGGAAAACAACGCCTATGGCAAGCCGCTGGTCACACCTCTCAACAAACGGTTAACCATTAGAAGGGATGAGTCTTGTATGCCCTCCTCACGTGAGTGACAATATTTGTTTTATCTGCCTCCTTAATTTCTATCTCCGCTATGCTTATTATGCTCCAGACTCCTAGGACCAAAAAAAGCTTCTACCTTTTTTTATAAAACTGGCTTCGAACGAAAGCTATGTCTCGCTTGATAGTAATCGCTTAACCACCTTTTGTCTAAATAGTTATGCAGTGATACAAACGGTAAATCCATGCATTTACCAAATGCATGGATTTACCCCTTACAGTCAGGTTGGCCGCTGTCTCTATGGCCATCGACTGATTGGAGCTTTTAGTATGGATAGTCGGATAAAATCATACCTATTTACGTCGTTTTCCAGGAGGCGTAAACAAAGAGCACGTTACGTCTGCACCTTGTAGTGTTCGAGGAAGATCGCCAACTGGCTTAAGAAATGGTATATTTTTAGGGACATTGTGCATTTGATAAATTTATTTAAATACAGTATAATATACTAAGTTATTTTAGTCATATGGGAAATGGAAATGTATTTCGATCTTCATATTTTAGGATCAAATCGATCGAGTAGCAGAGATCGAACCTCTCCGTCCCGCATACCAAAAACTGAACCAAAAAAGAATACCACATTACGTAAGTAACGACAGAATTTGCCTGTTTTTATTTTTTTGGATTTATTATCCTTTACGCACCTATCCAGCTTTGACTGCAGGAAAAGAGACTCGACAGTTTAATGCAGATAGAGACTATTGTAATAATTTGGACGACTTTTCTGTATATGTATATTAATCTACTGAAATAAAGCAGCTATGCACAATGATACTACCTATATAGGAATTTAAACTTTTGTGGTCACTATCATTACTTTTTACTGTTCCTACGGGATATACACCACGTACCTTTGTTTTGACCATTACACATGTACACGGATTTACAACCGTGAACATGGCGCTTGCAACAGTTCCGGAATATCGGTTACTCAAAACAAAGGTACCTACGTGGTATATATGAGGCCATGAGAACCATAGTGGCCTAATTCAATAGGCAAGCTTTTTGAGTACCATAGAAAATAAAAACAGTATTTTTTTAATCATCTAGCACTCTGCAGAATACATACTTTTTATTACTGTTTTGTTTTATTTGACCTATTAAAGTACCAATTTATGATTTTAGTAGTGACAAAATAGCTTTATTGCTATTTTTCTACATTTTATACACAGATAGGCCACTTTGGCAGTAGGTTTTTAGAAATAGATAAGAATAAAGCGGTTATTAGGCCAATGGTTTATTAAACACAACAGCTCAAAAATAAAACAAAACAACATAAGCAGCAAGTGCACTTAACAATAAAAGTATTCTTAGCTACTATCATTGTCATCCTCAACATCTATGTTATTTGATCATTTCTTACTGACACATTATCGTTGATACTGATATAAAAGCTGTGATGCACTGGAGGTAAAAAGGGCAAAAGATCTAAGAAGTCCTTTTTTTCTCACAGCTGATGGGTTTTCCATCAGGGTATTAACGAACCAGCTTAATACCAGTCAAATCTGTAAAGTCCCTTTTCCGCGTATCCCAGAGCCACTTTAACCCGCCACTTCACGGAAGAGTTGCCAGATATCAGCTAGGACGTAATCGTGGTGGCCCTAAGGCAGCTCAAAAATGGGAAAGCCCCCGGGGACAATGGAATTACGACGGAGCTGCTAAAGGCAGGTGGGAAACATATTATACTTGTGCAGCTGGAGCTGCAGAGGACAGAATCAAATATGCGTTGGAGCGCATATTTAATTTTGTCCTCTTCTCGGAGAGAACTCCAAGGGAATAGCAAGAGCATTGTCGTTTTGTTCTTCCAAAAGGGAGACAAAACTTCTTTGAAGAACTATCGACCTATCTCGCTCTTGAGCCACGACTATAGGCTGTTCTCAATGGTCATTACGAACCGATTCCCGCGTAGACTTTACGAATTTCTGCCGCCCAAACTGGCCGGTTTTTAGGAGGATACGACACAGAAGACAGAGGGGTATAATCTGTCCCTGTGTTTAACGTTTGTGTACTATGAGAAGGCCTTTCACTCCATTGAAACCTGCAGGCTTAGCCAAGACGTCTTTCTGCAAACGCTAACGCAAAAAAAATGTATGGAGTGAACGCAAAGTCACGTGATATAATCAAACAAATAGAAAAGTCGTAGCCAAATACACAACACATAAAAAGCATTCGCATCGATAGAATAAACTCATCGTTTCTGCGATGTCAACCGCAAAATGGTAGCCAAGTTGCCAATTCCGGCCAAAACTAACGCTATTAGCGTCGATTGCGCACGGATAACAATCGAATGATAGAACCCTGCAGAAAACGCAAAAAAGAATCCCACAGACAGTCAGCCTGTACTCGGCCTAGAGCTCCTTGTTAGGGCCTCGCTAAATCACTATGCCTAAAACATTGTTTAGCTATTTCAGACGCAAAGGGCCCATTTAATACAGCATACCACTTAAGTGTTCGCCAAGTAAGTTGACTATCGCGATTCACGTCATTGTTTATGTTTCAAATTCCTGAGAGTCAAAGTTCTTAAGTAATAAATATTATTTAAGCTTTAAAAAAACTCTAAATGTTTAAGATTATATATGATTATATAAAACTTAAAACGAATAAACAAATCTTCTGGTTCGAACGTTTGATTCACTAGCATAAATATTTACATTACCTTGATATTTGACGCGCTTGACGCTTCAAACAACGCAAGGCATGTACTAATAACCATGTTGTGTCGCAGAATGTGCGTGTGACACTAACGCGTGGTGTTGGCTACCAATTTTGCGTTTTCTTCGATTGCAAACGCGTTTGCGTTTGAAATCAGAGAAAGGCGATGGAAACGATACGTTTGAGTTTTGGCTAAGCCGGCTGGTCTGCTCTGGAGTCCTTGCAACCGTGCCAAGTCGATTGGCGATATGTCCAAGTGCTGAGAGGTCTGTATGATGCCGCGACTATGACCGTCCAAGTATAGAACCGGCCGCGGCAGTCTGAACCTATCCACCTGCATCGAGGTGTGAGACAAGGGGATGTTATTTCCTCCAAATTGTACATAAATACAACGAAGAATATGTTCAAGACGCTGCACTGGACCTCTCACACCTAAGATTTGCAGACGATATCGTCATCGTGGCTGTTAGCGTGCAGGACTTGCAGTATATGCTGAGCAGCCTAGCTGATTCTTCTGGTCGCATCGGTCTTCGGATGAATTTGGACAAAACCAAGATAATGTTCAGTGAACATGTCTCTCCGGAATCGATTATCCTAAATGGGATCCCTCTCGAAGTTGTTCAGGAGTACGTCTACCTGGGGCAAACCGTGCATTTGGGTAGAAACAACTTCGAGAAGGAGGCTGGCAGAAGATATACGGCTGGGCTGGGCACCATATAGGAAACTCCGTCACGTCTTTTCGTCACGACTTTTCGTTTCGACTGTCAAAAAGTAGCCTAACTAATTTCATCATGACAGTGAAGTTTTAGAGGGCTTAAGCCATAGTGGCCTATCTTATTTAGGCCAGTATAGCACTTCAAGTTTAGATCGCAGACTAAAAACGGAAACAGTGATTATGTTGCCATCTAGTGACGATTCGTTGTATCACTTTTAGGCCACTCTGGTTCTATCAAAATGATCAATTTGAACTGGAAAAGATCATAAACTCAATATTGTAAAAAATGTAGTTAGGCCACTATGGTTCTCATGGCCTCATATCCCGTAGGAACAGTGATACTAATCCTATTATGTACCTAAGCTTTCTTACCTTACTATAGGTGTTCGATTGTGATATCGTGATGATGATTCTAAATACTAAAAACCTGTGGCACAAGTGGGGTCGAGTCAGGGGCCGAGCTCGAAAGCAGTTCCTCACGTAAAACAGCTTGACATTTCGCCGCATCGCTTTGATCGCTTCATATCTAGTAACTAAAGCACAAGACTCTCTTGCTCGCCAGCTCAGAAGATTAACGCCCCTCGTAAAACCGAAAGGCCCACGGGCTCTTGAATTTGTCAGGGGCCCATGATGGCTTAATTACTCCTCCAACATAATGGTCAACTGATTGTATTTCAGTTAATGATAGAAATAAGCTTAAAATGAACCTTATAACCACGTTAATGAAACACGTATCGTATTGGAGCGTGGCATACATCGTGTTGCTTCAATACCCCGAGTGGAGGTGTTTGATTTACACAATAATAGCACTTGGAATTTTGTTTTGGACAGCAACCAAGTCAACTGTATCCGGGAACAAGTTGCGGGCCTCAAATAATAACCCCAATGCGTTGCCGGATACTAAAATACCCGTGCTGAAGAATAGTCCTGGTCCTAGACGTGAGTCCGTTATAATTTTAAATACCTATATAGTGTTCTGGCTTTAGTAAGTGCCAGCTATATATATCTTAGTGTCAGCAAGTGATACTTTACAATACGACAAGGACTCGCTGCCTCGTACTGCATCTTTGAATTACGAAAGATCCATATATCTTTACTCTAAGGAATGAAAGTGCCGTGCAAAAAATAAATCTTGTGTCGCAGGAGGCTTTACAAACATTCAATTAGCAAACAAAAGAACATCCAGAGTCAAAACAACAATTTGAGTATCGCACTATTTGGTGAGATGCTCAAATTGTTGCGATACTCAAAGCACTTGCTGATGATGTCTTAAGGAAGTCGGGCCAACGTTACGCAATAATGATGGCTTAAAACAATTGACCGCGGCATACCTGACACCATCGCACAACGCATTGAAAGGGAAAGTCCGAGAGATAGCGTCCCATATTACTAATGCCTTGACTAAACATTTTCTTTTCAGCTTTAAAATCACCATTAATGTCCCAAAACAAATCCAATGTGAGTAAGACTGCTTCAAAGGAACCTACGCCGCAGAATCATAACGCCAAAGGTATGCCTAATACATACAGATAATATAAATGCTCAGATCAAGTACCTACCTACCTACAATAAGAACTTTGTATGGTAAAAATCTGCCACAAAAAAGAGTAAAATTTGTTTATTGCTGCAAAATATTCATGTTATGTTTCATATTATGTAGCTTTGCTTCTCTTATTTTGATTATTTCATATTTAACAGATACTAATTACACAAGGCCAGCGCAGAGAGTGGGACAGGATCAAAGGCCGTCTCGCATAAACTCACGACCAGGTGAATGTGCTTCAACTGTACTTACAGTATCAAAATTGAACACATTAGTGATTTTACCTAACTAAAATTACCTATTTGCGCTGGTAACACCAAACCGAACCTAGCAACCAGTGGCGTAGGAAGAGGAGGGTGGCGGGGGCGGTCCGCCCCGGGTGCCACCCTTTATGGGGTGTCACCCATCCAAAAAAAGGGATGACACCCAAAACGCAACTTTAAGAACAATGTACAAAAATATAAAACAACATAGTAGGCACTAGCTCAGCACTACGAGAGTTAGGCCGGAATTGTTAGGTATCGACTAAAAAAAAGGTCATCCGCCAACGAGTGCCACCTAAGCTAGCTACATACGTAGTATCCCTATAGTCTGTGCTAGCTACGCCACTGCTACGAACTCTGACTTGCTTGAGGGGGTGTCGTATGTACAAGTGTACATTCATACGAGCGTACATGACGCGACTTTTCAGTACACACATAAACAACATCGCGTATCTTAATTAAAACACATAGGCAATGAAGATACCTATAGTCAAGTTATGAAGACGGTCAATATAAATCTTTCCCTCTCTCTTCCCTACTACTTACCAATGGAACGTAATAATTTTCTTATGTTACAGATTCGCCTGCAAGGTCTCCGACGAAGGGCAGATCACCCGTTCGACGACCTGGTAATACCAATTCATTATATTTTTCCAAAATATTTGACATGAGACCTAGCCTACCTAAAATTTGAATATCGAACAAGACCAGCCGCTGGATCGCTCAGCATATCCAACAAATTTTAAATAAAAGGAAATTTAGCAGTCAAGTGTGGCGCATAGAACGGAAAATATATTAAGATCCTTCAAAATTCTGGTTGAATTAATTGGAATCTCTTTATAGTTTTATTGTTACAGACACAACGCCAAAGTCGCACACTGCATATAATGAAGTAAGGCCTAAATCAATGATGCACACAGAAGCGACATATTCATATGGTAGAACAACTGGTAAGAGATACAAAAATATAAATTATTTTTTTATTTATAAGCACATAATAAAAATATAACAACATGGGTCAGTCTAGTTCACTGTCCAGAAAAGTGACATGGAGCACTTTCTACGATCCAGTACCACTGTCTCTTTGCTATAAATGTCCAGTAAAACTGACGTCACGACCAATGTACCTAATTGTTCTAATAGGAATTTAAAACATACTTACCGTATTCTGATTATACAGGCTTACTAAATCTGCTCGTATTACGCACAACACTAACAGAAGCTGCCTTTTTATCCTATATAGGGTGTACCTATGCATTTCGACTATCATAGCCCGTATTTATAAATAGCACTTAAATTTACTGAAAGTTTCATAAAAAGTTGCGTGGTCACTCTAGCAATACAAAGGGCTGTTCTGTTACAAAGGCAAGGGGCAAGGGTAGGGACGCTTTGTTAGCCACAAGTTTTGTACATACGTTTAAAATTTTAACTGTGGCTTGCGCGCGCTCGGGGTTTTCATGCGGTACATATACCGATAGATATTTTTTCTAAAATCTCAATACGATCCTGACATCTGTTGGATGACTTACAAAATCTCGGTATAAAAGTTATTAATAAAAGCATTTAGTTAAATTGTTGCCCGTCTACAACCATACCGTCGCGCAACTGTTGCCCAACATATGGCCCCCAGTTTTTTTTTGTTTTTTAATTTTACATTTGGACATTTTCAGCCAATGTGCACAATGCCAGAGGTTTCAAGCCCCAATTAGAAGATATAAAGAGTTCAAATTTGTTAATGGATAAAAATGCCCAAGATGTTAATATGAAAACTACAAGTGGTAATCAGAATTATTTATGATCTATTTTGCTGTTAATTATGAACTGTAGGTAATATATATTTACCTTGTTTGTAATATTTTTCTATTATTTTAGTGAAAACTGGGCTGGGTATGCATTCCTATGAATTTTCAAGAGTGACTGACTATTAGATTTAGTACTTTGTTGTGTTGTTATCAAAAGGATGTTTGTATTGAGGAACCAGTCCAATTTTGCACAAGGTAATAGAATACTCAATATATTTATTACTTAGCACATTATGCATAGACTACTAAAGGTACTTTTTTTACAGTAAGAAGTAAATCACCGATCCCCAAAACAAACATCTACAGTGATGAAATGAGAAGGCAACAGTTGCTGGCGGTTAAGAAAAAGTTTAAAAGTAAGCAGTTCTGGGGTGACTCAAGTAAGCCCAAATAACAAAATAAAAATCCATCATGTTTAATTACTTCCATTACATTATATTCTTAGTGTATTTGGAAAAGCACAACATAAACTTATTTATTTCAGAATATGACAAAATAGAAGGACTCAACTGGATTTCTTGGAAATAAACATACAACTTAAAATTATATAAACCATCTGTAATTTATAAATTTATAGTGATAATACACACTGCTTTGTTGTGTCTAATGTAAAGGTTTACGAGCAGAATCAATAAAAAAATTGGAAAATCTAATGCAATTTTATTTAGAGCTACCACCCTTTCCTTCTTTATCTTTCTGTTCTTTGTCCTTCTGTTCCTTATCATCCTTCTCATCTTTGTCCTTTTTGATGGTGGACATTGCATTACGGATAGCTTCGCTCTGTGGGTCTACTCCAGGTAGATTTTCCAGAACACTCTGGAGGAATGCTGGATCATTCATCACTTCAGCATACTCTTCAGACACATCCATGCTCTCCTCCGCTGCTGGCGCCTCCTGTTGCATGCTCATCTGCATGGCTAGAGCTATCTGCTCTTCTTCCGATAGCTCCATTGCCTCATGTCCTAGTGACATAGCTAATGCTCGCTCCATGCCTGTGTTCTGTGTCTCTCCAGTTTTACCTGCTTCCCCACCTTCAGTATTAGCTTGTTGGCGGCGTGATTCCTCTTCTTGGCGTTGTCTTTGTTCCTCCATAGACACACGCAGAGCAAGAGCAAGTTCTGGATCTTCATTGGGATCAACACCAAACTCGAATGGTGATAAACCAGCGCCAGATGGCCCGGCCCCATCTCCTCCAATCAACGGG
This sequence comes from Euclidia mi, assembly GCA_944739405.2. Taxonomy (NCBI): domain Eukaryota; kingdom Metazoa; phylum Arthropoda; class Insecta; order Lepidoptera; family Erebidae; genus Euclidia; species Euclidia mi. The sequence goes on along the minus strand of OX123182.2, from coordinate 123,916,755 downwards.
CTAGATATCAAAGCCTCAGACAATACAACACAGCCACCAGCAGGCACAGATACTAGGTGACTGCCTCCAGCATTATTGTCTTTGCCATTCAAAGTGTTCACAAAAGAGGTCAGAAGAGGGTTATTCTCAGAATCTTCACCAAATGAGACAACATCACAGTTTACTTTTTCTTTCTTCAGTCTCTTGGCTAGTTTGACTAATTCCTTTTCGTCTGATTCAACCGGCGAACCGACAAATACAACAATACGCATCTTATGGTTTTTCCCCTGGCGATGCTTCAGAGCCAAGTGTGCAATTCTTATACCAGTCAAAAGATTGATGTTACCATTGGGCTGGATTCGATGCAGCTTGGACATAATTCGGCCTACGTCGCTGGTTAACGTGGCCAGCACCTCTACATTGGCTAGAGTCAATAAACCAACATTATTCTCTGGATTTGACCGTGTTTTGGAATGACATACCAGGTTTACGGCATCTTGCTGTGCCTGCAGCCTTGTTGGAAGGAAGTCTCCATTTCTCATGTAATCACTATTGTCAACACAAATCATAGTACTTTCTAAGACCATCTTAGCGTATTATTTAGTGAATATTTAGAAATAAAATAATTACTGTGATCACTTGACAAAGAACGAAATTTGCTGTATAATCATAGACTACAAAATTTTGATAAGTAGAGCAGTGTGGTACAGATTAACAAAAAATGATGAATCTTACTATTTCATGAAAGTGAAAAATATTCAAATATTTTTTATTTATTTAGAGATGCCTTTATTTTTATATAAATTCAGAATGTTTTACATACCAAATTTAAAATAATATGAATCCTTTTATGACTTCAATGCGCAAAATAAATCTATGGGTCGAATTTGACAGTTTCGTTGGTTGGTTGCAGATTGATTGCCTTGCTCCACCAGATAAATTTCATTGCTAAAGATTTGGGCAATTCCGTATAATCATGGGTTTTGGTGATTATCCCAAGGAATATAATCCTGCGGTTCATGGGCCTTATGACCCAGCACGTTACTATGGCAAGGGTAAGTATAATTTGGATAAATATTCGGCTTTATTATTTCCATACACGATTATGTAATTTTCAATCTCGTTTTCAGCTGATACTCCCTTCGGACAAGTTAAACTGAACGAAATTGGATCTTGGTTCGGCCGCAGGAATAAGTCGCCTCAGGCCATCGCTGGTGCTTGCAGCCGAGGTATCACTACTGAAAATTTTATTATAATTCTTTATTCATTTTGAGGTTAGACGTGAAAAACTAGTAAGTAATCATTTTGAAAATAGTAAAGATTCCAGGTAAGAATTAATAAACAGTGTGAATAATAAGAGAGACAGACTGCTGGTAACAACATTACTTAATTCAAGGTCAAATAGTTATAATATTGTAAAACTAATCCTTCTGTCTCTATCTATTAGTACTGTGAAGACAACTAGGTACAGCAAACTATGAAGCCTCAATACAATTGGCTGGAAATCTCCAAACAATATATCAATTTGGTTCAATTCGAAAATATTTTTACTTTCATTTAAGTGTTACATTAAAACTTGTAAACATTTAGATCTTGGAGATCTGAATGTTTACAAGTTTTGGTCCAGACGCCCGGGCCCAAATGTGGGAGAGTATAAATGTAGTGCTGATGGTGATGATATCAGTGTGTAGTGGCCATGCCCACAAGCTTAGACATGTTGGTTAGAATAAAAATATAGTGAGGAACATGAATTCTGACGTACACTTTGACCTCTTTTCGCATACCTTATTTGACAGCTGGATCTATGTTTCTCAGTGACAGTAGTGTGTTATAAGATATTGTTTGATTGTCTTGCAGCCTGGTGGAGGTGGCAGCACAAGTATGTGCAGCCCAAGAAGGTCGGCATTGCCCCCTTCTTCCAGCTTCTGGTGGGCAGCATGACCTTCTTCTATGTTATCAACTACGGCAAGATGAGTAAGTACTATTTCTTGTTAAATAACAATAACAGTTGCAACTGTGTTCTGTCTGTTTGCATGAATGCAATAAACTCAAAAATAATGAACATATTTTCATATAATTGGTAGTAGAGCCTTGCTGATTTCAGCATGAATGGGTCGGCTTGACCGGGAAATACTACCTTTTCACAGAATATCGACGTAAAGTAACAGTACCTAACCTGTTGCGTTTCGTTCGGTGAGTGAGAGTGCCGGAGGCCCTATCCCCTGTTCCTTTTCCCTCATCCCACTCCTCATCCTATCCCTTTTCCTAACCCCGAGGGGCGGCAACACACTTGTGACTTCTGTGTTGTTGCTTGTGTCCATGGGCGGCGGTAATCGCTTACCATCAGGCGATCCGTTTGCTTGTTTGCCGCCTATTACCATAAAAAAAAAGAAAAAAAACCAGTAGGTAGTGTGGTTCCTGAGAAAGGTTTAGCTCTTAAAGGCCGGCGCCGACTGACGGCACGGCGCGACACGGCGTGGCACGGCATGTTTCGGTAGCCCAAAGGACGCTTCGGCATGCCGTGACGTGCCGCGGCATGCTGCGTCATACCGAGGCGTCCAATTGACTGGAATTTAGTATCAATAGCAATTCTTGCTGAAGATGAAGAACGACAAATACAAACTGATATGTCGAAGAGAAAACAATTCTAGATACATTATTTATGGAGAACAAGATTTACTAACGGTGAATTCAGGAACTTATTTACCTACTGATTACGTCGTGGCACACTTCGGGTCGCCGCGGTATGCCACGGCGACCCGAAGTATGCCGTAGTGATAGGTAGCACCACAGAAATAAATAGTAATAGAATGGTGAATGTCACGTTATCGCGTACATTTCGCGCGTGCCACATTTCAGCAAGCCCCGCCCACAGTGACGTATAGATAATGAGGGGACACTAAGGAATTATTATCGATGTGTGTGTGTAATGTAGCTGTGGAAAATGAAATGATATTGTTTATATAAAAACTGACCATTGCTGATTGTCAGGCAGAATAATGTTGTACAACATGTGAAAACACATGCGCTATAGTGCAATAGTTTGACACGCGCACCACGCCCATGTCACCGTTCTATTACTATTCATTTCTGTGGGTAGCACACTCTTTCAAAATGAGTATCGTGCGAGTTGTTCTTTTTCCTAATGTGCTAGCACACTGTGGTAGCACGAATGAGGCGAGGCCGCGAGGTATTGGTGGCACAGTGAGTGTGTGAGTACACATAGTGTGCCGCACTCAGGCGACATCGCATCGTGTGTCGTGTGAGGGACACGGCACACTCACAGAACACTGCACACATAGATTATAAACTTAGACGGCACATTTTGACGTTATTCGCCGGCTCGCCGCTTGATAACTTACTGTAATATGCTTTGGGATTTGTAATATTCATACAATAACTTGAGTATATAGTAAATATACTTAAGTTTTTTTCTGCATCTCATTTATCAAAACACTAAAGTAATTAATAATTCAAGCAACATCGAGTGTGCCCAACTGTGCTGTGTGCTAGCACGTCAAAATAAAAAGAGGGAGTAACTCACCTCAACGAAGTGAGTCACTACAAGTGTGCTAGCACATGTGCTGAATACCCAACACTAGTATGCCGCGACGTGCCGAGACGCGCCGCGACGTCCCGCGGTATGCCAGGACCACGACATGCCACGGCGCGGGCCGCGGTACGATTGTATCGAAATATGAATTCTAAACTAGAAATAAGAATAAAAATGACTTGATCAGTAATAATATCCTTTGCCATGCCGCGACGTCAGTGCGCGCCTGCCTTTAAATTCATGCAGGCGGGAAGACTAGTTTACTATGTAATAAATCTCTTCAGACCATCCACATTGGCGTGTCTAGGGTTATTTTTCATCAAGGGCACAGGTCATTCTAAAACCATAGTGTTAGTTACTTTGGTGTTTAACCAAAATTCTGGAATGGGCACTAGACCATAAATTGAGTGTGCTCCCACACTATATGACCTATATTTTTACAATTTCATAGACAAAAACCTACTTGGTAACTTGAAAATCTCCTTGAAATGGGTATGTTAGTATGTGTACATTCCCTGGCTCTGGTCAATGTGATCTAGGTCTCTCACCACCACCCAGAGCCCTGCAAGTTATGTTAATTTCATTTGGTGATGGTGGATCATCTTTATCTTTACTCTCTTCTAACAGTAGTTATAGATGTCTGTATTATTTCATAGAATTAAACAAGTAACGAAAATTACAAACAAATAGGAACATCAAGATCAATATAAAACAAATATAAAAATATCAGTAATCTTTGGATAGGTATATTATTATATTTTCCCCTATAATATTTTCTTAAAGTAATTAATTCATATTTAAAAAATATTTCTCTTTCTTTACAGAGCACCACAGGAACTTCAAGTACCACTAATCTGGATGATTGATATTCGATATGTAATCATGTTATTTATGTATGCAGCAGGTTCAAGAGCATGTTATGTACTAGATCAACTAAATACTGCAATAAACCTTTAGTGTGAAATTGTGTATTGTATTTAAAGTTATGATGAAATAGGATTGACAATGGGTTTAGGGAACTCAGAAATATACATATTTACTCCAAATCTACTGCTTCTAGTTAAATATGATGTTGGCCAGTTATTAAGATTGTTGACAGCGTTGTCTCAGCTCTTAATTGCTTCAAGTTGCCTCGAGTGCGCAAGGTGTCAAATGACGAGCTGACGCGGCCACTTGACACCGGCCGGGGTCGATAAATTCGTTTTTGTGCGCTCGTTGCTAATCTATGCGGCCTCAACTAATGATTTTGTTCAACTTAATGAATGATTCTTTCATATGATCCCAAATACACTACGTTCGAATGAAGTGTTTACTATGCGAGGTGCCGAACCGGATGCTATGTAAACAATTACGACTTTTAGTAGGTATGAAGAATTTTTCTGTTTTGTTATAATCGGACAGTGTGATAATGCAACCAGTGTGTTTTCTAAGGTCTGAAATCTATATGAAAAGTATTAACTACTCATTATTACCCACTAGCGTTATTTCACTTATGTAGCTGAATCCGCTTACAAGTATAACCGGATTTGACTGAATATTAGCTTTTCCACAGAGCAACTGCTTGTTTGGCCTCTGCAACTAGGGTTGCCAGATGGCCGAGAAATCCAGGATTGGCCAGAATGTTCCGTCTTGTCGCATGTCCAGTAATAAGACCTTACTGTCCCGGATTCTGAACAGCTAGATCTACTAGACCGGGTCATACACCCAAGCAACGGACACGGCCGCCACTAGAACATGTCGAATCCTTGTGTAGAGAATATAAGCTATTTACTACTTACATACTATTATTTACTAGCCAATTCATCAATTCCCCCCTCGGAACTATCCCAGAATTTATACGTCTGGATCTGGCAACCCAAAGGCAATAATGTAGTCTGTGCCCTAACGGAAAGCGATATCCCATGTTAAAACTAGTGTCAGTTTGTTAAGAAGACTGTTACTGACTCTGCAATGCCTGTTAAGATCTTCATGACAGCCAGGACCAACGGCTTACTGTGCTCTCCAAGGCACTGGGTGAGTGATAATAAATTAACAATCCAATACGCAAGTCACCCCGAAAAGTTTGTGGTGCGCGCCGTGAATTCGAACTCGATACCCCCTGCATAGGAGATTGTTGATATCTCCACTGTGCTATAGCTGCTTTTTACTTATCTTCTGCTTATATTAGTTACTGATGTACTCAAAATGTCCCAGTGCTTTTTAAATCACAAACGTGAGCAGTAGTAAACTATTCAGTTGAAATTAAATACCTACACATGCCTTCAAATTCGTGTAAGAATTTTATAAACAGATCGCACACGCGCTCAATAGCGTGTTATGAGTTATGCCCATGGAAAATCGAATGATTAAACATTCATGTTGTTTAAAAATTTACCCACTAAGTAGTAGGTTATACTTTTCTCTATTGTGACAAGGTGACCTCTAACGTAGGTACACTCCTATTGCGAACTAATATAGGTAATGTATTTAGAAGAAATATTTATTTTTATGTACCAATTTTATTTTGCGAGAGCAAGGTGGAGTGACGGCCCTATTACTTCTCCCTCATCCTATCCCTTTTCCCAACCCCAAGGGGCGGCAACGCACTTGTTGCTGTTGTGTTGTTTGTGTCCATGGGCGGCGGTAATTGCTTACCATCAGGGGATTCGTCTGCTCGTTTGCCGCCTATTACCATAAAAAAAAAACGTTTTTGGATTCGCGGGTAGCGGATAGATGCGGGTGGCTCAGGATCAGTCCATGTGGAGAGCTTTGGGGGAAGCCTATGTCGGACGTCTTTCGGCTGATATGATGATGAAAATGTATTTATTTCTTACATTATACAACTACCTCTATATGATCAATTTCATCAGAATCAGTTCAGCAGTAGGTACCTGCGAAATTTTAACAGATATGTTACTAAGAACCTGCCTATGGTTAGTAGCTGCTGGTGCAATCTCTACGGTTTCTGCACCGCTCCTATGGATTAAAGACCGTATGACGTCAAACCAATCATTTTTTATTCACCTACACAAAAGTATAAGGAGAAACTAATTTGTCTGTAAAATCTGAAACATAATGGTACATACTTGATTGATAATTAAATCGTAGCCGTGTAGAACGTGCTTCCCAGTCAATAGCTTATCAAGAAACCAAATCTTATTAGATCACTGGGTACTTCAGAAGAAGCGTGAAATAAAGGTAACTTTTGAATCAGATAGAGCAAAGACGAAATTGTTATCGGCTAAATAAGCCGTAACTGTTCAAGAAATTACGAAGATTACAAGATTAACACGTTCACTGTCCATGACCCACACGTGGGTCATTTTTGGTTGGAACAAGACGTCCGTGCCATACATGTGGGTTTTTAATACTTAATAGGTTCTTACTTCATGGACATAAAAGAAACATGCTAGTATCACAGTATATTGACTGTGCTAGCACAGTATATAAAGACATACAGTAGTTTGACGCCTTTGATCTCGAAGAAAAAGCCGACAACGTCTAGACAATGGTAAGGAGGCTAGGGCTGCCACATTTAAACAATACCTACTTATTCAAACAGCGTCTATTTATTTTAGAAAAATATAACAATTGTTACGCTACATGAATATTATAGCGTAAATCACTTATTTATTATATTAAAATAATTAACGATGAATAATTATTATAAAACAGTTTGCATTTAGTTTGCACTTGCGGTGACAGCTTTGCATACAAAGTGTCAGTCAGCACCTATTTCATACCGCAAGTGTCGTAGGAGGCGGTTAAGGATATGAAGCATTTTTTCAGATATACTAGGTGGTTATCGTACAAACCTAGTTAAAATAAAGCGATTGATGTAGCGGTCGTTTAGTGGATGGGCAACCATGGGATCAGCTTGCAGAGCCTATGTTATCGATATGAAGTATTTTGAAGATCTAATTTCGAGCAAACTACGTTAAGGTAAAGCAATAGACATCAAGGTCATTTTATGGATGGGTGACCGGGCTATAAGATTACTGAGAACATGTGTGGGGTTTGTAAAAGAGGGCCAAAAATATGGTTATTTTTTAGTTAGGACGCGCCGTTACCAAGATACATATTAATATTTGATAGGTACATTTACCTAATACGAAGGTATACTAGGTTAGGTACTTATTGCATGAAATTAAAATCACGCTTGAATCGAATATTACCTTACAACGCTTATTTTCTTACGTCTGCCATGTTGTTTACGTACAGTAATTACTACTTTATTCTGTGACAAGAGGATGCCCGCGGTTACACCCGCGTTATTTAAGGCTACTGCTCCGCTCCCGTCGCTCATAGCGTGATGTTATGTAACCTATAGCCTTCCCCGACAAATGTGCTATCTAATACTGAAAGAATTTTTTAAATCGGACCAGTAGTTACTGAGAATAGCGCTTTCAAACAAACAAACAAACTATTCAGTTTTAAATATTAGTATTAGATTTGGTCAGACATGAGATATTGTAAAAAGTTAGTAGATTGGTGGGTACGTGCACATTATTTTAAGTGGATACAGGTATATACGAGGGTCAAACTGAAAGTTCTTAGAACTGGCCACTTATAAACAATATAATAAAAAAAATATTCAAAAATTTGAAAATAGAACTCTTTGCCAATATTACTGAGTATATATTTCATTCATTTGTCATTTGTTTTACGATTTGGCGGCAAATTGAAAATTGTCTGTGTCACGTCAACATGAATTTAACACGAGAAAATTTTCGTGCAATGATTTTTTATGACTTTCGATGTCATTTAAGTCAACAAGAAAGTTATGATAGACTACGATTGGCCTTTCACGATGAAGCCCCATCTCGTGCGACTGTTTACAACTGGTTTAATGAGTTTAAACGTGGTCGCACTAATCTCACTGATGATGTACGTGAGGGACGGCCTTCTACGGCGACGACTGAAAATAACATCTGTGTTGTGCGGCGTATGATAGAGACTGACAAAAGAGTGACCTATCAGCAGATTCGGACAAGCTTAGGCATCGGTATGAGTCAAGTGCACAAAATCCTCCACGAACATTTAGCGGTCAGGAAGCTTTGCGCCCGGTGGATACCTCATAATTTGACTAAGGCTCAAAAACTCCATCGTGTGGATTGGTGCCGTAAAATGATTGAAAGATTTAACGGAGGTGACTCAAATGCTGTGTTCGACATACTAACAGGTGACGAAAGCTGGATTTACTGTTATGATCCTGAAACCAAAAGACAATCTGCTCAGTGGGTGTTTCCTTTCGAGGAGTTGCCAACTAAAGTGAAGAGAGATCGAAGTGCGGGAAAAAAAATGGTGGCCTCGTTCTTTGGAAGGATAGGTCATTTCGCAACAATTGTGTTAGAGGATCAAAAAACAGTTTCTGCAGAATGGTACACTACCAATTGTTTGCCACTTGTCTTGGAAAAAGTTCGAGAGAAACGACCTCGCAGTAGGATCCTCCTTCACCACGACAACGCCTCGTCGCACACCGCCAAGCGAACGATCGACTATTTGGCGACATCAAACGTTGAATTACTGGGTCACCCGCCGTATAGCCCCAACCTCGCGCCTTGTGATTTTTATTTATTTCCAAAAATTAAAGAAAAACTTAAAGGAAAGCGGTTTATGAATGCTGAAGAAGCGGTGGCTGCGTATCGCGATGCCATTGAAGAGACCCCTAAGGACGAGTGGGCAAAGTGCTTTTCCCAGTGGTTCCATCGCATGCAGCGGTGTATTGACGTCAATGGACAATATTTTGAAAAGATATAATAAAACTAATAACTGGCTAATGTAATCAGTTTTTGATTTTCTAAGAACTTTCAGTTTGACCCTCGTACATACGGTTCAAAATAATATAAATAATTAAAATTAATGAAATTTAAATTTTTTGTGTAAGTTATTTGATGAAATCGCAGATTTTTTAAATGCTTATTTTTTAAATCTTTAAATGAAGCATGAAGAATTGTAATGTCTCACAGCACAAGTCGTATGTACCATCTTAATTAATATTCATAAGCAAATAAATAAGTAACGAACAAAAAACAAGCACGCGCCAGCCCCCAAAAACATGTACCTAGTTAGGAACTAAAGTGATATACGTAAGTAGGTACCGCTCTTCCCGCGTCTCACCTCTTGTCCCCCGCACGATTGACCCGTCTAGACGCTTTCGTCGAACGACTGTATGGATTATTTGACTGTGCTAGTATTGTACATGGTCGTAGGAGCAATAGTGTAGGTAAAATAAAAAAGCAATGAGCCATCGATTTTTTTTAAATTTAGTACTTATAAAGGTCTGAAAATTTAACAAAATAACGATGAATGATTTTATTCTAATGAGCTTCATTAAAACATACAAGACACAGGGGTGTCTCGCAGACACGGCATTCTGTGTCTGTCTTTTTTATTTTAGACGTGCATCAGCAACCTAACTAGTTACCTTCATCTTTAAATTTTTTATAACATCCACTGCACCTTTTTCGATAGATTCTGCCGTTCAGCTGCCTTTCTATTTTTATCAACTTGTGGACCTCTCTGGTAGTTAGATTTCTTGTGATGAATGTAGATGAGGATGTAGATGATGCCAGTAAAACTCCACGTGACGGCTCTGGTTCCGAAACCCCCAATAGGCGTTTTATAATTAAATCATGTCCCTTTAACAGTGGAAATCTGTTGTTTGCATTGATGTCCTTGTAAATAAGCACCGCATTTATAACTGCTATCAAAATAAGATCAGCTGCAATCTTCTTATACCAGATGCGTGTTTTACGATGGTGAGTTATAGCTAGCTAGCTGATCGGCTATATCTATACCCTTTTTGTTTCGATTATATTCCAAAACCACTTTGGGCTTCAGAATAGGTCTGAAGCCAATAGACATTTCCATCTCATGGTTATGGCATGTCGAAAGCATCAGTACGTTTCTGTTATCTCGCCATTTTATAAATCCTCTCTAATTTTTTATAACTTTGACCTCTAACGTCCATGACACATGGGTGTGTCATTGAATTGTCAGCTTCTACGTCTATGTCCGTGACATACATGTGGGTCACTCTGAAAATGGGGGTTAAAATGTCCCCTCCATACTTTTATGGCATTTTTAGACCTGAAGTGGAATAAATGCAATTACATTCATAGGTAATGGCAGCGATTGTGCAGTGTTGTATCTGGCTGAAATGATTGCGCTCTTCAATCTGTCTGCAATTAAAGTCGGTGTAACCCAAGGATTCATCTTATGACCAATGCTTTTCCATCGCGTAGAAATTGAGCGCAAAGACGAATTGTAATTCTATAAGTATTAGTTGGTGTATGACAAGTAAAAATAAAGAAAACGTCATTTGGAAAATATACTTTAATTACTTAATAGCAATAATAATTTATTCAACACGCATTCTGCACACGCTCTCACGCGCACGGGCACACAGTTCAAATGCAGCGGTTTGTTGATCTGGAGGACGCGCCAGCTACGCGGCCTCACTCACATGTCTTATCACATTGGTGTCCCATAAATTAATCTGTAACAACAAAACACAACATTTAGAAAAATACAAAAAACTATGGTATGGCACCAGAGGCTGTTTCCGCAATACCACATCCTGGCGTGTATTTTGCGTTTGGGTGGGAATAACTGTAGAGTGACTACAGTTATTCCGAGCCACTCCAGCTCTTTGAGGAAGGCCAGCAGACTCTTGGTGTGGCCCACTACTTCTCTCAGGGTGCTGGCTCTGGTCAAGTATTGCTGCCTATACTGTGGGACCTCAGGACAGTTGAGGAGCAGGTGAGCTGCTGCATATAAAAAGCTAACTAATGAAGGTACATAGTTTTTAATCTGGATGAGCCAGTAGAAGCAAGAAGATTCTCGAAAGCGTGAGCAAAAAGTCTTATTGCAATTGTGGCAACCGGTTGGATGGAGTTAATGCAAGATTGGTCTGTTTGTAAGGAGAGGGTGGTGTTAAGCAGTAGACATCTTATAACTGAGACAATGAATTATGTATAAAGAATCATTTTTACAATCAATACTAATTTACAGATGAATAAAATTCTGTTCATTTGTTGTATTTACAGTTTTACCACTGATATAGTTTTGATTAAAATAAATGTAATACATAATAAGTTTGAACCTGTAGTTAATTCAAAGCTATGGAATATTGATAAAGCAACCAACTCATTGGCACTATCTCATTTGTTGTTCTATGAAATACTGGATCTGATGTCAAAATCTACCAAATGTTTTTTAATTTCATAATCAGATACTAGTTAAATTTTAATTGTCACTATAAAGATAATTAAAAAGATTGTGATCATCAATATGATAGGCACATAAAATATTCCAAGGTTTTAATATTTCTTTGAAATGAAATGATATGTATTTCACATAAAATACAGTACAATAAGGTGGTCAGATTGGTACACGATCCTTCTATTTTTGCCACAAGTAGCATGTGAAAGTTTCTAGTACACATAAAATTATTAAACATAATAAAATGAGGAAAATTATATATATTATTGAAAATGTCAAAATTTCATATAATAGTAATAATAATGAAGAAATGTTAATACTTTATATGATATTAAATTTTTTTCTATAAAGTATTGATTTTTGCTTCATATATTTTAATTCTAACTGCAATTAGGGAGCGCAAATGTTTTATCTTATGTGTATCTTATTAATACATAGCAACAGCTCTATGTATCTTTTATCACCGTAAATTGATTTATAAATTTTATAAAAGTTTTGTAGGATAAAGATAATGTTTGTTCTACAAAACATACAAAGCAATCATACATTTAAAAAAGTCTATAGTGTTTAGAATAAAGTATCATATGAAGGTGGTTGCACTAAATTATCTTTTATTTAATCATGTGCATATTTTTATTCAACATCTGGACCTGGTGTGAGTCACACTGGTCTTTTATTTTTATTTCACATCATCTTGTCTGCTACATGTATCTAATAGGTAATTAAAATTTAACCTCTTGTATGCCGATATGCCAGACACAATTAAAAAGCTATTGTGTATCGCGTGGATCCGCGTTCCGGCATTCAAAGGGTTGAAAGTAACTAGGTAGGTACCACATTCAATTTGCCACGTTGTAATGAAGGTTCTATCAAACTATGGGTATATAAAGTGCAACTTAGATACAGGTGGGCTGATGAAATGTAAAGAAAATTATGTTAAGTACCTATAGTATTTGTACAAGTGATTAGTACAATAATAAATATTCATTTACATAGAGCATAAAAGTTGTGAATATGAATATCTTCATCATGTATAGCATCTTTACATAATTAATTCTGAAAATAATTAAACCTGGCACTCTTATGTATATGTCATGAGTTTTAATGATAATGTGATATTGACTGAGAAATTTAAATGTTGATTATAAATCTTATTGCAGTTTAAGGTAAAGGAAACAATTAATATATTATTATAGCCCTAAAATTGAAGATTATTTTGGAATAATGGGTGTCAGTGAGTTTCCTATATAGTAACTTTTATGGAGCATCTCAACATCTTATAGCCAACTCAAAACAAGACATAAATATTATATTCCAAGACATAAATAAATATTCCATGAACTGCACTTGTGCAGCTGATCATTTATACAAGTAAATATGTATTGTAATCACAAAGACTTAGTATGTGCAACAACTAAATGACTAGAAAACATATTTATCTACATAACATCACAATCTAAAATAAACTAGTTTCTATTATTGCAATATTTACCAAGTATCCAACCATCATAATATAATTATAGTGCGGTCATTGACTTATTGACAAGACTGGTCAGTTGACACACTATGTGAATTTGTAACCAAGCTTCTGTGACAATAATATATTTTTTATCTAGATCTAAAAGATTTGACAATTATTCATTATATCCCAGTGACCTTTTTCACAACCATTACAAGTTGTAACCTCCTACAAAGAAGTGTAATCTTTTGTAAAGGTTTCACTGCACAGCATTTACATGCCAGATTACATGGAATGTTCAAATAGGGAAAGTTAACATAGATTGTTTTATGATGTAATAAAACTCTTACCTATTGTATTGAGCTAGTTTACAATTCAGTTTTGCCCATGTATTTAGGCTTTAACTCTTCTATTCTCTTGATGAAATCTGTCTTTTCGATGCACCCGTCGCAAACCTCGTCCCAGTCATTCAGGATTTTCTTCAGATCTCTCACTTTCAGTTTCTTCAAGTCAACGTTGTTCAAGTCGATCTGTTTGTCGAACCTGAGGTCGCAGATCTGAGCGTCCTTCTTCCTCAACTTCTCGCAGATCTTGTCGGCAGGCATCGACCAACTGAGAGGTTTCGATAGCTCACCCAAAATACCGGTAGCTGACTCTTCCAAACCGCCCAAATAGTAACAAAACCTGTTCTCTTTGTTTTTGGAGCCTTTACAAAACTTTTTGAATTCGGCCTCTATAGATTTAGGATTTTTCTTGACTTCTTCTGATAACGTGGCCGCGAATTTCTCCACAGTTTTGATACAAACCTCGCACTCGCCTTCCTTTAGTGCGAGAGCTATTTGGGCGATTGTCGCCAAGAATAATAACTGAAACACACTTAGTTTATACATTTTGCACTAATATTGACTAATGAGATATGCTAAATTTAACCCCAGCTGCTATGAACACCGCAACTTGTAACAGAATAAATAGAAATAGTATGAAATTTGGGTGATAGAAGAATTTCGTCCATTCCTGGAAATGAAAACGTTGACAGCTTTACTTGGCGAGCTGTGATTGGTGCACGTTTTCCAGGTATAATATATTAGTCTATGGTGCACGTTGTGGCATGCTGGAGATGTCCACGTGGTGGTTGTTAGTTATTTAGTAACATTGACGTAGGCGTGAGCAATATAATTTAGTATGTTGCAATGTTTCAGTTCATCAAATCTGAGATCATCAAGATAAACATTGAGCATAAATTACATAACTATATGGTTTGGCCGTTACGTTGGAATGAATAAGAAAAAGTCTAAAGATCGAGAATTTTTTACTAACTTGTTCTGAGTCAATGGTAAAGTTCAAGAGATCTCTATATTATATAAACTTGTTCATAAATACCTACTTGATATAAAAGCGATCTACCCTACTATTCCTAGTCACTCATATTTATAAATTTATAGTACTTATCTACATGTAAGCAAAGCAATTTAGTGCGAATGCAGGTGCATAGTGATTAGCACGTGTGGACAGCAACTGATTGGTGTAGGAGTGCACTCAGGGAGTGCACTACAAATGAAAGCTAATCAATCTGATCAACGTTTTCATTTCCATTCCAGCTACTTGCACTATTCAATGTTGAACTTCGGTATTCCTTATTGTGATTAGCTCCAGTTAAAAGTACACAATGAATATTTGATTTAGCATCTACTAAGTTATTATTTAAAATTATGCACTATGACTGTATGGACCGGTATCAACAAGAATAGTAGAACTGTAGAATATTCGTTAAACAAGTATTTGATACTATATATATATAATGGAAATTATGGATATCAGAAAAAGAAGCTATGGACTATAAGTGTACAAATTGCGAAAGTAAGTATGAAATTGATGCGGAAGTGGTCCAGATATTGTGGTATTTGTAAGAGACTAAGTAAATATTAGCAGATATTAATCAACTAGGACCTGTCCTAGTTGATTAATATCTGCTAATATTTACTTAGTCTCTTACAAATACCACAATATTAGCATTTATGAAAAAACAGATGATGAATTTGAGCTTCGAATATCAGTTGAGGCCGTTTTGCCTGTACCTGTACCTGTACCTGTAACCGTACCTGTACCACTGTGGCTGGTGGAACTTGTTACTAGTTTCTATATATATTATATAATGAAGTCTCCCAGCCATCCTATCTATCTGCATGAATGCGATAAACTCAAGAGCGACCGAACGGTTTTTCCCAATGGATCGTGCGTTTGCGAAACGAACAAAACGCATTTCTCTTAGTTAAAAATAATGCATTTTTTATATATGAAAGTATTTTGATAAAAGTATTACGATTCGTATTCTTAATCCGTCACCACACGGACTGCCATCACCCCATATCATCCCCTGGGTGTCGTAAGAGCCGAAAGAGGGAGCATATTATGCAGAGAACAGGACTGTAATGCTCGGGCCACACTACCTTACCGTCTACCGGGCTGTTACCGCCATAATTATGGCAATAAATTACCGTTAAATTACTGCGTGAAGTCGTGTGGTTACACTAGAGTTTACCGAGATATGCCAATAAACTAGGCGGTAAAAATATCATTTTTCAAGATGGCGGATGAAGCTGCAGCTGTTTGGTACTTTATGAGTGCCAATTATTTTAACATGAATCTTTTAAATTTTTAGCTTTCTGTCGGGTATCCCAGAGAGACGGTTCGGATTGCAATAACTCCAAAAATTCGAGCGCTTTTTCATTTGACCACTCCATATCGGTAGACACGTGCGTCGTCGTCGAACTCGTGTTGCACACTGAACAAACGGTAGTGTGGCCACAAACGCATTAATTACTGCGGTAATCTTCTTTGATGTGCGAAAAAGACCGCCGCCGGAGCTATTGCCTACCGGCATATCGACTGTGAACTGGCAACCGGTAATATCTCAATTTTGACAACTTTCGAGGAGGAAGAAAAAACATGTTTGCATCATATATACAACATTACGTATGTTAAAAAAAAATACGTAGTTAATATTTTTTTTTATTGCACATGTATTTAGAAACAAAAATAACTTTATATGCTTCCTTCCAATATAAAATCGAGATAGGACAATATAAATCTACACAAGAACAAACATAGGACATTTTACTTGGAACATTATAGGCGATCCCAACAAGATTATTAGTCCACCTTGCAGGAGGCCTACCTCTGCTACGACGTCCTGTGCGTGGCCGCCACTCCAGAACCTTTCTGCTCCAACGGCCATCGGTTCTTCTGGCTATGTACCTGCCACTGCCACTTCAGCCTGACTATTCGGCGAACTATGTCGGTGACTTTGGTTCGCCTGCGGATCACCTCATTTCTGATACGATCTCGCATGGAAACTCCGAGCATAGCTCTTTCCATCGCCCTTTGAGTGACAACACTGGCTACACACACTGGTCAAGGCTTTCGTCTTGAGACACTGCGGGATATCGGACGTGAAGATATCTATAGGAGCAGCTACAACATGGACGTTATACATGATTTTCGTCTTGTTCGACCTACTTGTTGGGAGACTCTACAGACGCCACCGAGTATTATGCCGAGGTCTTCCATGGTCTCAACCATGACTACGATATTGTCAGCGAGTCGAAGATGAGTTATGCAGTACTCGCCGTTGATGTTGATACCGAGTCCTTCCCAGTCCAGAAGCTTGAAGACTTCTTTAAGCGCAGCGGTGAATTGTTTCGGAGATATAATATCTCCTTGCCTCACCCCTCGCTGTAGTCGAATAGGTTTCGAGCTCTGGTCCTGGAAGCGGACTGACACGTCACTGCGTTTTCGTACAAACACTTCAGCACTTCAACGTTCCGATAGTCGATCTGGCACCGTTAGAGAGACTGCAGCACTGCCCAGATTTCGATCGAATCGAAGGCTTTCTCATAGTCTACAAACGCCAAGCATAGCGCTGGTTATACTCCTCGGGCTTCTATGTGTTCAGTATGTGGTACCTACTATTAGCCTTTTCGGAAACTGGTTTGTTCTGAAGGCTGGAAGTCGTGTAGCTTGCAAGCGAGACGATTCGTGATTAACCTTGACAATAGCTTATAGACGTGGCTCAGAAGTGAGATGGGTCTGCAATGCTTTAAAAGGGTTTTGTCGACCTTTTTGAAGAACACCACACCACCACACTGCTGAGCCACTCTTGTGGCGTTTTACCCTTGTGTATGACGGAATTAAAAAGCTTACGAAGCATTTCCAAAGCGGGTATGCCGCCAGCTTTCAAAAGCTCTGTCGTAATTCTGTCATCACCCGGTGCCTTGTTGTTTATGAGCTTTTGTAGGGCCACACTAATCTCGTGCATGCTGACAACCCGGACGGTTGTCTTCGGTATGGTGTCGGGTCAATCTAGCTCTACGGTCGCGTGTGTTCGCGGGGTCGTGTATAAGTTTCCATAGAACCTTTCGATCTCCTCCAAGAACTGAGGTCTGGATGATACAACACTGCCATCCTCCGTCTTCAGCTTTGTTAGCTGACTTTGCGCGATAGATAGATCTCTCTGGAATACATTAGAGCCTTTGTTCCGCTCGATCGCCTCTTGAACACATTTGGTATTGTATCGGCGGATATCGCGGGTCAGAGACTTAGATTTCTGTCTATTACGGCGCCTATATTTAGGCATTTCGCAGTTAATATCAAGACGGATAAATCATTTGTAATCACAAATAATTTCCATTATTATTTATGCTCTATCGAATCCAACCAAACTATTGGCTAGTTAGTAGGTTATTAGAACATAGTCCTGCAATCCCTAAGCAGCAAGCATGTGTGACTCGATGGGCTAGAACATCAAGCCGTAAATGCTGATAACATAACTAAAGGGGGTAAAAGGCGTGAACCTTTTATTCCCGAAGGGGTAGGCAGAGGTGTATTACACACACACTTTTCGCCAGTTATGTTTCGGTCCCTATGTAATAGTTGGCGAGCCCATTGCCATCTACCGGGCACATTATTATACGGATAATACTTGAATAATACGTCAATAACAACTTATAGCGGAATGGTGCAACTTAAAAGCATGTATTTCATCGTAGGTATATGTATTGATTAACCTTTAACCATTTCCAATCTGCCAAAAGTTTGAATGGCATTGCATGATGTACTATCTCGATTTACAGATTATTAATGTAGAAATCTTGAATATTAATAATAAATTTATAACAAAACTTACAATTTTAGCTTCTAGACTTCCTCAATAATATCTCTTTATAACTTAGGGCTCCGAAACCTAATGAATCCACATAAAACAGTTATTTGTTTTAAGAGTGCGCGAAATCACGTTCATGTCCGTACATTTTTGGCGAGATAGGATGAAATGCTCCCATTCGCTGCGAGTTGCAGTTAGTACAAGTTGAATAAAGCGAATTCTGGCGCTAAATTAAAATGTATTTAAGTAAGGATTTCTTGCAACGATGTGGAGTATTAAATGGTATAAATTGGCATTAAAAAGTGAAATCTGCAAAAAAATGAGATAGGACCTATTGCCAGTTCACAGTCGATATGCCATATTGATTGGCATTGTAAAATTATGGCCATAAATCGCGGTTACACCTAGGCGTTGTTGAAATTATGGCAATAATTATTGGCATATCCCAGTAGTGTGGCCCGAGCATTAGAGAAGGAAAACTTGATAGAAACCCTATACCAACCCGTTTGGCCAGCGTGGTATAGTAGGCCAATTCCTCCTTTCAAAGAAGAGGCCTAGTCCAACAGTGGACTGTTAAAGGCTGATGATGTTGTTGATTACGATTCATGAAAGGATTCCTAAAGCTGTGAGCGCTCGTTTAACAGCCGTGCGTAACATCCGTATGTTTCGAGTCGGGATGTCTTTCTATCCCAGGTTATTTTAAAATTCACCCTGGACCTGATAAGAAAAATTAAACTGTTAGACCTAGCGCGCACTGGTGACTTTTGTCAGCGTGACTGTTTTGTCACTCTTATCAAGTCCATGGATATGTATGGAGATGCGCGCATGTTACGACGTGACAACTGGGTGACATTTGTGTACGCCGACCGGCGAACAAGCCCGTGACGAAACTGTCACCGCGCCGTTAGGTTTTTATAGCGGTGCGCGCACTGGTGACAATTTGAAGCTGACATATTTTATATTTGACTAGCTTTTGCCCGCCGCTTCGCGCGCGTTAAATTCGGGGTAACACACATTTACTTTTAGTCTCAAGTTGTGTGAAGACACTTCTGATTATTCTAAAGACTTCAGAACTCGTTCAGTATCTATGACATTTCTACCATCTTAATATATAAAATCCTTGCGTTACTGACTGACTGACAGACACGCTACAGCCGAAACTATTGGGCGCAGAAAGCGGAAATTTGGCATGTATGTTTCTTGAGGACCGTGGGGGTGCACTAAGAAGGGATTTCCCGAAATTCCCACGGGATCGGCCAAAACGGGTAAATTAAAAAAAAATGCAGGCGTAGCTGCTGGCGTTCTCTAGTTATTTATATTAACATTATATATATTAATGCAGGTCCTAAAGTGCGAAGTAATTCATCAAAGCTTGTAACATTCATACATACATACATACGATATGTATGTATGTATGTGTCACGCCTTTTATCCCCGAAGGGGTAGGCAGAGGTGTATTTCTACACCCACTTTTCGCCAGATATACTTAAGTCCCACGTAATAAGGGGCGAGCCTATTGCCGTACCGGGCACATTTCCAGACTCCGTGCTGCTACTGAGAATTTCGTGACAGAAAAACCCAATAACACTGCCCGACCCAGGAATCGAACCCAGGATCTCCCGATCCCACGCGAACATTTATGCCGCAAGACCAACGAGGCAGTCGTATAGGGTTTGATGTCGAGTTTTCCGTCTCTACGCAAAGATGGTATTTGCATCGTGTTATCCCTTAGTCGCCTCTTACGACACCCACGGGAAGATAGGGGGTGGTGACACTTGTATTCTATGCCGTCAACCACACGGCTAACACGGCTTGTAACATTCATTCGGAAATAACTAAAAAAAATATTTGGATGTTCTCGAAGTTACATAATATAGAACTTTCCACGTAGTAAATTGTCACTCCAAAGGGGGTGTACGCAGTATTCTCTGCGCTTTCTTTTTCTCCGGAGTCTCATATATGAGTTCACAGAGAACGACCGTCTCTTCGAAATCCATATCGGCAAATGACGCTAGGATTTCAAAAAAGTTTTGTCACTGTCATCCTTCGTGAGCGCACCTCACTTGGGCTCTGACTTGGGTGACGTGACGTGACGGTGACAAAAACTTTTTTGTCTTCGTGACAAAAGTCACCAGTGCGCGCTAGCTCTTAGAGCTAGCGCGCACTGGTGACTTTTGTCAGCGTGACTGTTTTGTCACTCTTATCAAGTCCGTGGATATGTGTATGGAGATGCGCGCATGTTACGACGTGACAACTGGGTGACATTTGTGTACGCCGACCCGCGAACAAACCCGTGACGAAACTGTCACCGTGCCGTTAGATTTTCATAGCGGTGCGCGCACTGGTGACAATTTGATATATAAGCTGACATATTTTATATTTGACGAGCTTTTGCCCGCCGCTTCGCACACGTTAAATTCGGGGTAACACAAATCTATTTTTAGTCTCAAGTTGTGTGAAGACACTCCTGATTATTCTAAAGACTTCAGAACTCGGTCAGTATCCATGACATTATCTACCGACAACTACCGAAATAAAATCACCTTGCATACAGTCAAATGTCAAAACCATGTTCTAATACATGTTCAATATATATATCTATAAACATTTTCGCATTTTTAATATTAGTAGGGAAAATTGTTTCAGCCGTTTAATCTTATGATATAATTATTAGTTTATAAATGCGCCTGCGTTCTTACTTCCAAGAGTTTTTGGGCCGTACAAACTTTTACCCTCCCTACAATCCCTCCCAGTTTAATTTTTGCAACTTATGGTAGCCTATGTCCGTCTCCATGGTCTAATATATCTCTATATTAAATTTCAACAAAATCGGTTCAGCCGTTTTAGCGTGAAAACGGCACATACATACATACATACATACTTTCGAATTTATAATATTAGTAGGGAGTAGGGATTGAGTCTCATGAGTTCACAGAGAACGACCGTCTCTTCGAAATCCATATCGGCAAATGACGCTATGATTTCAAAAAAGTTTTGTCACTGTCATCCTTCGTGAGCGCACCTCACTTGTGTGAGGTGACGTGACGGTGACAAAAACTTTTTTGTCTTCGTGACAAAAGTCACCAGTGCGCGCTAGCTCCATGAAGTTATAGATAAACATGGAGACCGCACTCCGAATACCTACTTGAAGCTCAAATGATGTATCGCTATCTCGCTCACTGTGGTCATACCATCTCTTTTCAACCAACCACTGCCATATTGACAAGATTTACTTGACATATGGTGGCCAATGTTGCCACATTACCAAATCCTTAGGAAATGGGATTATAATTCACTGTCTCGCCAGCCATGATTATAAGCGTTCGAGACCTACAATATTGGGAGTTTTAACAAGTGATTGGATTTCAACTCTTGATTTAAATACACATTAATTGACCGTGTAAACTTCTGATTTGCTTAATATGTCGGCTCTTTTTAAGAGCTTACTCGGAGATTTTAATAAGATGATAGTAATACTAAATCCACGCTAAAATGAGAGGTCAGACCACAGAGAGTGAGATAGAGAAATGTAGGTATTTGACTCAAGGCCTTGTTGCAGCTGTGGCCTCCTCAGAACATAAAAAACAATAGAAATGGTATGCACCCAAATTACTGTAGGAACCGCTGTCGCCAAACTCACACAAGTAAACCGATAATCATATATTGCACTACAAAGAAACAACGCGTTTGATTCGTAGTTTAAATTTATTCAAAACTAGCCTACTTCACAGATTTGGAATTAAACCCTGATTACCTACAAATAAGATTTATTTTGCTTTAGCGGTAGAACGTATTTACGATCTATAGTCATACTCATGTCATACTAGATTCGATTTACGAGTCAATTCCGCTACTCAACCATAGATGGCGGTATTCTAAGTTGTAGCAATTATAATCTTAATTGCATAAGGCATATGGTTGACATTTGCGTGATCGGTCGGTTTCTGCTTCTACTCGGTTAGGGCCGTATCACGTAGCACATTGGATTACTTTATCGATATCGATAGATGATGCGATATTTTGTTCAATATAATGTGCAAAAAATAAGACTTGTCGGAAGTATGTTTATTATTTGGCACACAAACAGTTGTACATTTTAAACAATCATAAAGACACAAAGACCGACAGACAAGTAGTTATAAAATTAAATAAAAGTGCAATAAATATTAAAAAATATATTTGTTAAGGAATTGGCGTCTGGAAAGTCTTATTTTTAATTTTAATAAATGGTGTATGCGAACAGTTACAACTTTTCAACTATTGCCTTCATCAAATCGGTAACGTGATTGGCCGCAGGAAATTCGATAATTTGATGGGAGGCAATGTCGTTAAATAAAAGGGTTCCTATGAACTGTCGCATTATTTGTGTTATCGCCACTTCTTTACGAAAAACTATTATGCCAACGTTTTTTTAAATGTTTCCGCAGTTTGGCATATTTTTACGACATTTGGCGAAGGATACAACAAACCACCTTGAACTTTTGCAATAATGAATTTGTGGACGGTTGAAAATAATGTGTCACTAATGCATCAGCACAGACATCACAGTTATTTTTTTTATTAATATTCGGGCAATGTTACCAGCAATAGGCCATATTGCTGGTAACATTGCCCGAATTTTAATTTCTTGATTACTAATAATTGCTTGATTACTAAAATCAAAAAAGTGCCCTCCTAGTTCCTCAATTTCTGAATTGCCCTCCATTACTTCGTATTGTGACAAATTTGGAAATATACTACTTCTATTTATCCTTTCAACAGCTGATGAACAGATTAATATTGATATTTATTCTAACGCAATACAGTTGCCTCTTAGTATTTTTAATTGCACATGGATTAATATTTTTTATAGGCAGATGTAAGTTGTCTGGCAGTTGGGGTATTGTTAGCTAAGTGATCTTGACTAAATTGATAAATTATAATAATTACGTTGCTATTCGAAACATTGATAATATTTTTGCAACAAAGTATCTATTAGATTCAATCTAATACACCTCTTAAAATAAATTACGAGAATGAATAAAGCCGACCTTATACTTGGATTGTAATGTAATACTAAATAATAATATATAATAATAACATATGCTACTACATACACACAACACCATCTAAGCAGAGTATATATGTACTATGGGTACTAGACAATGGATAAACATACATATATTATTATACTATATTTTATACGTACCTACATAAATATAATATTATACATAGAAACACCCACCCAAATAAACAATTAATTAAAATAAACATTTCGTAAATTATTTATTTCCGTGTTTCGATATCAATCGATAAATTTAATATGCGACTTGGCTACATCACTAAATGAGTAGCGCGGAATTTTCGAGAATGTTCTATTGAATAGAATCAATCCAAAATAAACTTTATCTTCGTTGTATAAGATTAATTTTTACTAATCGTTCTATTAAATATTAGTTAATTGAAACAAATTAAGACTTTTATTGAAAACAATGAAAATTGTACTTACTGATGGTACGAAACACCTCCGTTTTTAAGGTTTTTTCTGCTACTATCATTTTTTGCACTCCAAAATGGCACAAAACGGCATAGCTAGAGAAATGTGAATGTGTCAAGAAACGAGCAACTCGACGCGATGTAAGAACGTGAATGGGGCCAGTTAAGCGTTACAACGCTTAATTGTGACACGCGTGCCACGCCTACATACCATTGTGGTGGCCTCCATGTTTATCTATACCTTCATGGCTAGCTCTAAGGAGATTTTGTTAAATTGAAACCTTGTCAGCTGTTGTGCTGTCAACAATGTCATCTGTCATTAGAAGTCATTGTTGTCAAGGAAACTGTTTTTGTTTATCAATACTGTGACTATTTGCAACCTTACTTTTTGTTTTGTCGATATCTATCGAATTTTACAATTTTAGTCTTTGTCTTGCATACTAGACGCTAGAAAATGGGTGAAGTAAAACCTAGCCTGCAAGAAAATCCTCGAGGAGCACTGGAGCAATATATTACAGCGCTGCAAAGCGAGTCAAAATTGGCACGAAAACAAGCTTTGGTAAAAATAAATGAAGAAATATTCGAGAAACCAGCTAATAGCGACTGTGACCTGACTATTGTGTTCCCCGAAGTGTATGCTTATGTGTTGAAGAGCTTCTCTGACTCTTCGGAGGCCTGTCGAGATACTGCGGCAACGATAATATCCAATTTTATTCTGAAACTACCTCTAAATGATTACTATTTGACTTACGTTCTTCCTGTAATAGTTCGTCGTATCGGTTGTGCAGAAATAATTGAGGAATCTGAAGAAATTCGGCTAGTACTCATTGAATTGGTGCACAAGATAATTGATAAATATAAAGTTGTACATCTCTTGAGCCCATTTATAAATGATTTGACTAATATTCTGACTAAAACAGTAACTGATCCGTATCCTAAAGTCAAGCTGGAAGCTTGTGAGTGTATAATAGCTGTCACCAAGAACCTGCAGCGAGATTTCCATTTCCAATGTGAGAGCTATGTGAAGCCAATACTGTCCAACTTTGCACATCAACATTTCAGAGTTCGAGTTGCTGCTATCAAAGCTATTGGTAATTTCAAGCAACACATTTTACATACAATTAGAATTTGATGAATGTTGTGTCTGATTCTTATACTATGCCCCATTCCACACATCTAATGAGTCTTGGCTCATTTCACAGTGCCACCTTCCATTCGTTTTGGATTAACTTATTTTTTAGTTAATAATTTGAAGGACAGTAAATAAACAAGACACAATAAAAGTTTTATTGTTACAACACCTGTAGGTGCTTGTTGTCCTTCAAAGAGTTGATAATCATGAACATATTATTTATTGTTTGGATAATAATGGCTAGTTAGAGGTGAAGAGACTGGTCTATTGCTAAGTTCTAGCTTCTGATGATTCGCAAGTAAAATAAAAAAAAAGTAAACCAGTTTAAGAAAACTTTATTTACTTAAATTAAAATATTAAACAATCACTTTACTCTTATTTTCTAGTCACTCCGTTACTCATAATTTAGCTTCCAACTTATAACTTTTTAGTTTTTACCCTGTGAACACACACATTTAGAATACGGCGTATTCAATATGCCAGAGTGAACATAGAACTTGGTAGAAAGTTCAGCAATGTTTTGCTGCTACTTGCGCGCCAGCTATTGTTCAGAGCAATATGTTACAGTTTCTTTTATTATC
Organism: Euclidia mi; assembly: GCA_944739405.2. NCBI lineage: Eukaryota > Metazoa > Arthropoda > Insecta > Lepidoptera > Erebidae > Euclidia > Euclidia mi. Next base: position 123,891,213 of record OX123182.2, on the reverse strand, counting down.
CAATAGATGGCGCTGCCGGTCGTAACGTACCTAATGTTTTTATATTTTATATTTAGGAGCTGTAGTCCTAGCTGGCAATGCCAAAAGCTTTGAATTATCCATCACTCCAATGGCGGAGAAGCTTTTTGATGAGAACAACCAGGTGCGGCTTCAGGTCACGCTGGAGGTCGGCAACTGGATGCTCAACTATAGGGATAGGTACTCCTTCTGGCATCGGATGATACCGCTGTTGCTGACGAGGTAATTCCTTCATTATTGTCTTGCTATAGTTGATATACAGGTTCTTTTTTCCGCCCATCGACACAAGAAACGCCAGAGAAGTTCGTTGCTGCCCTTTTGGATGGGTAAAAGAATAGGCGAATGAGCGGGATGAGAAAGCACTCTCACTAACTGAACGACACTCAACTGTAAGTTACTTTACGTCTATATTCTGTGAGAAGGTAGTACGTTTTTCATCCACCGAACGAAACTCAATATTGTTACGAGCTGGAGTTCGGTGATAAATTAAATGCACTATGTCACAAAACTATTATTTATTCACTAACATAATTAATTCCAAACACCAATAAAAACTTATTTTCACACTAGGAATACACTTCCGACTCACTTAATCTTCGGACTCCTTCGCTTCTTGATCGCTCCGATTATTCAACTGTACTGTCTCAACTCGCTCGTCCACGCGGTATTTATACCGGCCGGAACACATAACTAGTCCATTCTTGTCTTTCCGAGAATGTTCTCGCAACAGTCGGAAACAGTCGATATTTCCAGAGAACAAAACAGCAACACCATTTTGTAGAGAATAGATGAAACACTTTTAAACTGCCGATATATCCATTCTCTTCTAGTTCTCTCATTTACCGATAGATGGCGTTATTTTCAAATATCGCCATTCGTAACAATATTATAGATACTGTTTGTTACTTTACATCGATAATATGTGAGAGGGTAGTACCGACTTTCCCTGTAGAGCCGACCCATTCATGCTAAAATTAGTATGGCTTCTCTACCTATTAAGTCTTATCTTTGTCAGCTTGAGTGACGTGATGGATGACATCAGAGAGACCGCTACGTCCCTCTGGACGGACATCGGCCTCCAATTCATGGAGGAGAACGAAGAGGATTTGAAGAAAAAGGCGGATTTCCTCAAAGACGTACCTTCGCACTATCCACCTGACCTCAAGAGACCTAACCTTGGATGCAGGGAACTCGTGCAGAGGAATATTGGGAAGATCGTACCGGCTATTTCTAAAGGTAGGTTCTATGATAGTTGAGTCCCATTTTGATGATGCTTTTAAGTTATTTTATTCCTTGTCGGTGACAAACGAGCCAACGGTCCTCCTGATGACAGGGTAGAAGCTAAAGCCGGCTTATAGTCATCATTATGTTCGTTTAGGGCTCTTGCTCAAAATTTTTGCAATAACAATATAAGCCGCTTTGTGCTGTGAGAAATAAATTAGATGATGATGAAGTACATAGTGCAAGACGATGGAGGGTAAAAGTTTCACCATGAGTTTAACGGCACACAGCACTATGGATACTGCTTTTCGTATTGGTTCAGACAACTATACATTTCATGCCGAAACAGTCAAAGTTAGTCCGAGTATAATTCTAAACTAAACTACTGGACAAGTTAATAATTATCATATCATACCAATTAACCAATCGGTATCGAATATTAAATACTTTCTTTCAGAAATGGATGGATGGCAAGCAGACGCCAGACTCCGCGTGTCACAGCTATTGTGCTGGTTGATCCTATGTGCTGAAGAGGGCGCTACACAGCACTCGCAGACCATCGTGCGGGCTTTACTTCGAGGAGCTGGTGATGAAGACCCTAGGATTATTCTTGAGGCAAGAGCTGAAATATGATAATTAAAGTTTCAAACATTGCTTTGATGCTTCTTTGTACAAACCTTATTTCATTAGTTAATTTGAGTATAAATAGCTTCATAATCAATTTTATTTGACTATAGTTACAAATAATAAATCACATTTCTGGGGCTTATTTTCGTTTTTGACGAAGAGTCGCTGTTTTGTTATATCATAGGATAAATTGAGAGTTGTCTTCCCCTGTGGGAATATGTCATATATGTATGTATATAATGATCGCCAGTTGAAATATAAAAATAATTTAATATGTAGGTATGTGAACGTAAAATGATCAATAAACAAATTAGTCCCTGGACCACCATATGCTCCTCATTCCACCTTTCGCTTTCAATTAGGTAGGTATCTCTAGTAAAACTATCTATCTTTAGTTTTGATTCAGATTTACAATTCACTGATCTGCTGAATACCCATGGTTATGTTTTTACTTTGATATACACAATATTCCAACCATGGCTAGAATCAATATAGAAAATCTTCTGTTCTAAAGATCAAACGGGCAGCTGAGCTGTTCGGGTACTTCATAGTCCCGGATACGTGGTGGCCGCTGCTTGAAGCTGACGTAGACTCCTGGCCAGCGCTACTAGTGGTAGCCAATATCCTCAAGGGATCCCGTGCGGAACTGGTGCAGGGGAAGGTCATGCAGGAGCTGTGCAAGGAAATCGCTGACCCTGATCGGTGCAGAACTAGAAAGGTAGGTGGAGACGAAAGATTTTCTTTTGTTAAGGTAACGTTCAGCTTATGTCATAATTCAAAGCAGTTTTATCAAAATCGTTAGTACTTGGCTGGTATGTTACAAGAAAGGAGTTTATATGAGTGCATCCAAACCGCAGTTGCTTTTTGTTGGGCAATATTTAGAAACAAATTTAATTAAATAAAACGCTCGAAGTCACGCCACGTATAGCTACAATCTACAACAAAAATAATTTGTGGTGTGTATGCATCATAATCAGTGGTGGTTCCACGATTATGTTTTGGGAAGGGGCTAGTTGTGGTGTGTGGTCAGTTATACACAAAAAAATAAGGGAGGGCTTGAATCCCTTAGACTTGCCACCATTTCCTTCTGGATCCGTCTCTGAGTGTCTCTCTGTTACATTGCCTTACAGTCGTTTCTCTTAGGAAGGGTTTACCTACGTCTAGTAGCGATTGTAGCGCAACCTCTCTACTATTAAAATGTAAATTCAGTCCCTTAAGCAAATATTAGAGTCCAGTTGTATCATTCGGGTGTCTTATGGTTCCAGCCAAAGTACCAGACACAATTACTTCACGTAAGCGATGCCCTGTTGAATTTGTGTGGAGAAGGGTGCGTTGATGTAGCTGACGATTTGTTTGCCATCAACTTCACTATCTACGCGATGCCTGTGGATGAGAAGATACAGTTTTTGGCTCTCGGTGAGATTGCAATTTTTTGTACATAGGGCTCCTCGTCAAGTTGACACTGACCTTTTTAGCGTTCTCATGGCGTAAGAAATAAGTATCAAAATCGTAATGCAACTGTTAAGCTTCACCTGGTGCTGTGGACTATTATTAAATTTATTGCGATACACTATTTCCGGAGGCAAACTTGCTCATATTACTTATTTATTGAACATCAGATACTAGAGTGCCACATTAAACTATATCTACCAAAAAATATAACTATACATTTTTACATGTTAATCGCTTTTTGAAGTTATAACTTTAATTCGCGGCACCAATTTTATGTTCGGTTTATTTTTTTCCAACATATTAATATATAATATGAATACTTTCCGAAATTAATTGAATTAAATAGTTCGCATGAATGATATAGTTCCACTAATGATGTAGTTACATAAATAACATTTTGTTTAATTTTTGCCTCAGCTAATCTGGACAAGCTCCGGTACCACACGAAGTGCGGCAAGACACTTACCTCTCTATACGAGAAACACATCGGTAAAGTACTGGCGGGCATCACGAGCGACGCGCTTACGTGGACTCTGCTTACCCCAGACCGCTGTCTGCTTGAGTGCGTCATGCTGCACTCTGGTGAGTGATACTGGTCAGCCAGTCAGTAGATCAGTGAGTCAGCCAGTCAGCTGGGCAGTCGGTTCCGCCTTCAGTCAGCCTGTGAGTTGTCATGTTAGACTCTGGTAAGTGACCCTGGTCAATCTGTCAGACAATCGTTTAATCAGTGTTCACAGTGATCTCCCTGGACGGGGACTCGGCATATTATGTTAGTCCGCTATTTGAATTTCCCAGGGGCAGCCATGGGCGGCCAACTCCACCTCATAGCACCACTACTGAAAGAATGTCTGGCCACTCCGAAAGTGGACCCTGAGGTGAAACTGAAGGTCTTCACGGCGCTCTCCACCGTGCTACTGAGGAGACAGACCAACTTCGGCAAGAGCGACACTGACAAGCTGGAGGCGTTTCTGAACATTGTTATTGAAGGTAAGAAACACGAAATCATCTTGATTTGACAAACATTTTTCTTAATACGCTTTTACCAGCTAAGTATGTATATATCTAAATCGTTGAACGTGATTTTCACCCACTTTAGAACTGTAGATAGAAGTGACTGTCGTCAATTGTTAGTGTATATGTAACTAACCTTTTATGCGCCTCGTGCGTACTCCAGTAAAACTGCGCGCTTGAATTTTTTTAATCTTATGCCTACCCTAGTATCACACAGCGTAATAGTAGGTACTGTTTGTAGCCTAGTCTAGTGATGTTTGCGCACCTCCACTCTCCAGGATCTACGCACTGTGCCTTGGCACCGCTAGCACTGCCCTAATTACGTGGTGTGCTTGGTACGAAAATACTCAATCACACTTCAATACGCTTTATTAATTATCCAAGACAAAGATCTGCCATCACAATTGTTTCAACGTTGTCGACAGATGTAATAATGCCGAACCTAGTGTGGTCCGCCGGTCGGACGGCGGAGGCCATTCGTACGGCGGCGGTGGCGTGCCTCTGTTCCGCGCTACAAGAGAACCCGCCTGAAGATCAGACTGTTATAGCTGAGCAGGGCGGCGATGGGGATAAGGGGGACCAGGTAAGGGGATATAATATTATCATTCTTGTCCAAGCCAAGGTTGTTTGAAAGAGATTTTACGTTACGGTCGATTTCAATATTCGATGGATTTGGAGATTCGAGATACATGGTTGATATATTATGTATGGAGCTTATGTTAAATATGTACCTATCTCAAATCTCAACAAAATGGATAGGTATTGAATTCAGCGGTTAGCAACAAGGTCATTAATCGTATAATTTGTATAACTGGATTATATGGCGCCATCTGTTAGACATTAAGAGAATCTGTAGTCCATTCACTGAATAACAGATGGCTTTAAAAACTGCTGCGAAAGCTGCGAGAGGTGTGGCCATAGTATAAAACACGGAAGACAACGAAAACCCAAAGAAGAGTTGCATAGTGTTTTAAAAATGTACTAAAATCCTAATAACTATCTTTCTCTTAGCGTTATCCCAGTTTCAATCTGGGGTCCGCTTTCTAGTCTAACCGGATTTGGCTGAATATTAGCTTTTCCACGGAGCGACTGCCTGTCTGACCTCCGCAACCCGAAGGGGTAGCGATATTCCATGGTTTAGACTAGTGTCAGTTTATTTAGAAGGTACTGCCGCCCGGTAACGACTGTCAAAGATCTTCATGACAACCGGGACCGACGGCTTAACGTGCTCTCCGAGGCACGGGACAAGCGATAATTAACAATTCAATACGCACATAACTCCGAAGTCATTGGTGCGCGCCGTGGATTCGAACCCGATACCCTCTGCATGGCAGTCTGTTGGTATATCCACTCGGCTATCGCTAATAACTATCCTAATAACTATAATTTTTTGTATTTTTTTTCTCATTATAAACATATTCTCCATCCAGATTGTGAACCTATTCCCCTCCAAGGAGTCACTAGAACCATTCCTAGAGAAGATAGTACCTCTCCTGGCGGGGTTAGTCGACGACAACTCTACGTTGACGCGCCAGCACGCGCTGCGGGCAGTGTGTTGCCTCGCCACGTTGTCCGCGGCCAGGGGGTGCTTCACTGCTGATATACTGCATAAGATATATTTTTGTAAGTGTTTTTGAAATAATATATTTTTTTTTATTATAGAGAGGACACAACTTTAATACTGTTACGAGCTGGGTTTCGTGATAAATTATATACACTATGCCACTTAAACTGAACTTTATTCACTAACACAAACACTAAGTATAACACTAGATACACACACTTAATTTTCACTTCACTAGTAAAACACACTATTCACACCACTAGAACAACACTAATAAAACACCACTAAACACTTCCGAATTACTTCCTTCGCTTGATGTTGATCGCTTTCCGTATTCAATTGTTACTGTCCTGACTCGCGCGTCTGCCTGGTATTTATACCGGCTGGAACACATAACTAGACTTTTCAAGACGACTCACGAAATTTCTGGAAACGTGTATCGTGTTTCTAGACTTGCGTAATTGTTCTATTTACACCAACGCCATCTATTAGAGGATAGATGAAAGAGCCTTAAACAACCGATACATCCAATCTCATATAGTTCTCCCATTCACTGATAGATGGCGTTATTTTCAATTCGTAACACGGCCTCCCTCTTAAACGTGTTCGTCTCGAACATCGTTGGCCCCATAGTAACGAGCCAACCGGTCCACATGAACTATCTTCGGTGCACCTCGCGACCCCTTCTGGATTCGATAGGTGACGTCGTTCATCCTGGTAATTATGCGATATGGCCCGTCCCATCTGGCTTGTAACTTAGGCGATTTTCCTTTGCTTCGTACTGGGTTATGAAGCCACACCAATGATCCCTCATCGAAGCCTTTGTTGTTTGCCTTCCGGTCGTAGCGAGTCTTCATCTTCTCAGACATCTGTTGTCCAGATTCCCTGATGTGCTCGTATACGTCGTTCATCCTGTTGCGTAGCTCGGTTGCGTAATCCGTTATATTGCGTGGAGATTCTGGTGGAATACCGGTGATAAGGTCTGCAGGTAAACGGAGCTCTCTACCGAAATTGGCAAAAGCTGGTGTTACTCCTGTAGTTTCGTGGACCGCACTGCGATATGACAGGAGAAATGGTTGGATGTGCTTGTCCCAATCTCTTTGTTTGCTCTCCACGACCTTCGCCAGGTACCTTTCCAGTGATTGGTTAAACCGTTCAACCATGCCATCTGATTGCGGATGATAAGCCGTGGTCCTGGTTTTATGTGCACCCATTACGCGACAAGTCTCCTTGAATACCTCAGATTCGAAGTTCCGGCCTTGATCGCTGTGGATTTCCAAGGGCACCCCGAACCGACAAAAGACTTCATGCACCAGCTTATCGGCCACTGTGGTAGCTTCTTGATTTGGGATTGCAAACACTTCAGGCCACTTCGTGAAGTAATCCATCACAACCAAGAAGTATTTGTTTCCGTCCTGGCTCTCAGGAAACGGCCCAGCGACATCCAACGCTATGCGCTCCCATGGAGCTCCCACATTGTACACCTTTAATGCACCTCTGCTTCGAGTATGTGGCCCCTTGACAGCCGCACAACTTGTGCATTTGCGGCACCAATCCTCGACGTCATCCCGACAGTGGAGCCAATAAAACCGCTCCCGGATCTTAGTAAGGGTCTTCTTAACTCCCATGTGGCCTCCCGAAGCACCATTGTGATAGAGCTGCAAGACTTCCGGTACCTTAGTTCTGGGCACTACCATTTGCAAATGGCACTGGTTACCGCGAGCGTTTTCCCATTTGCGGCACAGAACTCCATCCTGGACAACCAAGCTTGCCCACTGTGCCCAATAACTCTTGGTGATAGGGCTCATTGCTGCGATATCACTCCATTTGGGCCTAGGAGCGCCTGATTTCTTCCATTCAAGAATCGGCTGTACATCCTTGTCATCTTGCTGAGCACACTGCAAAGCTTCTCTCCATTCGTCGCTTAAATCCGTCTTTAACATCCTCACTAGCGCTGCCTGTTTTGCTTCCTGTCGGCTACAGTGCTTGCACTGGTCGGGACACGGCCTACGCGATAGGGCATCTGCGTTACCATGGGACTTGCCGCTGCGATGTTGTATTACAAAATCAAACTCTTGCAGTAGTTCAATCCATCTAGCTACTTGTCCTTCTGGGTCCTTAAATTGAAGTAGCCATTTCAGCGCTGCATGGTCGGTTCGCAGGTGGAATTTACGGCCCAACAAGTATTTGTTGAAATGCTGCAACGTCTTTACTACAGCCAAGAGTTCCCGCCTGGTGACGCAGTAGTTTCTTTCGGGTTTGGATAAGGTCTTGCTGAAGTATGCTATAACAACTTCTTGATCACCCTTCTTCTGTGACAGCACGCCGCCAATTCCGGTGTTACTGGCATCTGTGTCAACTATGAATTCATGCTCATTGTCAGGGTAGCCTAGAATAGGTGCAGTACACAGATGTTCCTTAAGCTTCTGGAATGCAACGTCACAGCTCTCATTCCAACAGAACTGCACTCTGTCTTCGGTGAGCTTATGAAGAGGTCGAGCAATGTCAGCAAAGTTCTTCACAAACCGTCGGTAGTAGGAGCATAATCCGAGGAATGCTCTGACCTGCGTTTTGTTCTCTGGAACTGGCCATTCCTTCACGGCAATGATCTTTTCCGGGTCAGTTTGAATACCGTTCTCCGAGACCACATGTCCTAGAAAGTTCACTTGCCGTCTGAATAACGCGCATTTCTTCGGACTCAGCTTCAAATTAGCTCCTCGTATCTTTGACAGCACTTGCTCCAAGTTTCGAAGGTGATCCTGGAAGGTGCGCCCCACGATGATGATGTCATCCAAGTAGACCAGGCAGGCGTCTCCATTCAGTCCCATAAGCACTCGCTCCATCAGTCTCTCAAAAGTAGCCGGAGCGTTGCACAATCCAAAGGGCATGACGTTAAATTGCCATAATCCTTTCCCTGTGGAGAATGCCGTCTTCTCCTTGTCTCGAGGATCTATTTCCACCTGCCAGTAGCCACTTTTTAGGTCTAAGGTAGAAAACCACTTCATCCCCGTCAGCGTATCCAGTGTGTCATCGATCCTTGGCAGCGGGTAGCTGTCCTTCTTCGTGATGTCATTCAATCGGCGGTAGTCTACACAGAAGCGCATGCTGCCATCCTTCTTCTTAACTAACACCACCGGAGAGCACCACGGGCTGGACGAAGGCTCGATTACGCCTTCTTTCACCATACCGTCGATCATAGCTTCTACTTCACGTTCCCGTGCCACTGGCACACGTCTTGGTCGCTGGCGAATCGGTGTTTCACTTCCCGTGTTTATTTTGTGCTGGACTAGTGCTGTCTTCCCTATGTCGGCATCACTGGTCGAAAAAATATCGGCGAACCGGTTTAACATCTTCTTAGCCTTGGTCTTCTCTTCTTCTGACAGGGTACTTTGGCAGTCCTCCAAAAGTGAAGACACGTCGAATCGTGCAGCCTGAACCTTGGCGCTGGTAGGTTGCTCCTGACATCTACGCATCCAAGCCGCTCCTTCATAGGTGCCCAATTCCGTCCCTTTCTTGAGCAACACTTCCTTGTCACTCGCATTTAGTGCGCGTACTGATGAAACTTTGGTACCCCTTACCAAGGTTCGTGCAATCTTCCACGATGCCTCTTTCTCTAGCCCTTCGATAAGTACGCAGCGGTTCCCTCGACCAGAACTCCCGGGTAAACAAACCGGTACAACCGTTTCCGACCGCGGTTGAAGCGTGACATTCTTCAGGCAGTACACTTTTCCTGAAGTTGCGCCTTCCATGAAGACTTCTTCCGAGCCACATTTCAACACTCCCTGGTTAACATCGATCTCGCAGCGATACTCCCGCATGAAGTCTAGGCCCAGGATGCAGTCGTCCACTATATCGGCCACGATGACTTTGTGACGGTAAACTTTGTTGCCTAGCTTCAGATCCACCTCCATTTCACCTCGGACGGTTATGTGCTGACCGGTAGCTGTTCTCAGATTCACACATTCATTGTTCCTGAAGCAGCCCCGAAGAACCCGTCTTGCCAGATGGAAACCGACGACTGTCCGAGAAGCACCCGTGTCCAATGTCAGCTTGCATGGTGTTCTGTTAATTTCGCCTTCGATGATCAGGCTGTTCCCGTCGCATGATTGCGAGATCGAGATACTTGGGGCTCTTCCATTACCAGCCAGCACCCGCCCCGCAGTCCTGGCTTCTACTCGTTTCCCTGCTCTCGCTGCCTGGCAGGCACATCAGGCGACCCCTTTGGTGGAGACAGGGTGTCACCAGGCTGCCTACGCTTTGGGCAGCTCAAGCGGATATGGCCTCTTTCTCCGCAGTTGTAGCACCGAGGTGACGACACAACTTCCCTGATGCGGTGACCTCGGTCGTCGCGTCGCACTGCTTCCACCTCCAGAGCGTGGGCTAAGGCGTCCTTGAGGTCCTTGAAGTGCCCAAGCCTCACTGCTGCTCTTACCTCCAGGTCCCGGATCCCATCCGTAAACGCCTGTACGAGGTTCCCATCAATAAGCGCAGGAGACGACTGGTATGCCTTCCTGACCAGCTTTTCCACCTCTAGAGCCCACTGCTGCAGAGTTTCTCCGGTGCGTTGCGTCCTGTCCTTCAGCTGAGCACGATACACATGTTCGAGGTGCGCGTCTCCGTACCTCGCCTCCAGCGCCTCAAGAAGCTTCTCGTAGGTGACGTCTTGTCCGAGTGCCTCCAACACTGTCAAGGCCCGGTCGCGAAGGCCCAAGGTTAGGGCGGTTAAGGCCTGTTCTTTGGTCCACCCATTCGATCGCATCACAGCCTCAAACTGGATCTTGTATGCAGACCATGATGACGAGCCATCAAATGGTGGAACCTTAAACCCACGAGGTGAGGGCACTACAGTCGCAGATGTCACTTCGTTGGATCCGAGCCCACGCAATCTCCTCTCCACTTCAGCGACACAGGTCTCGTGATGGTCGTATACACGCTTCTCTATAGAGGCGACGCGAGTCACAAGCTGGTCGTGTACGAGCTTCTCCACGTCGCTGATACGAGCCTCGTGCTGCTGGAGCTCCTCCTTTACCACCTTCAGGTCCTTCCCTACAGCGGCGCTGAGGTCTTTCATCACCACCAGCTGTTCCTCCAAACGGCGGGCCTGCTCCTCCTTGTCGCGCTGTAGTTGTTCCTCCAGGCGGCGCGCGTGCTCATCTTGACGGCGAGCCTGCTCCTCCTTGTCGCGCTGTAGCTGTTCCTCCAGGCGGCGGGCCTGCTCCTCCTTGTCGCGGTGTAGCTGTTCCTCCAGGCGGCGGACCTGCTCCTCCTTGTCGCGGTGTAGCTGTTCCTCCAGGCGGCGGGCATGCTCCTGCATGAACGTCATCAGAGCTGCGATGTCGGGCACCGCCACGGAGTGTGCGCTTGTAGGCTCCACTGCATCCGCGGATTCGCCTGGTCCACCAGACGATGGAGAAGGAACGTCTCCGAAGCGTCTCTGGTCCAGGTCTTGCTGGCGCTGGTTCCTGGTACGCACACCTTCAGTTTCTTCCTTCGGCATAACCGGCATAATTTATCCCTTTCTTCTGACACCAATTTGTTACGAGCTGGGTTTCGTGATAAATTATATACACTATGCCACTTAAACTGAACTTTATTCACTAACACAAACACTAAGTATAACACTAGATACACACACTTAATTTTCACTTCACTAGTAAAACACACTATTCACACCACTAGAACAACACTAATAAAACACCACTAAACACTTCCGAATTACTTCCTTCGCTTGATGTTGATCGCTTTCCGTATTCAATTGTTACTGTCCTGACTCGCGCGTCTGCCTGGTATTTATACCGGCTGGAACACATAACTAGACTTTTCAAGACGACTCACGAAATTTCTGGAAACGTGTATCGTGTTTCTAGACTTGCGTAATTGTTCTATTTACACCAACGCCATCTATTAGAGGATAGATGAAAGAGCCTTAAACAACCGATACATCCAATCTCATATAGTTCTCCCATTCACTGATAGATGGCGTTATTTTCAATTCGTAACAATACAATTTTATCCTGCTGCTTTTATTAAGATTTTCGCATACCCATTAGTACCTACCCTGACAATTCATTTAGTCATTTTTAGAAAAATGAAATTAACTAAACTGCCTCCGTGGCCCAATGGATAGCGTATGCATCTTCTGATTGTGAGGTTCTGGGTTCGATTTCTGAGTTGGGGAAAAGATTACCATGTCCATTGCCCGGTAGCACATTTTGTCTTACGAATTTTAGGTACCACTTAATAGGGGCGACCTAATTGTCTACATATAATACTAGCCGTTTCCCGCGGTTTCACCCGCGTCCTGAGGGAACTACTTTGTAATATTATTAGTGTAGATGTATTGATGAATATTTTTGTGACAGCTATCCTAAGACAGATATTTTTTTTTCTGACAGCCATCCTAAAGCGTCTAGACGACAGCAGCGACAAGGTCCGTTCGTTCGCCGTGCACACGCTGCGAGTGTTGTTCTCCCTGCGGCCGGCGCCGTACGACTGCACGCTGTACGGCGCGCACGTCGACGCCTTGTACAGCGCCATGCTTATACACCTCGACGATGCTGATGAGGGCTTTAGGAATGAGATGCTTGGTAAGAATGCTTTGCTAGTCATACATTATTATTTAATGGGTTTTAATCGCGTAAATCAAAGTGATTGGCAACGCTCTGGACACAAAGAGCCGAAAATTAGACTTGGTGGTGTGCCATTGGAGAGACCTATATCTATATCGAGCAGAGAGGTATGGCGGCTGATGATGATGATGAATTGCATAAATGAAACTGTTATTGTACCTACTATTAATATCAAGTAAAAATAAGTGTCCTCTTCCCTTTATGGAAAGTGAAGCTAAAGTATGAAGATGTTCAGTAAATGAACGCCAAAATTGACTGGCTTCACTTTTTATGTAGAGTGAGTTACCTATAGACGCCGACAAACTTCTTGAACACTACCATAGACCAAAAGAGCTGCGCAGTAGCAATTTTACGTACAAAAATGTCTCCTGCGCATGCATATTGGTCTATGGTAGTGTTCAAGAAGTTTGCCGGCATTTATACAATTTTTTTTACTTAGTCTGAAATGTATTATATTTATAATATAACTAGCTGACCCGGCAAACGTTTTGCAAAATTTTTTTTTTGTTTTTTTTAAAATAGATGTTGGCCGATTCTCATAGATACCGGATAAGCACAAAAAAATTTCATCAAAATCGGTCAAGCCGTTTCGGAGGAGTATGGGAACGAAAACTGTGACACGAGAATTTTATATATTAGATTAATTTTATAGACAAAGATACATAGAATGCTCGTCACTTTCACAAAATTTAAAATTCTGTGGCAAGAGCCAATCCTAGAATGATAAAATGAAAAACAATCCCAGTTTATATAAGTATTTCTGACGCACGTTTTCTGGATATAATTTTTCGACCGCTTCCATTATAGGAATGTTCATTCGAATCTTTGTCTACGGAGAGACCTGTAAAATTATTAAGTAAACCATTTTATTTAACTTGTTTCCATTTTGTTTCCAGATGCTCTAATTAAGCTCAGCGACATAGATGCTCCGCTTCTCATGAAGAAAGTAAAGGCGAACATTCACATCTACAGAAATAAAGCAGCCTATGAGAAACTTTCTAGTCATTTGGAAAAAATATTAAAAGCTTAATTTCTCTATGTTAGTAAAGAGTATATGTTATGTTTTTAAGTTATGTTGTGTCCGTGTGATAAGACAGTTTAGTTTTATTTATTTTTTTATTTATGATACGTCGATAGAATACGGTTTTATTTAACTAAGAAATAAAATTAAGTTCAAATTAAAAAAAATGTAGTTTTATTATTGTACATAGATATATATACTCACGCCTGTTTCCCGCAGCGGTAGGCAGAGACTACAGGACGCCATTTGCAATGCTCTTGCTGACATATCTCTATATATTATTTGTATTCTTCATAAAATCAGTCTGAGTCAGTACACTGATCTCCATTGCTGAATAAAGGGTTCCACAACCTGCCAAAAGGTTGGACTTCAACATTTTCATGCTTTCCAGCCTACGCCTGTTTAGATTGCTACGTATAATATAGTACCTAATCTGTACGCTCGTGTCGTCTTGTACGTATTATCACATCTACACATGTTGAGGTGGGTACCCATGTTTTTCTAGGAGCCTATGGCAAAACTAAGATGATGAATAACGAAATGCATTAAACTATCAATATGAATATTCACCAATAGAGTATGAAATACGAGTTCGTTTATTATACGATTCAACGCAGTGATAAACGGCGAGACAAGCGCTTATGTCACTGCACCCATCCTCAGAGGCAAAGAATTCGGTAACGATTAAGATATTTAATCGAGATCTATCGATCAAAAGTTCTTATTTCATACTGAGAAGAGGACGTTGCCCAACAGTGGTAGAGTAGGTATGTGTAAAGCGCTGATGATGATGAAATACACGTACTGTCAGCTACTTAAATCTTTATAAGTACATTTACGTGATTTTAAATGGTTGTATCGTCCCGACTTATTAATTATTATTATTCACAATAATACAATAGTTTAGGATTTTAGACAAAGTTTCGTAAATTAAAGGATTTTGAGGTGTGTGGCAACTTTTGTAGTTGACTGTACCTAATCGCCAGGCGCTTTGTCGCAAAAAAGTGATGTACTAATATTTCGACCTTGAGTAGCGGAGCCATAAACAAATACTACCACAGCAGTACCTAGCCACCTACTTTTGTATAATATATCACATTACTCTTTGGGAGGTAATGTACCATTTTTATCACAGCCGTAAGAGGTGATTCCAGTGGCGTAGCGTGGGGGGGGCCGGGGGGGCCATGGCCCCGGGCGGCACATTTAAGGGGGCGGCAGAAGAGGCCGCGAGAAATAAAATAAAAATTCTAATTTTAAAATACTTGGCGCGCGCACTGACACTATCCCAGCAGGACCCCATGGCGGGTGGGCGCAGTAGAAAGAACTACAATCGAAAACAAAATCATCATTATTTTCATTACTTGAAGACTTGCGTGTGTCCAATATTCCGGCGATCTGCGAGCCTGTTATGAGTAATTAATTAATCCATATATCACTGCCGCCCCTGTGTGCGATGTGTGCGCCAGGGCAATAGGGGCGCCGCGTGCCAGATAAAATAACAGTGTTAATTATTGAAATTATGTTTAATTTGTTTCAAAATACAAAATAATCTTCATAGTTGAATATGGAAGAAAACAGGTACAGGTCTCCTAAGACAATAGTCACACCTGCGGTTTAACTATAGATCTATACCTACGCTATTTGAACTTTGACTCCAATATTTACGATTTGCGTTAAAATCAAAGCCAATTATTACACATTCGACAAACGCCTTCTGCTAATATTTGGACGCAACCCTGTGGGACGAGACGCGGGATTTGTCTATAAACTTATCGATTGCGCCTCTCAACTCCTTATTTTTGCGAGTATAAGGAGTGGGTAAATGCCATACAAATTACAAATCGTTGACGGGCAGCAACGTCACCGGTGCAAGAAGCAACGCCCTGCGCTCTTCATGACGCACACGAACACACAGCGGCACAATTTCTTGGTCGCCACGCTATTTGGAGGAGAATACCATTACCCTAGAATCAGATCCAGTTTCCGCCAGCTACATTATTCCCGGCCAAGGCCGCGGTGGCGGTAACGGCGATGCATGGAATCTGTAACATCACCGAGCTAGCAGGCGACTAAAATTAATTTTACCTGGCGACCTACAACGAACGCAGTCTACGACTAAATGAGCAGAAACCTCGCCGCGCTCGAGGTAGAATTAAGTCACATACCTACTGGGGTTATAAGAAGTCCGAGACCGGAGGAGAACATGTTAACTCTAGATTCAGGTGACTGGTTCTACTCAGTGTCACGCTGACCCAATCTAGCGCCTGTGTGCGAAATCCAAGCGCCTTTTTGTCGTACTTTTTCGAAAGTGATCTGAATAATTAACACTGGCATTTCACCCATCGCGCGGTTTTTTTCCCTGGCGCCTGTGTGCGCCGCACACATCGCACATAGGGGCGGCTCGGTCCTGCTTCTAGCTATCAGGAAGGCGACCTACTCTCTTGGGTGTTGGCGGATTCCTGGACAAGAGGAAGCTTGTCAACAACGTTGTGGAAGTCGATAGTGTGTCGAAACAGGTAGCTTACCTACCTCGTACTTAAACTCTACAATAGGCGTTGCCTAAAGACGATACAGGCCGCCGACCTCAACTAACCTGACGAGATCAACGCACAGATAAAAAAATAAGGAGTGTAAACTTTTAGCCGAGACCCTCGGACTTATGAGGCAAGGACCCAGTTAAAAGCAAATGCGCCATGGATTGTGATGGAGCTCCGCAGTCGCTACACCTATACCCTATGCTTTATTGCTTACAATTGAGACGAATCAAATGATAACTAATTTGTTTAAATCCATCAAGCCCTTTGGGGGTGTAAAGCCAATCTAATGAACATACAAACATCCCCACATCCGAAAAACCTTACACTTGACGATATGACGATGATGAGGGGCGGCAAATTTTTGATCGGCTCCGGGCGGCGAAAACCCACGCTACGCCACTGGGTGATTCGCCAGGAATCGACAATAAAATTAATAGTCCAGAGAGGTTGGACTAGGTAGGTTATATCAGAGTCAAATAATCCTATATATATGTCTTTATACTGTGGTTATATTATATTTCTTAGTAATAGTTAGGTAGTAGGTATAAGTTCCTTGGTTCCTTGGTAATAGTCTGCACGATGGCACGACATGACTGACAGTGACAGCTGACAGACAGCAATTTCTGATTCTGATTTTCTGTCTATGATGTCGACTACTGTGGTGCATCAGGTGCATGGCATGAAACACAGTTTTGCTTTGTTATTTTGTGATAATTGCTTTGTAAATAATTAATTGGAAACGAAAAGCAGGATTTAAATGATTCATTATTAATAAAGTTTCAATTGCAATAATGGAAGTTCTACGAAAGAGTGAGTTTAAATTACAATAACAACACGATAAAGTTTGCGCGGCAAATGTTTAGGGAATATAAATTATATTATCTTTTTCAGATTTTAAGGAGGCTCTCCCGTTGATAAGTGAATCTATAAATAAGGCTGATTATTTATCAATTGATGCTGAGTTCACGGGGCTAATAAATGGCCGAGATGTGTCCTTGTTTGACTTGCCAGACGAATATTACACACGTTTGTATATTGGATGCAGTGATTTTATGTTGATACAGTTCGGTTTGTGCGCTTTTTATTGGGACGATGAGAAGAAACACTATATGAACGATGCGTATAACTTCTATTTGTTCCCCCGTGGTCGGCCCGCACCTGAAAGAATGTTTCTTTGCCAAAGTTCCAGCATGGATTTCTTAGCGGCGAACGGATTTGATTTTAATAAATTAATAAAAGAAGGTGAGTACACACACTAGATGATACAGCTGACTCAATAAATCTTATTAGAAAATCTACTTGTGTTCCATTGGTTTGATGATATAGAAAAAAAATAACTCAAAATACCCATAAATATAGGTTAACATGTTTAAATAAAATATGGTATAAATTCTTATTATAATAGTGTATTAATTGATGAGCCGGAAAATTCAATTTACATGCAAGCTAGTCTGCCTACCATCACAGTACATAGTCAATTCACAAAACCACCCTGCACAAATATGCCGTTAATTTATAAAATGTTCTGTTTTCAGGCATTTCATACATGACAGAGACTACTGAAACAAAGCTTAGAGAAAACTTGACAGAAAAGCAATTGAATTATTCTAAAGAAAAGGAACCAATGAGGATCCCTGATGAGAATAAACCACAGATTGAAGATATTTGGTAAAATTATTTGTTTTGAATTCATGAAGTACTTATAAATTAGTGAAAATAGAATATTGTAGAGACTAATAAGATTCACATAGGATTTTGTGCTTTTGAATTATACTGTTTATAACCTGTCCCACTAATGGACATCTCTTTTGGTGAAAGATTAACTCATAGTCCATCATGCTGGCCAAGTGCAGGCAGACTACTCATGTCTTTTAAGAACACTATGTAGAACCTCATATACATGCATGTTGCCTTCTTTCATCATTTATTAAGAGAATATACACATGCATGTTGCCTCTTCCATAGCTGAAAACATTGATCTGTTTTATTGTACTCTGGGTGAGTTCACAATGAGAGCTTTGTTTTTTATAAGTTATGGTCCTCCTGTGACAAAGGATACGGGGTTTGTTTATTAGAAAAGGAAATGTTTGTTAGTGAAATTATTATTTTGTAACTTTAACTTTAGTCAGTAAGTAATAATAGTAGTAATAGTTGTCTACATTATCGCATTAGGTAATAAACCTGTAATGATAATTGTACTGTGGAAATAAATAAATATGAACAATGTTGCTAACTTTGAAACGTCTCTTTAGGAGGTTTAACACATTGACTGCTGGCCTAAGATTCGTAGACGGCCTTTTGCTATGCGGCCAATACGCATATCCTGCGTGTATCCGCACCCGCAGAGCGTGCCCAGCCTCTCGTGCTTAACGACACGCAACGCGCGTGCAGGTCGAGCGTGTGTCTGTGCTGACGCGACACGCGACGTACGAGTTGCTATACAAAAAAACACATATGAGTGGTCGTCAGCACATGTGTGGTATGGGTATGATTCACGCGTCGCGTGTTTCGGCAGCACGCTTGTATATTTTTTCCCTAAGCACGACTATTGTGGGCTAGCCGCATCGCAGGATCCGACACTTGGGACACACCATATACGTTTCCAGCAGTCAATGTGTTAAATCTTCTGCACAGCAATCTATTTGACTTCGCAATAGGCTATTGCTTTGGTTCATAATGATAACTGCTTACTTTATTCAACATTTACTGTCACATGTTTGTGCCAAGGTCTTCACCTTTGTCCCTGTCTATTTTATTTTTTTATTTATTTTATTGGCTCTTCAACAATGAATACACCGTAACATTCAAGGTATAATATACATTGTAAACTTAAATCTAAGTGTCTCACTACTTATAGAAGAACACTACATGCGCTATACTATGCGCAGAGAATTACAGTAGGTGGCCAAATTATTATACTCAGTTGCGAAAATATGGATTTCACATATTCGTATGCGTTTATTTCACTATTCTGCAAGAGACAACATATCAACTTCTTTATTGATAGGTTTAGTAGCAAAGGTAATAAGAAATAAAACATAATACAGTGTTAAAATAGTGTTATATTAAAAACATATATATTTTTTTAATATTTAGTGAATCCTCCCTTTCGTGCAATCACGTCACAAAGGCGTTGCGGCATGCTGGCAATGCAATTTTTAGCTATTTCTTGCAAAGCAGGTGTTCTGTGCCATGATTTAATTATATTTTCAATAAGCTCTGTCTTATTCGTTATAATTTTTTCCCGTGAGATTTCTTTTTTTAATGCGGCCCAGACATTTTCAATAGGGTTGAGGTCGGGCGAGTTTCCAGGCCAATCCAGAAGAGTAATGTTATTATCTTTTAAAAATTTCATTACTTTTTTTGCCTTATGGCATGGCGCCGAGTCTTGCATAAATATACATTTGCCATTTGGAAACCATTATCTCATTTGTGGGAGCAGCTTGGTTTCTAGGACGCGTAAATAATGGTCCTGGCGCATAGTGCTTTCCACCAAATGCAGTCTACCGTTACCCTTAGAGCTAATGACGCCCCATATCATAACAGAAAGAGGATGTTTTACTCTTTCCACCACACAACTTTCATCATATTTTTCATGCGGCCTTCGACGAACGAACTGGGAATTGTCTTGGAGGATTTGAATCGACAACTCGTCTGAAAAACAAACCTGTACCATCAAAAGTGAAAATGTGAACATCAGCAACATGATTTCATAAATCAAATCAAAAATCATAACTGTAAAAAATTTATTAATAATAATAATATGTTTACCATCTCCCAGTCTTCTGCACTCCAATTTTTATGCATTTTAGCAAATGCAAGACGTTTAGCACGCATAGCCTGGGTCAACTTGGGTTTTTTTAAGGGACGGCAACATGTGAAATTCAGTTCTTTCAGCCTTCGCCGTAATGTTCTATCGGACAATGTTACGCCAGCGTCGTCTAACAAAGACTTTATTACTTTTCGTGGCTTTCTGCGATTTTCTATTGTTACACGTCTTATTTCTCTCTCAGTCCAAGGAGTTGTGATACGTTTTCTCCCACATTTACCGGCACGTCTTGGCGATAGTGATTTGCAGTCATCCCAGAGTTTCTTTATATTACGAACCGTAGACTGTGAAACGCCCACTAATTCCGCTATTTCCCGTTGAGAATGACTTGTATGATTTAAAAGTGTCTTTATTTCTGACCTTTTCTTGGGGGAAATGTCTGTAGCCTTTCCCATGGCTAAAAAGAAAGATTTTTTGAGGTTAGGACGGCAAAAGATCGAAAAAGGTCAAAAAATAATAGTAAACATCATTAAATGCCGTTTATTCGTAATCAAAATATCAAAACAATAACACTTACCGCAATATATCACTGTTTATGATCAAAAATATCACTAACGAATTACTTTTCAACTTTGTGCAGTACACGTCAAACATAGAAAAAATGGCGTACATAATGGGCGTCATGACACTATTGCCATTTACAAAATAATTCCTTATTATAATAAGGAATTATGCCAGCTTATTAAATCTTACATAAGTTCTTAGCTATGTAATAAGATGAAAAATAATGCTAAAAACAGTGGTATTTATAAAAAAAAGACGGCAACAAATTAATTTGAACAAAAATGCCAAGTGAGTATAATAATTTGGCCACCCACTGTATATTATTAATTATATTATTAATATTATTAAAAAGTACAAAATGAAATATTGATAGTGTCTGGGGGGCTTAATCAGACTTTGTAGGCATGATGCCCATCATCCAAATATCTTTGAGTGTAATTAATAAAAAATGTTTGTTTATAAGAACTAATAAGTAAGTTAGCCATAGTTCAGGATCATGTGAGTTGTCTTAAAAATATATTTTGACTATAAAACTGTCTTATTTAATCCACAGCAAGAAAGTTAAAGCCTTCATAGATGACGACACATCAGATGAGATGGAAATAGACAGAGTGAACTCGTTTATAAGACTGCTGCTGTTTCAAGAGTTGAGGGGACGATTCAAGGAGCACATAAATGTGGACACTAAGATTTTAGAGAATAAGAACAGGTACAGTAGTACATTTTCATTTATTCTTTTTTCATATCTTTGCCAGGAGGCAGGGGGCATTCAATCAATTATTCTCTCCATGCAAAAATGTTTGGAACAGGCATATGTCTGATTTGTCACATGGTCAATGAAGAACGAATAGGATATGTTACTGTGGCAAGCAGTGGCGTAGCTAGTTTAGGTGGCACCCGGGGCGGAAGTTGGCGGATGACCTTTTTTTTTTTATTCAATACCTAACAATTCCGGAATTCCGGGCTAACTCTCGTAGTGCTGAGCTAATGCCTATGTTGTTTTATATTTTTGTACATTGTTCTTAAAGTTGAGTTTCGGGTGTCACCCCTTTTTTTCCTTTTTTTTGGATGTGTGGCACCTCAAAAAGGGTGGCACCCGGGGCGGACCGCCCTCGCCGCTCCCCTCTTCCTACGCGACTGGTGGCAAGTAAACAGACTGGACTCTCTTGGTTGGTATGATATACTGTCTACTTGGTCCCATCCAAGCTTTGAGGAGTGAAGTATTATTTTTTGTTAAATTATATTCACTAAGCCTCATCCGGGGCACCGTTCGCGTGAATTATACACCTAACCCTTGGGTATAAAGGGTATAAAGGGTAAGGGGATAACATACAAAAATCCGTTTCTTAGTATTTAAGATTTGAGTTTATTGCTTCTTATAGATAGACAGGACGAAAAGGGAACTTAATTTTATAATATCTCGAGCAGGCTGTTAAATCAGTGCTAATCATCTTTTTCCTGATTGCAGAGTACTGAAAGTGACACGTAGGAAACCCGACGATGAAGACCCGGAGACAATCAGGAAACAACGCGAGTGGGACGAGTTGGAGGACGCCGTGGGGTTCTCCAAAGTTATGCGCATGATCAGCCAGTCCGTGAGTTTTAATATATCATTAATTTATTGTACACTAGACTTGGGCCTCGGCTCCGCCGAGGGGGACGTTTTGCCTCCGCACCTCAGTTTCTAACAAATCCTGTCTTAGTGCTCTCCCAGAAAAGAATGCCAAATCTCAGCTTCCTGCGCCCGCTTTGCATTGTCAGTCACTAACGCAAGAATCTGTGATTAATTATATTAATAATTGAATGAAATTTGTCATGTATGTTCCTTAAGGACAGTAGAGTTGCTCTAAGAAGGGATTTCCCAAAGTTCCCACGGGTCGGGAAGAAACGGTTAAATTAAAATAAATTTTACGGACATAGCTGCGGGTATCCTCTACTTTTATATATCTATACCAGATACATAGTCGTGATCATCATCGTCTTAGTTAAAGACTTAAGGTTCTCCGAGCCTCCCACCCAGACCAATCTTGAGTCATCCGCACCCATCCGTTTCCCGTGATCCCAATAAAATTGTCGGTTCAGGTTGCGGTGGGCTCGACTTGCAAAGGTCAATTACGTAAACTTGGAATAGTATGAGGCACAGTACGCTGCCCTGAGGAACACCACAACTCACAATTTCATCGTCACTAAGTAATGTACAAAATTTCACACATTGTGTGCCTTTGTGAAGGTAATTTTTGAATATATTAGCGAGGTGCCGCGTACGCCAAAACTTCCCACGTTTGAGATGAGTATGGGATCAGAAACTGTGTCAAATGACTTAGCAAGGTCTAGAAAAATACCCAAACATTTATTATTTTAGTTTAAGTTCTTAGCGAGTAAGCGTGTGTGATCAAGTGTAGCATTATTTGACGACATCCCTGGTCGGAAGCTATGCTGATTGTCGGCAATCATTTTATGTTTGTCCAAGAAGCACCTTAGATTACGTTGAAAATCTTATAAATTTTAGTCAGTGCTGGCTGACCTAATATCAATCTGTACTTATTGACGCAGCTCCCCATCCCATAAATATACAAAAAACCCAAGATGCACAGACTCGAAATAAAATGGCGTTCGAAACCGTCCACTTTGTTCGAAATCACTTATTGTTATAATATAACCATTATTATTTTGTAAATTCAACCATACGTACTTGTTTTAAAGTTGTCTTTGCAATCTATCGACGCACATTACAGTATTTATTTATATGTTAACAACAAATGATATAGTACAACTTGGAAAATAATTTATGTGCATTTATTTTCCGGACGTTTTTGAGACGCTGACTGTATCTTGTGTAATTTGAATATCAGTGACCCATCCTATGGAATTGGATGTATCATTGCTTTTTTAAAACCATCCAGAAATAGTCCTATCTAATTAATAGAGGAATCGGCGGCGATAGCCCCGTGGTCTATGTAACGGACTGCCGAGACGATGGTCTCGGGTTCGATCTCCAACTACCCCGGGCACACACCGCTGACATTTCGAAGTTATGTGTGCATTGAAATGCTAATCGCTCGCTTAACAATGTGCCCGGTAGATGGCAATAGGTTCGCCACCTGTTAAATTGCGGCCGAAACATAACTGGCGAAGTGTTGGTGTGTACACTTCTGCCTACCCCTTCGGGGATAAACACGTGAAGTTAGGTTATGTAAGATATTACATAATGTGTTGTTGTTATTCCTCAGGAAAAGCTGGTGATAGGTCACAACATGCTACTGGATGTGATGCACACACTGAACCACTTCTTCCAGCCGCTACCCGCCGACTACGCGACCTTCAAAGAGTTCGCACACTGTATGTTCCCCAAGTAAGACTAAGTGTTTTGCTTTACTATTTATTTTTAAAAGAAGATGTAGTGACAAAGATTGAAAAAGGAATGTTGCGTTGGTTTGGTCGTTCCATAGTCTCTGCCTACCCCAATGGGAGACAGGCGTGACGATATAGATAGATTTTAACTACTTTATGAGAAACTAGACGCGGTTTCTTAGGCGTACTGCTTAGCATCCGTGGCTTACAGCATGATGATAAATAGCCTACATAACCTTCCTCGATAAATAGGCTATCCAACATAAACAGATTTATTCAAATCGGAGCAGTAGTTACTGAGATTAGCGCGTTCAAACAAACAACCTCTGTAGCTTTATAATATTAGTTTAAATGAACATATTTCGTTGTAATAGGGAGTACAATTAACTAAGAGCACTAATTTTTTTATAATAATAGGCGGCAAACTAGCAGACGGATCGCCTGATGGTAAGCAATTACCGCCGCCCATGGACACAAGCAACACCACAGGAGTCACAAGTGCTTTGCCGCCCCTTGGGATTGGGAAAAAGGATAGGCTGAGGAGTGGGATGAGTGAGAAGAAATAGGGGATAGGGCCTGCGGCACTCTCACTCACCGAACGAAACGCAACAGTTTAGGTACTGTTACTTTATGTCGATTTTCTGTGAGAGGGTAGTTCCTACTTCCCCGGTCGTGCCGGCCCATTCATGCTGAAATCAGCAAGGCTCTACTAAATAATAAATAGTTATAGATAGTTCAACTCAGTTGTGCGCGCGGCCCTATGTGTGGGTAAACCTTGTACATATAACAGTGACTTTGTGTGCGTGACAAGAGGTACAGTCGGGTACAAATACAGTTATTTACGGGTTATATACGGGTTTAAAAAAAACCAGTTATTTCGTAATTTAATGTTTATTTATTGAACATTATTCTGAATCGCTACTTGAAAAATCAAATGATGAATTTTCGGATTCGCTACTCTCACCAAGGTTAATTATGATTTCTGACTCCATGTCAAAATGTCTATAGTATTGTTCTTCTTTCTTTTGTACATGTCGAAAAGTATTACCCCACATCCCTTCATCAGTTTGACTTAAACGTTCATTTATGAGTTTCATTATTTCCGTCACATTTTGGTCGACATTATGTGAAGCAATATAATTTTTTTAAATTCCCCACACATTTTCTATGGGGTTTAGTTCAGGATGATATGTCGTCAATCTTGTAACAGATATATTTTCTTTATTTTTTTTAATCAAATCATACATTTCAATCTTTTTCATATCTTGATTAAAATCTGTATTTTTTTCTGTCAGCCATCTCTGCATTTCTATTTTTTGGAATTAGAATTTGGGGCTCTGTCATTTTGAACGTTATGGTATGAGGCATTATCAAGCACAACCACAGAGTTAGGTGGAAGATTCCGTACTAGACGTTCTTTTAGCCACTTTTCATAGTTTTCTGCGTTCATGTTAGAGTGGTAATAACCAGAAACACTATTTGCTTTGTATGTCATTAGTGCGTTAGGTACGAAACCTTGTTCTGAACCAGCATGCACAATGATAATTCTTTGTCCTTTCGACAGGTTTCTCTTTAAAGGTGGTCCACCTTTATTACCCCATCCTTTCTTTTGCACATGATTAGTTAAGATGTAGCTCTCATCTGTATATACGATACACCGATTTTCTTGACGGTATCTGAGTAAATTTTTTAGGTAGGAAAATCGTAGTTTTGGGATGTCATGCCGCTCTATAATATCACGTCTGTGATCCACAGTTTTTCGCCATTTGTATCCCAACTTTAACAAAGCTGTACGCAGAGTCGAAATACTTCCATCATAGTTAAGTTTATCTTGAAATATTCTTTTCAACTTTAGCAAGGTAGGTAATTCGCGATGTTCTAAATGGTAATTTTGAATAGGGGAACGTATAACATCAACGTTAAAGTTGTCTAATTCTAACTTCTTTAAACGTTTTTACGGTCTTTATGTGGAGATTTAAATTTAGAGTCAGATTCTTTTCCTTCAGCCAATATATTAGTTATTGTTCTCTGTGATACCCCCACTGCCATTGCTGTTCTTTTCCGTACGCTATATAAATGTTCACTTAATTTCGATATTAAAATTGGACTTGCACTGCAAACTGGATCACTTACTAGTTCCAATATATCTCTCGCATCTATTTTCAGAAATTCGTATACCTTAGCAATGGTTTCTCGAGTATAAAACAATAATACGTAAACGTCAACAAGGATAATTTTTTTCGTATATAGAATCATAGTAAATATTAATTACATCTAAATTTAAAATTAAATAATATTTACATTGAGTCAGTTGTTTGAAATAATTTTCTCCGTGAAGAACTAGACATTTTCGTAAAGGACTGTACCCGTAAGAAAAAGCGATAAGAACACGTGTTGGTCGGACGACGACTGCCGCGTCACTGCCACACGAATGAAAGTTGTATATTTACAAGCCCACGCACACATAGGGCCGCGCGCACAACTGAGTTGAACTATCTGTACTATTATTTTTTATGTTTGAGTAGGAAAACTTTATACATTTTTTTTATATTATTCCTTTGATATAATATAAATGCACATTTACAAAGACATTTTGGAAATGTCATCCGACATGTAATCAAAAAAAGATCGCGCGTTCGAAGCCAGTTTGTTAACCACGTGAATATATCGTTTCCAGATTAATAGACACGAAGTACATGTCGAGTCTGCCGCCATTCAAAGACAAAGTGAACTCAAGCGTGCTGCCAGAATTGCTGTCAACATTAGCTGAGGAGCCCTTCACTATACCTAAAGTTGGTGAGTTTTACCTTCGATATTGTAGCGCTCACAGCATGATGATGATTATGTCTTCCCGACTAATTTCGGCCACGGTGGCTTGTCTATTTATGAGACAAGACAACTGCGCGGGACATATTATAGTGCACAAGTGGGTGCGCTTACACAAGTGCACTCTCTATTCCCTCACTCTCATAGTCCGATGGGACGCCACAAGCGACACGACCGGAGAGAGATTGGGCTCAGGACCAACGGGTTAACGTGCGCACCGAGGCATGGGGGTGTGACACCGCCAACTCCCTGACTCCGAACTTCGAAAAACTCAATATCACTTTTTGTTCGACCCGGAAATCGAACCCGAGACCTCATGATCCGCAGTCGCTTACACTACCGCAGGACCACAGAGGCAGTCGCTCGCAGCATGACTTGGTTTGTCGTTCGTTAGTGCTTGGCCAGAGTGAACAGTCGGGTGCGGGCGCGGGGTCGCGTGCTGTGACAATCGAACCCGAGACCTCATGATCCGCAGTCGCTTACACTACCGCAGGACCACACAGTCGCTCGCAGCATGACTTGGTTTGTCGTTCGTTAGTGCTTGGCCAGAGTGAAGAGTCGGGTGCGGGCGCGGGGTCGCGTGCTGTGACAATCGAACCCGAGACGTCATGATCCGCAGTCGCTTACACTACCGCAGGACCACAGAGGCAGTCGCTCGCAGCATGACTTGGTTTGTCGTTCGTTAGTGCTTGGCCAGAGTGAACAGTCGGGTGCGGGCGCGGGGTCGCGTGCTGTGACAATCGAACCCGAGACCTCATGATCCGCAGTCGCTTACACTACCGCAGGACCACACAGTCGCTCGCAGCATGACTTGGTTTGTCGTTCGTTAGTGCTTGGCCAGAGTGAAGAGTCGGGTGCGGGCGCGGGGTCGCGTGCTGTGACAATCGAACCCGAGACGTCATGATCCGCAGTCGCTTACACTACCGCAGGACCACAGAGGCAGTCGCTCGCAGCATGACTTGGTTTGTCGTTCGTTAGTGCTTGGCCAGAGTGACCAGTCGGGTGCGGGCGCGGGGTCGCGTGCTGTGACAATCGAACCCGAGACCTCATGATCCGCAGTCGCTTACACTACCGCAGGACCACAGAGGCAGTCGCTCGCAGCATGACTTGGTTTGTCGTTCGTTAGTGCTTGGCCAGAGTGAACAGTCGGGTGCGGGCGCGGGGTCGCGTGCTGTGACAATCGAACCCGAGACCTCATGATCCGCAGTCGCTTACACTACCGCAGGACCACACAGTCGCTCGCAGCATGACTTGGTTTGTCGTTCGTTAGTGCTTGGCCAGAGTGAAGAGTCGGGTGCGGGCGCGGGGTCGCGTGCTGTGACAATCGAACCCGAGACGTCATGATCCGCAGTCGCTTACACTACCGCAGGACCACAGAGGCAGTCGCTCGCAGCATGACTTGGTTTGTCGTTCGTTAGTGCTTGGCCAGAGTGACCAGTCGGGTGCGGGCGCGGGGTCGCGTGCTGTGACAATCGAACCCGAGACCTCATGATCCGCAGTCGCTTACACTACCGCAGGACCACAGAGGCAGTCGCTCACAGCATGACTTGGTTTGTCGTTCGTAAGTGCTTGGCCAGAGTGAACAGTCGGGTGCGGGCGCGCGGTCGCGTGCTGTGACAATCGAACCCGAGACCTCATGATCCGCAGTCGCTTACACTACCGCAGGACCACAGAGGCAGTCGCTCACAGCATGACTTGGTTTGTCGTTCGTAAGTTCTTGGCCGGAGTGAACAGTCGGGTGCGGGCGCGGGGTCGCGTGCTGTGACAATCGAACCTGAGACCTCATGATCCGCAGTCGCTTACACTACCGCAGGACCACACAGTCGCTCGCAGCATGACTTGGTTTGTCGTTCGTTAGTGCTTGGCCAGAGTGAACAGTCGGGTGCGGGCGCGGGGTCGCGTGCTGTGACAATCGAACCCGAGACCTCATGATCCGCAGTCGCTTACACTACCGCAGGACCACACAGTCGCTCGCAGCATGACTTGGTTTGTCGTTCGTTAGTGCTTGGCCAGAGTGAACAGTCGGGTGCGGGCGCGGGGTCGCGTGCTGTGACAATCGAACCCGAGACCTCATGATCCGCAGTCGCTTACACTACCGCAGGACCACACAGTCGCTCGCAGCATGACTTGGTTTGTCGTTCGTTAGTGCTTGGCCAGAGTGAACAGTCGGGTGCGGGCGCGGGGTCGCGTGCTGTGACAATCGAACCCGAGACCTCATGATCCGCAGTCGCTTACACTACCGCAGGACCACACAGTCGCTCGCAGCATGACTTGGTTTGTCGTTCGTTAGTGCTTGGCCAGAGTGAACAGTCGGGTGCGGGCGCGGGGTCGCGTGCTGTGACAATCGAACCCGAGACCTCATGATCCGCAGTCGCTTACACTACCGCAGGACCACACAGTCGCTCGCAGCATGACTTGGTTTGTCGTTCGTTAGTGCTTGGCCAGAGTGAACAGTCGGGTGCGGGCGCGGGGTCGCGTGCTGTGACAATCGAACCCGAGACCTCATGATCCGCAGTCGCTTACACTACCGCAGGACCACACAGTCGCTCGCAGCATGACTTGGTTTGTCGTTCGTTAGTGCTTGGCCAGAGTGAACAGTCGGGTGCGGGCGCGGGGTCGCGTGCTGTGACAATCGAACCCGAGACCTCATGATCCGCAGTCGCTTACACTACCGCAGGACCACACAGTCGCTCGCAGCATGACTTGGTTTGTCGTTCGTTAGTGCTTGGCCAGAGTGAACAGTCGGGTGCGGGCGCGGGGTCGCGTGCTGTGACAATCGAACCCGAGACCTCATGATCCGCAGTCGCTTACACTACCGCAGGACCACACAGTCGCTCGCAGCATGACTTGGTTTGTCGTTCGTTAGTGCTTGGCCAGAGTGAACAGTCGGGTGCGGGCGCGGGGTCGCGTGCTGTGACAATCGAACCCGAGACCTCATGATCCGCAGTCGCTTACACTACCGCAGGACCACACAGTCGCTCGCAGCATGACTTGGTTTGTCGTTCGTTAGTGCTTGGCCAGAGTGAACAGTCGGGTGCGGGCGCGGGGTCGCGTGCTGTGACAATCGAACCCGAGACCTCATGATCCGCAGTCGCTTACACTACCGCAGGACCACACAGTCGCTCGCAGCATGACTTGGTTTGTCGTTCGTTAGTGCTTGGCCAGAGTGAACAGTCGGGTGCGGGCGCGGGGTCGCGTGCTGTGACAATCGAACCCGAGACCTCATGATCCGCAGTCGCTTACACTACCGCAGGACCACACAGTCGCTCGCAGCATGACTTGGTTTGTCGTTCGTTAGTGCTTGGCCAGAGTGAACAGTCGGGTGCGGGCGCGGGGTCGCGTGCTGTGACAATCGAACCCGAGACCTCATGATCCGCAGTCGCTTACACTACCGCAGGACCACACAGTCGCTCGCAGCATGACTTGGTTTGTCGTTCGTTAGTGCTTGGCCAGAGTGAACAGTCGGGTGCGGGCGCGGGGTCGCGTGCTGTGACAATCGAACCCGAGACCTCATGATCCGCAGTCGCTTACACTACCGCAGGACCACACAGTCGCTCGCAGCATGACTTGGTTTGTCGTTCGTTAGTGCTTGGCCAGAGTGAAGAGTCGGGTGCGGGCGCGGGGTCGCGTGCTGTGACAATCGAACCCGAGACGTCATGATCCGCAGTCGCTTACACTACCGCAGGACCACAGAGGCAGTCGCTCGCAGCATGACTTGGTTTGTCGTTCGTTAGTGCTTGGCCAGAGTGACCAGTCGGGTGCGGGCGCGGGGTCGCGTGCTGTGACAATCGAACCCGAGACCTCATGATCCGCAGTCGCTTACACTACCGCAGGACCACACAGTCGCTCGCAGCATGACTTGGTTTGTCGTTCGTTAGTGCTTGGCCAGAGTGAACAGTCGGGTGCGGGCGCGGGACCGCGTGCTTCGACAAAAGGCTTGTTTCCAACTAGTCAAATCAAACATTTTTAATGAAATGT
The DNA here is from genome assembly GCA_944739405.2 of Euclidia mi. NCBI lineage: Eukaryota > Metazoa > Arthropoda > Insecta > Lepidoptera > Erebidae > Euclidia > Euclidia mi. The sequence continues at coordinate 123,860,645 of OX123182.2, read as the reverse complement.
CAATAACGAACTTTGCTACGGCGTTTGTATGAAATATGACACAGTGACGTCATAGTTTATTGCTGTCAAATAGAATACTTATTATCAATAAATTGACGATAAAAAATGTTAAATAAACTTTTAACTTTAATTGATGAATGAAACTACCATTATTTTGGCATGTTTTGCTAGATAAAGAAACAAATATTTAATTCCTCTCTTTAACATAAGCACAACATTATTCGTATAAAAGCAACATCATTATAATTTTTAACTGCAAACAATCTGTTCATTTTCAATGTACAAAATCAACTTTAATCTATAGTTAACATTTAGCAATAACAGGCATTTCATACAACAAATATATCTGCAAAATATTTTAAAGTAAAATTTACAATAAGTATGCTGAATTTGCAATAAGTATTTTAAATTTACAATACGCTATTCCAGAACATCCTACGACAATTTGGCACAGTTGTACCTAGTTCAACATCTACTAGGAGTAGGTATAGGTTGCGGCATGATTTTGAGCGCTGACACTGCTGAAACTTTTATAATTTATTTTACTAGCAGGAAACTTCCCTATTGTCCGCAGTAAGCGCGTTGCTCGTCCGTGGGGTGCCGTGTACATTGCTTGTCAAATATAATAAATGCTTATTTTTACTAGAAGATATTTACTATGCAATATGCTGAACTGGCCTCCTATTTTTATGCAGGCGACAGGCGTGTACAGATTTATTGTAATCTCTTTTTTGTTCATATTGTCGTGTTTGTTCATGTCTTTCGCCTGGTAGAAATAAACGCTTCTTTCTTTCTTTCTTCTTTTCTTTCTTACTAGAAAATTAAAAACATATTGTTTCATCCTACATTATCAAAGTCCTTACGTTTCTTCTTTCTTATTATATATTATATTCTTAATGCCCATGAAATTGTAATTTTAATTCATTTCAGTCTTGTTTTTTGTTTTTATAATCCTCATATTTTAACATCCATAGTGCAAGTTGTGATGGTATGCGCTACTAAATTTTTCAACATTCAAATTTTAAATCAGTAGGTCCCATGATGCTGACGCGCGCAGTTATCTCAGAATATTTTGAGATCCCCACGCTCTGCGTTGTTTCCATTGTATGAATGTCCTAAAGCTAAAGTTGTCCGCACGATTCATGCTGTTATAACCCGGTATTGAACCCCTTATAGCTAACACGACCCTTAGCCGTGCACACTAACATTTTAACCATTATTATCATGTCAGCATTTAGTTTCGACAGCCAGTCGACTCTTAGATCGGGCAGTCTATGCTGAACGCTCGCGAGATACGGTTGCCTTACGGGTCCTTTCCTCCTGTTAACTCTCTATTAAAATAATTAGATTAGTTTAACTCTAAAATATCTTTTTTTTTAAAGTCCTCGGAAAGGGACCCCATAACAGAGCGCAATCTCGCCCGCGCCGTTCGTCGCGTCCGCTTGTCCACAATGGACACTTCAATAAGGTTTCATGTGTGTTTTGTTCGCCACGCTGCGCCCGCCCCGCGCCCGCGCTTTCAGTCTGACCGAGCACTAATAATAGGTCGGTAAAGTTAAGCAACGCTTGATCAGTTCGCCACTTGGATGGGAATGCGTTTGGCATTTACGCCAGAACGCTAACATGCTTCAGAGACCACGTGAAGCTGTTGGGCGCGGTTCTTATCCCAGACAAGAAAAAATATGATGAGCACTATTTGTCCCAGAGGTGGTAGGTACAGAGGGTCGTACCCACTCTCTTGCCGCCGACAAACAGCAAAAGGCCGCCTACGACGCGTCCCTAACGGGCGTGTACTTCCTCGTCCTTTTTACGCACACAAATGACGAGCAACATTTGTCCTACAGGTGGTACAGAGGGCCGCAGCTACTCCCTCGGCGTGGACAAGCAGCACGAGGCGGGCTACGACGCCTACATCACAGGCGTGTGCTTCCTGGCTATGTTCGCGCACGTGCGGCGCCTCAGAGCCGAGCCCCTCGCGCGGGTGGACGGTAGCGGTACCGCGCTGAAGCCCTTCCTGAACAAACTGTTCCTCGCCAAGACGGCGAGGCAGCACTCGCCGTACATCAACCTGGCGGGGCCGGACCGTGAGTAGTCTTTAGTACCTGGATTACCGAGCTATGCCTGGTACTTATAATAAAAAAAATCCTAGCTAGATCATTTTATCGGCCTTGAAACCCTCTGCATCCTAAATTTCATGAGAATCGTTGGAGGCATTTCAGAGATTCGTATTACGTCGTGGCCACATCGTAAAATTGCACATTTCATAAAGAGATCGAGCATTTCATGATAGATAGCATTTCGTGTATAGGTCGCATTTTATGAAATGGTCAGTTAAAATTGGTCATATCGTTGAATTGGAATGTGTTACAATATAACTTTGAAAATATAGCACCGAATAACACGTCCCTCGTCAGTAATATGAAACATTTCACTACAAATGCACGTTACTCAAAAAAGCTTAACGCCTTAGCCAAGCAATCTCGAATAATAAAATCTCGAATTCATAAATTCGAATCACTTTATAAAGAATGCACGTAACCCAAAATAGCGAAACCACTAATGAAGAGACATCAATAATCCTATGTCCTAATAAAAGAACATTTCTGATTTGGACACGCAGGGAAACAAATAGCTCTCTCCATCGCCTTCTGAGCTTTGAGCTTTCTGATGACGCCCATAACTCTCTAATGCAGGGTTTCTTAAAATGGGGTCTATGAACCTCGGACCCCTTTGGAATCCGTAGCATGAGTAATAGGGGTCTGCATATTAATTCGGAATTTGTGCATTAAACTCACGCCTCGAACAAATTCGTAGCGACGAGCGTCTGGAGGCGAAAGTATTTTTTTATATAAATAAGCCTTGTTTGTTTTACCCTAAGTTATTCGTTAGTAGAGGTCCATAGCACTTTTCACATTCTGAAAGTGGTCCGAGCTGCAAAATAAAAATAAGAAACCTTGCTTTAATGTATTGATATTTCACACTTGGAAGAATAATTCACCAATAACTGTGTCACCATCATCAGCCTTTAACAGTAATAATAATAATATTTTTATTGCCAAGTAAATCATTGTAGTACATTACATGTGAAGTAGTTACAGTATCAAGTAGTTTACTTACTGTTTTCCTAGCTAGGCTATGAAATAGCCTGTATTAAGGAAAAACAGCTCCAAACCCGCATTAATACAAAATACATAATATTTAACGACACTAGTTGCAATATAAAAGAAGGTATGTGGTTCGGCGTTACACCGAAACCGTAGGGTTCTAGGCGACTTGGAGAAGGAAATGGACTGTATAGAGAGGATAGCGGTTCTTCGCCGCCTAGTGGATGGTTACGGGATGAGGGGTGATTGAGTGGGTATAGGATATTTCAAGGATGGAGGGCACCTACCTTATACAACCTTCTTCGTTTCCGTAGGGCAGTCTCCTGGTGGTTTCGTGATGCAGCTGCTTGTTTTCACTTCAATTCACCATTCGCGAGCGGGTTTTCCTTGGTGGAAGCGGTAATAAATCACATACAACGGTGCGGCGCGGTACGAACGAGACGGCGTTCTCAGCGAGCGGAATGTTCTCGACTGTTCACTCGCGTCGAAGATCGCGGCGACTAATCAGGCGGAAGGCAGTGCCTCTTCCAGGGAGTGGGATAGAGCGGGACGGAAATATGATATCGCTCGCACTAGACGTGGAACGATTGATCTTGATGCGATTAGTTATAAATAGGAAGGTAGATGGCGCTATCATATCCCCCCGGCCCTAAAGGGTTGCCTTTAAAAAAAATAGAATTGAACTTAGCTATGTTAGGTGTACTACCGCATAACCCATCAATAGGCTAAGACAGCGATATGACAATAAAATTAATCTAAATTAACTTTAGCGAAAGCTACAAACGCAATAATAGCGAAAACTACTAACTAAATACTTAAACTAAGAGGTAAGTCCAACAGGCTAGATCTCACTGAGTTGGAAGCGGACGCGAGTTGATCAGTGCCTCGACTTGTGCAAGGACAGTTAAAGGCTCTTCGTAAGAGAGGATCTGTTGACCTATAACTTTGAAGAGATGCGTTTTAATTACTTTGACCATGCTTGCCCAACGTCCACCGAAATGTGGTGATGCTGGTGGAATAAACTTCCAGTCAATATGATCTATGGAGAGTTCTTCCTGAAGACGAGTACGATAACCCGCGACGTGATTGAAACAAGTAGCAGGAACCAGTTCAATCAATTTGCTAACGCGGTTGGCGACAAAAGTCTGCCAGCGATGAGGAGAAGAATGAATCCAAGCGAGCACTACTTTGGAGTCGGAAAATGCGTATAATTTATTAATGGGGTAGTGGGGCAAAACTGTGTCTTGAACCTTGCGGAGCAACTGAGACAGCAGAAGGGCCGCGCACAACTCCAGTCTCGCAACTGAAACGGTTTTAACAGGCGAGACCTTAGACTTGGCACAAACTAACTGCACCGAGTAGTTAGAACCAATGCGGACTTGCAGATATACGACTCCGCCGTAAGCACGCTCGCTGGCGTCAGCGAAACCTATCAAGTTGATGGTACATCCATCTACCAACCCAAGATGACGCGGAATAGTAACTTGATTGGGCGCGGTAAGCTCAATACAAAACTGGCCCCAAGCGGCGACAATATGGTCAGGGGGTGTTTCATCCCACTCACACTTTGATAGCCAAAGTTCCTTGATCAAGAGCTTGGCGTACAAAATTGTGGGAGCCACAAAACCCATTATGTCCCATAGTCGAGCCACTGTGGACAGCATAGTGCGTTTGGTGCACTTATCATCTGGTGGTGAGACGTCAAACCGAAAACTATCACAGGATTTGTCCCAGCGTAAACCGAGAACCTTATGCGGTACAGACTTCTCAAACTCAATGTCTGGAGAAGCTTTATGAGAATCTGGTATGCGTGCGAGAACCTCCTTAGAGTTGCTTGTCCATTTGACAAGATCAAACTGGCCTCGCTTGAAAAGCTGAATAAGCTCTTCACAAAGCGAAATTGCTAGCGGAGCGGGTATGACATTACAGGCAATGTCATCTATATACAAAGCGGATGTGTAGTATAGTATAGTGTAGCGTAGCGTAGCTTAGCATAGCATAGCGTAGCATAGCGTTGCATAGCGTAGCATAGCATGGCGTAGCATAGCATAGCATAGCATAGTATAGCTAATTAGTGCTTTCTCTTACACACAGTTTTAGCACCCACCTTGATCTCTTGAAGAGCAGAACAACAACAAGACGTAATACAATGAGCAGTATGTAACGTAGGTACGGTACCCATAATCACATACCCAAGTACCGTCTCAATAGCGGGCGGTAAATCATATCGCTCACTACGTACTATTTTAGTTAGTAGCAAGTGCGGAAATATTGAAGCTCCGATCAAAAGATCAATGCCTGCCGGATTCGCAAACTCCGCGTCGGCTAGCGGCAATGACTCGAGATGAGTGAGTGATGCTACGTCTACATTAGCGTTCGGTAATGCGTCCGTG